>OW203722.1:2001915-2688063 GCA_934045075.1 Yponomeuta sedellus | reverse complement strand
ATTTCACGTAAGATGTTATATGCGATACGTGACTAGAATAGATGCTCCCGTTGTTACGGTTACCAACAATCCCTCTCTCAAGAATCGCGAAGACTCTAGACTAAAGTTTTACCTCTAATCCACTTTACCATGCTCATTTGATTTAATTCAAAGCGATTCAACACAATAACTGTGCAAACCTTCGTGCACCATTTTGTTATATAACTAAGTATAAGCATAACATATTTTAAACTTTCGCGACTTGAACACATATCTAGTTAGAATATTTTCGAGGCTTAATCGCGTACAAATTTATTTCGCGTATTGAAATGAAATGAAAAGCTTTCATTAAGCTGCGGCTTAATGACCGTTACAATTCAAACTAGGTGTCCATTTCAAAATCTAGATCATTTCATGCTATAGTAGCCCTTTTGGCACAAAGTGTACTTAAAAACCTATTTAGAGGCTAAAAATTTCACCCATGCCGGGATTCGAACCCGCAACCTCTGGCTATCCGTGCCAGTTGAGCCAATGGGCGACTCACGGCATCAGTGAAATTTCGAACCTCTTTACACTATTCTCTGTATTACGTACAGGCAGCGACTAACCCGTGCTAAGGAACAAACTGGCACACATAGCCAGAGGTTGCGGGTTCGAATCCCGGCATGGGTGAAATTTTTGCCTCTAAATAGGTTTTTTAAATTTGTTCCTTAGCACGGGTTAGTGCATCTAAAAATAAAAATTAGTGTAACAAAGTGTACTTTACACATTTTTTGAACCGCGTTTCATTAATTTGGTCAAGGATTGCTCGAGTGGAAAAATGTCGCATGGCTTAACGTCCGATATGTCAGTATAGTGTGTCGCAACCCTAATAGTGCTTTGTGATGGCTGATTGAGGGTAGTCTGAAACCCTATCAGCCGAAGATGCGAACGGGTACCAGCCAGCAGTATTCTCGTGACCACGATTCTCTTTTCTAAAGTTAGAGCCAAGTTTTTCGTATGGTATTTCACTCGGTACTCGAATCCACAACTTCATGGGGTCTTTATTGACGTGTTCTCTAACAATATACCTAATGATAATTGCTATATTTTGCATATAAACTCGATTTCATGGTATGCGTTATTGTTATTTCACTACCTATGCTCACACATCACTCACAGATTTTAAGACTAGGTACCTATGTTGAATGTCAAACTTCGTTTAGCATGCCTTAGGACTCCAAACCATAGACAAAAATGGCTGACCGCGTTTTTGGCTGTTTAGCAAAGCAAAGTTTTAAAATAGGTAGATTTTTTTGTTTCTTTTAGATCCTCAAAAAATTAAGTATACAATATTTTTTTGACTAATGGAAGAAATATTTACCATTAAAGACTTACTTGAAAAAAAAGTCAAGTAGCCGATTACTTGGCTTGTTTCGAAGCTAAGATACCCCAAGCTACGGCAACAAAGCAAGCAATTAGCAAAAGAGGCATACATACATACATACATACATACATACATACATACATACATACATACATACATACATACATACATACATACATACATACATACATACATACATACATACATACATACATACATACATACATACATACATACATACATACATACATACATACATACATACATACATACATACATACATACATACATATACATACATACATACATACATACATACATACATACATACATACATACATACATACATACATACATACATACATACATACATACATACATACAACATACATATACCTGTATCCCAGAGGATTATATATTAAACGGGTCTAATCGCGATTGTTTATTAGGTAAAACGCAATTAGACTCGTTACATATACATACAACTACGAAAAAACAAACTTGAAGAACTGCGCTTTTTATATTTTCAATAGTAAGTAGGTACATAATTAGTTGTTTCTTGCGATTTTCACACAAGTTTTCTTGTTATTTCTTCATTCAGTATTCCATTTCATTAACTAAGATTTTTCTCGTCTTCGCAATATGTATTGGCAGAATGTCCGTTTATTTGCACTTCAGTTTTAATTAAGAGTACTTTTTTCTTTTAAATATTGCTTTTTACGCCTTCTGCAGCTTCGAGACAGTTGCAATTCTCGGTACTTTAATTATTACTTATTTTTTCCGTTTACTTGTCTTGTCTGTTAGTTATTACTAGCTTTTACCCGCGGCTTCGCTCGCGCATGCTTACTTTAGAACTTTTTTATTAAATATTATACTTTATTGCACAAGAAACATTTAACAGGACATCACATAAGAAAGAGATTTCTTCCAGCAAACCCTAAAGAGTCGCAGAAACAGTAAAAGCCTTCGTCTTTATACGTCTCAATGCAGGGCACTTGAAAAAAACATACTAAAATTAAAATCTTAAGACGACCTCTGTGGCGTAACGGTAGCGCGTCTGCCTACCGTGCAAGAGGTCCCGGGTTCGAATGCCGGCTGGGAACAAAAAAAAACCCAGGTCTTGGATGTTTACATGTTTGTGATGTCGTTGTTTCTGGTTCCCACGACACAGGGTATCCGAGTGTGGGGCCAGAAGCAATGTATGTGCCAGTATGTAAATGTTATGTTATGTTAAAATTCTTATAGAATATATTTTAAGAAAGCCTTTTAACGGCATATAAAGTTCCAACCATTAACATAGACTAGGAAAAGGAACGGCCCTAAGATGTATGGGGCTCCTATTTTTACAACTTCACCCGAGGATTGAACACAATTTATAACTACTTTTGGAACCTGCAACCTTTGTTCCTAAACATTTTAACTATAAAAGAAGCGTTTCGTTGTTTACACAATCGAATGTCTTTCATAGAGCACAAGACACGCCTACAGCATCGTTATGATCCTCCCACGCGCTGAAAATATGTTTAAGAATAAAGAATATTCTTATCTTATCTTAAGTAACATGACTCCGGGATAGTTGTATTCCGCGATTTTGTAAAGTCGATGGAGGAGTTGGTAATTAATGGTTTTTAAAAACCTATTAAACGGCTAATTAATCAATTATTGGTTTGATTATTAACGATTTGTATAATGAATGTTCTTGCATTTTATGTAAGTTGTATAGGGAAGAGCGGGTGATTGTGCTCCTCCACTATAAAGGGAAATTTCCCGCCAGACAGATCGTATGCCTGGGGGGACGGCCGATCCAACTATTGTTAGTCGGACGTTATATTTATGGTATGTCATTGAAACACTGATTGCGCGATGCAGGAATGTTGGAGTTTGTAGTGCGCCCGCAGAGTTGACATGTGCTCGCCACAGATGTTTCGACTACCCACCAGCTTCTGCCAGTATAACATAATACAAGGAAAGGAAGAGGTGGTAGCCCAGTGGGTAGAGCAATGGATTTGGAGGCAGGAGACCCAGGTTCGATTCCTAGTGCGGACTTGTACCAATGAGTTTTTTTTCTAAGTTATGTATATGTGTGAAGTTATAGTAGCAACAACACTCGCTAATAGTGAAGGAAAACATCGTGAAGAAATACTAAACAAACGAAGTGTTAACATACCGCTCGCTACGAACAATGGCCCAACTAAGAAGCTAAGTGCAGAAATCTCAGGTTTAACCTTAGATCATAGGGTTCTAAGGGTCTTCTAGGGATCTGAGGGTTTAACTAACTAGCAAACACTGTGATACGACATTTTTATAACATAAGATAATTTTCCTATAAAATGCACTAACAGATAAAGTAAAAATTACGGCTCCAAGTAACATTTTATAATGAAATTCAATAGAATAAATGAAATCAATTGTGGAAAAATGGCGTGACGCGGCGGTAATTGAAAATGTCAATCTGTCGTTGTATGTAACACAATTCAGTTTTTTTTGTATCTAATCATAAAGTGCAAATCCTTACAATTATTTTGATATATAATACATTGAAAAATAATGAAAACTTACGTTTTAAAAGCAGATTGAAGTCACCTCACGTAATAGATACGAACTGATTTTGTTTTGACACCGAAGCTTTTTTTTTATTCGGAGACTTGGCTATGACATCAAGCATCAATTGAACGAATAATTTACCACAGATTATTGTAACAGCCGATTCGAGAAGTTATTTGAAAGTTTTCATTCAAAAAAATCGATTTTACTGACGCCAGTCCGCGAAGTAACTATAGTTACGTAGACGTACAACGCTACTTTTTTTTGAGTAGCTCTAGTTACGTAGACGTTTAAGTGGATATATTATTTGAAAGATATAGAAATATTATCTACATATATATTTTTCTAATAAATTATCTACAATATGTACATGGAACAGAGTGGTGGTAGCGGGTGTAGAACGCCGGCTTCTCAATCGGGAGGTCGTGGATTCGAACCCCTCTTTGTTTTCTAAGTTATGTACATTTTTGAAATTATAGTAGCAATATTACTCGCTGACTATGAAGGAAAACATCGTAAGGGAACCCTAGTGTCTGAGGTTTTAGCGTACCTCAGCGCTTGCTACGTACAATGGCCCAACTATGAGGCTAAGTGCTATGGGGCCTACTATACGTTCCATGTACAGTAAGTATTGAAGGCATGCGTAAATATTGAAAATACAATGTTATAAAAGTTTCTTTATAAATTTCTGGTTGCACTGTCGGCTGAGAGCCCTAAATAAATAAAGTAAAGCCTCCCATGAGAGCTTTAATCAGTCGTTCCCAACAAGAGGCCATTTTCAGCCGAGCTTGTCAACGTGGCTCATTCTTGCTGGTGACAAAAGGTGGCAATTTTTCTAGTGCTTCATAATGTGCGTTTCGTGACCATACAGGTATTAGGCATAGAGGTTAATACGTTACAGAAAGCCAACTAGGGCCTTAACGTAAAGTCTTAGGGCGAGATAAATAGTCGCTTCTAAGAACGAGTCTTAGCGAAAGCACTTGCTTAAGAATCGATTTGTCTATCATAGACAGTATTTTAGCACTCTCTTAGTCGCGAAACCCGAACTAATTCTTAGCATTGGCCTAAGAACATGCTTAGCTAAGCAAAAGTCTGCTTTATTACTTAGCTAAGTTAGCCTGAAGTAATGCTTAGGGAAGCTTGAGCACGGACTTGGGCTAAGCAACGACTATTTATCTCGCCCTGAGTCTCTTTTTAATCCACTAACCCGTGCTAAGGACAATTTGAAAAGCGTAATACAGAAAGTATTGTAAAGAGGTTCAAAATTTCACAAATGACGGTGAGTCGCCCAGTAGCTCAGGCGGGAGAGCGCTGGCACAGTTAGTCAGAGGTCGCGGGTTCGAGTCCCGGCACGGGTGAAATTTTTTACCTCTAAATAGATTTTTAAAATGAATACAATGAATAAATGGTATTTCCGTTAAATACTCTTGGTGTAGACAACGGTTCTTAGTATAAAAATATATAGAATAATCAATCATCATCATCATCAGCCCACCGCTGCTCACTGCTGGGTATAGGCCTTTTCCTCATTATGCCAAGCCTCACGGTCTCTCGTCTGACCATCGGGCCGCTGGTCTGCCCACCGACCGCTTTCCCGTTCTCGGCCGCCACTCTGTGACTGCTCTGGTCCACCTGCCGTCTTCCCGCCTTGCCAAGTGCCCCGCCCACAAAAATCAAATCAAACCAATTTATATCAACGTAAAGAATTTACATTCTGTTTGTTGAATGTCAATGTAAAACGTAGGCCGCTGCCTTCAGGCCGTAATCGTATTGTAGTGGAGAAAAAGGTAGCAGGAAAAAAAACTCCACTCTGACCATCTTAATAGAAAAGTTAACATGTTTATTGACATACAATTGGGTCTCTAAATTATTCATATTCACTTATATATTGAACGGGTCTAATTGCAATTATTTGCAAAATACGTGCAAAAACAGTGGCCGTGGTCACGGGTGGCCCTGACCATGGCTACGGCAACGCTGCTGAAATGTCGAGAATCAAAGTAATTAAGTCTTATTTAACGAATAATCCCGATTAGACCCGATTAATATACAACTAATTACAACCATCGCAAGTAATTAAGAAATACACTTTATAATGAAATTCTGATTACTGTGTGTGTTGAGATAAACTTTTAGGAAGTTTATTTACTATTTTTTCCGTGTTAGGCTGACAGTGAATAAAAAACTACATGATTCATTGCTTTACTCATCACGATCGCATGCCACGGGACAATTAACTACGTATTTTGTGGGAAAACTTGATCTAGGCTATACAATAATCTACTATATGGGCTCAAATAAATAGATAGTGTTGGAATACCGATCAAAGTATTTTTTAATAATATTGGAAGTAGTATAACAATCCACAATATCTACATACAGAAATAATAGAGGATCTGTTTGACTATTGGATCGTGTTACGCAGAAACGTTCCAACCCCCAGAGTGCTTAGTGCGAGTTTGACAGATCCAATCGAATAACTTTACTAGCGCGTTAATCGAGCATTGAGTAGTGAGTATGAGTAAGTTAACCGTTCGAACTGGCAAAACGCTGTCACAGTACAACTCGCACTCGCGTTTATTCGTGTTTTGGCTGGTAAACGTGTTCACTTCTCAACGTAAACAATTACAACTCGCATTCAGCAATGTTAATTTCCATACTTGTCGCTAGGTGGCGCTTCCTCGATGGCATAGTATTATGAGTTTACGTTAACGCGATCGAGTAGTTAAAAAACTCGCACTAAGCACTCAGTAAGTAATTTTCGAGAAGAACGCTTTATAGGACCCCGTTTCACAAAAGGGAAAACAAAACACTTGAAAAAGAAAAACAGAACCTTTATAGGATCACATTGTTGTCTGGTCATTAGTCTGTCTGTCAAGACCCTTTATGTTGGGAACGCGTGAAGTTATAGATTTAAAATTTTAACTCTAAGTTCAAGCATTAAAATGTGAAAATTACTTTGCTAAAGTCCAAGTATTGCACTTGTGAGCCTGAGGATGCCTCGTGTTAAAGGCATCCTCAGGCGAAACGCATCGCGTATTTTCTCACACAAGCATTGGTGTCTATGTGGTATGTTCGTGTCTTGCTTCTGCTTGAAAAAGTGGGAGGGAGGGTGGTGCAATAACGAACTGCATGGTGCTTGTGAGATTTTTGGCAGCGTTTAGCAAAGTAATTTTCACATTTTAATGCTATTGTGGATTTTCGCAAAGTAACGCCTGATTCCATACACACTAATTACACACTCACAATCTTTCGACTTTATAAAATTAGTGTAATGTGACGTGATTAGTGTGATAAAATATTTTGACGTTGATTTCATGTCCATCCTCAAGTGTGTATATCTATGTAACATAATTGAGAAAGAGTCACTGTTTGTTCCAGTGCCAGACTGAAGGTATCATTCTCCAGCACGTTATCAACCCTTGAATGTTCCCACTGCTGGGGCACGGGTCTCTTCTCATCACGGGGGCCAAGTCCGGGTTGGTGGAGGATTGTAAGACAGTGGCGGGCCTTACTGTCAGAAGATATCAAGCCGCCCATAAGGCCTCTGACATGGCTTAACGACTGCCATTATATGACAGCCGACACTAACAGCTTAGTGTGCCTTGCGAAGCACGGAAGCGCTCGGAAAAATGCCACTAGCGGTAGTCACGGGACGCTCACCCATCCCGTACCTGACCGTGCCTGTTGTTGCTTAACCAAGTGATTGATTCCAATCACTCGGTTCGCCTAGGCCACTAGCGCTTCTGCACGATCATTCTCCTGCACGATCGTTGACAAATTCTAAATATGTCACTTTCAAGGTTTTCTCCGTAGCACTGTGTGGTACACAATGGTACCGGGGCGAGCGTAGCGACTCAATGTAATTACTTTTTAAACGAAGCTATAAAATAAATTAATGTTTGATGTAGGAACGAACCGCGGTACGATTTTTTGTGAGATAAATATTCTGAGTAATTTCAGTAATGTTTGTGTATTTGTAGTGGCTCTAAAAAATTGGACAGTGTTAGTAAACTCGCAACTTTGTATTATATTATTTTTTAATGCGCTAACCCGTGCTAAGGACAAATTAAAAACTTATGTAGACGCTAAAAATTCCACCCATGCCGGGATTCGAACTCGCGACCTCTGGCTCTCCGTACCCTGTAGTTCCAAACTAATATTGAAAAGTATGTTCTCCCAAACAATATTATTCTTAAAGTTATGTTTATAATTGTTGATTTTATGCGACAACTTGTAAAGTTTCTCGCACTGCAATAGTGTGAATACTTTATATGCACTTTTACAAACTGACAGCTGTTAACAATAAATTAGTAGATTGTTAGCATACGAAAAACTGTGGGTAAGTCACATGTACGTGTTAGTTCGCAGATTTTGTATTGCACCTGCATACATTCGGTGGCGAGAAGTAACACGTCTGGCTTGTGATATTTGCATAAATAATTACGACTGTGGACTTCGTATTAAAATTATTCTCTACTTAGAAAACTACAGCTTAATGAACCGGTGCCAGTCACTAGTTGTAAGGCTGTGATTACACTGATAGTAGGTTCTTTTGCACTACATATCACACTTTTGCTTTTTATTCCTTCACACACACTCACGCACGCACATACACACACGCACAAACGCTCGCATGTACGCTAATAATTCTAATTCTAAAACAGACAGATTAAGACAAATCTGTCAAACTAAACCATAATATAGTTTGGTTTGCATAGTTTGTGTTATTATAATTTTACATATTATGTAATTATTTATCCTCGTGCAACAAAGTTTTCTCTATCTATTTATTTATTATGTAAACATATAAATTGTTTACATGATGGACACAACCAGATGAATTTATTTATTTTATGTAGGTACTTGTTGAACAATAACATATTTTTTTATTAATTAAGCTTCATACCTGCTATAATATATATTTTTTTTTCAATTTAAATTTTAACTTTTTGGTTTCAACAGTACACAACCTTGTTCTCTGGAAACAATCTTCTATATGAGAATAAGGTGTTCCTAGACGTTGCTTTTTATTTATGTTAACTCGTATAAATAAAGATATATTGGAAAAAAATACAAGAATACCCCATTGGTCCCCACTTAGGTTAATTGGTAAAAAAACACGGCGCAACAACAAGGTTATCTCTATTAAATTTGTTAAGTAAAAAAAATACTAAAACGAGCACCTACGAGGCAGTATTTACTACAGAAATAAACTACAACTGCTAGTTTGTCTATAATTTACATCCAATTCGATCGGTAATCCCTTAGTATTTTACACCCGTAATGACACATTTTTAAACCTGCAGTCTTATTCGATGTAAACACAGCCCAGCACAAGTGGAGTTGTCATTATTTTAACGACCCACCCGCAGAGTTGGAAGTGTAATGACCCACTCAAATATTCATAAACAAACCTGAGGGTAGGCACAAATAATAAGTTCTGTAAAGCTGCAGAATGTTTTAAACTATATTGGTGAGTTCAAAGAAAGTGTATTGAAAGCGATTAATAAATACATAGTCAGAACAGCAGAAGTTAAAGTAATTTACCAAACAAGCAATCGTGATAATATCCGTTTAATACATAACTAGAGCTTTTTTTACCTTACACTATTTTTATTTTTAATGCACTAACCCGTGCTAAGGAACAAATTTAAAAACCTATTTAGAGGCTAAAAATTTCACCCATGCCGGGATTCGAACCCGCAACCTCTGGCTATCCGTACCAGCGCTCTACCAATTGAGCCCATTCTCCATTCAGTCGCCCATTGGCTCAATTGGTAGAGCGCTGGTACGGATAGCCAGAGGTTGCGGGTTCGAATCCCGGCATGGGTGAAATTTTTAGCCTCTAAATAGGTTTTTAAATTTTTTTACCTTGTAGACTTTTAGTCCGGATTTACTTACGGGTGTTGTTATATCGGAAAAGTCCGACCAGGTTTCGCTCCGATTCGCAGAGCTTCATCATGGTGAGCAGAGACGGAGCTCGCGTCGTCGGTTGCTTGTCTCACACTACGGGCAAGCGTTTTTTTACCTTCTTTGTAAAAGAGAATTTAAAAAAAATATATATTGTATGGAATCAGGCGTTACTTTGCGGAAATCCATAACAGCATTAAAATGTAAAAATTGCTTTGATATATTCCGACATGAATTTTTGGCAGAATTTAGCAAAGTAATTTACTTATTTTAATTTAAAAAAATTAGGTTACCTATAGGCCTTCAGTTTTGATACTGGACGGAAAACAACATTTTTGTACGTAATTTCTGAACGTAGATAGATAGATAGAGAACCCTTTCTTGTAGATAAAAAAGGAAATTACACAGATGTTTCTTAACCTAAGAGTGCAGAATACAGAGAATATTGTAAAGAGGTTCGAAATTTCACTGATGCCGGTAAGTCGCCCATTAGCTCGGTTGGAAAAGAGCGCTGGCACGGATAGCCAGAGGTCCCGGGTTTGAATTCTGGCATGGGTGGACTTTTTAGCCTCTAAATAGGTTTTTAAAATTTTTGTGTCATTTGGTCTTAACGCTAGAAAAAGTTCGATCATTACACTATTTTTATTTTTAATGCACTAACCCGTGCTAAGGAACAAATTTAAAAACCTATTTAGAGGCTAAAAATTTCACCCATGCCGGGATTCGAACCCGCAACCTCTGGCTATCCGTACCAGCGCTCTACCAATTGAGCCAATGGGCGACTCACGGCATCAGTGAAATTTCGAACCTCTTTACAATATTCTCTGTATTACGTACAGGCAGCGACATCTGACTTAAGCAAATTGCATTACTTACAGCCCCGACCACCTACTTTGCAGTTAGGTTTAACATCGGAACGATATCACTGTACCCACATGATTACACTATTTTTATTTTTAATGCACTAACCCGTGCTAAGGAACAAATTTAAAAACCTATTTAGAGGCTAAAAATTTCACCCATGCCGGGATTCGAACCCGCAACCTCTGGCTATCCGTACCAGCGCTCTACCAATTGAGCCAATGGGCGACTCACGGCATCAGTGAAATTTCGAACCTCTTTACAATATTCTCTGTATTACGTACAGGCAATAGCCTCTAAATAGGTTTTTAAATTTGTTCCTTAGCACGGGTTAGTGCATTAAAAATAAAAATAGTGTAATCATGTGGGTACAGTGATATCGTTCCGATGTTAAACCTAACTGCAAAGTAGGTGGTCGGGGCTGTAAGTAATGCAATTTGCTTAAGTCAGATGTCGCTGCCTGTACGTAATACAGAGAATATTGTAAAGAGGTTCGAAATTTCACTGATGCCGTGAGTCGCCCATTGGCTCAATTGGTAGAGCGCTGGTACGGATAGCCAGAGGTTGCGGGTTCGAATCCCGGCATGGGTGAAATTTTTAGCCTCTAAATAGGTTTTTAAATTTGTTCCTTAGCACGGGTTAGTGCATTAAAAATAAAAATAGTGTAATCATGTGGGTACAGTGATATCGTTCCGATGTTAAACCTAACTGCAAAGTAGGTGGTCGGGGCTGTAAGTAATGCAATTTGCTTAAGTCAGATGTCGCTGCCTGTACGTAATACAGAGAATATTGTAAAGAGGTTCGAAATTTCACTGATGCCGTGAGTCGCCCATTGGCTCAATTGGTAGAGCGCTGGTACGGATAGCCAGAGGTTGCGGGTTCGAATCCCGGCATGGGTGAAATTTTTAGCCTCTAAATAGGTTTTTAAGTTCGATCATGTAAATACTTAATTGGTAAGGTGTTACTAACTATTAAGAATCATTTGGGTGACATGGTCTTATTGTGTAATAAACTCTTAAATAAAGATTTAAAAAATGAAACATTTTATTTTTGTTTATTGTCAAAAGAGTATTAACTAACAATATTTATTCAGAAACACTGGAGTAAACTCCTTTTAAGTGCACTATCTCAAAAGATTAAAAATAATTACCAGAAAATCTTATCAATTTGTAATGTTTGAAATTCCACGCAATTGAGCCCGCCACACCATACACCATTCATTTTCGAAGAATTATTTTTGAAACACAACTTCCTTTCACCATCCCTTTTCATTAACACTGCATTCAGGAGCTCAAAGGCAAATCTGCATGCTGAAATAATAACGAACGGTCACAGGGTAAAAATATCACAGCTTTGCACGACCATTAGCGGCGACTTGTGAAAAGCCTTGTAAGATTAGTATTTCCTTGTGTTGTCACTGGCTCACTATCACACCAAGTCGGTATTACACGAAGCACGTCCAACCTCACTCCACGCTCTCACGCAGCGCACTGTCAGATTGACAGCTCCCCACCACTTGTGTGTGTGAGACAGTGTACTATATCTATTTAATAGATACAAACACTACATCTCTTTCTTATCAAAATAAATTTATTTAATATTAGTTTTACTCAACTATAATCAAATAACAGGTATTATCCGATTTATAATAAATTTATAATATTCATTAGACATTAACTTAACTCAAACAAAATCAAATTAGGCGTTATAACATTATAATCATTAAAATATAATCCACAATAATCAACTTAAGATTCTTGTGTTCCATCATTACGATACTCATCGTGTAAGACTGGCGTCCATTGACCTTCTACTCTGTTTAAGTGAACTATATTTCTTCTGATTTGCTGTCCCGTTTCTTCGTTCCTTACAATAACGTCGCCACCTACAGACTTTTCTACTACATGTGATGTAGTGTTAAAACTCGTAGTTTTATCTCCGGTAGATATATCTAGAACCTCAGCTCTCCTTTTCCGATCGCCGTAAACCTTTCCTTTCTCTTATTGTATTTTGTCTCGATCTCGTACTTTTGTATCGTCCTCCCTATCGTTCATGTACTTTAAAATAGGGATTTTGTCTCTGTTTTGGCGTTTAAGAAAAGTTCCGATGGCGTGTTTCCTGTGACTGAGTGTGGAGTGGAATTATACATCATGAGATATTCGTACAAAGCCTCTTTAATGTATTTTTTCTCGGTTTGACTTATCTTCAAACGCTTGACAATATCCCTGTTCTGGCGTTTTACTTCACAGTTCATCTGAGGCCAATAGGGAACTGTGCTAAAAAGTGTTATATTGCATTCCCGACAGAAATCTTTAAATTCTTCACTTACGAACTGACGCCCATTGCCCGCAGTAATAGATACTGGGTAACCCAACCGACTAAACGTATCTTTTAAAATTTAAATAATCTGAGCACTGGTAATCGTCATAATTATTTTGACCTCCTTATAACGGCTGTAATAGTCAATAATCACCAAAAGATAGTCACCGTTAGGTAATGGTCCTAGTAAGTCCATTGCAACATCTATCCATGGTTCAGCAGGGAGCTCTCGGCGTTTCATTGGTGCTGGAGGATTTGGTAAACCCACCAAGGTGCAACCTTTGCAACTCTTTACAATTTTCTCAACCTCCTTATCGATTTTTGGCCACCAAACTTTCGATCACAATCGTCCCTTCATTGCCACGATCCCCGGGTAACCTTCGTGGACGGCATCCAGTACCCGCTTCCTCAAGTGATTGAGGGACTACAATTTTGTTCCCCCTCAACAGGACATTTTCATGGAAACACAGTTCGTCTTCAAAAATTTTGTAATTCTTTACCGATTCTTCCCAATGATCACCATAAATACCTTTTTTACGCTGCCGATATCTGAGTCCGACTTTAATTCTTTTACGATGTCTCGCATTGGGATTGCATGGGGCCTTGCCAATTATACGATTTGATGTACATGGTCCACCGAGCTTATTTGCATGTTTGGGTTTTTGCATAACCGCGACAAGGGATCGGCAATATTACTCTTGCCCGGCAATAATTCGTGGTCCATTATTGTCTATTCGTACTAACTCCGCGCCTTTTCCTACGGGGCTTGCGTCTGGTATGACTTGTGTTATTTTTAACGTCGTAATATCCCAGTGTTCCTATGTCCGTCAGTGAATTTTTCAATTTCTGGAACGCATCGTCTTGTGTCTTGGTCCAATATTCTTCAATACTCGCTTTTTTTCCCAACTTCTTTCTTAATAGTTCTTTTAGGGGTTCTGGCGTCGTAGCCAGGTTAGGGGTCCACTTGTAGATGTAATTCACGAGCCCAAGAGAATTTGCAGCTCCTCAATAATTTTTGGTACTCTGAATTCTAATATGCTACCAATATATTTTGCAATGGAGATTTTTTGGAAAAACTCTGGTGCACATGTTATTCCGAACATCAACCTTTTGTATCTGAAGAGGCTACAGGGTGTTATAAAAGTTGTTAGATGTCTCGAGTTTGGGTGCAGTTCTATTTGGTGGAAAGCATTATTTATATCAAGCTTCGTGAAATATTTCACCTTTCTTATTTTGGGTAGTAAATGTTCCATACATGGCAGTGGGTGGTTTTCTCTCAGTATAGCCGTATTGGCTCGCCTTATGTCTACACACTACCGTACTTCTCCGTCGTCCTTTAGTATGGGTACAATTGGTGAGATCCATGAAGATGGCTCGTGAACTTCTTCAATAATATCGCAATTCAATAACTCTTTTATTTTGTTTTCTATCGTTTCTTCGAGTGGGATTGGTATTCTTCTAATAGGTTGCATAACTGTCTTCACAATGTCATCAATTGGAATGTGTACCAAAACATTTTTGAATTTAGGAAAGGGCTTATTAATTCCTTGAATCTGATTGATTCCAATTTCAATACTCCCAAACGTATCGCTGTATCTTTGCCGAGCAAGTTCCTTGAACCATCTTTAATAACATAAATGATGCTGCGATAAATTCTCCCATCGGACTTCATAACAGCTTCAAAGGACCCCATCACATCCAAAGGGGTTTTGCTCCTATAGGCCAGCATGATTTTATTTGGTTCCTTAATTTTTTTGTAGCACACGATTTTGTTTGAGGTAGTTCCATGTTTTATGAGTAATCAAATTAAACTTGCAGCTAGAATCGATCAACATTGCAACTTTGACACCACCTATATCACATTCTATTGTAGCGTCGTCGATCACATTGAATGTGTACTGAATTTCTTCCTCATCTAGGGAATTTGTTGCTGTGTTACTACGTGGTTTTTTTTAATAGTATTTTTCTCTCGTTTTTCATCCATGTTTCTTTTGTGTTTCTTTTGTTCTGAGCTAATTTAGTTTTACAGCATCTCTGAAAATGTCCCAGTTTTCCACAACCATTGCATTTCTTTCTTCTTTCCGGACGTTTCATATCTTGAGAATCGTGCATATGGCTGCATCTGCCACATTTTATCATTGTCTTCCTTTCATCCGCCTTCTTTTTCTCACTGTCCCATTTTGGACTCTCTTTGTATCTCCCTGCGATAACGTTGACATCAGTTTGTTTTGATTTTTTTTTTAGTTCGTAACTTTCCAATTGATGATTTACCAATTCTATGGTGTTTGCTTCCGTTATTACTTTATTTAATGTGACTCCATCACCCATCGTTAAAATCTTTTTTCTTAATTCCGACGAGACACATCTTTCAATTATTTGGCCGATGATATGGTCATTCGCATTGTCAAATATACATTTTGCGGCTTGATCCCTCAGTTTTATCAGAAATTTTTCAAGACATTCTCCTTGACGAGTCGAAAATGTGCCTTTCGTATGTTTTATTCTGATTAGGTAGAAGTACTCATCTAGCTTTTTAATAGCTAGGTATTTCAAAAATATCCACCCCTACAGTTGCATCAACCTTGCACCAGGGAGTTTATAAAATATATCTTGTAGACCCATTCCTCCCAAGAGTAACAATGTTGCTCTCTTCTTTACAGGTTAATGAAAGTTTCAACCAATTTAAAGGTTAACCGTTGAATTTGTAAGGAAAACATGTATTCATTAAATGGAGGTCCCAACCAGTTTAATGGTAGGCCGCTGACATTGCGTAGAGAAGGTATGTACTTTTAATTAAATAAGGTCTTAACGAATTAAATGGTTAGCCGGTTAAATAGCGCAGATAAGGTACTTTTAATTAAATGAAGTCTCAACCAATTTAATGGTGAGCCGGTGAAATAGCGCATAGAAGGTACTTTCAATTAAATGAAGTCTCAACCAATTTAATGGTTAGCCGGTGAAATAAAGCAGAGAAGGTACTTTCAATTAAATGAAGTCTCAACCAATTCAATGGTCAGCCGGTGAAATAAAGCAGAGAAGGTACTTTCAATTAAATGAAGTCTCAACCAATTTAATGGTTAGCCGGTGAAATAAAGCAGAGAAGGTACTTTCAATTAAATGAAGTCTCAACCAATTTAATGGTCAGCCGGTGAAATAAAGCAGAGAAGGTACTTTCAATTAAATGAAGTCTCAACCAATTTAATGGTCAGCCGGTGAAATAAAGCAGAGAAGGTACTTTCAATTAAATGAAGTCTCAACCAATTTAATGGTTAGCCGGTGAAATAAAGCAGAGAAGGTACTTTCAATTAAATGAAGTCTCAACCAATTTAATGGTCAGCCGGTGAAATAAAGCAGATAAGGTACTTTCAATTAAATGAAGTCTCAAACAATTTATTGGTTAGCCGGTGAAATAAAGCAGAGAAGGTACTTTCAATTAAATGAAGTCTCAACCAATTTAATGGTCAGCCGGTGAAATAAAGCAGATAAGGTACTTTCAATTAAATGAAGTCTCAACCAATTTAATGGTCAGCCGGTGAAATAGCGCAGAGAAATTACTTTCAATTAAATAAAGTCTCAACCAATTTAATCGTCAGCCTGTGAAATAGCGCAGAGAAATTACTTTCAATTAAATAAAGTCTCAACCAATTTAATGGTTAACCGGAGAAATTGCTTGAACAAATCCTTCAATCGATTAGGAGTCCCAATCAATTTAACAGTAGGCTGTTGACATTGTATGGAGAATTTACTGTGAATTTACTGTAGCGCTGGTACGGATAGCCAGACGTTGCGGGTTCGAATCCCGGCATGGGTGAAATTTTTAGCCTCTAAATAGGTTTTTAAATTTGTTCCTTAGCACGGGTTAGTGCATTAAAAATAAAAATAGTGTAATTTACTGTGAATTAAATGAAAGTCTTAACCAATTTAATGGTTAGCCGCTGTAACTGCTAACTTGAAAAAATATGCTTTTATTATGTGAGAGTTTCAATCAATTTAATAGTAGCAATATCCTTACTGCTAGAGAGTTCAATTTGCCATATTATATCTTAGCACTGTAAATTGATGTTTCCTAAATGACATAAGGTGAATGCGTTTTAAAGCTGGTGCACATATCAATCATCTGTTCCTCAATAAATAAGAACCAACATCACTGTGACGATTGTTGGTATTAACATAACAGGAATGTTACTTGGTAGTAAGGAGGTCCTAATGTCACTTTAAATTAGTGGGCAATACTAAAAAAATAATAACTACAAATTTATTTTCCAAAAACAATGCACCTGTGTTTTAAATAAATATAGGTATTTAAAAATCTCTCTGTGTTTCGGCCAGTCCTATTCCTTTCCTTGAAAAGTTTAAGTGTTTACTAGATTTAGGTTTGTTCGTCAAGTTCACTAGTTAATTCCTCCACACTACAATACTCACTTAATTATTTCCACAGCCTTGTTTTGAAGTCAATACCACCAGGAAACGTTTGTAAGTTCCTTCCAGGTCATTATTATTTTTATTATTTTACATCCAGACCAAAATCGAATGAAATAAAACAAACTTAAAACCATAATACTTATTGTTTCTTCTAGATAGCATGTTCAACTACATCCAAATTAGGATAGACAGAAAAATATACTTAAGATTTTTTTTTCTTCGACGAATAGCTAGTTACCTACTGATACTTCCGTTAGGAATTTATTTAATTTGTAAATTAAATTTGTTTTCTTGGTTTTGAAAGTATCTGAGGAAACAGAGATGCCCGTCGGTAAATCGACGACATAATTATTGATAAGATAACCGAATAAAGTTGTTTGCAACGCACCACGCCACCTTTCTGCCATTTTTCAGTTTTCGTAGCAAGTAAATATGAAATTCCTATTGCACTAACCTTTTATCTCGTCGCCACTTGTAAGATTAGTATTTCCTTGTGTTGTCACTGGCTCACTATCACACCAAGTCGGTATTACACGAAGCACGTCCAACCTCACTCCACGCTCTCACGCAGCGCACTGTCAGATTGACAGCTCCCCACCACTTGTGTGTGTGAGACAGTGTACTATATCTATTTAATAGATACAAACACTACAAGCCTGTAAAACAAAACTCAGGACTACAGCACACCAAGAGTTTTTCTTAAATAATATTGCTGCCTACAATATCAATAACCAAATGAATAGACTAAGAGAAGGACCTATGTATATAGACGTCCAGAAAAAGCACATCAGGCACAAAATATTCTTCTTAAATTTGTAAGTACATTCGATCACTTAAAAGATTGTTCTAAAGTCAGTCACGTTACATTATAATATGTAACTATTTATGTTGCGAAAAACGGATTCGCCAAACTGTACTCAATGCAGTGGCATTGAGGACGCCTATCATATCTTGATGGAGTGTGCCCGGAACGAAGGTAGAAGAAGATATTTATTTAATAATTTTTGTGGAGTTGGAGTGTACTGCAGTGTTCTGGCGTTACCGTACTCGGAAGAGGCCAGGACACTGCTTAAATTAGTTTCATTTAGTCTCAAAGCAAGACAAAGTCAGAGTGCTTAGTGCGAGTTTGACAGATCCAATCGAATAACTTTACTACCGCGTTAATCGAGTATTGAGTAGTGAATATGAGTAAGTTAACCGTTCGAACTGGCAAAACGCCGTCACAGTACAACTCGCACTCGCGTTATTCGTGTTTTGGCTGGTAAACGCGTTCACTTCTCAACGTAAACCATTACAACTCGCAGTCAGCAATTTTAATTTCCATACTTGTCGCTAGGTGGCGCTTCCTCGATGCCATAGAAATATGAGTTTACGTTAACGCGATCGAGTAGTTAAAAAACTCGCACTGAGCACTCAGGTAATGTAAATAATTAGTTGGTAAGGTGTTAGTAATTATTAAGCATCATTTGGGTGACATGGTCACGTTGTGTACCAAACCCTTAAATAAAGATAAAAAAAACTAATTATGTAGGTATATTTTTATTTATGTAAGTAGTGTATTAATATATTACTTACATAAATAACTACCCGTCTCTTATTTCCTTCAGCAACTTTCCGTCATAATGTTGTCTGGAAGAAATTGCTTTTAGCAATAAAGCCGCTTATATTACCTTGTATCTGTACATGTGTGTAATTGTACTCTGGTGTACAATCTTATTTTATTTTGTCACCCTCAACGTTACTGTGTAGAGTGCACGCGAGAGAAAATTTGATGTGGTGTTGACTGAACGGATGACATTGATGTTTTCAATGGATTCATTAGTTCCCCCTCTGCCATTCTTATACATGATACGTATCGTGGTTGGATATATTGCAGGCAGACTGTGAAACTAGCGTCAGTAATAAATAGAATCCTCATTGGTGCAATTAGCTGCAGTTAATCCTTCTCTGACAGTTGACTCCACAATAAAATTTAGTCTAGAATTGAAACTAAAACTAGTATAATCAGGGGTGCTGACTCGGAAGTAGTGTTGTCTGATTTAGCCTACTCCAAACTGTCAAATGCTTATTTTGACTTTTTGAAATCGTCAAAATTACAAGAAATTACGTAATACAAGGACAGAGTGCTTAGTGCGAGTTTGACAGATCCAATCGAATAACTTTACTACTGCGTTAATCGAGCATTGAGTAGTGAGTATGAGTAAGTTAACCGATCGAACTGGCAAAACGCTATCACATTACAACTCGCACTCGCGTTTATTCGTGTTTTGGCTGGTAAACGTGTTCACTTCTCAACGTAAACAATTATAACTCGCACTCAACAATTTTAATTTCCATACTTGTCGCTAGTTGGCGCTTCCTCGATGCCATAGAAATATGAGTTTACGTTAACGCGATCGAGTAGTTAAAAAACTCGCACTAAGCACTCTGATCTCTCACGCACACTCGATTATGGTCAAATTTAGGACTATAACATTTAGAATGTTTATAGGCTACATAAAAAAGCCTTTTCCTGATAAGCAACTATTTGAGACAGTGCGGTACAGTTATATAATATGTACAAAGAGATTTCTTCCAGCAAACCTTAGAGAGTCGGAAAAGCAGTAAAAAGCGGGTCTATATACGTGTACAAAATTTACTACATGAATATTGAATAATCTACCTGACTATGAAAGAAATAAATAAACTAAAATATAGAAAAAAATGTACATAAATAAAACATAAATAAATAGCTCAATGTTATGGCAGAGATAGATAATGCTCTATATATATAGATAATGCTGGTGAGAGACGTCCCAGGCGGACATAAATCGACCAAATAGGGGATGTATTAGCAAAGAGGAAGGGTTCTTTTTATATTTATAAAAAGAACCCGGAACCGGCGAGCGTGCACGCAACGACTTATGAACGTTGATGAAGCGAAGGTGATCTGTCAGGATCGTGGCAAGTGACAGTCCCAGGTCTCTGCCTACTTCTCTGGAATACGAATACGTGAGGTCCTGAATGTATTTATGTAAATAAATTGCGGAAACCTCAATTCTAAAAGGGAATTTATTTAGGAAGTTTGGAAAGAGACGTTCTTTAAGTTGCTCTTCTACTGCAGACGACTCCATAGGTGTTTCACCGTAATGACGTCGTATCTACTTTTGTTTCCTGTTTTTTTGTCTACTCTAGGTAGATGTTTCCGCGTCGCTTTTATCTCTAAAAGGCTTCCGAAAAATTACGATGAATGGTTTGTGTATCTTGTCAAAGGATTCGGGTAGCGTTAAAATAAAGAAAAGTATACGTGGTAAATTTTATAAACTTCACATGGAAGAAAACGGTGACATATATACATGAACTACATGACGAAGTGGTCGTGGCTTAGTAGAACCAAGTGATTGGAATCAATCACTGGGGTTAAGCAACAACAGACGCGGTCAGGGAGCCGATTCTCGCCCATGCGCATTGAAAACGTAGACGCAAAATATTCGAAGGATTAGATATTTGTCGCTGCGATCCCCAACCCGTATGCCCAGCGTGGGGATTATGGACATTACCCCCCAA
Source organism: Yponomeuta sedellus (assembly GCA_934045075.1). NCBI lineage: Eukaryota > Metazoa > Arthropoda > Insecta > Lepidoptera > Yponomeutidae > Yponomeuta > Yponomeuta sedellus. Next base: position 2,667,113 of record OW203722.1, on the reverse strand, counting down.
TGACGGCACAGCCTTGCGCTATGGCGCTCATTAGGGCTATGTCCAGCAGTGGAATATAGACTGAAAAAGAAGAAGAAGATATATTTGTCGCATAAAAATAAGATAAGAAATCTCAACTAGGTCATTAGACATTGTTTTTTTCATTTAATTCCTTTATATTAAGGACAGCAAAGTTGTGGAATACGCTGCCATTCGTCTGTCTTTCCGGAAACATATAACCTGGGTGTGTTTAAAAGTAGAGTTAATGGGCATTTAACAGGTAAGCATGTAACATCGTAGACCCCGTCTTCGCTTACCATCAGGGACATATTACGTAAGTGTACACTGAGTTGAGTGACGTTGATGTTTACTTTTTTTAAGCTACTCCGGCTGTCAAATGCATATATTTTTTGACACCTAGGAGTCGTCTAAATGCTTCACTCAATAGAGTGGAGGCCTACGCCTGCTCCCACTCACACCTGCCCGGGCAGATGTGAGTGGGGTCTAGTGTAACTTTTCCTAAAAAAATCATTCAAGGTCATGTCATTCATGGCGTTCAGAAGACAGATTTTAGCTGTCGCTCGACTTTTTATGTAGGATTCATGTCTTAGGCCTTAAGCCTTAAGCTTAGAGTCGTATACGAATTATTTGCTAGTGAAATGAGAATTGGCTCCCAGGTCTTCCACGATATTCTTTTTTATTTCTTATTACGTTTTTATCAATGTTTTTTACATGCCATTTTTAATAATCGCGGTATTGTAACCACCCAGATTTCAGCGTATATTCTTATTATTCGTTCGTTATCAACCCTTGTATGTCCCCACTGCTGAGGCACGGGTCTCTTCCTGCATCGCAGGAAGGTTAGGCCATACTCCACCACAGGGGCCAAGTCCGGGTTGGTGGAGGATTGTAAGACAATGGCGGGCCTTACTGTCAGAAGTTATCAAGCCGCCCATAAGGCCTCTGACATGGCTTAACCACTGTCATTATATGACAGCCAGCACCAACGGCTTAACGAGCCTTGCGAAGCACGAAAGCGCTCGAAAAAATGCCACTAGCGGTAGTCACGGGACGCTCACCAATCCTGTACCTGACCGCGCCTGTTGTTCCTTAACCAAGTGATTGATTCCAATCACTCGGTTCGCCTAGGCCACTTATTAATATTTTCATATTATCTAATTTCCATACGCAATGTCATGGTAATTCATGGCGTAGCTACCAACGAAACCTAGCATTTCACTATTGTCTATCTAATTCTTAGATGTCACACGCAGCCGTTTTGACAGCACGCACGCAAAAACAGTGACTACGATCACGATTTACCAAGCATTATCTGGTGTCTTAGCTTGTCAACTATTTGTGCAAAGTAATAGGTCACCAGTGTCTCAAGGCATGTAAAGGTTAAGGCATAATGTATTGTTTATGTCAGTCTAATAAGGGCTTATTTACAGTGGCATTTCCTTGGCGGAGTGTCACAGATCGTACCTGGCCGCGACTGATACGTGGGACCTTGGGGTGTGGTCGCAAGTCACAAGCGTAGGGCGAGCTGTAGATCTTAGCTACGGGCAAATAGAAATTGTATTAAATATTGAAGGATTACTTTTTAAATTTCTATGATCAAGGAAAATATATTTTTTCAATTGACATTCATTATCAAACCACCGTATTATCACTGATACTGTGACTGTACTATGTCGTGACCATCGATGTCGCGAAATTCGATATACCGTCGATTTGGTAACCTTTCGATGATTTAACCCATCGACATTGTGATCATTCAATGTCGCGGCATTCGATTTGGCGTACCATCGCTTTGACGACCGTTCGCCGCACCGTTTTCGCTGTCGCGGCGTTAGATGTATCAACTTTAGATATCATGTAGGGAACCCGGAAATAAAGTGAACATACAATTATTAAAACTAAATTTATTAAATAAAAAAAGATAAAAAGTATCCGGAACCGGCGTGCGTGCATGCGACGACTTATAAACCTTGATGAAGCGACGGTGATCTGTTAGGATCATGACAAGTGGCAGTCTCTGGTATCTGCATACCCCTCTGGGATACAGGCGTGAGTTAATGTATTGTTGTACTAAACAAAGAACTACTTTACAAAAAAATTTAATTTTTTTGCTCTAATGCTTAGCTGCATACATAACTTCACAATGTATTCGCCGCGTAAATACATTGCTTAGGACTATGTCAGTGACACGGTGACCTACTAGCATATATTATGTAAGTTGCTAACTCGAACAGATCTAATGCAAATCAAAAACGCTGTCTGACAGTAAGGCCCGCCACTGTCTTATAATCCTCCACCAACCTGGACTTGGCTCCCGTGTTGGAGTATGGCCTAACCACAATACGAAGCAGGAAGTGACCTGAGTGTCTTAGCAGTGGGGACATAAACCGGTTTGATATTTTAGGGTTGTCAGAAGGTTGCGTGTTCAAATCATGTCGGGGTCACCAATTTAGAGTTGTCACTGAGGAGTAGTCCCTGGCAGGAAATGAAAGATGGTTTCACGAAAACTGCATTTATGTAATATAAAATGTGACAAACGTGTTATTACAATCGCGGCACAGAAACTACTAACTAACCTGTCTGTCTATGCAACACGCGTCCCACGCGCTGCTACAATATTATCACAAAAACGCTGCCTACGTCAACTTGGACTCCACAGTCTTATGATCTAACTAGAATTGAACCGCGTGACTTTATTACATGGAGGCACGCAAGTACCGGCGCTCGCTTCTTCTAACTTCTTCATTTCTTTGTAACAAATTACACGGGAGCATTCAAAACTGGTTGTTTGTTTAGGAGAACAGCGGTAGGTGGGCCAAAACTGTGATGTATGGGCCAACTTGTGATATTATTACATAGAAACTTCATTTTTAAACTAGTAAGTTACATTGTTTCTAGTATGCTGCATTGAATTCTGCGGGAAAATCACCATATTTTTTTCGTGTGTTGTTTATTTTATATTCTTCTTTTTCTTCAGGCTATATTAGTCCACTGCTGGACATAGCCCTCCCGTAATGAGCGCCATAGCGCAAGTTTGTGCCATCATTGGGGGTAATGCCCATAATCCCCACGCTGGGCATGCGGGTTGGGGATCGCAGTTCCGTGGAATTGTACTGCAGGGGGCGCTGCTGCCCACCCCCCGGTTTGTGTCCCTTAGTCGCCTTTTACGACACCCGCGGGAAGAATTTGAGTTGGTGCTATTCTCTAGGCCGACACCACACAGCAAATTTAAAATTATTTTATATTGTAATAGATTTTATATACGAGTAACATTGTAACATGGGATACTATGGGACACTAAAACATTGCTAAATTAAACTACTTTTGTTCTGTTGCACAGAACAATGTCTTATTGAAAGATATCAATGAGTCTTTACACTTCTCACCCTTGCCATTCAATTGGTGGTTATTTGAATAAATACTTTTTTTATTTTATTTAATACTTGGAACTTTCCATGTGACTAAACTATAGCGAAACATCTACTTTAGCTGTAGTTCCTATAGTTACTATCAGAGGCATTCTATTTGTTTAGAACGTCTGATATTTTTTTAGGATTTGAAATCTTTTCTCGAAGTATAAGTAATTCAAATTGAGGGCAGGAACCTCCCACTCTCGGTGTATAATACTCACAATTTTCTCAGAAAAAGTCCACTTATTGTAGAAACATTTGTATATTTTTTATTGTTGGCACCAATTAGCTCCAGAAATTTGTTTGTGTGCTCTGTGTATCTAGGTTTAAAAAAACAATGCACATTAGCAAAGGGCAAGGTAAAAAGTACTTGAAACCGACGTGTGTGTATGCAACAATTAATAAGTACTGAATCTTCTTCTTCGTCGTATCCTCATGGCTGAGGGACGTGACTATGGGGCAGCTTCCCCCACCAGCTCTCTCCATTCATTCCGATTATGCGCCAGATGTATGGTTGCTCGTAGGGTCCTTCCCGTAGCTTTTGTTATGATGTTTGTCCAACACGTACTGATAAAGATACTACTAAGTACTGAGTAGGACGGACTAGGATCGTCATCCCACCTGGTTGGAGGGCGTCCTACACTAGGACGCCCTCCAACCAGGTGGGATGACGATTTACAAAAAACTGCAGGCAGATGCTGGATGCGGCAACCTGAAGACACGGTGCTATGGCACTCATTACGGAAGTACTATGTCCAGCAGTGGACTAATATATCCTGAAGAAGAATAAGTACTGAAAAAAAGTGTTTCTTAGTGATTCTTGATACTCATACTTAGTTATATATTAAACGGGTCTAATTGCGATTATTTATTAGGTACATACATAAGCTCACGCCTGTATCCCAGAGGGGTAGGCAGAGACCAGGGACTGCCACTTGCCACGATCCTGATAAATCACCTTCGCTTCATCAACGTTCATAAGTCGTTGCATGCACGCACGCCGGTTCCGGGTACTTTTTATCTTTCCTTTTGCTAATACATCCCCTATTTGGTCGATGTATCTTTCCGCCTGCGACGTCCCTTACCAGCCTATTCACTCACATTGGCTAAACTGTCACCCATGCCGAGTCGCGAGTCATGGGCGAGTCGCCCATTAGCTCAGTTGGAAAGAGCGCTGGCACGGATAGCCAGAGGTCGCGTGTTCGAATCCCGGCATAGGTGGAATTTTTAGCCTCTAAATAGGTTTTTTAAAATTGTCCTTAGCACGGGTTAGTGTATTAAAAATAAAAATAGTATATTCGCTATATATAATGGGTAAAACGTAATTACCCTATTTCCCGACGTTTCGGCAGCGTAACAGTTGCCGTGGTCTCGGGTAGACTGAAGTGGCGAGTACAGTCAATAAATAATCGCGATTAGACCCGTTTGATAGATAACTATGAAAAAAAGTGAACTATCAGAATCGCAGCAAGTGGCAGACCCTCTGCCTACCCTTCCGGGATACAGGCGTGATTTTGTTTGTGTATGACATGTATGTAATGCATAAAGTAGGAGTTATTCAAGGTTGGGGATACTACAACAGTAGAAAAGGTTACTCTGAGTGATAGGAAGGTATGTGGGTACAGTGATATCATTCCGATGTAAAAAGCTAACTGCAAAGTAAGTAGTCGGGGCTAAAAGTGATGCAATCTACTTCAGCCAGATGTCGCTGCCTGTACGTAATACAGAGAATAGTGTAAAGAGGTTCGAAATTTCACTGATGCGCCGGTGAGTCGCCCATTAGCTCAGTTGGATAGAGCGCTGGCACAGATAGCCAGCGGTCGCGGGTTCGAATCCCGGCATAAGTGGAATTTTTAGCCTCTCAATAGGTTTTTAGGAAGGTATATATCAACTAAACTCCTTACTCTACAAATATTAATTGTCTAGTGGTTGGCCTAGCGCTTTGTCTTAATACAAGAATTTACAGTGTCGTCCATTCCGATGGTATAATTTTTGTAAAAGGTTCACCGTGTTACTGCAAAAAAAAAATGCGCTAGTCCCACAATTGGTACCTACATTTAAGAAAGGCGTGATTTTGTTTGTGTATGACATGTATGTAATGCATAAAGTAGGATTACTCCTAATTAGAGGTTAGATACCACAACTGTAGAGAATGTTACTATGAGCGCTAGGAAGGTACCTATATATATCAACTAAACCCCTTACTCTACAAATAATATTCATTGTCGAGTGGTTGGGCTAGCGCTTTGTCCCAACACAAAGAATTTACAGTGTAATCCATTCCGATAGTGTCATTTTTGAATAAGAATAAGCATATTTATTGTGAGCACAGACATGGGTTACACATGCAGCAGTAAAAGTTGCTATTAGTAAAAGGTTCGCCGTGTTACTAAAAAAAAATATATGCGCTCGTCCCACAACTGGTACATTTAAGAATCTGTTGAAAGAGCACTATTTATCTCTATCATAACTTTGAGCTATATATTTTTTACTATGTGTTTTATTTAGGGGAGGGCTGTGTCCAGAAGTGGACTAATATAGCCTGAAGAAGAAGAAGATAAGATAAGAATATTCTTTATTGTACACTGGAAAAACAACAAATATAAAACAATTGCAAATATACATAGTACAATTGGCGGCCTTATTGCTAAAATGTTCATGAATGAATGTCAGTTGGATAGAGCGCTGGCACGGATAGCCAGAGGTCGCGGGTTCAAATCCCGGCTTGGGTGGAATTTGTAGTCTCTAAATAGGTTTTTCAAAATTGTCCTTAGCACGGGTTAGTGCATTAAAATAAAAATAGTTTAAGAAGAATGTATTTTATTTATTTACATTTAAACGCATTTATGTAGGCAGTCTATGTAGTGTATTATTTCTGCTGATTTCACAACTTATTTTTATAACAAGTAGTTTGTGACAGAGAAAAGCGTCGTGCAAAGTTGTTTCGCCGAATTATTTCCAAAAATCTGAAATGTATTTCAACGGAAAATATTCACATTCTGTTGGTTGACAAATTACGCCGTAAGCTTTCTTTGCAAAGCTTTTCGTACTTTAAAAGTTCTTAAAAAACGTTAGTTAGCCGGCCACTTTGCCACAAAAGTATAATGTTAATGTAAATAATACTTAATTAGTCTTAATATAACGAATAAATTAAAAAAAACTTCCACACAAAATAATCACTTAGCCTGGAGGGCCAATTTCTAAAGTGCACAGTCGTTCAATAGAGTTATACTAATCCGGTAATGGTCGTTTTATACATTCTATTGGTAGTCTAGTAAACAATCGCATTGCATTGGTATAATCCGTGGTACCTTACTCGGCGCCTCGCGCGATTCGATCTTCTTCGCGATAGATGGCTATTTAATTTGCGCGGGTTATGTCCCTGGAATGACATTGTACTGCTATTGCTATGTAGACTACCAATTTGAGGCAAATAACAACCACTGTCGTGTTTATGTCATTCTATTGAAAAACTATGTAAGTATTTGACTCTAAGGCCCAGTCCAAACTAGGTATGTTATAATTAAAACTGTTTTTACACGGATTTATGATCGTTTATTACATTTTTACAATTTTCCAACGTTTCGGCACTTTTTCAGGTGCCGTGGTCCCGGATGACCTGAAAAAGTGCCGAAACGTTGGAAAATTGTAAAAATTTAATAAACGAGCATAAATCCGTGTAAAAACAGTTTTAATTATGTCTACTGCTCGTGTTAACCTTAGAAAATACTATAGGTATGTCATGCTATACAAACCCTGTGTTATGTTAACCTGTAATGGTGCAAACCTTTTTACACCATTTTTTTGTATTTCTTTTTCTCTCTATCACTTTCAAATATTTAAAGTTATGTCGCACATTTTCAAGATTTCCCTCATTTTCATCATTACCACTTTACACATCGACTAGATCGGACAATTTTTTCTGTTTGTTCGTTTTTATCCAGTTTTCAGTTTTGTTATAAAATAAACGGTCTTAAATAAAGCAAAAGTCGAAGTCGTTCCAGTTTTATTATTTACAAAAGTTCTACAACACTACAAACACAGCAAGTAACACACCCAGACAGACCATTTGTACATATTTACTGTGTCGTCAAATGGGAATCAAACCCACTAGCTCCGGTATGGTAATAAGACTTGATACCTAACTGGGCACGTTGATTGGAGACCTAATAACGTATCGATTAGGTCTGAACAAAGAAAGCCGTATTTTTAGCCTCTAATTAGGTTTTTAAAATTGTCCTTAGCACGGGTTAGTGCATTAAAAATAATAGAATCATGTGGGTACAGCGATATCATTCCGATGTAAAACCAAACTGCAGGAAGTCGGGGCTTCAAGTGATGCAAATTACTTCAGCCAGATGTCGCTGGCTGTACGTAATACAGAGAATATTGTAAAGAGGTTCGTAATTTCACTGATTCCGGTGAGTCGCCCATTAGCTCAGTTGGAAAGAGCTCTGGCACGGATAACCAGAGGTCGCGGGTTTGAATCCCGGCATGGGTGGATTTTTTAGCCTCTAAATAGGTTTGTAAAGCCGTATTTACCTAAAGTTTCCCTTGAAGGAAACACCTACAATGCTAATACCATAACGCTACATAATAAATAGCATAAGTTTATGCTCCAGGCTTAGTCCAGGATAAAAGGGCCTTTGTCCTGGGCTCATTGTATTAAGGGCCGACTTATATTTTATGTAAGTACCGAGTTAAAATTATTTCGCTTGATATAATGCTGGCTTTTCGCTTAAATATTTGTCTGAATGCCGCACAAATAGATACGTCAGTACATAACCTAAGTAACTACTTCTGACTCAGAAAGTTATATAAAATTAAATACTCACTAAGCGAAATAAGGTAAAGACAATCAAGTAAGATATGATAAAGAGATGCAGAGATAAGAGATCATAAATTAATGATATAAAAATATTTTAAACTTCGTAGTACAACGTGCCAGGACAAAGATTCTAAACCACGCTCTTTTAAATCGATTCGAATATATTTAAGAAGTTTTGTGGATTAAATAGACGGGGAAACATTAAGAACATAATCCTCCGTTAGTCTTAGATAAACATGAAACATTACATAATATCACGCCTGCATCCCGGAGGGGTAAGCAGAGACCTAGGTTCACCAATTGTCACGTTCCTCACAAACAGGTTTCTTCCACGTAGTCAAACTATTTTGTCAAACTGATTTGACTACGTGGAAAATTCGTTCCTCGACAGGAATAAAACCACCTATTGAGTTCCGATCGAAACAACTAGTTGATTCGTTTAGTTGGTCAGTACGGAATAAAGGCATTTTACTAATTTGACTATGCGGAAAGATAATTTCACGTGATCAAATCAGTTTGACAAAATAGTTTGACTATGGTTTGACTGTACATTTTTTGCACTTAGAATCTTATACAGGAAGGATCATTACTTTAATTTGACCATGAGGAACGAATTTTCAGTTTGACTACGTGGAAGAACCCCACAAACCTCTTTCGCTTCATCAACATTCATTACTCGCCTTCGGGTACTTAGGAGTTAGATATTACGACTTTCCTGGTAACTACTTCCTGGCTTGCAATAACACATCTACTTGATGTATCTATCTACCTATTTTTTGGTGGCCAGTACTATCCAGCAAGTGTTTCGTGTTATGAAAATTTTTTTATTCTGTTACAGGTATGGCCATCAACGTTTCTTCTCATCTCACGGTAATTTAATAAAAAATACTTAGTAATAGAGAATATCTACAGCAAAGACTGATGCAATAAAAAATTACGTTTGAATGTTCAACCGAGACTCGATGGCTATGTCTAAGCTCCATGCGATGAAGTGAAAATTATATTAAAATTATCAAATCTGAGCAAAGGCACAAAGCAAAAAGACTCGTTTTGCCAGAAAGCTTGCTTAAAGACTTCCGTTACATTTTAATTGCAATTAAGTGTAATTTTTTTTCTTTTTCTTTCATTAATACTTTTTTAATACTTATTTGTAGATTAACTGTATATACTCAGCAGGATGCTCATTCCCAACTGAAAGCTCAAGTCTATCAGCAGCTTTACGAGTACGTATCGTTCCGTTAGACAGCATGAATTTTTATACTTCAAAATAAGTTCTTATGTAGCCGTTCTCGGCACCTAACACCTATTTAGTTTATCTGTTAACGGCGACCGTTCTTTTTAGTTTTATAAGTTTTTTAGGTAAAATATAAAAAAAACGTACACACAGATTGATACCTAGGGTTACACTATTTTTATTTTTAATGCACTAACCCGTGCTAAGGAACAAATTTAAAAACCTATTTAGAGGCTAAAAATTTCACCCATGCCTCATTACCTCTATTGGCTCAATTGGTAGAGCGCTGGTACGGATAGCCAGAGGTTGCGGGTTCGAATCCCGGCATGGGTGAAATTTTTAGCCTCTAAATAGGTTTTTAAATTTGTTCCTTAGCACGGGTTAGTGCATTAAAAATAAAAATAGTGTAAACATGTGGGTACAGTGATATCGTTCCGATGTTAAACCTAACTGAAAAGTAGGTGGTCGGGGCTGTAAGTAATGCAATTTGCTTAAGTCAGACGTCGCTGCCTGTACGTAATACAGAGAATATTGTAAAGAGGTTCGAAATTTCACTGATGCCGTGAGTCGCCCATTGGCTCAATTGGTAGAGCGCTGGTACGGATAGCCAGAGGTTGTGGGTTCGAATCCCGGCATGGGTGAAATTTTTAGCCTCTAAATAGGTTTTTAAATTTGTTCCTTAGCACGGGTTAGTGCATTAAAAATAAAAATAGTGTAATCATGTGGGTACAGTGATATCGTTCCGATGTTAAACCTAACTGCAAAGTAGGTGGTCGGGGCTGTAAGTAATGCAATTTGCTTAAGTCAGATGTCGCTGCCTGTACGTAATACAGAGAATATTGTAAAGAGGTTCGAAATTTCACTGATGCCGTGAGTCGCCCATTGGCTCAATTGGTAGAGCGCTGGTACGGATAGCCAGAGGTTGCGGGTTCGAATCCCGACATGGGTGAAATTTTTAGCCTCTAAATAGGTTTTTAAATTTGATACCTAGGGTCATTGAAAAAATAAACGCGCAGTATTTAACAACCTCAAAGCAAAGGGTCGATGGGTGATAGCCGAATTACATTGTTTCCGTTATGTGTCTATTTTACAGTCAAAACTCTTAAACGGTCAAAACTTGTTTTGATTCTAATAATATGTATCTAACAATGTCGAGTTGGTTTTCGGTCTTACATGTTCAACCTAACATGCTCCTTCGCGCTCCACTACGTGCTTCGTTGCACATGTATTTTTGGTGTAGCAGATTCAGTGATGCATAATTTTAGGAGTTTTTACCAGTTGGTATTTCCAATGTTTCTGACCAGAAGTTTTGGACAAAAGTACTTTTGACTGATTTTAGCAGTCAAAACTGGTTTTGACCGTTTAAGAGTTTTGACTGTGACATCTACACCAGTGTTTCTTAACCGGTAGTTCACGGACCACTGGTGGTAGCTGGAGGCATTCTAAGAGGTCCGCGAAGCTATTATGGCGCAATAGTAATTGAATGAGTATACTATTTTTATTTTAATGCACTAACCCGTGCTAAGGAACAAATTTAAAAACCTATTTAGAGGCTAAAAATTTCACCCATGCCGGGATTCGAACCCGCAACCTCTGGCTATCCGTGCCAGCGCTCTACCAATGCCAATACCAATGCTCAATTGGTAGAGCGCTGACACGGATAGCCAGAGGTTGCGGGTTCGAATCCCGGCATGGGTGAAATTTTTAGCCTCTAAATAGGTTTTTAAATTGAATGAGTGTTAGTGGTAAAATTATGAGTGTTTTATTTATATAAACAATCCTTTACTTACATACATCTAGGTAACGTATTTCACTAGTAAGCGCTCGTGGTTTAGTGATACACATTCATTGGTGACACCGAGTGATTGGAATGAATAACTTGGGTTAAGCTATAACAGGCGCTGTCAGGTACTGGATGGGTGACTACCGCTCGTGGCATTTTTTCTGAGCTCTTCCGTATTTCGCAACGCACGTTCAGCCGTTGTGCCTGTGGTCATGCCGTTATGCCATGTCAGAGGCCTTATGAACGGCTTGATAACATCTGAAAGTAAGGCCAGCCACTGCCTTACAATCCTTCTCCCACTCGGACTTGGCCACTGTGGTGGAGCATGGCCTAACTTTCCTGCAATGCAGGAAGAGACCCGTGCCTTAGCAGTGGGCACATACAGAGGGTTGATATTAGATATTACCAAAAAACCAGCTTGGTGGTCCCTCATAAGAGAGAAATTTGATAAAGTGGTCCGCCATGACTGAAAGGTTAAGACCCACTGGTCTACACGGTAGTCCAATCCGCGCAGCCTCAATCACTGTCCGAAGCGCATCGGTGGCGCGGATTATAGCAATGTTCCGGGATGCTCGATACAATTTGCCGGTTCATTGCTCGAGCCGGCGCTGTTTAAACGCCAAACTACAATGCGCCGCGTGCACTGCTACCGGCCGATATTTACCTACTAATATTATAAATGCGAAAGTTTGCGAAGATGTTTGGATGTTTTTTACTCAATAGCTGAACGGAGTTACAATTTCGTGTTCAGATAGGCAGAGATCTGAATTGAGACGTGAATGACGTTTGCAGGGTCAGCTAGTAATAAATACATTTTGTTTATTGTGTAGTATGGTGATATCTACGTTACAAATGTCAGTGTATTATACACAGACTGTAGTATTAGTGTGGGACACATTTGTGGTATTCAGTGAACACTAAGTTTTACCAAGGTAAAATTATGAAATGAACAAAGATATAATGAATTATAACTTTTTTAAATGAATTATACTGAGGTTGACTTAAATCCGACATTTTACCTCAAGCAACTTCTTTAAACCGACGACTCAACATCATCATATTTTAATTTTTCATGTACATATGGCAGTTCGTAAATCACTTAAGTATATTATGTTTGTTATTACCTATAAAAAATACAAATATTTTTCTTGCATGAATCCAATTTTTAAGTAAATAGTTCTAGTGTATGCAAAGGCTAAGCACATTAATTTATAATGGAATATATACATCAGAACTTTCCGTGTTGTGCCATGAATATTCTATTTGTATATTTGGCTAAGGTACGAAATAAATAAATAATTTAAAAAACCTTCTTAATCCGCACTTAATACGCATATCCGGTAGCAGTGGGTACCGACTCGAAGTCGAGTAATCGGTCTACATTGCAAGCAGTACTCGCGTTGTAATTTACGGCTCACAGCTCGTCTCGGATTAAACGATGCTTTTTGTCCAGAAATGCAATTAATTTTCCGACATATATTTAGGTCCCTGTTCTCTGGAGTACCAAGATACTTGTCTTACTTACTTAGTCCTCTGTCTCAGCGACCTAAACTGGATATTTGCTGTAGACATAACGTGCCCACCAATACATTCGGCTACAAAAGTGCATACGCTACTCTTAGTGTTTCATTGTCAAGAAGGAACCGTTACCGTTCCATATACTTCATATCCGTCTGTCTGTCTGGCTGTCTTTCTGTCTGTGGTGCAGCTCAGTCATATTTATATAGTACTAGAAAACTATAATTTGGTATGTATATAAATAATCGTTCTTTCAATTTAATTTGGTTTCTCGGGCATGGTAAATAAACTCCTTATTTAAAATCACCAAATTTTAACTCGAACTGGCTTATATATATATATTTAAAAACCTATTTAGAGGCTAAAAATTTCACCCATGCCGGGATTCGAACCCGCAACCTCTGGCTATCCGTGCCAGCGCTCTACCAATTGAGCCAATGGGCGACTCACCGGCATCAGTGAAATTTCGAACCTCTTTACACTATTCTCTGTATTACGTACAGGCAGCGACATCTGGCTTAAGCAAGTTGCATCACTTACAGCCCCGACTACCTACTTTGCAGTTAGGTTTTACATCGGAACGATATCACTGTACCCACATGATTATACTGGGTGAAATTTTTAGCATCTAAATAGGTTTTTAAATTTGTCCTTAGCACGGGTTAGTGCATTAAAAATAGTATAATAGCTTATATATATTTCAGATATGTCAGATTTTTATTCAAAACGAAAATACACACAGGCAACGTATTCAAAGTGCCACAAAAACCAATTAAATTAAACACTCAACAAATGCTTGCACTGTGTCAATTATAAGTCTTATACTCGTATATTTAAAACACGCTTAAAATTTTGGTAATTCACAGTCTCGTAGAGACCGATATCAACCCTTTATATGTCCCCACTGCTGGGGCACGGGTCTCTTCCTGTATGGTAGGAAGTTTAGGCCATATTCCACCACGGGGGCCAAGTCCGGGTTGGTGGAGGATTGTAAGACAGTGGCGGACCTTACTGTCAGAAGTTCTCTGACATGGCTTAACGACTGCCATTACATGACAGCCGGCACCAACGGCTTAACGTGCCTCGAGAAGCACGGAAGCGCTTGGAAAAATATCACATCCACATAATTAAGTTAACTTAAACGAAACAAATCCGACTCCGCATATGACGCTTGGACTTATACATATATATGTTTGTTGCAAAGTTATTCGTAATTGAGTAGAGTACAGGCGCAAGTGTGTAAATATTTATTTGCTTTCGGCGCCCTGCAAATGCTGCTCGGCGTAACTGACTGTACATTCCTTTCCTCTATCAATCATTATTTTATTTTAATGACCATAAAAAAATGAGTATAAATTTTACGAATCCGGTCTCTACGAGGCGCTTGTGGCCTAGCGGAACCAATCACTTGGGTTAAGCAACAACAGGCGCGGTCAGGTACTGGACGGGAGACCATCTCGTGACTACCGCTAGTGGCGTTTTTTCCAAGCGCTTCCGTGCTTCTCGAGGCTCGCTAAGCCGTTGGTGCCGGCTGTCATGTAATGGCAGTCGTTAAGCCATTTCAGAGAACTTCTCACAGTAAGGTCCCGCCACTGTCTTACAATCCTCCACCTAGCCGGCCTAACCTTCCTACCATACAGGAAGAGACCCGTGCCCCAACAGTGGGGACATATAAAGGGTTGATATCGGTCTCTACGAGACTGTGAATTACCGAGATTTTAAGCGTGTTTTAATTTTATATCTTAGGTTTCGGAAGAGAAACATGCACTAAAAATTTATTTTTCGGGTCTTTCTCTACTAATTGGAAACTGGCCCATACAAGACTGTCCCAGGCATATTTTTTGGAAATGTTAAGTAAACGATTTAATAAATTGAAAGATATTTATAAATCAAATATAAATCTTCAAAAAGCTCACACATTTTCCTCTTTATTTGGGAGATATTGCCGATTTTTTGAAAAACTGTGACAGGGGACTGTCATAATCCCCAGGGGACTGTTTATATGGAAGAAAAACACATTTTTTATTGAAAGAAAGCAATCGAATTCTTTATTTTTTAATTAAACTTTTACAATCAGTCTTTCTGACGAATAAATCAACAAATTTTAAACAAATTTAACGTATTGTAACGACTTTTCTTATCCTATAGATCACTTGAGTATTAAACTTATTAAAATTAATATCTTTGCTAAACAGTGTTTATGTAACTGATACTATGACACTAAAGTCAGTCTTTATTGTGATTCAAAATCAATAATACAACAAAAACAACATTACTTTGTGCTATCTAATCTCACAATCAACACTCTGAGTTGACATAATACTTTGAATTATTTAACTTAAAAAGTACGACTAATTTTAATCAATGACATAACGCCTTACTTAACTAAATCTCTTTTAAAGTTGCACACCGAGAAATATTTAAAATAATCTTATTTCTCAAAAACCGGTACAGCTAATCGGAAATAATAAAAACACCTTCTCCCCGTTAGGGTAAGATCTGGGTTTGGTAACTTGTCCAATATTTCTTGAAACAATATTAGATCAAAAGTAATATCAGTGATATCATTTTCGTCAATCCTGAACTTGTAGCCTTTATCGTCACAAATTTTCATAAAAGTGACTGTTAATTCACCTTCCTCCTCGTCTACTTGATAAATTTCCGTCTCTCTTTTTCTTTCATTTCTTCCCTCTTTTGCGGGTCATTTTGAAGTCGTTGATATCTCAAACGTTCAGCTGTACGTTTTTGTTATAGTATTTCTTCTCTAGTTTTGGGTGGCTTCTTTTTGGGTGGCATTGTGGAACATTACCTATAATAGACAAATTAAATTAATAAGCAATAAAAACCCGACTATGAATTACGCCTTTTTTGTGTACAATAAAGTGCTTACATACATACATATATGTATAAATTATACCCAATGTCACTCTTACAATTGAGATATGTCCAACGATCATATGTTAAAATCTATGAGGCTGTTTAGGATGCAGAACGTGCAAAAAAATTTACAGACATGCATAGAGTAAAAACGTAAAAAGGCAATATTTCCAATGTAAACACTGCCTTTATTATGTATGTTTGGCAAGTTAAATGTGACAAAACCTGAAAGAAACAGTCCCTTGTGATATAAAACAGTCCCCTGTGTCATGAGATGGCAGGGGACTGTTTGCCAGGGGACTGTCTATTACACGTAAAAAGTGTAGTATCATTGAATGATTTTAAGCATATCAAGTTTAAGAAGCAGACGTAATAACATACTTGCTAAGCAATTATTTAAAAAAATATATTGCAATTAGTCATTTAAAACAATTAAATAAATGCTTACCAGTGGACTGTTTCAACTTGCAGCCAGGACGCGTGATTTCACCTTGGAACGCAATGGTCACACTAAACAAAATGGCGACGGCGCGCTTAGTTTGCAATCGAACGAACTTCACAGCGGTTGCGTTCCGTTCCACGGTCTTAAATGTCCGCGCCAATGCATAATAAGTTTTCAGAGCATTTTACATAATTATTGTAACAGGGGACTGATCAAAAATATTGAGGACAACATATGTCATACCCAATTAAATATTAAATTTCTACTTAAAAATATAACTGTGTTTTACAAAGATACGTAATGTATTCTAGTATTACTTGAATATTTTATACTTTGGAAATAACAATAAAGAAAATATTTTTTTTGTCACGAAACTTCTAACTCTGGAAATGGGACACTACAGGGGACTGTGTTTTGAGGTGGTTAAAGTGCATTTATTATAATATTACTATATTATATTACTAAATAAGCTATAGCGTACTAAGAATAACTAGTACACTATCGTTTTTAATATATAGAACTCAGTAATATAAACATTTTATACGTAAAATTTGCCACGGACAGCGATTTTCCAATTAGTGGAGAATGGCCCTTTCTTACTAATTATTCTTAATAAGTATATTATTAGGTATTTTGGCTAGTTTCCTTAATCAAAAACTAAGTAACTGCAAGAATATCCATTAAAATTATAATTTCATTTTAGTAGTTTATCTTAGACAAAAATAAACTCATTATTATCACAAAAAAATAATGTGTAAAAAATTGGAACGTCCAAATTCCTATTATTGGGGTATTATAATCGCGCCATGGTCTATCGAAATATGTCACTCAATGTGGCCTTCATGTCCATCAAAACAGCCAGGCTAAACAAGATACAGTATTAACATACACAATCAATATGGTAATTCACGCTTGTCGCAAAGTATCTACGTGAATAATCTAATGTTATCGCAAAATCGGTAGCCACCAAGCCTTTTAGCTCGGGAAAATAGAAAAGAGCTCGCGGTGGAGGGAAGCTAACATATTTCTATCTCCAACAATATTCCATCCGCAGACTTAGGTAGAAAATAATGTTCTACCCGTTGCTATACTTTGGCGGAAAATTGCAATCTCCATATTATCGGGGCAGGAGCTGCTGACGTAAGGAGAGGGTTGGGTACAGAAGTCTCATTCCGGATTTGCTTTTAAACAGGAAGAAGAAAATATATATGTTACAGTCAGAAATCTTAAACGGTCAAAACTAGTTTTCACTGTTAAACTTAATCAAAACTAGTTTTGCCTGCAGAAAAATAAAGTAAAATTCTAGTATGTATTCAAAAATGTCGAGCTGGTTTTCGGTCTAACATAACAACCTAACACGCTCCTTCGCGCTCCGCTACGCTACTCGCTTCTTCGCACCTGTATTTTTGTTGTCGCAGATTGAGTGATGCATCATTTTAGGTATTTTTACCATTTGGTATTTCATATGTAAGCTTTGCACATACTTTTGACTCATTTTAGCAGTCAAAACTAGTTTTGACCGTTTAAGAGTTTTGACTGTGACATATACATTGGACTCAGCGTCTACGTAATGAGATGATTTATACAGCCCCCAGTGGCATCTTCTCTCAGGCTAGATGGTGAAAAGACCACTCCGAAGAGGGGAATGTAAGGTCTCATAAATATAGTGTTAAGGAATGGACTATATAAACAAGAAAACTAATGGGAAACGGGTAAAACGAAGTAAAAGAGGAAAATATTACAATAAATAGGCAATGAGATGTTGACAACTAGAAACATTACAGAACGACGAGGAAGAAAAGTGAATAAAATGAAAAATATACAAATTATAAAATGAATCTAAGGAATCTTCAACAAATAGGTAACAATATTTTCTGGGATCAAGTGGTACTTATTTATTATGCCAACGCTACTTCTCTTACTAGAACGAATGAAATATAGCAGGGTCATTAATATACACATACAGGTGGCACTTATGAAGCAATTTAGTAACTAAGTAATGTTAACATTGAAAAACGGATGAAAAAGTGTTATATTTCTTTGATATGTTATAAATGACTTCCATATCACGATATTATTTGGCCTTCCAAAATTTTGTTGAACAATTTATGTTAGATCTTATATTTATTACTGCTTTAACATAACATTACTCAGTATTTCTTAATGACTCTAACTAAACGGGTCTAATGAAATGGAATGAAAATATATTTTTTTTCAGAATTTAAATTCTGTTTGCTGAACGTCAATGGACAACACAAAATGTAAATCGCTACCTTCGGCCCGTAGAGTAGTGGAGAAAAAGGCAGCAGGAAAAAACTCTACTCTGACCATCTTTTTTCAAGTCGCGTTGAATGTAATACACCAGTTGCGAGATAATCGCGATAACACCAGTTTGATATATAAAATAATAACATATAACATTTACATACAGGCACATACATTGCTGCTGGCCCCGCACTAGGATACCCTGTGTCGTGGTAACCAGAAACAACGACATCACAAACATGCAAACATCCAAGACCTGGGGTTTTTTTGTCCCCAGCCGGTGTTCAAACCCGGGACCTCTTGCGTGGTAGGCAGATGCGCTACCGCTGCGCCACAGAGGTCGTCATATAACTATATAACATACATTAATACAGTGCTCTTACTTTCGAGATCGCTTTTGACTTTTCAATTGTGTTTTGTTCTTACTCAAAAGCGCTCTCAGAGACAACAGTGCTTCATAAATACGATCCTAGGGTACACTATAATACGGATAACCGGACAAACACATCACAAACATGGAAAACTACCGAAAGTAGATACTATGAGAGTATCTACTATGATTACGATGGTACTATGATTTTTCTCTGACTATCAGACGGCTTTGCTGGCGCAGCGGTTTGGCATGCTGACCATAAAACCGAAAGTCTCGGGTTCGATCCCCGGCCGGTTCAAACTAGGAAACGAACTTTTCTAGTTTGTCTCGGGTCTTGGATGTTATCTAGGTATTTATTGTATTAAATCTATCGCAGAGCTGCGCGTACGGAAAAAGCCGCTTTCTGGCCAAGTGTAGACATAAAAAGATGTACACAACACGGGAGGTAATAAAGAAAGCTCTCGATCGCATATTCACGTCCCTCGCTTGCAGCTCGGGCCGCAAACTTCTGCGATCTCGGCCTTTCTTTGTATTACCACCCTAGTTATGTAATGTACTATTTTAATACAGTTGCTCAAAAAATGGCGTATTACAGGGACGTATAGCGTGCGGGAAGTGGGCTATTACACACTCGTGCTTTTTTTTTACCTTTCCCGTACTCGTGCGTTTTCTTTCCCAACTGTCAAAATAATGTCTATTAAAAAGAAAAACCAACCATGAAGTTTTTAATAAAAAAAAAAATATAGAAGTTTTTATGAGCTACTAATTTGTTTCAGTATCTGATTTAATGATTTGATTGAATGAGTTAAACTATTTTTATTTTATAAAAATAGTATAATCATGTGTGTACAGTGATATCATTCCGATGTAAAAACCTAACTGCAAAGTAGGTAGTCGGGGCTGTAAGTGATGCAATTTACTTAAGCCAGATGTCGCTGCCTGTACGTAATACAGAGAATAGTGTAAAGAGTTCGAAATTTCACTGATGCCGGTGAGTCGCCCATTGGCTCAGTTGGAAAGAGCGCTGGCACGGATAGCCAGAGGTCGCGGGTTCGAATCCCGGCATGGGTGGAATTTTTAGCCTCTAAATAGGTTTTTGAATGAGTTAAGTTAGGTTTCATTTCATGTCATTAAATTTAATTTTCATTTCACATTAATCAAAAAAATCTACTGAAGACTTGGCTGTATGGGCATAGTTCCCTTTGCCTACTAGAATGGGTGAAGAAAAAAAATCTCTGCTTATATTTTTTTACGGTTGGCGCCATTTTCCAAATAATGTTTCTTTCTTAAATTGCTTATTTTTTTCGCAACTATTAAAAATAGTCGTTCAGTACACGTGCGGAACCGTCATTGCAACTTGTTCAGACTGTCAACCCTCGCCTTCGGCTGCGCCTCGGCTCGGGTCGACATAATGTGAAATGCATTTGCGTGCATGGGTGAAATTTTTAGCCTCTAAATAGGTTTTTAAACATTTAACTCAGTTTTAAAAAAAATGTCGAATTAGTCTTTGTTTCTCCAAATGAGATGTTAAATGCGCAGTTACAACTTGTTGCAACATGAAAAATATAATTTACTTACGTACCTATTCGCGTCTTAACTAACGACAATCACAGTCCACACATGAACATTGAGCCTTGAACAGGAAACTCCAGAAGATACTTAACAGACAGCGCAATAATGTCAGAACAATAATAACTTGCGCATCAGGCCTAGTGGAACCGAGTGATTGGAATCAATCACTAGGGTTTCGCAACAACAGGCGCGGACATTTTTGTCGGAACTCTTTGCAATGACAGCCTTTCCGCACTTGTAATGAAATATACTATTTTAAAAACCAACTTGGAAATTTAAAGAGTTTATTACCATTACTATGCTGTACAAATATTTGTTCTTATTGTATTTCGTTGTGTCCTCTCGTCCTTTCTATATAAAGCATAATATAAAGTATAAGTGTCTTGAGAACCATTCTTAGCCAATTCCAAAGTGGACCAACTACATTTTCTTGCTTTATTACTTACCTCAGTGAGTAATATCGTGAATAAATTACGCGGCGCATCCTAGCTGGTGAGAATTATCAAGAAAGAGATTATTAATGCACGACAGTCTGTGTGGTTAGATTGTGGAATGGATCCTTTGTAGAAGTAGAAACGAAAGTAGGAATTGCATATTATTCCGATTGCAGAGGGATTTTATTTGAATGACAATAAACCTGTAAAAGCAACATTTTAGATAAAATTGAGCCGGTTATTGTGTATATAACATATTTTAAACTTTCGCGACTTGAACACGTAGAATATTTTCGGGGCTTAATCGCGTAGTAATTTATTGATATTTTATCTTGACGTTTCGTCGACTTTATAGTCATCCTGGTCACGAGAAGACTGATGGCTAGCACGTTTGCGACAGTTTGAAACCACATTTCTGATTAAAATTTTAATCGGGAATGTGGTTTCAAACTGTCGCAAACGTGGGATCCGGTCATCAAGAAGTGTTCGAGTGGAAGTAGTCGCATGGCTTATCGTCCGACATTGTCAGTGTAGTGTGTCGCAACCCTAATAGTGCTTTGTGATACTCGTATCTGATTGAGGGTAGTCTGAAACCTTGTCAGCCGAAGATGCGAACGGGTGCCAGCCATCAGGCTTCTCGTGACCACGATGACTGTAACGTCGTCGAAACATCGAGGTAAAATAAAAATAAATTACTACGCGATTAAGCCCTGAAAATATTCTAACTATATTATTGTGTATTTATTACAATGTAATTAGTGGTTCGTTACTTACAGGAAAATCTGTGTCCGTTATATAGTAATTTAATTATATAAAACTTCTTCCTTTTAAACTGCGTCTCCATCACTAGCGGTCAGCTCTTTACAGCGGTCTCTATTCAGTTCAGTTCTGAACAGCTCCTCCGCGGTTTTAGCATTGATGTTGCAATCATGACATCTTTCTTCTGCCCGTCCTTCTCTTTGCTTCCACCTTGCCCATCAAAGTAGCCTGCAGCAATTGGTATTTCCTGCATCGTAGCATATGGCCTAATTATGCTGCTTTCAGCTGATTGATGATGCGAACAAGATTCACCTTCTTGTGCATCAATCTAAGGACTCCGACTTTAGGCACTTTTTGAGTTCAGCTTATCCTGGAGCATTTGCCGATAGCTCCACATCTCGAAAGCCGTGAGCCTTATATAACTCGCACTCGTACTACTACTAATATTAATACTACTGTTTACTGCCTTGATACGCCCCCTGTCTTGTTCTAGTTACTCCTTTATCCTAATGCTCACCTTAATAAGTGTAGTGTAACTGCACAATTTGCATTCTTGCTACCTAGTTACATACATACATAGCCTCACGCCTGTATCCCAGAGGGGTAGTCAGAGACCAGGGACCGCCACTTGCCACGATACTGACAGATCACCTTCGCTTCATCAACATTCACAAGCCGTTGCATGTCCCAGGTGGACATCGACATACATCGACCAAATAGGGGATGTTTTAGCAAAGGGCAAGGTAAAAAGTACCCAGAAACGGCGTGCGTGCATGCAATGACCTGGTTGCTTATCATATTATGTGTACTTTTGTTTATAGTTTTCTATTTATATAAACGTCCCACTGGAGGGCACAGGCCTTGTCTCAAATTTGATTATAGTTACTTAATGAAAAATATTTATAGCTTCAGGTTTAATATTAAAACTCCTGGAAGTAATTTTTATATACACTGTATACTGATTCCTGTTCTTTTTACTGATTATCACCAAATGAAAAAATAATATCCTAACATGATCGAGAGATTCGTCTGCACTTTTTTGTGAAAATGATCTGTAAAAAAGATACAATTTTTTTTTCTATTGGTGGTGGTAGTTTTACTGCATGGAGCCCCTTAACGTCACCACCCATAGCCGAGCCGGGGAGCGGACTCCGAGTCAAGTATTTTTGCTCGACGTCTCTGATAAATGGAGTGTTCTCGTCCTATGACAGCTTTGCCACTCCTAGCTAAGGAAGCACAGTCGGTCGTCAGACTTATCGTATTTTTGGTATTTTTACCCAAATACAGCTGAGCCAAAAGCTCTGTCATAAGGAAGGGCATAATTTTAGTAATTTTTTTGCTTACTGGTTCGGTCGTTTGTTTGTTTGTTTGTTTGTTTGTTTGTTTGTTTGTTACACTTTATTGCATAATAAAAAACATTAACACAAAGAAAACTGTGCAGTTTATGTATTTATTATGAATTAAATCACTTTTAAAAAGCAACGTCTCTAAATCGTCAATTTTATTTTTTCTTATAGGTACAAGGTTGAAACTTTACGCTGTCCACTGTGTATAAATAAAGAAATTAAACCTGAAAATTCATTATTGTATAGTATAAATGTATAAGAAATGAATAACAAAATAGTATTTTAATATCTTAACTTATTGGAAGTGGTTTAATAAGTGGTTTATTTGTGGTTTTTCTGTTTTGCTTTATTTTCAATTACAAATTGTATACATAGATATATAGAGAAGACTTTTTATATATTAAATAAACATGAATAGCTCATTAGCTTAAAATAAGCTTTATTTTGTAGATTTAGCTTTAGATAGATTAAGCTCTGCGAATCGGAGCGAAACCTGGTCGGACTTTTCCGATATAACAACACCCGTAAGTAAATCCGGACTAAAAGTCTACAATGTGTTGTGCTTACGAAAGTTTTAGTTCAAAAAAAGCTTTATTTTATTTCACATAATATTTTCTGCAAATATTTATTTTGCTAAATAAAGCATTTTCATCAAAACACTAAATCTGTATCACTCCTCAAAGGCGGTTTAATTGAATCAAGAATTCTATTTTTCATAGAGATAGTAATGTTGTTATTAATTTACAAGAAAAAGAACCCTAAAACAATATATAGACCGCTTAATAGTCTGTGGTAGAGACTTCGCAAGAAAGAGACTTTATCCCTGACTATTAAAACTTCGTTTGAGGAAAGTTTTACAAATACGACTGGAAATAAACAACTATATATTTCACTTGCTTTGCTGTCTGTTATCTTACTGTTCGACCAACTTGTCCTAGGTCTCGAGCAATGAGACGTACTTTCTTATATTAGTATCTATCCCCTTGGCTTTATGATAGTCATCTTGTGTCTTTTACAATTCGGTAAAGTGATACGACCCCAACAGTGGTGACGTGACTGGGAGCTCGAATCCTAAATGATTCGTTTCAATAGGTAGGTCAACAGAGAGTACTACCTGAGAGTCTACCATAGTGACATGTCTTTATTAACAACTTTTTCGTGATTATTCTAGGATGTTGCCAAAATAATACTATAGATAACAAATGAAACACTGGCTCTGCCTAGTTCAGCAACAGAAGATGGGATATGATAGGAATATTCTTTATTGCACAGTGGAAAAAACAACAATTACAATATAATTACAAATGTACATATACATAGCACAGTTGGCAGCCTTATTGCTAAAATCAATTTCTTCCAGACAACCTTAAGATAAAAAGTTGCTGAAGGAAATTACAAGGACGGGTAGCCAGTGCAAGTTTGAATATTGATACATACTTATGCGTAATAATAATACACTACATAACATACACAAAAGCTTATTATAAAAATAACATAACATTTTAACATTTAAATACAAGCACATACATTGCTTCTGGCCCCATACTAGGATACCCTGTGTCGTGGGAACCAGAAACAACGACATCACAAACATTGTAAACATCCAAGACCTGGGCTTTTTTTTTGTTCCCAGCCGGGATTCGAACCCGGGACCTCTTGCATGGCAGGCAGACGGGCTACCGCTACGCCACAGAGGTCGTCCGAAATGTCCTCGGTTGGTTCTTACAGCTAAGTTACTAAAACAATAAGTAGAGATGTTAATTTGAAACTATTTATATGAAATATACTATTTGTAAAAACCTATTTAGGGGCTAAAAATCGTATTTCATAGACAATGGCCTTTTCTAAACTCTTCCTAAAAAGGTAGTTCGGGAGGTCGTGTGATTTATTTAACAGTGACTTTTGTTTTTTAATACACGTACATTTCGATGCCTGCATAGCTAGGCTAGGCTAATTAATACAAGCGTGTAAACTTTGATTTCGTTTTTTTGTGATCTGTTAGGATCGTGGCAAGTGGCAGTTTATGTTCTTTGCTTGCCCCTCTGGGATTCGAGTGTTTATGTTAAGTTACGAAACAAACTTGTTACTTTAGCATCGTATGACAGATTGACTTGTTTTAAGTAGCGCCTAGCAAGATTTTTAATGACCTGGTGTCATTAAAAGACAAAAAATAGAGTGCGACAGGCCATGTTTACATTAACGCAAGTAATGTCCTTTTTGTACCTGACCCCTAATTTTACGTTCGGTAGCGCACTACCTATGGAAATTCTAATTTGAGCAATAACACATTAATTTTATTATCTTGTTTATATCGAAACCCTAGTCTAGCTGCGAGTCTCAACACGACTGACACTTCAACAAGACGTAACGATATTTTTCAAATAATTTAAACTATGCCTAGACGATTTTTAAAAACCTATTTAGAGTCTAAAAATTCCACCCATGCCGGGACTCGAACCCGCGACCTCTGTCTAACCGTGCCAGTGCTCTCACAACTAAGCTAATGGGTCACTTACTGGCATCAGTAGATTTCAAACCTCTTTACAATACTCTCTGTATTACGTACGCCTAGACGACTGCGCCGGCCATAACGAAGTATCGTTACAGTATACTTTCAATCTGTTTATCTCTAGTTTTTTTAACCAAGAAACAGCTGTCAACGAGAAATTGCAGGTAAATCGGTCAAATAAAACCTATTTTTTATGTAGCCTATAAACGTCCCAATGCAAGGCACATCTCTCAGAGAGAGAGAGAGAGAGAGAGAGAGAGAGAGAGAGAGAGTATGGGGCATAAGTCATAACACGCGTGCCCACCGCGGACAGGCAATTTCAAGCGCTGATGGTATTTGAACACCTCAGATTTCCTCACGATGTTTTCACGTCTTTGTTAGCCAGTCTTAATTAAAACCCATAGCCGATTTTAATAGAAAAAAAAGTCTCAACGAAATATAGTCTACGATGAAAAAAAAGAAAACGAAAAAAAATCATTTATTATAGCCACAGTACACACGCCACAATAACAAAACAAACTTAAAACACGTTACTAAATAACATAAAAAAAAAAAAAAAGAACACTTAAGGTCACGGCGTGTCACTGCCGCTATAAACGGCAACTGACTCAGCATATGCTGATGGGCAAGCCTTCAGCGCTTATTTTCAGTCAGTGCCAGTAGGTGTTACAGACTGCGGTGTGGTGCAATCATGGCAAATACCATACTGAATAGAATACTTATATGTCATAAAGAGTAATAGTTGTATAGAATAGAATACGTATTATGCATATAGAATGAAACGGGTACTTAAATAGTTTTAACTAACTGACCAAATAAACTACGGTATACACAAACAAAAAACTTACACAAATGAATATAAGTATACGATCAGTTCAAAATTGTACTGAAACAAATTTATGAATATAGTTAAATACATTTATGATATGTATATAATCAATACACACGATGGTGGTTCCACATTTTTTTTTAAAATAAAACTAAAACACTATCGTGAATTCAGACCTTAACTTTCTAAATATAAACTCTACATTTTAGTCGCTATTATCATTACGTAAGGTTCATTTTCCCAGTTTATTTCCTACGCATGGCTAGACGCTTGACTGATGATTGGACCTGGAAACGCGACAGCTGTCAACGTCACCAGACGTGACGTGACATCGTCATCGGCCTGACATTCTATTTACAGGATGCACAGATTGACACCCGAAAATTGTGGAGTTAGGTCGGATTGGCGAATCAGAAAAATATTTGCCTGTGTTATAGATTATGTGGTATAGTACCTAGAACCGGCGTGCGTGCATGTAACGACTTATGAACGCTGATGAAGCAAAGGCGATCTGTCAGGATCGTGGCAAGTGGCAGTCCCTGGCCTCTGGCTACCTCTCTGGGCCAAATGGAGCGTATAAATAGTATAATTACACCCTAAAGGTTTTGGTTGTAACCTTTAGTTTGGATAGTTCGGACGTTTCCTATGCAATCATCAATAGAAAAACCAATTATATTCGACACCTAAAAACCATTTTAATTGAACTCCTTAGGGACCAAGTCGCAAGCACTGCTATTTACAAAACTTTCATAAATAAACACATTCTTAAAGTAGGAACCAATCTCACTTTGCAGAGCTAATCAACAATATAACAATTCAATTAACAATAATATCCTCCATCAGATTTGGTCGCGCAAGCATTTCACGAAACCGTCGATACCATATTGCAAACTGGGCGTAGCGATAACGATTAAACACAGGGTAATCTAGCGAAATCATTTAGGTAAAAAATCGTGTCAATATGTCAATGCTAGAGTAGAGTACCTACTAAAAATAAAAAAAGGGATAATGGAAGACTGCAGTACAAACCAAATTCAGATATCCAGATTTGATTTGTCAAAGGTTGTAAAGTAGTATGTATCTTTGTTTGTTTTAAGGTACTAGCCAACTGAACTTTGAACCAACTTAAGTTTACTTTTCACAGGCTTTTGGAATGTGCTACAGCCAAATTTTGAGTAAAGACCTTTTTAATACTACACTTTTATCAGCTCTCCTTGCATTTACTTAATAAATTAAGTCTGTCCTATATTATTGTAATAATTCTTTTACGGGTCTGATCGTTTTCTATTTATTTCGTAAACTTAATGTGGTATAAGTATAATACTTATTAAAAATGTATGGTTATTGCGAGTCATTAAAAAATCGTAAACATATTTGGAAATTCAGTGAAATATGCTTTAATTTGCCAAATTAATTTGGATAACAATACTAAATTAAGTTTTGTGCAGCTGATATTAAAACAAAAATAAAGATTTATTGACGTAAAAGAGCAACATAAATTATAGTTTACAAAAACTTAACATTAGGCTTTTTTTCTTTCGTTACTTACCTGCTACTTGTTCAGTGAGAAGCAAAGCAAGAGTGGTACGCTTTTTAGAATCGCTCAGTTCATTACGTGCCTTATATATTATATATAATATCTGTTTTGAACACAGTGCCCGAAGCATTTTGGCTTCACTAAACATAACTCCCGTTCGAATCCCGGCATGGGTGAAATTTTTAGCCTCTAAATAGGCTTTTAAACATAACTCATTAATTACGTATTAGTTAATTTCTGAATCTTCGAAATACGAGGAGGTACTAAATATTTTAGTGTCCTTTATAATATAGTACAAAATGCGGCTTTTGAATTTCTCTTTTCGTTAATTCAAGCTTCAGATAGGCCTGCTAAGGGATCGGGGCAGTCGAATAGAAATGGTTGGGTAGCCGTGATCAAAGTACCTTGGGAGCTGAATAGACAGGATTTCGCGGTCTTATGGGTAATCGGACAATGCAATGCGCATTGAAACTTGCGTTTGACGTTGGAAAAAGACAACAATGACTTTGTGTAAAGGAATAATTCTTATATTAAATGTGTGAGATGCGCCAACTGTTTAAAGAATTAGCGGCTTAATCGATGTGACTTTGGACCATGATCTCGTATCATAAAACTAATAATTAATAGTTTATCTTGACAATCGTATATCGATTGAAGGTTGCGTGGCCGAGTCTTTCTTACGTGTTAATGTATGATTTAATCGCCTTTAAAATTTACTTTGAATTGTCATATTAAACTATGAGTTTTAGTCCTTTAAAACGGGCTGAGGGCTGACACAATTTTAATTAGCCTTGACTTTAGTGCACTCTATTCACTCATCTATTCAGCCATCAGCACTGGTTAGAGTACACTGACAATAGATTATTGCACTCTAACCAGTGCTGACGGCCCTTAGCACATCCCTGAGTTAGCTGCCTTTTGCAGCACCAGACACACCGTGACTGTGCCTGTTATCTAATGTATGTCCATTTTCTTTTTTGTCTTTATGATATCAACCCTTATGTCCCCACTGCTGGGGCACGGGTCTCTTCACCACGTGGGTGAAGTCCGGGTTGGTGGAGGCAGCAGAGGGCCTTGCTTACTGTCAGAAGTTATCGAACCGCTTTTTTATTGTTACGTGTTTTATTAATTGTACCTATGTGTGTGTCTGAGCTATGTGCGGAGTTTCTCTGAATTATAGGATTCGTAACGAATGCATCCGACAGAGAACCGAAGTTATCGACATATCTCAGAGAATTAGCGAGCTGAAGTGGCAGTGGGCTGGCTATACCTCGCGAAGAACCGACAACCGTTGGAGTAAACGTGTTCTTGAGTGGAGATCGTGACTAGGCAAAAGTAGTGTAGGACGCCCTCCGACCGGTGGGATGACGATCTCCGAATAACTACCGGCAAATGATGAATACGGCAAGCTGAAGAAAGAGCGCTTTGGCGCTCATTAGGGGAGGGCTACGTCCAGCAGTGGACTAATATGCCTAATGAAGATAAAGAAGAAAATGCGTGTGTGACTGTTATTGTAAATAAATGTTTTTCTCCTTCTTGTTTTTCTAATCAGATACGTTACGACTGGTAACTTTACAACAAGATAAAGATTGATCTAATCAAGTTTCGTCACGATATTATTTTTTGCCTTCCAGTGAGTGGTTACCACATAACACTCACTACCTAATGCATATTTCGTACCACGGTGGTGTGGCGAATTATCCTAAAAACTGCTGTCATATTAAAATCTTTCAATATTTGGAGTTAAAACAAGGCCCAGAATCACTAACCTCCTGACCCGTAAGCGAAGACATTCCGGTTCAATCTAGTGTGGAAAATGATAGAATAACACTTCTAAGGGGTAAGTCACACTGAAGTAATGTAGTGAAACGGGGCTTGGTAGATAATAGACTTTTTCCTCTTGTTACTCTCATAAGATCAAATCGATATAAATCTTAAATTAAATAACTTTTGACACTCTGATTCAACACTCGATTGATATCAACTCTTGTATGTCACCACTGCTGGGGCATGGGTCTCTTCCTGCGTCGTACAAGAAGGTTGAGCCATACCCCACCACGGGGGCCAAATCCGGGTGGCTGACACTCGACATTAACTACATTATCGTTGCATGTGAGAAATTACTATCTAGCTTGTCACTCAAAATTGAACAAGTAATTTAAAAATATGATTTCTTTATCTCTATATGACTCTACGACAGTGGTGTGGTACGTAAAGAATTTAATAGAAATATGTAAATACCAACCCGGACTTGGCCCCCGTGGTGGAGTATGGCCTAACCTTCCTGCGATGTAGGAAGAGACCCGTGCCCCAGCAGTGGGGACGGGAATAAATGGATGTTATCTATGTATGTAATTATAATTAAGAGATCTGTGTAATATGTTCATGAATATTTATTATTTATTATATTATTATTATTATAAACCAGAAAGCAAAAGCGCTTTTTTTCGCGACAATTTCTCCAGTAATATTTCACGCCGATGTGCGTGAACCCTTACCCCCTCCCGGGTGCGCAAACTGTCCCTTCTCTGCACTAAATTCCTACGCAAGGGCGATATTGGGCGCGCCTGAATAGGCCTAACGACGCGGACGGACGTCTGTGATTACATCGGGGCGAGCAATGTGAGCGCGACCTTAGCTTTAGTGGCGATTAGCAGTTACGCGTGACGCAGATACGATTTAAGGACGTCCACTTTCTACAACGGACTGCTTTCAGGGATTATATTTGTAACGGTGCAAACCTTTTTACACCATTTTTATACCTATCTTTTTCTATCTATCATTTTCAAATATTTAAATGACGTCATACATTTTTCGATTTCCCTCATTTTTCATCATTACTTTACGCTTCGACCAGATCTGATTATTTTACCTGCTTATCCGTTTTTGTCCAGTTTTTCTGTTTTATTATACTACTAAATCTACAAATAAAGCAACACATGAAGTCGTTCTATTTCCTATTATTTGTAAAGGATATACAGCATTTCATGTCTGGTAGTGTGTAGGTAGTCTAAAACATATTTACACTAAGTCAATTAAGTGAATCCGAAATAACCTTTATGCCACACCTGACAATAAAGTGGCTTTTTCCGTACGCTCAGCGTGCTTTCTGGCCAAGTGTAGACATAAAAAGATGTACACAACACGGGAGGTAATAAAGAAAGCTCTCGATCGCATATTCACGTCCCTCGCTTGCAGCTCGGGCCGCAAACTTCTGCGATCTCGGCCTTTCTTTGTATTACCACCCTAGTTATGTAATGTACTATTACATACGTGCACTGTAATCAGTTACGTTAAGGCGCTTCGGGTGCTGACTGCGCCCCCAGTGGAAAAAATATCATAATCTGTTTTATAGTACGTTTTTATCTAAAAGTGAACATAAGAAATCTTAACAACTGTGACAACTATTTCCAGAACCGTCTAAAACCTAGAATCAACAGCATGCATAAGAATATGTAACAACAGTTGTATATTCACTTCAAAAGAAAAAAAAATATTAAAATGGTACACATCCCTTCGTGCGCGAATCCTACCTTTAGGACAAAAAATAAGTAAATGAATCCGAAAAAGTTATTATTAACTTAATTCCGGTTTCATTTACTTGCTTCCGAAAGTTTTAGTTCAAAAAGAGTTTTTTAATTTAATGTACCTTGGTTTTTAAATATGACGTACATTTAATTTCATATAACGAACTCCCTCTTGGCAAAATGTATATGAAATCAGTCCAACGCCAGTGAAATACTTAACTATTACATTTTGTTAAGCAATACTACACGCTGACTGCGAAGAAAAACATCGTGAGGAAAGCTGAATGTCTGAGTTATTCAACACCTCAGCGCTTGAAATGGCGTGGTAATGAAGCCCATACTTTTTCTTTCTGAGAACAGGCATTTGCCCTGCAGAGGACATATTATAGATACATTGTTTTAGGTGTTTCTTTAAGTGTCCAGCATACACCCTAAGTACTAAGCATTGGTTGACTATGAGCTGAAGAAGGAAATTAATATCCTTCAAATGCGGCGTTTTAAAGCTGGATAAATTAGATAACTTCCCCTCTCTCAGGGATCGATTCAGAAAGTTTTTCACTCGCGCAAACAATCGGGAACTTCAGCAAAAAGACCGAAATCGTCTATTCCCGATTGCACTCGCCACGCGCTCTCATTCCGGGGCAAATTGCGGAAAAATTAGAAAATACGAGCTCCGAGCATCGAGTCTTGCGTTCCGATCCGTCGAATAGGTTTGTTCCTTTGAACTTAGAATGTTTGAAGCCACGTAGTTTTTAGAGAAACCGTTTATCTCGTGTTAATATCATTATTGTAATTACCATGCATTGGTTGAATAAACTTGTGCACGAGTTTCTTCCTGTATCGCAGGAAGATTAGGTCATACTCCTTACTGCCTTACTGCCAGAAGTTATCAAGCCGCCCATAAGACCTCTGACATGGCTTAACGGCTGCCATTATATGACAACCGGCACCAACGGCTTAACGTGCCTTGCAAAGCGCGGAAACGCTTGGAAAAATACCACTAGCGGTAGTCACGGGAGGGTAACCCATCCCGTACCTGACCGCGCCTGTTGTTGTTTAACTCAAGTGATTGGTTCCAATCAATCGGTTCGCCTAGGCCGCGAGCGTTTGCTGGAATAAACTTGCGCGTGACTTCTTCCATAAACGCATGTGGTAGTTAGCCAGTGTCGGCTAGGTCTACCTCACGATGGGCTGGTTGAGAGAGCGGAATGGGAGGTGAAGTGAATGGACTTACTTGGTGATGGTGGATGATGGCTCGCTTTAGCTGTTGGGCAGATGATGAGCGGTGATGGATGAGCTGATGCGTCCAGCGTACGGAGAACACTCCTGCACTGTTCACTTATAGTCTAATATTGTCAATATATTGTTCTTTGAGC
Organism: Yponomeuta sedellus; assembly: GCA_934045075.1. NCBI lineage: Eukaryota > Metazoa > Arthropoda > Insecta > Lepidoptera > Yponomeutidae > Yponomeuta > Yponomeuta sedellus. The sequence continues at coordinate 2,634,494 of OW203722.1, read as the reverse complement.
TGATAAAGTTTCTTGGTCACCAAATGTCTATCACTTCACGAGAATTCGAGCACTTATCACGCGCGTATGTCACCGTGCGAATGTGTATGCAGATGGATGGATAAATTAGTAGCGAGCGAGCGGCACGAGCGACGGCACCGGAACGACCAGAATAATGAACGATGAGTGACCACAGATTCATGATTACGTCGCGCGATCGATTCTCGCGCGAACAGCATGAAAGAGCTTAAGACACAAGCCTTCTCTTAAAAAAAAAGAATACAGGCTCTACATAACCCACTGCAGATTGGCGATTTGAAGCGGTTGTACGAAATAGTACAACAAGAACAAGAAGGTATATTGATGGCACATTATAATAAGGTTAATTTTCATTCTATATTAAGTATGTAAGTAGTTGACTTTTGTTATTTTTCGCTATGCATTTTTACTTAGAACCACAATGATGTATTAGTCAAGTTTCAATTTTGTTTGCAGTTTTAAAATAATGACAGTACTGATGAATAAATGTGACAGATCGGACTATGTACCTACATTAAAATCTTAAATGAAATAAACTACCCATTACTAAATATAAAAAACTGCACCGCGATCATTTATAAAGAATACTGTTTATCTAAATCAATCAACTTGTAACGGTGTAAACCTCTTCACACCATTTTTTTATATTTTATTTTATGCTAAAAATGAGGGAAATCTCAAAAATGGGTGACATACCTAATTTAAAAATTTTGAAAATGATAAATAGAATTAAAGAAGTATGAAAAAATGGTGTAAAGATGTTTCCACCGTTACACTATCCAAGGGCATCTCATAAAAAAAAACACAATACATTTTTTCTTTAAAAATATTTTTTTTTACCGGATGCTCCCGGTGTAACGGTGCAAATCTCTTTACAAACTTTTGTTTGATTCTTACTTCAAAGGTAGCCAGGTATTACAAGTAAATAGTCATTGGTAACTAGTCTGCAGATAAGTAGCCATTGGCGCCGAAAGTGTTAAAACAAATGAATCTCTGAGGAGCAAGCCGGCGAGTGTGTTTTCTCTTTTTACTTTTTGATTTACGGTTATTGCTCCAAAAGCGATTCTTGCCAGTGATACCCGACGATTGGTTCGGCTATATTGATGGAGAATTGGCCGTTTGTAGATTAAGGCACTGAATGCTCTTGCAAGAACTCACCCGTAAGCCTTTGCCTACGCAACCTTGCTGGTCAGTTAGAACTGTGATAATTTTTTATAAACAAATTATTTTATCACAAAAATTAAGACACAGTTCACAGGGCCATAACCAAAATTTGAAAATACCGCGACAACGTTAGCAATATACATTCATTTGTTTGTTTAATTTTTTAATTAAAATAAATATATGACATTATAATTTAAACCAATCAAGATTTTTGCCAGCTTTATGCGTGTGTGTGTGTGCGAGTGCATGCGCAGATGTGTACGTTAAAAGTTGCATAATCACGGCCCAGGCCATTATACAGTCTAATGGGAAGATTGAACCGCATGCTATGGAACTACTGTTGCGTTTCAGCTCTAGCTATTGGTAACATAACATGACATAAGAAGATTAAAAACCTATTTAGAGGCTAAAAATCTCACCCATGCCGGGATTCGAACCCGCAACCTCTGGCTATACGTACCAGCGCTCTACCAATTGAGCCAATGGGCGACTCACGGCATCAGTGAAATTTCAAACCTCTTTACAATATTCTCTGTATTACGTACAGGCAGCGACATCTGACTTAAGCAAATTGCATTACTTACAGCCCCGACTACCTACTTTGCAGTTAGGTTTAACATCGGAACGATATCACTGTACCCACATGATTACACTATTTTTATTTAACTAACTAAATCTAACTGCAAAGTAGGTAGTCGGGGCTGTAAGTAATGCAATTTGCTTAAGTCAGATGTCGCTGCCTGTACGTAATACAGAGAATATTGTAAAGAGGTTCGAAATTTCACTGATGCCGTGAGTCGCCCATTGGCTCAATTGGTAGAGCGCTGGTACGGATAGCCAGAGGTTGCGGGTTCGAATCCCGGCATGGGTGAGATTTTTAGCCTCTAAATAGGTTTTTAAATTTGTTCCTTAGCACGGGTTAGTGCATTAAAAATAAAAATAGTGTAATAAGAAGATTACTTAACCAAAAAATCAAAACACATCACATTAACTCTTAACCTTACTTATGCAATACCACTCGGTAAAAGAAAACACCGTGAAAATAGTTAAATATTAAAGGACTAATCGCGATTATTAGGTAATTACCATAGTTATATAATCGCAATAACACCTGTGTCGTCGTCGTCGTCAGGCTATACTAGTCCACTGCTGGACATAGCCCTCCCCTTAAGAGCGCCACGTTGACCTATCATAAGGGGTAATGCCCATAAACCCCACGCTGGGCATGCGGGTTGGGTATCGTATTACAGCTGTGTAATATATAACAATTTGTATATTAACATAACATTCACATACTGGCACATACATTGTTTCTGGCCCCACACTAGGATACCCTGTGTCGTGGATACCAGAAACAGCGAAATCACAAACATGTAAACATCCAAGACCTGGCGGTTTTTTTTAGTCCTCAGCCGGGGATCGAACCCGGGACCTCTCGTATGGTAGGTAAATGCGCTACCGGTACGCCACGGAGGTCGTCTATATTACACCTGTACAATATATAACAATTTATGAGCATCGATAATCATTAAAAAATACTATCGTGAGAATACCTCAGTGTCTGAGCTGTTCAATTACCGTTATAAATCTCATACTCTCTCCTTCTCTCTGAGAGAAGGTCAGTGCCCTGCAGTGGGAGGTATATAGTCTACAAAAAAAAAAATGCTGCACTTAAGACACAAAAATTCAGAAAACTTGTATTTCAGCATTAAAGTAGTGATGTTTTAGTAAATTAAACATCTATGCTTGCACACAATATGTATTCTTCTATATTACCGAAAAGTAATGTTTCCGTATAAAATATTTATTTAGATCAAAGAAACAAAGAACTTAATTGTGACTTAAGACTTTAAATTAATCAAAAATATGGTTATCCTTATGGCTCTGTTTGTTGTATTGTTACTAAAATTTCCAGTGGTATTATTATTATTATTATTTGATACACTAGCAGCTTAGAGCTGATACGTGTATGTCTTATCACAGCACTTGATTGTTTTTGGTTTTACTTGATTATCCATTTGCTATCAGAAATTCACTAAAAGAAATCAAATTAAAACTTTTTCGTCGACGCATTAAGTTAGCCGCGTTGTACGGTTTTATTAGTAAAATGTAAGTGCAATAAAAGTATTATTAATAATAAAAATACATCATTGTTGCATGCCAGATATGAACCCAGAACTTCTAACATACAAGGCGTTTAAAGCGTTCAACCAATTCACCACACATTCAGTTGCTATTCTAGTTAAAACATATCAGCAAAAAATCTATTTCAGTTCACTTCGTCTTCGAGTCGTGTCTCTGTCTACCCTGCCTGAGTAAGTGATGGAATAATAATATCCTACCTCGGATCTAGGTTTCGGGGAGCAAGCCACGCCCCTTTGTAATGCTGCGTAACGTAACAGCGATAAGAGATGTCAACTTTACCTATGAGTATAAAAGTGAAATCAATAAAGCTTCTTCCTTTACGATTCTCAGTATTGTTTTTCGTTTCTCACAAGACCATCTTAGAGCCTGCCTACGTAAATATTTAGTTTCCTCTGTGGCTGTGCAGGCTGATCGAAGGAGGCAGCAACACTAGTTGAAACATATCAGCTAAAGAACCCCAAATCTATTTCAGTTCACTCCGTCTTCGAGTCGCGTCTCTGTATACCCTGCCTAAGTGAGTGATGGAATAATAATAGCGTACCTCGGATCTAGGTTTCGGGGACTGCATAATTAAACATTAAGCACATTAAAGGCCCGTAATTTATGTTACATTTATGCTAATTTACTTTACAATATTGATACCGAAGGAGTTTGGGCAAACTAAACTACACCACAGCCTCATATACGTACCGCTGTAGGGGTAAGGACTTCTCTCAGATACAGAGAGAGAGTGTATGAGTTTATTTATTAAGGAGCTTCATGCAGTGGTGCCCATGGCATAAATACGAGTCTTTTGCACACTGAGGGTTCCGTCCAAATTTCTAGGTAGTCCTTTTTATTATAAATAGTTTAGGAATCGAGTTACGCAGTTTTTTTCAGGATTTTAAGAACTTTTTTTTATTAGATTTTGATATGATTTAATTACAATTACAAGTATTTGTAGTAAAAGACAATAATTCTCACCAATTTTCACAGTCATAGGTCAGCGGTAACAATTATTTTGATTATATTGACTATTAAAATATAGGTAGATAGATTCATAATTAATTTATTGATTTGTAAGACACAGGAACGTCAGGTGTTATAGATAAAAATACAGTAGCTTAGAAATACAGGACACTTTTTATGTACTTTATACCTTTAGTACTTAAGGGACTGTAGGCTTGAGTACACGGTTTAACTTGACACTTTCACGCGTTACCGACATAAAGGGTCTTGATAGATAGACGGACGGACGGACAACAAAGTGATCTTATAAGCGTTTTCTTTTGGAGGGACGGAACCCTAAAAATCAATTTAATTTCAAAGATAAATTTTGCGAATAGCACCATTTCTTGATAGTATTAATAGTGATTTTTAAGACTCACAGCGGTGAGCCTGAGGCTCACGCCATAAAATAAGAATAAAAGAAGGCCGTCATCATGGTCATCTAAATTACCACGTGCGCCCACAGCGGATCGGCAGTTTCAAGTGCAGGTTTCTTTACGATGTTTTCCTGCATTAGTGGTATTGCTACTATAACTTCCTAAATGTATATAACTTGGAAAACAAAGTCGTTGGTACATGTCAGCACTGGGAATAGAACCTGAATCTCTCACTTTGGAGTCCATTGTTCTACCCACTGACCTACCGCCGCTAAGAAGTTATACGTAATTACATAGTTTTTTCCTGGTTGTAAAATAAATAAATAATTTTATTCAAAATTGCACAGAAGCTGTGACTAATTGAACGTTACTAAATAAACTAGGTGTCCATTTCAAAATCTAAATCATTTTGGAGAAAAAATGGACAAATAAACTCAAAACATCGTTTTTCTTTTAAAGTGTTCTCTATCTTTATATATTATTTTTGTTGCACTAACACGGGCTGAGGGCAATTTTAAAAACCTATTTAGAGGCTAAAAATTCCGCCCATGCCGGGACTCGAAACCGCGATCTCTGGCTAACCGTACCAGCGCTCTGCCAACTGAGCTAATGGGCAAGTGCCGGCATTAGCGAAATTTCGAACCTCTTTACAAAAACCTCTAGGTTTGCTGGAAGAAATCTCTTACAGAGATAAGCTCGCCTTTGTACATGTATTTTCTTTAATTGTATTTATTTTTTTGTGTTTTTCGTGTACAATAAAGTATAAACTAAACTCTATATGATTTACAGGCAGCGACATCTGGCTGAAGTGATTTGCATCACTTGCAGCTCCGAGTACCTACTTCGTTCTCTATCTATCTATTCAGCTATCTAAGGGCCGATTTTTTAACAGTCGGATAACTTTTATCTGAGGAATAATAATGGCGGTTTAACATAATTTTCATACATAAGCTGTCAAACCGCCATTTTTATTCCTCAGATAAAAGTTATCTGACTTTTGAAAAATCAGCCCTAAATAGAACAAGACCTCGCTGCGCCTCCCAGTCTGATGCGCAAAATGTGGCGTCCCAGTTCATTGGCGATGTAAGTCACATGTCTCCGCGCCCACGGTCCCCGGTCTCCCCGTAATAAACGCGCCCGCGAAATTGCACAATCATACCGGGAACAAAAGGCGCTAGTAACAAATAGCCCCGGGGGCCTACCACGTAAATCACTAATTTATTTATTACTGTGTATCATAGGTATGTGTTACGGGTCTAATTGCGATTATTTACTAGGTAAAACGAAATCAATTCAACTCTGCAACGCTGCCGAAACGTCGGGAATTAGGGTAGAAAATAATTATTTAAACTTAACATTCATGTTATATTCTTTTAAATGCACTAACCCGTGCTAAGGATAATTTAAAAAACCTATTTAGAGGCTACAAATTCTACCCATGCCGGGACTCGAACCCGCGACCTCTGGCTAACCGTGCCAGCGCTCTCCCAGCTGAGCTAATGGGCCACTACCGGCATCAGTGAAATTTTGAACTTCTTTACAATACTCTCTGTATTACGTACAGGCAGCGACATCTGGCTGAAGTAATTTGTATCACTTGAAATTACTTCAGCTAGATATCGCTGCGGTGGAATGTTTCGCCTCTAAATAGGTTTTTGAAATTAATGTTATCGTCATAATTATTATTTAATATAGAGCTTAAATAATAATTATACATGAATACACTAATTTTATTTTTAATGCACTAACCCGTGCTAAGGAACAAATTTAAAAACCTATTTAGAGGCTAAAAATTTCACCCATGCCGGGATTCGAACCCGCAACCTCTGGCTATCCGTGCCAGCGCTCTACCAATTGAGCCAATGGGCGACTCACGGCATCAGTGAAATTTCGAACCTCTACACTATTCTCTGTATAACATGTATACATGAATGTTAAGTTTATGCTTGCTTCATGATACAAAAATAATAAATTATACAAAACTTAATAAATATGATAATAAAGTTAAGTACCTAAGCATAAATTTATTAAATTTACCATTTATCTGGAAAAAAAATAATTGTGTAATATTATTATTTTAATAACGTTTTTCATCCATTTCAACTACATTTTGTTTTTTATAATAGTGTTGTTGATGGACAGTGTGCCTAATAAGCATTTAAAAAAAATATTGTAATAATTCCAAACTAAATAAATCCCCTAAACAAATCCAAAATAAATCCCCACAGTCGATTATAACACTATCACGACCGTGTTGGAGATAGTCAATGGTATAATAAATAATAAATAAATATTTATGGACATATTACACAGATCTCGTAAGCCCTATACTAAGTACAACTAAATGACTTGATACAATAATGATACGATAATGATTTAATATAATGAATGCATAGATAACATCCAAGACCCGAGACAAACTAGAAAAAATCGTTTCCTAGTTTGACCCGGCCGGGGATCGAACCCGGGACCTTCGGTTTTACAGTCAGCGTGCCAAACCGCTGCGCCACCGAGGCCGTCAGTATTATGTATGTTTCAATATTTGCCTTGTTGATCTAGCGGTCTCACGTCTATATGCCGGAAGTCGTGGTTTCGATTGCTACTGGGAGCCGCCGTACAAAAAAAAGATTATATACAAAGATTATATAAATTTATACAAAAAGCCACAAATGGACTGAACAAGTATTCTGGTATAGGCGGGGCTGGATATATTTCCATATTTGTGACGTGCTTGCCTGGTTTCCACAGCACATGGTATTCCGGTTTAGGACCCTGATAAGTAATTTGAAATATGAAAATATATATTTCTGAAACAACAAAATTCAAACAGAATTTACAAAGTCGAGATCTCTTTTTAAGTGTACAACACCTGTGCCAGAGATCCCACTCTTCCACAACTATACATTTGATTTTTAAAAGCTTAAAGTTGTATAATAAATGTATTGTGTGTGTTATGTAGATTTGTTTTTAAAATTGTTGGTTTTGTAGGTACCTTAGGTTAGACCTAGGTTGTATATGTGTGAATTGAGTTGTGTGTTATTTATTTATTTATGTGTTACCGGCCAAACCCGATTTTAAGAAAAACTAGTTTTTCCTAGGTCAAACTAGATTTTCCTAGGTCAAACTAGTTTATCTTATAAGCGATAGGATAAACCGGTACTGACTAGGCTAAACTGATTCGTCCTATGGCCGATAGGAGAAACTAGTTTATCCTAGGCTGAAATAGTTGAGCCTGATATGAAAAAGTATGCTTCAGGATAAACTAGTTTGGCCTGGTCTATATTAATTCTATTTAGTCAAAAATGCTTATGTTACAGTCAAAACTCTTAAACGGTCGAAACTAGTTTTGACTGTTAAAATCAGTCAAAAGTACTTTTCTCCAAAGCTCCAAACTTTGAAATACCAAATGGTAAAAACACCTAAAATGATGCATCACTCAATCTGCGATGACAAAAATATAGGTGCGACGAAGTGCGTAGAGTAGCGGAGCGCGAAGGAGCATGTTAGGTTGAACATGTAAGACCGAAAACCTACTAGAAATTATTGGATACATATTAGAATTTTACTTTATTTGTCTGGAGTCAAAACTAGTTTTTACCGTTTAAGAGTTTTAACTGTAACATCCTGGTATTTTATTATTCCCTATTTATAGACTAGGCCAAACTAGTTTATCCTGAAGTATCGTTCATATCAGGCTTAACTAGTTCAGCCTAGCATCAACTAGTTTCTCCTATCTGCCATAGGACGAACCAGTTTAGCCTAGTCAGTACCGGTTTATCCTATCGCTTATAAGATAAACTAGTTTGACCTAGGAAAATCTAGTTTGACCTAGGAAAAACTAGTTTTTCTTAAAATCGGGTTTGGCCGGTAACACATAAATAAATAAATAACACACAACTCAATTCACACATATACAACCTAGGTCTAACCTAAGGTACCTACAAAACCAACAATTTTAAAAACAAATCTACATAACACACACAATACATTTATTATACAACTTTAAGCTTTTAAAAATCAAATGTATAGTTGTGGAAGAGTGGGATCTCTGGCACAGGTGTTGTACACTTAAAAAGAGATCTCGACTTTGTAAATTCTGTTTGAATTTTGTTGTTTCAGAAATATATATTTTCATATTTCAAATTACTTATCAGGGTCCTATACCGGAATACCATGTGCTGTGGAAACCAGGCAAGCACGTCACAAATATGGAAATATATCCAGCCCCGCCTATACCAGAATACTTGTTCAGTCCATTTGTGGCTTTTTGTATAAATTTATATAATTTTTGTATATAATCTTTTTTTTGTACGGCGGCTCCCAGTAGCAATCGAAACCACGACTTCCGGCATATAGACGTGAGACCGCTAGATCAACAAGGCAAATATTGAAACATACATAATACTGACGGCCTCGGTGGCGCAGCGGTTTGGCACGCTGACTGTAAAACCGAAGGTCCCGGGTTCGATCCCCGGCCGGGTCAAACTAGGAAACGATTTTTTCTAGTTTGTCTCGGGTCTTGGATGTTATCTATGCATTCATTGTATTAAATCATTATCGTATCATTATTGTATCAAGTCATTTAGTTGTACTTAGTATAGGGCTTACGAGATCTGTGTAATATGTCCATAAATATTTATTTATTATTTATTATACCATTGACTATCTCCAACACGGTCGTGATAGTGTTATAATCGACTGTGGGGATTTATTTTGGATTTGTGCAAGGGCCGACCTGAGTGCTTAGTGCGAGTTTGACAGATCCAATCGAATAACTTTACTACCGCGTTAATCGAGCATTGAGTAGTGAGTATGAGTAAGTTAACCGTTCGAACTGGCAAAACGCTGTCACAGTACAACTCGCACTCGCGTTTATTCGTGTTTTGGCTGGTAAACGTGTTCACTTCTCAACGTAAACCATTACAACTCGCACTCAGCAATTTTAATTTCCATACTTGTCGCTAGGTGGCGCTTCCTCGATCCCATAGAAATATGAGTTTACGTTAACGCGATCGAGTAGTTAGAAAACTCGCAATAAGCACTTTGACCACATAGTCCGACTATCAGCCAGTTGCTCTTCCAAATGGTTGGCAAATGTTATATGAAACGGAATATTCAAGCCGTGCCATTAAGCAACCCGAGTAGGGACTTTAGACAAAAGGCTACAAATTACAGAGCCCGTAACGAATGTGCAGACATCCGGTCGTCTTTTGTTTCTGGTGTCGGCGCCTGCCGCCGCTTTGTACACTCGATCGAGGATCTGATCGTGGAACTTGAAGTGAAACATTTTTCTAATGAGTATACAAGATTCGAAGCTCTTGTAGCCTAGTGCGAAGCGCTCGCGGCCTAGTCAAACTGAGTGATTGGAATCAATCACTTGAGTTAAGCAACAACAGCCGCGGTCAGGTGCAGGATGGGCGACCGTCCCGTGAATACCGCAAGTGGCGTTTTGCCGAGCTCTTTCGTGTTTCGCAAGACACGTTTAGCCGTCGTGGCCCACCTCCACGAACCCGGACTTGGCCCCCGTGGTAGAGAATAGCTTAACCTTCCTGAGATGCAGGAAGAGACCCGTGCTTCAGTACTGGGGACATACGAGGGTTGATGGCAATACAAGGTTCTGAAGGGTTGATGCGGATTCTGAGGGCCACTGGGGCGTACAAGATTCTGATGCGGTTGATTTGATGCAGATTCTGAGAGCCGTTTAGGCGAACAAACGTGATTTGGCGACTACGACCGGACAACGCAGCGTGGGCAGTGCCTCCATTAGATTGTTACGGTGGTGGGGAGTCCCTGGATACAGACGGCACAAGATCTTGAAGCTTGGAAAACTATGAGGGAGGTCTATGTCCGTCAAATGGCTGATAATGATGACGGTGTGGTTCCCGCGCTTCTGCAGCGCCTTCACAGCTTTTGCCGAGGCCCGAAGCTTTGCCCAATGGCTTTGACACCATCTGAAAAAAGAAGTCAGCGTCATTACTCAGTAGGATGTGGGGAAGTCGCAATAGCATTCTGAACGCGATTTCATCACGGCTAGATCATCCACTAATATAGATTTTGATTACACGTTCCAAATCACTTCTCTGGTTTATGCTTACTACTTAAACTCCCCAATCGACTTTAAGTAGGAGATCTGGAAAACATACTTTTTCAGAGCTATTTGCTCTGGAAAAGTATGTTATTTTGTCTTTTTTTTTTTAAACTATTTTGAGAAGCTCAAAAAAAAGTTAATTTTATTTGCTGGTATGGATTTGTCATGAACTTTATGAAATCAGCACAAATCAAACGAAAATGTAAAAAACACTAAAAAGACAAATACAAACTAAAATAACCAAAAACCCGACCGTTCAACATTCACTACTAAGCAGGTGGACCCAAATTGCGTGGTACCTAGGTCCCGCCTCCTTAATAGTCAATCTTCAGCAGTCTGATTTGTTGGTTATTTTTATTGCAGTTTTTTTATAGATAATAAAGTGTTCTCTACGTACAAAAAAGTATTTATCGCAAGTTGCAAAGGCTTACTTGTGGCTTGCAAATTTTCTGCGTCCAACTATAAGATGATAAAATTGGTGACCAAATTAAGCATTCCAGACCCTCGCTCTCGCCAAAATTCGCGTAGTAACCGTCACATACATCACTCACGAGGAAAAAGCTGATATTGCCCCCCCGCATAGGATCACACCGCCTAATGCGCACCTTCCCCATTCACCTTCGAATGATAAGTCGTGGGCGACAACATGATCGATTTAGCATCGTTCACGACTCGGACGAGTGCTGTATATCACTTGATGTGCTCGTGCCTTTACACTTAGAACTATGATTTTGGGATAAGATACCAAAATATATGATTGGGATTTTGATTAGATCACAAAATCACTCCTTGATCCTTAATTTTGGGAAGCACACTGTGTAAGTGATAATAATTATAGTATACCCTCCTTAGAAATAAGTATAACAATAACAAACTATCCCTGACGAACAAAGCTGAGCAACACTTCATCACTCTCATAAATTAAACACACATGCACACACAGTCACTCACACACACACACACACACATACACGCCCACAACCACCACCGAAATTCAATCCTTGATTAGTAATTTAGTAATATTTTTAGTAAAAAAATGCATCATTGTGCATGATATTACACTACCTGGCTCGGCAACCTTTTTTTTTGCTATAATAATTAGCCTTCTACCTGTTCTTAGACCTACCAAATAAACCCAAATATTTCGTAAAAAATCTATACTTTACCTCTGTGGGTCACTTTGCTGTAAAAATCCCTAGCTATATTTTTGCTCGCAGTGTAAAGAAGGCTTTATACAAGTCTGCCCGTGACATATCGATGCCTATTCGATACCGATGTGTTCGATTGACGTTAGTTGCTGAAGTTGTAGTGTTGGGAGCGAGTGATTTGTCTATTGGGAGGTATCGATATATTTTGTTTTGGATTTCGAATTTGTCCTTCCGTTATGAAAAACGATAGATTGAATAAAAACTAGTAGTTGAAACAAGGTAAAAAGTAATCATTTTGAGCAGTTTTACTTGTTTTTATAAATTATTTAGTTGCATAATAAATTATTGCTAATTATTTATACTTCATTGCTTTGCATAGTATATCAAGCCATTGGTTTTGGCTGTCATATAATAGCAGTCATTGAAGTATGTCAGAGGCCTAAAGGCGGCTTGATAACTTCTGACAGGAAGGCCCGCCACTGCATTACAGTCCTCCACCAACCCGGACTTGGGCCTCGTAGTGGAGTATGGCTTAACCTTCTTGCGATGCACGAAGAGACCCGTGCCCCAGCAGTGATATAACAGACTTATACTTGGACTTAAGACATTACTATTAGGTACATACAAATCCATTTGCAAAGAGCGAGATAACGAGTAACCGAAACCAACGCGCGGGTATGCAACGAGTAATGAGTGTTGGTGAAACGAAAGTGTTCTGTCAGGAACGTAGAATTTGGCAGGCCCTGGTCACTGTCTACCTCTCCAGGACATAGGCGAAAGTTTATGTAAGTGTGTGTGTTAGTTGTCTTTTACCAGGTGTAAAAAATAAATAAAATATATTGTATTTCATGTTTTTTATATATTTTGCCTTTCTAATCCAGACATTTAAGCTCGACTAATTCAAATTTCTTAATGACTCTCAAAACTCATACATAGTTTACAGGACTAATCGCGATTATTTACCTAATAAATAATCGTGATTAGGCCCGTTTAATATTTAACTATGTTTTTGAAGTTTGTATTATATTACGACTTAAGAATGATTTTGTATGAAGTTCTTTGAAGAAAATATTAAATAGAAAACATTTGAAAGTGTCATGCATAAAAGGCCTAAGAGGTTAAAGGTTAAATTTTAATGAAAGTTTCCATAATTGAATACCATGTCGTAAAATAACACCGCATACTTTTTATCGCTCTTTAACTTCTCGCCCTCGGAAAATAGAGAAAATATTGCCTCAGCGTAATCCTGGCGTCAACAAGTGTACAAATATTGTTAAAGGCCCAACACTGCGTGGACAGACTGGCCGGTCCCCGGTGTATTCCTAGTTTGTCTAAATTTTTTTATTCTATTAAAATATTCTTTTAAAAGCCAAGTGACCCAAAGTGACCCAAGATTGTTTTGTAACGGAAAAAATACTTTCCAATATGTGACGTTTGAAACTCTTTCAGTCTTAAATATTAAGAGTAAAATCCACTAAAACACTCCTAAGACGGAGTTAAAGCCAGTTTGTAACAGAAACTCCTCTCATCCAGTTTTAACTAAGAGTGTTTTTGCGGAAACAACTTTTTATAAAGTAAACCGCGAAAACTAAAAAAAAAACTAAAAAGTCATCCACAGAATTATGCTATATTTCGATGGGCGTTAGCCCATCGAATACAGCATCCTGCAGTGACTAATGACTGGTGAATGTTGCATGTTTGGATGCTCACCGGTTTTAGACAATTTTAAACTTGCATGTCACTAATGCGTTAGTACGAGTATTCGTAGTTATATATTCAATCAATCAATATATTTATTTGTGAACATAGGTATGTTTGCAATAAAGGTCTTACAGTATAGTTTAGAGCGCTATGTTCTACCCAAAACAAATGTAGGTATACAAATATGTTTAAGCATGCACATGCACAATGAACTGAGTAATGATTTAATATTTAATATACACAATCAAGAAATGTCATAGTTAGGTAAAATCATATGTCATACAGTAATGTCATGAAAGAAATGTCAAAAATGTATTACAATGTATTTACAATAAATTATATAGTAACGTCATTCAAAAATTTGTCTAAAGTATAATAACATTTGTCAATAAGAATTTGGCATAGTTTTTTTTTTAATTTCGATGAATTCATATCTTTCATCTGGCTAGGTAATTTATTATAAATTTTTGTTGCCATACAGAAAAAGTTTTTTGACACCAGAGCTGTTTTCATTTTGGGAAAGCTGAGCTTATCAATGTATTGTGACCGAATTGGTCCATAGCGAATTTGGGAAATCTTTACAAAGAGGTCAGGATTTGTTTTTACGAAAACGGCCGTTTTATATATGTAGAGATTATTTGCGATTTGACCCGTTTAATATATCCCACTAATGCGTTTCCTATTTGATTCACATAATATGTCCATCTTGGGTATCTCTTCTTTATTTGTTCATAATTTTATGACTAAATCAACGCAGCTTCGTTGTATTATTAGTAAATTAGGTATAAAATATATTAGGTGTATTAATATATTCATATTTGCACCGGCTACCCGTCTCTTATTTCCTTCAGCAACTTTCCGTCGTAAGGTTGTCTGGAAGAAATTGCTTTTAGCAATAAGGCCGCCAATTGTACTTTGTATCTTTACATGTTTTATAATATGTGCTATGGTTTACAATAAAGAATATTCTTATCTTATATACATTTGTGAATTTTGAAAACCTATTTAGAGGCTAAAAATTCCAACCATGCCAGTACTCGAACCCGCAACCTCTGGGTAACCGTGCCAGCGCTCTCCCAACTGAGCTAATGGGCGACTACCGGAATCAGTGAAATTTCGAACATTTTACAATACTCTCTGTATTACGTACAGACAGCGACATCTGGCTGAAATTATTTGCATCACTTGCAGCCCCAAGTACCTACTTTGTAGTAAGGTTTTACAACGGGTTAGGTTAGTTTAGGTTTTTTTTTAAATTGTTCTTAGTACGGGTTAGTTTATTAAAAAGAATGCAATTTGTAAAAAAAACATCTTCACTCTACCTAAACACTCAAACTGGCCACTCCGCGATGGAAGCGCCTTACGAACAAATTATCCCTCTTTCTCACTTATTCTCTTTGTCTGCCACGCACTGAAACGTATAAAAGTTGCACATTTTAGTCTACACTTATCTGAGAGACAATAAATAAGGGACGTACGTGGAACAGTCCTATTATCACCGGTGCGTAGCTCGGTTATTGCGAAAGCAATATTGTGGACGCAATAGGGGGTATTGTATCATTTTGTTTTCCTTTAACAACGTATTGGTGTTAGTCTGGTATGATTAGAACAGTGAATTGGTCTTTTTGAAGTATTTTATACTTTGGTTAGTAAAATTTTTGGAACGACAGAAGACAAATAAATGTGCCAAGAAGATAATGTTGGATTACGTTTTGCAACGAGAAATAAGAACGATTTAATCATCTGGGAAGTATTTGTATAAAATTTTTCACAATTTTCTATCTGGGAGTCAATTTTGACTTCATTAGCAAATAAGCGCAAACGCCTCTAAAGCTTATGACTTAAAAGTCTACGTAAAAAGTCGACCGACAGCCAAAATCTGTATTCCACACTATTCTACACTAAATTCGAATGAGAAAATAATACATACATACATACATAACCTCACGCCTGTATCCCAGAGGGGTACGCTGATCGTGGCAAGTGGAGACCAGGGATTGCCACTTGCCACGATCCTGATCCTGACACTGATCACCTTCGCTTCATCAACGTTCATAAGTCGTTGCATGCACGCACGCCGGTTCCGGGTACTTTTTATCTTCCCATTTGCTAATACATCCCCTATTTGGTCGATGTATGAGAAAATTAATGTCTATATAACGACTCTGTCGAGTTATCTTATCTTATTTTTAAGGGACAAATGTCTAAGCCTTCGTACATTTTACGTCTACGCTTTCAATTCGCATTGGCGAGAATCGGCCCACTGGTCTTACGGTCTAGTCTACACTCTTGACTACCGAAACAACCGATGTTATGGGCTTGCCCAGCACCTATATCATCCTGAAAGCTTAGCCTGCCTAGCCCACAAGAAAGACAAGTCAACACGTGCGTAGCCAACCAAGCTGCGACAAACTGCAATAAACACCACTCGAGAATAAGACGATTATCTTTGGTATAAAAAAGTAAAAACTCGAACCCACGACCTCTGGCTAACCGTGCCAGCGCTCTCCCAACTGAGCTAATGGGCGACTTACGCCATCAGTGAAATTTCGAACCTCTCTATTGCGTACAGGCAGCAACATCTGGCTGAAGTAATTTGCATCACTTGCAGCCCCGAGTACCTACTTTGCAGGCAGGTACCTAAAAAAACAAAATTCTTTCTCACTGACTACTCCTCGTATTGTGTATTTACCTATTTAAACTTGACTTACTTTTTTATTATACTATTTTTATTTTTAATACACTAACCCGTGCTAAGAAGAATTTTAATAACCCATTTATGGGTTACTTTTTTATTATATTCTTTTTTTAATGCACTATCCCGTGCTAAGGATTATTTTAAAAACCTAATTTTTAAAACCTAAATAGGTTTTTAAAATAGTTCTTAGCACAGGTTAGTGCATAAAAAAAAGAATATAATAAAAAAAGTAAGTCAAGTTTAAATACGTAAATACACAATACGAGGAGTAGTCAGTGAGAAAGAATTTTGTTTTTTTTTTATGTAACAAAATCCTAAAAACATCCCACTGCATAGTACAGGCCTTCTCTCAGAAAAAGAGATAGAGAAACAGTTTGGGCTTCTTACCACGCGTGCCCACCGCGAATTGAAACTTTACACAGAAAACAAACTCACTGTCACCCGCACTGGGAATTAACCCTTCCGAGTTTATTGTTCTACCCACTGGTCTAGCGCCGCTCAATGCGCTTTCGCTTCAGGAAAGAAATGAAAATTCTTAATTCAAAATATCAAATAGCAATCAATCATAGTCGGAAATTTGTACGGGACTACACCGCTCATCGGCGGTTAACTTTGCTTCCTAAAAGCGTACCTTACCATTCAACACTTTCCGAGTCAAATTGTTTCTTTCAAGAACTTTAATCACTCTAAACGCCATCGCGTGTCGACACCCTGCAAGGAAATATGGCCTTTATTGCACTGCGGAAGTATTTCAAAAGAAAACGTTGATTGTATTATTTACCTACACGTTTTAGTGATAGGGCCAGAATATAAACAAAGTGAATTAGACAGAGAACACTTTTACATAAAAATGGAAATTACAAAGATATTTCTTAACCAAAGGGTGCAGACGGCGGCCTTATCACTAAAAGTGATCTCTTAAGTGAGATGATTCAGAATGAACTCGCGCCATATGGGTGCCGAGAAAACGATTACAAGCTTTCAGTTAAAATATCTACTTCCATACAACCCGACAGTAAATATAAGTTTGCTATTTGCTGCGTGAAATAAGAATTATTTTGCACACATACTTTAAGTAAATAATTACACTAAACAGTGACATGCACAAATAAATAACAACATTTAACTAATGCTTTGGCATTTAAAGTAATCGATGGCTATCATGAAATCTTATATATGAATAGGTAGCAATCAATCACTTGCGTTAAGCAACAACAGCGGTTAGGTGCTGTTTGGGTGACTATCCTGTTACTATCACTAGTTGCATTTTTCCAAGAGCTTCCGTACTTCGCAAGGCATGTTAAGCCGTTGGTGCCGGCTGTCGTTAAGCCATGTCAGAGGCCTTATTGATGGCTTAGTAAAATATGACAGTAAGGCCCGCTACTGCCTTACATACTCCACCAAAGCGGACTTGGCCCCCGTGGTGGAGTATAGCCTAACCTTCCTGCGATGCAGGAAGAGACCCGTGCCCCAGCAGTGGGGGACATATAAGGTAGCCACGGGACGATCACCCATCCTGCACGTGACCACGCCTGTTGTTGCTTAACTCGTGTGATTGATTGCAATCACTCGGTTCGACTAGGCCACTAGCGCTTCTGCCATGCCACTTGCTTTTACGAGTATATATATATATATATATATATATATATATATATATATATATATATATCCCTCCATAATATCAAGAACAAACAGTACTGCTTCTTTAAATTCACAAATACGAGTATACGTTACTTAAATGTGCAAAACCTCAATGTGAACCAGACAGCCTTTCTGCTGGAATTATATTGAACTGTATTTTGGCCGTGTTGTGGTGATATAGGTGAAATTACGTCGGCTCGAACTGTGAAGGCAGGATGGCCAGTTATTAATATTTCCTCCACAGCGATGCGGTTTTTAGCTCCATAATTGGATCGGCATTATAGGAATCGGGCTGCCAATAAAAATTAAACGATTCAAGTTGCATTTGCTGAGCTATTTGATGGAATAAGAAATGGGTTGGTTTTTTAATGGTTATATCGGTACTATCTTACCTAATGCTTTTTGAAGCGGTTTCATAAAGTGGATTAACAGTTTTGTGTTGATTTAACACGTGTAGCTTTGAGCCTTCATTTTTTGTAGGCGCGCTTTTGATTACAGTTGATATTTTTGTTCCTGGTTTTTTTATTGTCAAATAAAGTTTATTTTATTTTTTTCTAATACCGGCTTAAACTTTGAAGCATATAAAGCGTGTACTAACCTCCGCTCATCCTTAGCATTAACATAGTTTAATTAGTAATATTAGTATACTTAGTCAGATGTGTGTGTGTGTGTGAGTGTATGTTATGCGTGTGCGTGCATGTGTATGCGTGTGTGCACATGGGCATCTGTTCTTATTTGTGCGCATAATAGTGAAAGAGTGAATTGAACAGTATTTGTAAATACAATTTTTTTATAACTTTTTCTGTCTCGTTATAGTTAAAGCTATGTATGTTATACATTTTAATATTGGGCACATGTAGACGAGGGTAACGAGGGTAAGCCGACGGACGCGATAAGCTTTAACCACAAGCCACTGGTATCTTCACATCTACAGGGTTCGTTTTAAAATGTACAATTCCTGAAACAAGCCAACTGATAACGATAGCAACTTCCACACAACACAATCATTTGTTTGGTCCCAAACTAGGATACCCTGTGCTACGGCAAAACATATAATAACACCCAGATGCTATTTTTATTACTACCTCCAGTGAAAATCGAACCCACGACCTCCAGCATAGTGAACAGACCTGACCGCTTGAGCAGCCAGGGGACAAACTTATTGATTAATTAATCTTGTATAAGATTGTTGTTCCTTGAAATAATAACATCCACGCAACACAACCATCAATCAATATATTCGGATTGAAATAACTTCGCGATTAAACAATTTAAATTTTCAATGTCGTAGCTCTCGGCAAACCATAACCTTAAGAAGGTCCATTCAGTGACAGTGATATAATTCATGTTTTACGATGACGATTCGATTGTAATTGCAAAGTCAATTTTTCTCCACTACACTACAGCCCGGAGGAAACGGCTTTCACTTTCATATTACATTGTACTTTGAAATTCAGTAGAATGTAATTTTTAAACGTTGAAATAAACTGAATTGAATTGAATTTTTCGAAGTAAAATGTAAGTCGCTGACTTCGGGCCGTAGTATGTGCCTGACCATCGTTTATTTTGTTAACTTTTTTTTGAGTTTTTGACAACTTGAGTTGACCAATTGTAAATGACTATATTAATTTTAATGCACTAACCCGTGCTAAGGACAATAAGGTGGAACTATCCGCGCCAGAGGCTTTAGCCAGAGGTCGCGGGTTCGAATCCTGGCATGGGTGGAATTTTTAGCCTCTAAATAGGTTTTTAAAATTGTCCTTAGCACGGGTTAGTGCATTAAAAATAAAAATAGGAGGTTTTTCAATTGTAAATGACCAAGTAACGTATTTCTGGAATTTAGGATTAAATACTAACACTATACAAAACGAAAAATTGTCTTTGGTCTGTGGTTTTCCCCTCTTAGTCCACAATTATGGAATAATTAATAATAATACTAATGATAATAATGATAATTAATAATAATCGTCCAAAATGAAAATACTGACTGAAGCGTCTAACTGCGCATGTCGCTTTGTCAATTCTGCGGAGCTGCTTGTCTATGCCAAGGCTAACATACACTGTCCGTACGGCCCCAATCTGGTTATATGCGAGAGAAACTTCTGCTTACGACAGTGTACTTAAGAGGCTTTTGGAAAGTGTCGTCAACATTGAGGTGTCTCCTTCTCAGTGGAGTCAGGCTGTGCTTCCCGTAAGATATGGTGGGTTGGGAATCCGTCGACTGCAGGACACGGAGCTAGCTGCTTTCTTGGCTTCGTCGCATGGGGTGTTCGACCTGGTCACTAGTATTTTACAAATTAATGGTGGTGGGTTTAGCATTCCCTTTGCAGACATGGCCTTGAGCTTGTGGCGTGCGCGTTGTCCTAACAGTGATCTACCGGAGCAGCCTGAACATCAGCGGGCTTGGGACGAGGAGCTGTGCAAGGTCACCTTGGACTTGTTAGTGACTGAGAGCTCTGGTGCCGAGCGGGCACGTTTACTGGCTGCATCCCAGCTGGATGCAGGAATTTGGCTACATGCGCTGCCTTCACCGCAACTGGGTACTTTTTTGGATGATGGTTCCCTAAGAATTGCAGTGGCACTGCGTTTGGGCTGTGTAATTTGTCAGCCGCATCGTTGCTTATGTGGCGCGGAGGTCGATTCACTGGGGCGCCACGGGCTCCACTGTGTTAGAAGTGCGGGTAGACTCTCTCGTCATCATGCTATCGATGATATCGTCCGGAGGGCTCTCATCTCAGCCGATATTCCGGCGGTTCTCAAACCACCAGGATTGAGTCGTAGTGATGGGAGACGTCCGGACGGTCTCACTTTGATACCATGGGAGAGGGGTCGGTCACTACTTTGGGACGCGACTTGTGTATGCACATTCGCCCCATCACATGTGGGCACAACATCTGTCACCCCTAGAGCCGCTGCAGAACAAGCAGCAAAGCAGAAATGTTTTAAATACGGGCCGCTAATGAGCAATTATTTTTTTGTGCCTTTAGCATTAGAGACAACTGGAGTCTGGGGTTCTCAAGGGAAATTTTTTATTAAAGAATTAGGGCGGCGCTTGAGGAACCGTGGTCTTGACAAACGCTCATGGGGCATTTCTGATGCAGAGGATCTCCCTTGCTGTGCAGCGAGGTAACGCTGCCAGCGTTATGGGGACCTTTGGGTCAGAGATGTCTCAAGGTGGTCTATTTAATTGACATTTTGTATTTTATTAAGGACATTTTTTATGTAATATTGTATAGTTATGACGATACGATTGTGGATTTGTTTAGTTTAAGTTAACTTTATAATTATTGTGCATGTGACATTTTTCTTTATTGTAATCACAAGTTATTTTATTATCAATAAACACAGATTGGAATAATTGTATGTCTCTACCGGATACAGACATAATTATGTTTATTTCTATGAAATAACTATGTACAGCAGCTCTGCAGAGCTCACCTCATAGCTACATGCTACGCTTTTGCTACTACGAGAACTCGTAGCGCGTAGCAGCGTAGTACCAGATTGATCGGAGCATTGACATCCTTTTCCAGAGATTTTTTTTACAATAAATCTGTCAGGCTTGAACTGTTTTAGAGAAACAGTTCGTGAAAGACTTTGTTCATAACTTTGACGTACCTACTAAAATGACTTTTTTTTTGTCAGACGTTTGACTGTCGGTACAAAATAATACT
This sequence comes from Yponomeuta sedellus, assembly GCA_934045075.1. Taxonomy (NCBI): domain Eukaryota; kingdom Metazoa; phylum Arthropoda; class Insecta; order Lepidoptera; family Yponomeutidae; genus Yponomeuta; species Yponomeuta sedellus. The sequence goes on along the minus strand of OW203722.1, from coordinate 2,612,853 downwards.
TTGTGGTAACGTACCAGGACATGACAAAGGTATTAGCAACAGAAATATTCCTAGCTTTAAATGTTTAATTCGTATTTGTGTTTTCCCGGTATAATTACTACTTATATTGCGTTGGCGTGCCAGCCTTACAAGTTTATGGGTTTACCACATTGATGGCGGAATTTCGGCTTTATCCTGATACAAATAAGGATGCTTTATTGAACAGTTCGCAGCACGCACAAGTTTGCGTTTAGCGGGCTGACATTATTATTCGTGTGCCGTATTGACAGAGGAAATTGTACTTTATATCCAAACGGATGCGGCTTGGGATTTTAGTACGCAAATAAAATGCTACATCGGTTCCAAATTTGCTCGTGCATTTACTGAGAAGTTAATAATGGCTAATATGGCAGAAATAAAACGGGCGTGAAAAATATAATACAAAGTACACACTCCAGTTAGATTTTCAGGGTCCTGTGTCTGAAAAGGAAAAACGTACTCATATATCATCACTTTGTTGTCCGGCCTTCCGTTCGTCTAAGACCCTTTATCACGGAAACACTTAGAGTTTTTCGTTTTTTCATTTTATTTTCTTTTGGTAGCTCCCGTTGACCCAGAATCATGAAATTTAGCAAGTACTATCGTCTTGTGCTACAACTACGGAAAAAACTAACAATTGTAATTAAAGCATACAAAAATTAGTCTTAGAAGTTCAGAAATGCTCAGAGAAAACTGCGAGATTCAATTCAATCCAATTTATTTCAAAGTACAATGTAACAAGAAAATGAAAGCCGCTGCCTTCGGGCCGTAGTGTAGTGGAGAAATAGGCAGCGGGAAAAAAAAATTCCACTCTGACCAACTTTTCTCAAGTCCTCAAACTCGATTCCTAAACTATTTATAATATATAAGTACCTGCATGCATTTTTTTACAAAACCCTCGGTGCACTAGTCCGACTTGCACTTGGCCGTTTTTTTATTAATATTGCATGTCCGTAATTGGTTGGCTAATGACAATTCTGAAAGCGTCCGTATGTTATCAGTTTGTTCACTGGAAACTCACACAATGCAATGTCCATTATATTCTATTGTGTGTTGTCTCCTGTTATAAGTTTTATTATTGTTATTGAATTCTTTGTGACACACGAAACCAAGTTATGAACAAAGGTGCAGGTACTTATGCTGGATAGTATTTGTAACTAATCGTAAAGGACCAAGCGGTCCTAAGGTTCGGAAACCTTAGGACCGCTTAATGTTATCAAAAGTGTCTATGAATTGAATTATTATTATTATTGTTATTATATATTTTGGCGACCGCTGAAAATCAACGTCATGGTCTCCAACGATCATGGCATATGCTGAGCGGCGGCCATTTTGGTGCCATGTCTTATTTACACTCTAAACCATTATTGTTTTTGATTTGATTTTGGTACCAAATAAACGTTTTCTATTCTATTCGTATGTTGGTTTTATTGAGTGAGTCAGTATCAATGCAAATATATGATTCATTTATGTATCTATCTATCTGTCGCGCTCGTGGCCTAGCCAAACCGAGTCATGGGAATCAATCACTTGAATAAGGCAACAACAGGCGCGGTCAAGTGCGGGATGGGTGACCGTCCGGTAACTATCACTAGTGGCATTTTTTCCGAGCACTTCTGTGCTTCGCAAGGCACGTTAAGCCGTTGGTGCCGGCTGTCATGTAATGCCAGATGTCAAGCCATGTCAGAGGCCCTATAGGCGGCTTGACAACTTCTGTCAGTAAGGCCCGCCACTGTCTTACAATCCTCCACCAACCTGGGCTTGGCCTCCGTTGTGGAGTATGGCCTTACCTCTGAGGAGACTCGTACTCCAGCAGTGGAGACATACGATGGGAACTTATCTATCTATCCATCTATTACTAAACACTCAGCAGTCAGGCTTTTGGTTATTTTTTGTTTCAGTTTTTTTTAACCAATATCCATTTAGAATGGAGATGAACGCAAAGGGAGAACAAAACGAACACGCCTACGATGCGATGATTGAAATCGACCGGGCGTCATCTGCCTGAACCGAACGCAGGTGACAAAACAAAAAAAAAAACTGCAAAAACACGAAAAATAATAAAACTTCTAACATGAATGGTTTTCAAGCGCCCTACTCGGGATCGAAGCTTTCTGTTGGGTTTATATTTTAAAACCATTTAGAGGCTAAAAATTCCAACCATGCCGGGATTCGAACCCGCGACCTCTGGCTATCCGTGCCAACGCTCTTTCCAACTGAGCTAATGGACGACTCACTGGCATCAGTGAAATTTCATAAATGACATAGTTTTCTATTAAAGCAACTTTAAAAAGTTCAAGTTAAACCACGACACGACAAAAAAAAGTTAAACCACGTTGAAAATCGTAATAAATCATAGCACGAATATTTTCACGAGTGAGTTCCATTTTTTCAGCGATATGACATTTTAAACCCAACAAAAACAAAACACTAACGTATATAAGAGAAAAATATTAGCGGCCAGTATTTAAAAAAGAACGAATTTGACCATGGAGGTCAGACATTGCGTTTACAATTATTGGAATCCCAGATTCCGCATACATAAGTAGCAGCCAATAAGAATATGTATTATATTTTAACATATAACTGAGGATGAGCACTGCTTACCCTAAGCTACAGGGTCTTATCCCTCTTTTAGGAAGCAGAGGCTCCACATCTTAGCATATTCACACATATAACTTTTGTATTAAATTAAAGCGTAACTTGATGCTAAGTGTAATGTATCATCTATACGAATAAAAACCCTTATTATTATTATTAACTGTTTATTCATTTATTATAACAAGGTTATTGCATAGAGAGTATGCATTAACCGTGGCTCGTAGTAGGGACCCATAGCAATCTAGGCGAATAGAGGTGGCTATTAAAAAGCAATCAAGCATTGAAGTGGCGCCGGTAGGTGTCGCCAGAGTTGTGGGCCCGTCAGATTGTGTTGTGATAGGCAGTTTGTGAGAACGTTGATCGGACTGGGTTTTAGAAATCAGAAGTGTGCATATTTTTCTTCCCAGAATGGTGATCACAAATATTACTTTATTAGCTGGTGCCCGCGACTTCGTCTGCGCAGGATTCGTATTTCAAGTAGCTTACATTAGCAAGGCGTAGAAAAGAACTATCATTAGGACATTAAAATTATCACATAAATAATTTTTGGGTCGCATGTTTGGCAGCGCACACCAGAATAGCTCTATCATAGAGTTTTTCCTGATTACTTGACACTTACCGTCATATTTTTAGACAATTCACACAATTTCTTTATAAAATGTAGCCTTTGTGTTATTCTTATGTATTAACTATATTTTTGTAAGGTTTCATTAAAATCCATTCGAAAGTTTTTACTTGAAAGAGTAACAAGAGTACATGAATCTGTAGACATCATGTCATATACCGATCAAATATGCAGCACATATAACAACCTTTGCGGCATTAATGGAATGAAAAATTATAACACGTGGATGTACTAAAATCTGCTATAGTACTACACTATATGCACTAGAAATATAAAAAAAAATGTTTATAATAGTAGAATCGAGGCCCACGTAGGTTCACACCTGAGACGCTCACGTTTTCTAAAGATGTTTTGCTTAAGCTTATGTAACTAGCTTAGTTACTAGAAGTATCAAGTACCAGGTGATCTGTCAGGATCCTAGCAACTGGTCAAGCCCCTGACCAGTCCCTGGTCTCTGCCTATCCCTCTAAGTTACAGCTGATGTTAGGTCTTTTATGGAAAAAATACCTACGTATGATGCTTCTAATAAACATTTTAATGACTTTAAAGATGGGCGGACATCGACCGCCCTTCAATAAAATCGGTCTTGTCAAGTGGCATTTTTCCCGAGCGCCTCCGTGCTTCGCAAGGTACTTTAAGCCGTTGGCGCCGGCTGTCATTTGTAATAGCAGTCGTTAAGTACCAACAGTCTCTTGCAGTGAGGCCCGCCACTGGACCTCACTGCCAGAGACTGTTGGCATTTTCCAGAGCGGTTCCGTGCTTCGCAAGACACGTTAAGCAGTAGATGCCGTCGATAAATGGTTAGAGCAAAGTTAGAGGTCTTAAGGTGGCTTGATTACTTCTGACAGTAAGACCAGCCACTAGTTTTACAATCCTCCACCAACCCGGACTTGGCCCCGTGTTGGCGTATATACTTTCTTGTGATGCACGAAGAGACCCGTGCGTCAGCAGTAGGGGCATACAATGATTGATATCAAATTAATCAATTGAAGCACTCTCTCTCTCTAAGAAAATATATTTGACGACCTCGGTGGCACAGCGGTTTGTGCACGCTGTCTGTAAGGTCTCGGGTTCGATCCCCGACCGGGTCAAACTAGGAAACGAACTTTTCTAGTTTGTCTTGGGTCTAGGATGTTATATATGTATTTATTGTATTAAATCTATCGTCGAGTTAGCACCTGTAGCACAAATCATTTAGTTGTACTTAGTATAGGGCAGATGCAGGATGCGCGAAGCTGAACACAGGGCGCTATGGCGCTCATTAGGGGAGGGCTATGTCCAGCAGTGGACTACATAATATAGCCTGAAGAAGAAGTATATGGCTAACAAGATCTGTGTATTATGTCGATGAATATTTATTTATTTTATTTCATATTTATTTATACCTTGCAGTGGAATTTGTATAGGGTACATAAAAAAGACGTAGTGTTCATAAAATAAAACACTCGTGACGCTACTTAAAAACTTGTAACTCACCAAAACACAACAATATAATTCCGCTGTTGGAGTATCTACAGAGTTTAATGGCCAGTATTGTTTTAATATCAAGCAAGACATAGACTTTTAAGAACTGGCTCCGTAACTTGTATGGTTTATAGGTTCCCAGCGCACCGGAAGTGAGTCGGTTTACAAAGCAATTGGTATCGATAGAGGCGACTATTAAAAAGCAATCAGTGGCGCGCTTCATCTGAGCTGGCCAATAGATATCGTTGCTTTTGAAGTGGGGACAAATTTGGTGTTTCTTTTCAAAGTGACACTGATCTTTTGTTAGCCATTGGAGAATTCAAACTGAAATATTTTACATAAACAACCACCTGGGACTTTGATCGATTCCTGCCACAAACGGCCGTTTTTAGCGGAAATCGATTAAAGTCGTAGGACAGTACGTTCTAGTCTGTATGTTTTAAAAATAGTTATAACAGAAATTAAGAGCTTTGATGTTTACTTTTTGGAAAAACGTATTGTAAAACAAAATACATTACATAACCACACGCCTGTATCCCAGAGGGGTAGGCAGAGACCAGGGACTGCCACCTGCCACGATCCTGACAGATCACCTTCGCTTCATCAACTTTTATAGATAGATAGATACTCGTAGATAGAATATTCTTTATTGCATGTACATCAAGGATTACATAAGAGACATAAGTCGACGACTTATAAGATTTATAAGTCGTTGCATGCACGCAAGCCGGTTCCGGGTTCTTTTTATCTTCCCCTTTGCTAATAAATCCCCTATTAGGTCAATGTATGTCCATCTGGGACGTCCCTTACCAGCCCTTCCACTCACATTCGCAACATATATTTGTTTCGTTAATCTTTCTTCCTTCATCCTCTCCACATGTCCAAACCAACGCAACATTCCTTTCTCAATTCTAGTCACTACATCCTCTTTCAGTCCACAACGTTCTCTAATCAGACTATTGCGTATCCTGTCATTCAAAGTAACACTACACATACTTCTCTGGGACGTCCCATTATAAAACAAGCTACGATTTTTATTCCATTTGGTGGCACTAGGTAGCACGCCCAGCGCCTTGTGGTAGCATTACACAAAGTCCTACATATTTACACAGAATCTGCGACTTTTTGAACATTGGACAAGCAAAGAGTTAACTTTGAGAGAACATACTCGTACCTGCGATACGAGCGATAACCTGCGACTTCGGCGATACTATTGGACGTCCATTGGACCTGCGATTGGAATCTACGTGTGGACTTAGTGTCGTGAAGACCTACAGACAGGACCCTGCGTGAATAAATCCTAAGAAGTTGTCATTGGCGTTTTACCTCCAGATCTAGAACCCTAGCCCGTAACAGTTATAAGTAAAATTGGGTGTCTATTTCAAAATCTAGATCAATTTAGAGAAAGACTGGCCGATAAACCGTGAAACAGCCTTTTCAGATTCTTTTCATACTTAATTAACAGAGTTTATATAGTATTCATTCCAGACATCTTTGTCTTTTAAATAATCTGTAATGAGAAGTACCCTTTTTAGGATAAGTGTGCTTTACACGGTGAACCGTGCTTCTGGCAATGTTTTTATTTCTTTAGAGATGTTATTGTAGAAAATTATACAATGCCCCATAAAGGATTTATTAACCTTTGCCAGCGTACATTTTGGGAATGAACTTTATTGTTCATTTCTAGTATTTACATTGTTGGCTACCTACAGTTTTAAAGTTAGTTTCATTTTTCCTAAGGCGGCGATAGCCAAGTGCATAGAACAGTAGACTCGGAAACGTGACCCAGGTTCGATTCTCAGTGAGGCCATGTACCAATGACTTCTTTTCTGAGTTATGTACATATGTGAAGGTATAGTAGCAATATCACGCGCTAACTGTGAAGGAAAACATTGTGAGAAAACCTGAATGCCTGAGGTGTTCAAATACCCCAGCGCTTAAAATTGCCAATCCGCGGTGGGTTCGCGTGGTAATTAAGCCCATACTCTAACTCTGAGAGAAGGCCTGTGCCCTGCAGTAGAACCTTTATAGGCTACAGAAAAAAAAAATTAAAACCTATTTAGAGGCTAAAAATTCTACCCATACCGGGATACGAACCCGCGACCTCTGGCTATCCGTGCCAGCGCTCTTTCCAACTGAGCTAATGGGCGACTCACCGGCATCAGTGAAATTTCGAACCTCTTTACAATATTTTCAGTATTATGTACAGAAAAATATTTTTCCAAACGTACATAATATTCTCATAGACATACAGACAGTTGAAACTTGTGAATGAATGAAAATTCTTTATTGCATTAAAAAAAATTGTACAAAGGTAAGCTTAATACTAAATGGTATTTTCTTCCAGCTAAACTGGTGCGGACAGTGGAAGGGGTAGTGGGGATTCGAACCCGCGACCTCTGGCTATCCGTGCCAGCGCTCTTTCCAACTGAGCTAATGGGCGACTCACCGGCATCAGTGAAATTTCGAACCTCTTTACAATATTTTCTGTATTATGTACAGAAAAATATTTTTCCAAACGTACATAATATTCTCATAGACATACAGACAGTTGAAACTTGTGAATGAATGAAAATTCTTTATTGCATTAAAAAAAATTGTACAAAGGTAAGCTTAATACTAAATGGTATTTTCTTCCAGCTAAACTGGTGCGGACAGTGGAAGGGGTAGTGGGGATTCGAACCCGCGACCTCTGGCTATCCGTGCCAGCGCTCTTTCCAACTGAGCTAATGGGCGACTCACCGGCATCAGTGAAATTTCGAACCTCTTTACAATATTTTCTGTATTATGTACAGAAAAATATTTTTCCAAACGTACATAATATTCTCATAGACATACAGACAGTTGAAACTTGTGAATGAATGAAAATTCTTTATTGCATTAAAAAAAATTGTACAAAGGTAAGCTTAATACTAAATGGTATTTTCTTCCAGCTAAACTGGTGCGGACAGTGGAAGGGGTAGTGGGGATTCGAACCCGCGACCTCTGGCTATCCGTGCCAGCGCTCTTTCCAACTGAGCTAATGGGCGACTCACCGGCATCAGTGAAATTTCGAACCTCTTTACAATATTTTCTGTATTATGTACAGAAAAATATTTTTCCAAACGTACATAATATTCTCATAGACATACAGACAGTTGAAACTTGTGAATGAATGAAAATTCTTTATTGCATTAAAAAAAATTGTACAAAGGTAAGCTTAATACTAAATGGTATTTTCTTCCAGCTAAACTGGTGCGGACAGTGGAAGGGGTAGTGGGGATTCGAACCCGCGACCTCTGGCTATCCGTGCCAGCGCTCTTTCCAACTGAGCTAATGGGCGACTCACCGGCATCAGTGAAATTTCGAACCTCTTTACAATATTTTCTGTATTATGTACAGAAAAATATTTTTCCAAACGTACATAATATTCTCATAGACATACATACAGTTGAAACTTGAGAATGAATGAAAATTCTTTATTGCATTAAAAAAAATTGTACAAAGGTAAGCTTAATACTAAATGGTATTTTCTTCCAGCTAAACTGGTGCGGACAGTGGAAGGGGTAGTGCCAGTAAACAATATAATATAGGAGTGAAAATACCCTGTTTGTGTTGACATCGGCGGCGATATTGCAGCAGATACGATATTAGAACAGCCTGGAGGACGAATGGCCTTGTGATTAAAGCCGTAGCGTTTTATGATCGAACTGCCATCGCACGGAAGGCTGATAGCCTATTTATCACGCTGTGAAATCCATTTTAAATCTGAGTACTCGTACATTGTATCTTTGTTTTCCTGGACGCTAGGGTTTTCGCTACCCATGTTCGGTACTATTAAGTGCTATGGAACTCCTCAGGCTTTCTAACTTTATTTTATTTATTTACTAAACCCACAGCACTAGTAAATAAATATTCACTATACTATTTTTGTTTTTAATGCACTAACCCGTGCTAAGGACAAATTTAAAAACCTATTTAGAGGCTAAAAATTTCACCCATGCCGGGATTCGAACCCGCAACCTATGGCTATCCGTGCCAGCGCTCTACCAATTGAGCCAATGGTGAACCCTTAGCACGGGTTAGTGCATTAAAAATAAAAATAGTGTAATCATGTGGGTACAGTGATATCGTTCCGATGTAAAAAACCTAACTGCAAAGTGGGTGGTCGGGGCTGTAAGTGATGCAATTTGCTTAAGCTAGATGTCGCTGCCTGTACGTAATACACAGAGTGGTGTAAAGAGGTTCGAAATTTCACTGATGCCGGTGAGTCGCCCATTGGCTCAATTGGTAGAGCGCTGGCACGGATAGCCAGAGGTTGCGGGTTCGAATCCCGGCATGGGTGAAATTTTTAGCCTCTAAATAGGTTTTTAAATATTCACTGTTATAAATATCATTTATCTTTGGTCAATTACGGGATTATTTAATATTAACATAACTTGGAGACAGGCAATATCATTTACAAACTCTAAAGACAAAAAAGAAAACAAAATGAAACAAAAAAACTTTGAAATACGAATAAAATTACTGCAGACTGTATATTTCTATTTGAGTGTGGATGTGTGTGTGTGTATATGTATTTTTTCACCACCTTTCCTGTCAGCGTCAGTAAGTGATATTGCTAATTCAAATTGACGTAACTTTGAAAACAAGTTATTGGTGCAAGCCCGGATCGAATCTGCAATCCCTGGAATAAGTTATTGAGTATCAACCGTACTAAAGCCGGTATCGTGACTAAGAATATAAAAGCAAATACGCCGGGATTCGAACCCTTGATTAAAGTATCACGTTCTATGATAGATGGATAGATAGATACATAGAATATTCTTTATCGTACACGTAAATAACAGCAACATAAATTATATTAAAATATAGTACAAATAGCGGCCTTATTACTAAAAGCAGTTTCTTTCAGGTAACCACACACGGAGACAAGAAAGAAATTAGAGACGGGTAGTCGGTGCAATTTTGTTACAATATTTTTTATGGTATTTACATACATTACATAAGAGACTTAAACAATGACACACTACGGCCAATTAACCGCCTTATTACGTACTATATATGGACAGTTTGCTTTGAACTGCAAACAGTGGAAAACTGGCATAAAATGTATCTTAAATAATCTAAGAGTCCATTTTAAAAGATAAGTAAACTCATTTTCTTACTTTGCGACTAAAACTTTTCGAAATGCGTCCTGTTCAAAAGTCATTCTAGTCACGTGATACGGAAATGCGCCGTACAAATCGGGCTCAAGCTATGACGTTACATCTTGCACTTAACACCTTATAATATACGAAGCTATTATCGATCTTTGAGTTATCTCTTAAAATAAAGTTTTTATGCATATACACCTTTTTTTTAAAAAAAGAAGAAGTAATTGTAGAAACGTAATGTAATGTTTTTCATAATACATCATAACTTTCATAACTTGATTTATCGCACTGTTTGAAACCCCAAAAAAATATAGTTATGGTTTTATTTGTAACTTTTTCATGAGTTTTTCGATATCTTCTGTATCATAAAACCAACACCACTTCAATCCAAGTTTGACTCAAGCTCTCCATTGAAACAAACGGGCCTACAAACAGATTTCCCCGTGATTAATGACCGTGAACTGGCAGCGATATGCAAATCCGCTACCCTAAACATCGTTGCATCGCCCTCTTGAATCCAGCAATCCTTTCACGACTCGTTAACTCAGTTTAGAGTTCATATTGTGCGCTCCAGGCTTTACACAATGACGGTGACAATGAGATTAATAGTTTTAACTCGGTTTAACTCACTCCATTGACGTAGCGCCGTCACAATGGAACAAGTTCTAACTAGAGACGAGTATACTTTGAGTACTAGGTAACTAGTGGTACTAAGTAGAACCATTCTGGTTATATACTTTTCAACACACTTGCTCATAAAGTGGCTCTATGGTCACCGTAATTATGCACAAAATGACACCCATAATCAAACTGGGACTTTTTCATAGCTATAACTCACTAGTGAGTTATAGCAATGAAAAAGTTTTAAGTTTTATTGGTTGAGTTGCTTTGTTTTTAAAAAAGCATTTTATTAAAAAAAAGATCGTGTTCAATAGAACAAATAAATTTAATTCTAAAATTAAAATAAATTATATTCCTATTGCTTGCTCATTTCATGCAACTTCTTATTTAAATATAATCAATAAAAGTTTCACTCAAATATAACTTAAGTTTTCTCTGTAATAAAAGAAAACTTTAAATTCCCCAATTTGTATGGGGCAGAATAGGCGCAAATCCTATGCGCTCAATCCGACGTCAATGGAGTTGGATTGCTTACGAGTATTATTATGTAATTTTTTAAACCGGTCCTTAATTGCCGCTTGCCCGCCTCCCCAGCTTATTCTATTCAAACCTTGTATGTCCCCACTGCTGGGGCACGGGTCTCTTCCTGCATCGCAGGAAGTTTAGGCCATACTCCACCACGGGGGTCAAGTCCGGGTTGAAGAAGGATTGTAAGACAGTGGCGGGCCTTACTGTCAGCGGGCTTAATACTAAATTTTATTTAAATTGTATATCTGGCAGTGTCGGCCATAATTTTGTCAATCAATCGGGAACATTGTTTATTTTGTATCTTAATTACCTTTGTAACTAAGGATCTCGGCCTGAAATTAAAAAAAAAACCATTTCGAAATGTTATAATTCTCAGGTTTGGTAGCAAACACTACCCACACTTACTTTTACTGGGTTCACTTCAAAACTCCAAAACAGGTTTTGTCTTAAAAACCTATTTAGAGGCTAAAAATTCCACCCATGCCGGGATTCGCACCCGCGACCTCTGGCTATCCGTGCCAGAGGTCTCGGGTTTGAATCCCTAAGTACAGATAAGCAGCTGACGACAACCTCGTCAGCTGCTTATCTGTACCATTGAATTTGAAATTCAATGTCTGTACTTAGATTCATAATATCATTTACCTAACATCAAAAGATCGACCAGTTAATTTTTTCTAAGGTTAAAATTTCTTTCGACTGACTTCACATTTCAACAGTTCAGTCGACAACAGGTCGACCTTTAAATGTTTGTTGCATAGTTGTCCTCAACCTAAACCGAGTGCAGGTATGTGAAGGTTGATGTACCCGTTTTACTATTTTGAAATATTCTCTAGACTAGACGATTTGAGCTATGTTGCTACGATGAATTATTCCTAGACAATGCGTCTAGAAATAATGATCGACGCTTAGTTTTTGGGTGTAAAGTAGCATGGAATAAAGCCATGGTTTCACGGTCTTAGTGCGCTCGGTCCGAGTAACCTAATGCTTTTGATTTTTGGTGTTGTCACAAAAAACCGTCCAATCAGAAGCATTAGTTTACTCGGATGGCGCACTCGGTCCGAGCGTACTAAGACCGTGAAAACTTGGCCTAATAAAGATTCGCGTAATCGACCATTGTAACCGTTTGAACCATTGTAACCGACCACAATGGAACCGTTTATGAGTCGTTTTTTTTGTTTTGTTTATGTAGCCTAAACACGTCTCACTGCAGGGCAAGAGTTTCTCTCAGAAAGAAATTGCCACGTGCATTGCCAATTGGATTGCCAAAAAATTGGCAATCCACTAAAAAAGTGGATTGCCAATTTCAAGCGCTAAGGTAATTGACACTCATGTTTCAATGTCAGACACTCAGGTTTCCTCACGTTGTTTTCCTTCACAGATAGTGAGAGGTATTAATATGGTTACAAATATACATAACTTAGGAAACAAAGTCATTGGTATATTATTTTAATGCACTAACCCGTGCTAAGGACAATTCGAAAACCTATTTAGAGGCTAAAAATCCACCCATGCCGGGATTCAAACCCGCGACCTCTGGCACGGATAGCCAGAGGTCGCGGGTTTGAATCTCGGCATGGGTGGAATTTTAGCCTCTAAATAGGTTTTTGAAAAGTCATTGGTACATGCCTGCTCTGGGAATCGAACCTTGGTCTCCCATGAGTCACCATTGATGTAATGTAATTCGGTGAAACGTGTTTTGGAGTGGCGTATTGAACCAGCTCTTACTAGGCACAAACTAGGCGATGTTCCCAAATTTTCTTCTTTGAGATACGAATAATTACTATTGTAGTTAATAGACGTCAAGACAAAGGCTTTCTTCTTGACGCTGTTTATTTTAGGTTGTATTTGTCAAGCGTTTCTATTTCTAAGTACATTTAATTACGGTACAAAGCGTCTGGAACATTAATTGCTATTGAAAAGTTTCACATTCTCTAGTTACCTATTCTCTGTATCAATACCAAGCTGCTCGGCTGGAGTTTATTTGAAGCATACACTTGTACGTCTCTTTGGAAAAAATATATAAAAAAGGAAGCCATGCTAGGGAAATAAAATTAAATAGGTTTTTAAAATTGTCCTTAGCATTAAAAATAAAAATAGTATAATCATGTGGGTACAACGATATCATTCCGATGTTAAAACCTAACTGCAAAGTAGGTAGTCGGGGCTGTAATTGATGCAATCTACTTCAGCCAGATGTCGCTGCCTGTACGTAATACAGAGAATTGTGAAGAGGTTCGAAATTTCACTGATGCCGGTGAGTCGCCCATTAGCTCAGTTGGATAGAGCGCTGGCACGGATAGCCAGAGGTCGCGGGTTCGAATCCCGGCATGGGTAGAATTTTTAGCCTCTAAATAGGTTTTTAAAATAAAATTAAAATTAATAATAATATCCGAGGCACTGTTTTCATTACTGGAGTTTTTGAACTAAAAGTTTCGTAAGCACTACTCCAGATTTAATTCAATCACTGGAGTTGTTGTAAAAAGTGAATAAAAATTTGCTTAAAATTATTATACTATGATTAAAATTTTATTTACATAGCCTATACACCCCCTGCAGTACAATTCTACCAAATTGCGATCCCCAACCCGCATGCCAACCGTGGGGATTATACGCATTACCCCCCAATGATGGCACAACCTTGCGCTATGGCGCTCATTAGGGGAGGGCTACGTCCAGCAGTGGACTAATATAGCCTGAAGAAGAAGAAGAAGCCTATATACCTACGTCTTACTGCAGGGCACAGGCCATCTCTTAGAGAGAATTAATAGACTTACTCCGGTTTCTCGTACACTAACAAGCTGTTAATCTACTGTTAACAGATGTCAGTTGGGCAATGTGCATACAAAAAAAACAACTAACAACTGTTAACAGTAGATTAACAGGCTGTTAGTGTACGAGAAACCAGGGGTCAGTTAACACCGAAAATTCTAAGCGTTGAACTATGTAAACACCTCAGACGCTCAGGTTTCCTCAAGAGGTTTTCTGTTTTTATCATCATCATCGGTCTACGGTTGTCCACTGCTGGACATAAGCCTCTCCCATTACACGCCACTGAGCACACTCCTCGGCTACTCTCATCCAGCTCTTGCCAGCCGCCCTGCGAAGATCATCGCCCCACCGAGTCTGAGGACTTCCTACACTACGTTTACCGATCCACGGTCTCCATTCAAGAACTCTTCTACCCCATCGGCTATCAGTTCTTCGGGTGATATGGCCGGCCCACTGCCACTTCAGCATGCTAATTCGGTGGGCTATGACTTTGGTTCTCTGTCACATGACTTCGTTTCGAATTCGATCTTTCAGAGAAACCTCGAGCCTTTCCATAGCACGCTGAGTGACTTTAAATTTGTGGATCAGCCCTACATTTCCGTTTTTAAATAGCCCATAAACGACCCACTGCATGACACAGCCCTTCTCTCAAAGACAGAGTTTGGGATTAATTACCACACCATCCTACCGCGGATTGGCGATTCCAAGCGCTGAGATAAACATTATTAAATTAGTGTATTAAATGACGGCCTCTGTGGCGCAGCGGTAGCGTATGTGCCTACCATGCTAGAGGTTCCGGGTTCGATCCCCGGCTGGGGACAAAAAAAATCCCAGGTCTTGGATGTTTACATGTTTGTGATGTCGTTGTTTCTGGTTCCCACGACACAGGGTATCCTAGTGTGAGGCCAGAAGTAATGTATGTGCCTGTATGTAAATGTTATGTTAAATAGATCGAACATTCACTATGTTTTTTTTTCCGTGTGTGTGTGTTTGTATGTCTGTGTGTGTTTAGAAGTAGGACACACTTAAGTTTAGTGTCTTCCGATCGTGATCGACCACCCACGTTCCGTGTAAACTCCAGCCAAAGGTACAGACATAGAATTATTGACACAACAGCCTTATTTAGACGCTATTTCCAGAACATTTTGCCGAGGAGTCTAGGCTCAAACGTTGAGGTCAACACAATATGGAGGCGGCCGCTACGTGACACATATTGTCTGCTTTGAGACGAGCAAAGGCCGGTATTGTCACTGAATGTTGTAGAGAACCAACCTCACTCCGGCAACATACGACATAGGTATTCCTTATTATTCGATAGTAGTTCTTGTGTAACATGAAATAAGAACTATTTTGTGGAAAAGCCGTTTATTATCAATAGCCGAACGTGATCGATACACGATCACGATTAAAATACGACTTTTAGTTCCATTATTTGCACATTGCATTTATTGACCGTTAGTATGGGTGGAAACGGCGTGTTTGCATGCAACGACTAATGAAACGAACGTGATCTATCAGTTCCTCGTCTCTGCCTGCCTCTCTGGTTAAGTTATGTTGTTTATTATGGTAGGAATACTAGAGTCAAGAAGCTATCAGTCATAGCCTGAGACCTGAGATTTGAGCTGAGATGGGCCATTGTAGGTAGCACGGCCCGCCACTGTCTTACAATCCTCCACCAACCCGGACTTGGTCCCGTGGTGGAGTATGGCCTAACCTTCCTGCGATGCAGGAAGAGACCCGTGCTCCGGCAGTGGGGACATAGAAGGGTTGAGTGGAGGAGTGGTGGTGGACTATGACCTAAGCTTCCTGCGATGCAGGATGAGACCCGTACACAGGGATATACAAAGGGCTGATATCACAGTTTTACGTACATTTATGAATTTTCTGTAATAATACCACTCGCTATGTGAAGCAATAAATATCGTGAGGAAATCCGAATGTCTGATATTATGTTCAAGTGCCTAGGTGTTTACTGTTGCTACGTACAATAACCCAACTATATGAGGCTAAGTGCGAATATATAAGGTTTAACTAACTGTGGAAATCAAGGCAGTGTATTTTTTTATTCATAATCTACATAATCATAAATAAGACAGTTTTTTCAAATATTATGCAGATTTGTAACAGATAATGCCGGATCGCTACAAACTCAGTAATTACCCGAAAATTAACAATAAATTGTAATAAACAATACAAAACATATAACATTGTATTAATCTTAATACTTCAAAGATCAAAACGCACCCTCAGAACGACAGAGGCCTAAGTAAAAAAATAGTGAAATTGAGTTACAATCATAGAGTCATAAAAAGGTATGCCGTGGACGGAAGATTCGCTATGCTCTTTTTTACAATAAGTGCCTTTGTTTTACTATTCATCGGATAGAGCATACCTTTTTATATCTCTCTATGATTGTTAGGTACTCAATTTTTTGAGAATTTTTTGAGAATTTAAACTATTTTTTGACTTAGGCCTCTTTCGTTCTGAGGAGGTTCTTCAAAGTCTCAAAAACTTCAAAGAAAAAAGGTTCCCGGAACCGGCGCAAGCGCATGCTGTGGTTGATGAATGTTCATGAAACAAAACATGTTTTCCGGGATCCTGTTTGATAGCAAGCCATGGTGTTAGCTTACCCTTTCAGGATACAGGCGTGAACTTATGTACGAATATGTTAAATCTAACGATTAAGGCGCATGGTGTTTGTAAACATTAATGTATTGTTAAATTCTGACCTTGACACATGTTACATACGGACTCCACAGGCATAGCGCTGGCGCGGCAATTACCTCAATACGGTGAACAACAGCCAGGCGCGACACGAGGCAGCTGATGCTGCATTTCCTCCTCGGTGTATCTACCTAGTTTTACTTTCGTCATTCCGTATTCATACTTCGAATCGGCTACTAGCATAATTAGCCATAAGTACCTATTGTAATTTTTAATTAAATTTATATTAAATAATTTCGGGTTTTTTTGGAACCTCCGGCCGCAGCCTACGTAATTGGCGCAGGCGGTAGGATACTCGTGGGTCAGCTCGCGTGCGGTAAAACTGACCATAAAACATCGCGTTCCTGACCTGGAGGCTATCAAGACTCTATCTACGGGTATCCAGAATCTACAATCCAGCTGCAGCCAGGAGGAGACTCCAGACATCGACTCACCAAGAGGAACCGGAATGAAATTGTAAGTGCACTTGAATTGTTCTTGTGTTGCTTCCCTTATTCCTAAGTTCACCCCAACTCCCAAGATTTTTCACCCGAAAGATTCTAGGGCAGGCATACCTGCATCACGACAGGCTCGCCAAAGTAGAATAGATAGGAATAGAGATTTAGACTTAGATTTAGACTTAGATAGATTATTCAGAGACAGAGAGATGGCTCAGGAACGAGCCCATGATCCAGACACTATCTTCAAAGCATTGAGACTCGTACCCGAATTCGACGGGAACCCTAATGTCTTAACTAGATTTATAAATATATGTGATACGATAGTAAATCAGTATATGGGCACAGCCCCCGGCAGTGAACTCCCGAATGTATGCCTACTAAATGGTATACTCAATAAAATCACAGGCTCTGCCGCCTCAACTATCAACTCAAACGGCATCCCTGATAGTTGGTTGGGCGTTCGAACCGCCCTTATTAATAATTTCTCAGACCAACGAGACGAAACGGCACTGTACAGCGACCTCTCATTAGCTGCACAAGGTAATAGGACTCCTCAGGAATTTTATGACCATTGCCAAACATTGTTCAGTACGATAATGACCTATGTTACTCTGCACGAAGGCGTGTTAACCACAGTTGAAGCAAAGCGATCACTCTACAAAAGGGTCGCCATGCAATCCTTTGTGCGTGGACTAAAAGATCCCATAGGATCCAGGGTTAGATGTATGCGCCCCCCAACCATCGAAAAGGCACTTGAATACGTGCAGGAGGAGCTAAATGTAATGTACTTACAACAGCGCAATGACCAGCCTAAGACCCAGCAGTCATTTAAAATACCAACCCCCTCTATGCCCGTCACATACACTGCCCCACGGCCTCAACATTACCAACCCCCAGCTAACAACTGGCCAGCCCCCGTAGCACAAAGAGGTTACCAAGGCCCACCTCAGGCTTTTAAATTCAATTCTCCTCAGCAGGGCTTTTCTCAAAACCGCATGCCTAACATGCCCACGCGCACGCAACAAATGTTCCGCAGTGCACCCCCCAACTACAACCCCCAGAGTAATGTTTTTCGTATGCCACCACGAAATAACGCACCCCAAAATTCTGCACCAAGACCCATGAGCGGTGTGCAGCATTTTACCCCAAGACCATTGCCTCATAGCATGATGACAGGACATGATTGGCGTAAGGCAGGGAACCCTCCACCTAATAATTATTTTAAGTCCCGCGAAATGCATTTGAATGAGTGTGCATCGACGTACGATGACGCATACTTCCCCACCGAGTTTGAATATGATCCGGAGTATTATTACACGGACGATTCCAACTACAATACCTATGGCATTGAATATAATCCCGACGTAACATATTATGACGACACTGGCAATAACCAGCTATGTCCTGAAGGCCAACCACAGCCAGGGCCTAGCCATGGACATCAGGATTTTCAGTCAGCTCAGAAATTAGGCAAGCCAAAATAGAGGTCAATCTTCAGACACAACGCCAGCTACCCTACATCCAAATTTCAGACCCACCTCTTAGACTTCTAATTGATACAGGTGCGAATCAGTCTTTCTTAAGCCCCGAAGCTGTAGAACAGTACTTCCCCAACTACCATCTTAACTACGACCCGTTCGAAGTGACAAACGTGCACGCTAGGAGTAGGAATGATTACTCTATAACACTGCCTTGTTTCCCGGAATTCAACGACCCGGACGATATCAAGCTTTACGTGTATCGTTTCCACGAGTACTTTGACGGACTCATTGGGCTAGACTTGTTATCTAAGTGGGAGGCTAATATCGACCTTAAAGACTCAAAATTACTAACGAAATCTGCTGTTAACCCTATTCGCATGTACAACTCTTGCAATGTTAACCTGTATGAAGATATGATACCAGCCGGCACCTCAAAATTAGTGCGTATCCCTATAAATGCCCCGGACGGCGATGTGTTAATAGAGGAACAAGTGATCTGTAATTGCATAATCCACCAATGCCTCACAACGGTCACCAATAGTCGTGGTTACCTTGAAGTCGAGAACCCGACACCGAACGACGTTATCTTTTCACTCGACCATCCAGCGCAAGCTGAGCTCTTTAACATACAGTGTAGTAACATAGAAGATCGACTTAATACACGCGCGCAAGACGTCATCTCGCGCTTAAGAACCGACCATCTGAACGAAGAGGAAAAGGGCAATCTCATCACCCTTTGCTCTCGATATGCGGATGTGTTTTATATCGAAGGCGAACCCCTCACATTTACCAATAGAGTAAAACACCAGATTAGGACGACTGACGAGGTCCCTATTTACACCAAAAGCTCCCGCTATCCATTCATACATAGACAGGAGGTTAGAGATCAAATCACCAAGATGCTGGACCCAGGCATAATAAGACCTTCGGACTCAGCATGGAGCTCGCCCATCTGGATAGTTCCCAAGAAAGCCGATGCTTCAGGCAAACAGAAGTGGCGCCTGGTAGTCGACTTTCGTAAATTAAATGAGAAGACAGTCGATGACAAGTACCCCATACCTAACATCAATGACGTACTTGACAAATTAGGGAAGTGTCAGTACTTTACAACCCTTGACTTGGCAAGTGGTTTCTACCAAGTCGAGATGGACCCCTCTGATATCCCCAAAACAGCTTTCAATGTAGAACATGGCCATTTTGAGTATCTGCGAATGCCCATGGGACTCAAAAACTCTCCATCCACCTTTCAGAGAGTCATGGACAATGTCCTCAGAGGTCTCCAAAACGAAATATGTCTAGTCTACCTGGATGACATCATTGTCTTCAGTACTTCTCTCCAAGAACACATGGTCAACCTTGAAAAGGTCCTTCAGCGACTCCGAGAGTCGAATTTCAAAATTCAATTAGATAAATCGGAATTTCTCAAGCTTGAAACAGCTTACCTTGGGCACGTCATTACTAGAGACGGTATAAAACCGAACCCAGATAAAATCTCAGCAATAACGAAGTACCCAATTCCAAAAACTCCAAAAGAGATAAAGCAGTTCTTAGGTCTTCTCGGTTATTACCGAAAATTCATCCCTGATTTCGCTCGTATAACGAAGCCCCTCACGCAGTGTCTAAAGAAGGGTAAAAAGGTCACGTTAGACACTGAGTACATCAGCTGTTTCGAAAAGTGTAAAACACTTCTTACTAACGACCCCATTTTACAATATCCCGACTTCAGTCGAGAATTCGTCCTTACTACGGACGCCTCTAACGTCGCTATTGGAGCAATTCTATCCCAAGGCCCAATAGGATCAGACAAGCCTGTATGCTACGCATCTCGCACTCTGAACGAGAGTGAGCTTAATTACAGTACTATTGAGAAAGAGCTACTAGCCATTGTCTGGGCTACCAAGTACTTCCGGCCATATCTATTCGGACGCAAGTTTAAGGTAGTAACCGACCATAAGCCCCTCCAGTGGATGATGAATTTAAAAGAACCAAATTCACGTCTCACTAGATGGCGACTGAGACTTAGCGAATACGACTTTACTGTGACGTACAAAAAGGGCAAAGCTAATAGCAACGCTGACGCGCTCTCACGGGTAGAGATACATAATGAGGAATCAAAGTCCATCATTGACGAACTTTGCTCTATACTCCCCAATCCTACAGAAAGTCCACCAACCGTAGCAGACTCCTCTACCGAGACCGTTCACACGAGTAACGAACACCCCATACTCGAAGTCCCAGTTTCAGATGAACCCCTTAATAAATTTCACAGGCAAATTATTTTCACCATCGTAAGCGATGTCAAACGTAAGCCGACAGTGACGAAACCGTTCGACACTCACACTCGCATAACTGTACAGTTATCAGAATCGAACTTAGAAAGTGATCTAGTTAACGCACTGAAAGAATACGTCAATCCCAAGGTCAAAACTGCCATTTTGATAAATCCACCCCTTGGAATGTACAAGGTCATCCCCATCATACAAGATAAATTCAAAAGCTCTTCCATGAACTTAACCCTCTGTAAGTCTGAACTCGAAAACGTAAAAGAATACCTTCGTCAGCAAGATATCATTCGCCTATATCACGACGGTAAAACAAACCACCGTGGAATAAACGAATGCTACTTAGCCCTCTCACGCAAGTACTATTGGCCAAAAATGAAAGATCAAATTACTAAATTCATTAACGAATGTACAGTCTGCGGACAGGCAAAGTATGACAGAAACCCCATTAGGCCCAAGTTCAATATAGTGCCCCCGGCAACTAAGCCCTTTGAAATTGTCCATATGGACTTATTCACAGTCCAGAGTGAGAAGTATGTAACCCTGATAGACGTCTTTACTAAGTACGGACAGGCATACCATCTGCGAGATGGAACAGCTGTCAGCATCCTTCAGGCGCTGTTACAATTCTGTACCCACCATGGAGTACCTCTAACCATCGTTACAGACAACGGAACAGAATTCACCAATCAGCTGTTCTCAGAATTTACACGTCTACATAAGATAAATCATCATAAGATCTTAGCTCACTCCCCTAACGATAACGGCAATATTGAACGCTTCCATTCGACCTTACTTGAACATCTCAGAATTCTAAAGTTACAGCATAAAAATGAACCAATTGTGAACCTTATGCCTTATGCAATTATAGGTTATAACAGCTCAATTCACAGCTTCACTAAATGTCGACCCTTTGACTTACTAACCGGTCACTTTGACCCTAGAGACCTCAGTGACGTCGATTTAAACCAACAGCTGTTACAGCAGTATACGCAAAACCATAAGGAGCAGATGAAAAAGGTCTACGATATTATAAACGAGTCCTCACTTGCTAACCGTACTGCTTTAATTAACAACAGGAATAAAGATCGTGAAACCGAGATGGAATACGAACCCCATCAGCAGGTTTTCATCAGGAACCCTTTTGCTAGTAGGCAAAAAACTACCCCACGCTATACGCAGGACAGAGTTTTAGCTGACCTGCCGATACATATTTATACATCAAAGAAACGCGGCCCTGTAGCTAAGTCAAGGCTAAAACGAGCCCCTAAGGAAGCTACCTTGTTACAGGACTCTGCTGTTAATCTTCGTCCACGTGACGCGGCCTCAAGAGATAAGACTTGAGAGTCTAGCAGATGGACCCGGACCGCTGCCTTATAAGCTAGGACCAACCAGACTGACGACCCACCATCATACTTTTCTCCAGTTTATCCAACTAGATGAAATCGAAGATAAGGTTAACTTTTTACAGACTCAGCTAGATAGCATTAGCACGCGATTCATAAATGATACCTACTTACTCTATGAGGTTCAGATACATTATCTTACTAGCAAGCTTGGCAAGGTAAAATCTCAGTTAAGATCATTAGAACCCAATCGCGCTAAAAGAGGTCTTGTAGACAGTCTCGGTTCGGTTCTAAAAAGTATCACTGGTAACTTGGATTACGTTGACGCAATCAAGTTTAACAGTGCAATTCAAGCTTTACAGAAAAACCAAGATAAGGTAGTCACTCAATTTAATGAACACGTAAGCCTTAGTAAAGAATGGATGTCTCGACACACTAACGTTTTACAGCAACTCATAGATAACCAGAGTAAAATAAACGATACGCTGAATATGTTACTAGATAGCAATGTGTACAGAGAGTCTAGTCTGATTAAACACGTTAGATTTGCACAACTGTTAGACGTAATGAGAGAAAACGTAGACGACCTTCTGTCGGAATTAATTAGGGTAGAAAATAGCTTAGCATTTATTCGTGCATCGAGCACTCATCATTCTATGTTAGATATAGACGTATTAAGTTCAATGATAGATAAGTTAAAAGTTATATATAATAAGGATCAGGTTTTAAGCTTAGAGCTCCGAGAGTATTATGACGTAATCAAATCAGGATCATATTATAACGAGAAACAGTTAGTTATAGTCTTTCGGTTTCCCATAGTTTCCCTAAGTACCTATGACCTTTATAGACTATCCATAGTCCCTAATAAAAATAACCAGGCCCTTATTCCTTCCCATCCTTTTATAGCAACAAACAAGGATTCATTCGTGTACATGGAGGCAGAATGCCCGAAGTTTAGTACCTGGTTTCTCTGCGAGAAGGAGATAGGACTTCAACTTCGCACCCAGCCTGACTGCGTTCAAGAACTCATCCTGCATCAAAATCTAGAGGAATCCTGTCACTTCTCAACCGTTCAACTATCTATGGAGGCCATGGAGAAACTCGACGATCAGCACTACGTACTGTCTTTCCCACAACCTACAAAAGTACAGTTAACCTGCGGAAGAGATGACTTCAGCTCAATCCAAGGAAGCTATCTTATCACTATCCCTGTCAACTGTTATCTGCGTACTACAGAGTTCACCCTAACGAACGAGAACGATGAAATAAGAGGACAACCCCTAAAACTAACGGAGATCCCGTACGACGCTGACAAGCAAGCTGATACCTCGAAGAGAATACATCTCAACTCAATCGACTTACAAGGACTACACAGCATCCAGGACCAGATCATGATGCAGCTTCCTGTCCAAACCGAAAAGGCGCTACCAGATGTCCTGTACCACACGACGATACCTCTCTACGTTATAGTAGTGATCGGCGGCGCCCTTGTAACTGCAACCCTAACTTATCACTACGGATTCTGGAGCTGCGAGAAACGCAAAGAGCCTGAGCCACCCACACCTAAGAAGCACACCTATGAAGACATCGAGAAAAGAGATGAACCCAAGGGAAGGTTCCCAGCAACATTTTCACTCAACGTGCCCAAATAGTTGCTGATCTGAGGGTGGAGGTGTTACATACGGACTCCACAGGCATAGCGCTGGCGCGGCAATTACCTCAATACGGTGAACAACAGCCAGGCGCGACACGAGGCAGCTGACGCTGCATTTCCTCCTCGGTGTATCTACCTAGTTTTACTTTCGTCATTCCGTATTCATACTTCGAATCGGCTACTAGCATAATTAGCCATAAGTACCTATTGTAATTTTTAATTAAATTTATATTAAATAATTTCGGGTTTTTTTGGAACCTCCGGCCGCAGCCTACGTAATTCACATAACTTGACATAACAATTAAACACTATTTATATGGGAGGGCCGATACGCACTAATAGCGTACAACAGGGAGTTTTATCTGCAAGTTCAATATTCGTGCCTTTCGTTTTTGTTTTATTTCGTCTATTCACCATATAAATCAGCAATAGTGTTATATCCTCCTCATGTAGATTGTTATTATAACGTGTTCATGTGTGTTCATCCTAACTATAAAGGTAATTTAAAAACCTATTTAGAGGCTAAAAATTTCACCCATGCCGGGATTCGAACCCGCAACCTCTGGCTATCCATGCCAGCGCTCTACCAATTGAGCCAATGGGCGACTCACGGCATCAGTGAAATTTCAAACCTCTTTACACTATTCTCTGTATTACGTACAGGCAGCGACATCTGACTTAAGCAAATTGCATCACTTAAATAGGTAATTGTTTATGTAGGTGCATTGTTATTTATATACGTAGTATATTAATATGCCAAATATAAGTATATTAATATACAACTTGAATATCCGTCTCTTATTTCCTTCAGCAACTTTCCACAATAAGGCTCTCTGGAATAAAATATTTTGCTGGTCTTTCAGCAAAAAGGCCACCATTTGTTCTCTTTACATGTTTAATGTATTTAAATTCTATTAGGTCTAACTTATAAATCGTCTTGTCTCCAGGTTGAACTACGCGCTGGTCGGGCTGCGGCCGTGGTGGTGGCACGCGTGCAACGTGGCACTTCACGCGGCGTGCTGTACGCTGGTCGCGCGCGCTTGCGTCACGGTGGCGCGGATGCAGCGGCCTTTCGCGGCGCTCGCGGCGCTTCTGTTTGCCGTGCATCCTGTTCATACTGAGGCGGTAAGTCGGAAAACTAGACGCTACGGACTCAATGAACTTTGCGGAAAATTAAAGGCATGTTTGTAGCTCTACATACATAGTTATGGGGTTGGTTATGTTGCGTAGTACAATGTAGAGCTCCCCACAGAGTGTTGTACGTTTGTCGCACACTTGCATCATGGTGGAGCAGATGAAGCTGCCTTTCGTGGCGCTCGCGGTACTTCTGTTTGCTGAGCATACTGTTCATACTGAGGCAGTAAGTCTTAAAGCTGTCTTAAAGATGCTTTGGACGGAATGAACTTTCGGGAAAATTAAAGGCATGTTTGTAGGTCTACATACATAGATATAAGGTTGGTTAGGGTGCCTACTATAAAGTAGCACTACGCAGTGTGTTATATATCAGTTGGATACATTTCTGGGACTTCCCTTTCCGGCCCACCTCATGATAAATAAAATAAAAATCATTTAATTTCGACCAAAACGGATCATAGAAATTGTGACCAAACAATAGTGTTAGTAAGTGAAATAAATACTCTTAAGACTATAGTTAGTAATACAGGCAAAAAAACTACATACTTTTATTATGAAGTATATGGACCACTGAGCAGTGGTTCATATACTTCATAGTGTTTTTTAGTCATTGCATGCACCCACCAGGTTTCGGGTACTTTTTAATAGTACATTTGATAATACATCCCCTATTTGGTCAAAGTATGTCCGCATGGGACATCCCTTACCGGTCCACCTCTTTGATTAATGAAATAAAATAAAAATCATTTAATTTTAAAAACCTATTTAGAGGCTAAAAATTCCACCCATGCCGGGATTCGAACTCGCGACCTCTGGCTATCCGTGCCAGGCTCTATCCAACTGAGCTAATGGGCGACTCACCGGCATCAGTGAAACCTTTCGAACCTCTTTGCACCATTCTCTGTATTACGTCATTTAATTACGAATAATACGGATCATAGAAATTGTGACAATACAGTAGTAGTTTTTAGCCTCTAAATAGTTTTTTAAATAAAATACAGTAGTGTTAGTAAGTGAAATAATATTCTTAAAACTATAGTTAGTAATGCTACCACATTCATGACGCTAAATTATTATTTTTTATTAATAATAAACAGTAAGACCCGCCACTGTCTTACAATCCTCCACCAACCCGGACTTGGCCCCCGTGGTGGAGTATGGCCTAACCTCCCTGCGATGCAGGAAGAGACCCGTGCCCCAGCAGTGGGGACATACAAGGGTTGATAACGACGAATAAACTATATACTGTGTTACTACAATGTAAATAAATTTATATGTAAGGATAAATAAATGTGTTTTTGTCCACAGGTTGCAGGAGTAGTGGGCAGAGCAGACGTGCTTGCCTGTATATTTTTCCTATCTTCACTTTTAGTATATCACAGGTGAGTAACAAACACAGTTACCTACTTATACATTTATTAAGGTGTAAAAATGTATGTTTATTTATTGAATAAGCATTACGTGTAATCAAAATACTTAGGGTAACTTGTTGGAGCCCTACGTCACTGAGCGGTGCCCCGCGCCCCGCAGGCCAAAACCGGCCGGACAACTTGCGAGCAGGTCGGCGGGCCGCGCCGCGGCATGCGGCACTTCACACCATCCGACGTGTCGATACACACTAATTTTGAATAATCTTCATTTTCCAATTAAACCATCAATTTATACAGTCCACTAGCTTATTTACCTCGACATCAAGACCCTGAGCTAACAAACTAGTACATTTTTTGTGTACACATAATGAAGTGTAGCTTTAATGTAGCTCAGATAAATGTACTTTATACTTAGGTACTTAATAATTTATTTATTACACACATAAAATTGAAATTATTTAGAAAATACAAATGATGCAAAAAAGTGTACATGGCAAGCTGAGTGCATCAGTAGTCTCTTCTAGCCAACGCTTGATGTAGTGATACGACCATTATAAACGCAAGGAGAGAAATATAAAATAATAATAATATTTATCTAACACGATCGCACGTGCAATGAATATTTAAATATTTAGGGGTTATAAATTTTAACGTTAAAAAAAACACTGTAATTATTATTTTAATCTAATACAACCACTCACACATGCTGTAACTTTTTTTTCTTTATGTTATAAACGTCTCTGAAGGATAGAACTCGTAACAAATGCATCCGACAGACAACCTAAGTTATCAACATAGCTCAGAGAATCAGCAAGCAGAAGTGGCAGTGGGCTGGCCATATCTCTCGAAGAACCGACTACCGTTGGAGTAAACGTGTTCTTGAGTGGAGACCGCGACTTGGCAAATGTAGTGTAGGACGCCCTCCCACCGGTGGGATGACGATATGCGAAAAACTGGCGACGGATGCTGGATGCGGCGCTATGGCGCTCATTAGGGGAGGGCTATGCCCAGCAGTGAACTACATAATAAAGCTTAAAGGATAAGAAGATAAACGTCCCAATGCATGGCCCAGAAATGGGTACAGGCCTTCTCTCAGAGAGAGAGCGAGAGCTATACATATTTCAGGTCCTTCCCGAACCCGATCTTGGGCAAAACGTCAACGAATAGCTGATGTATCAAATATACTATCACTAAAATTAGGCGAGTAAGCGCCAAGAGTTTCCAAACTACATTAAGCAGCATAGTGCGGGGTCTCATTAAGGCCCGGTGAAGTGCGGGTGGCACGATTTCAATCTAAAATAATCCTTAAATACTTCCAATGTTAGAGTCTAAAATACATGCCTGTCGACCGGACGTGGCCGCGTTTATTTTGTACTAGCAATGTAGTCTCTAACCTTAAAAGTATTTAAGGCTTGTTTGCGCTCGTGGCCTAGTTGAACCGAGTGATTGAAATCAATCACTTGAGTTAAGCAACAACAGGCGCTGTCAGTGGTATTTTTCCAAGCGCTTAAGTGGCTGTCATGTAATGACAGTCACTAAGTCATGTCAGAGGCTTTATGGGCGGCTTGGTAACTTTTGACACTAAGGCCCTCAACTGCCTTACATTATTCCACCAACCCGGACTTGGCCCCTTTGGTGAAGTATGGCCTAGCCTTCTTACGATGCCGGAGGAGACCCGTACCCCAGCAGTGGAGACCTAATACGAAATACCGCACAAAAATGCACAGCTGTAAATAAATACATTTATGTACATCTGTGCATTTTTGTAATAGCAATACTGCACGTTAACTGTAAAGGAAAACATCGACAGGAAACTCTCTACAAGCTGTCAGGATAGTATAGGTGCTGGGCAAGCCTATTTCATTTAAAACTGTGTCCTAGATACTGCAGCGTCCGAGTGGTTTCTTCACCCATCTATTGCGGGTGAAGGTGCCACTGACGCTGTTTAAATCATTTCATTACGGTTAATGCAAAGGCCTAAGATTTTTTTTATACTTGACTTATGGCAACGATTTGTTCCAGGCCTACAAGCAACAAGAAGTGCGTATGGCTGAGTATAGTACTGGGAGCGTTGAGTATGCTGGCCAAGGAGACTGGAGTCACGATACTGCTGCTCAATCTGGCTTACGACTTCTACAGATGTTGGCCGCTCGTTAAAAGGTAAAGAATTTCAATTTATTACGCTTTTATTACGTTTTCGTGTGTGTAACAGACTTAGTCACAATGTGTCAGTAAGAATTCTGTTTAAACGTGGTTTGGTGCGAAGCGCTCCTAGCCTAGTCGAACCGAGTGATTGGGACCAATCACTTGAGTTTAGCAACAACATGCGTGGTCAGGTGCCGGATGGGTGACCGTCCCGTGACTACCGTGGCCTTTTCCCGAGCGCTGCTGTGCTTTGCAAGGCACGTTAAGCCGTTGGTGAAATTCTCCACCAACCCGGACTTGGCCCCGTCGTGAAGTACCTATGGCTTAACCTACGATGCAGGAAGAGACCCGTGCCCCAGCAGTGGGGACTTAGAAAGAGTTGATATCATAGTTAGAATATTTTCGTGGCTAAATCGCGTAGTAATTTATTGCTATTTTACATCGACGTTTCGACGACGTTACAGTCATCGTGGTCACGAGAAGACTGATGGCTGGCGTTCGCATCGTCGGCTGACAAGGTTTCAGACTATCCTCAATGAGCCATCACAAAGCACTATTAGAGTTGCGACACACTACACTGACAATGTCGGACGATAAGACATGCGACTTTTTTCCACTTGAACACTTCTTGATGACCGGATCCCTCGTTTGCTACAGTTTGAAACCACATTCTCGATTATGGGTTGGTATCGATTCAAACACACTGACTACAATAGGTTGAATGATCCCTTGGCGAGCATTGACCGGCCGACATAATCGGCTGGTGGTTTTATCTATACCCGTCATGTAAATGTCACGCGGACAAATCTCGATTGCGGGCAATTTATCCACATAGTACTTTGAAATGGGATTTAAACGATTCGGTGAACGTCTATAAAATTTAAAGTTGACAAGGATAATCGTCGAGGGACTTCGTGTAGCGTAGCGGTAGCGCGTCTGCCTACCATGCAAGAGGTCCCGGGTTCGAATCCCGGCTGGAAACAAAAAAAAATCCCAGGTCTTGGATGGTTACATGTTTGTGATGTCGTTGTTTCTGCTTCCCACGACACAAGGTATCCTATAGTGGGGCCAGAAGCAATGTGTGTGCTTTTATGTAAATGTAAAAAAAAAAATGTTTTCTTAATAGGTACAAGCACAGAGTTGCTATGTGTATAGTTAGTTGTTGAAATGTAGCCGTTTATTAATTTCACAAAATTTGCGACCTGATTCCCAATTAGGATTTATGAAAGAATGATAATATTCAAAGATAATCATGGCACGTTTACAGGCTACGCCAAAAAAGGTACAAAAAAATTTATTTCAAAAAATCTTCGATATAGTGCTAATGAAAGAGAATTTTAACACCTAGTTCTATTTCCAGGTCACTAAGCTCACTAAAGATCGAAAAGAAGTCGACTGGGCTGTCGATACGGACCATAAAGATCGTCGTGTCACTGGCGCTGCTCATCTGCCTCCGGCTGGCCTTGCTTCAGGGTTCTCTGCCGACGTTCTCTACCCAAGACAACCCAGCTGCGTTCCATCCCAGCTTCTTTGTAAGGTTAGTTACCTTTTTTACTAAACAGGATGTAACAAAATTACCGTGTTGGTAAAAAATTGAAGGCATTATGTAATTCTCCTACTAAGACAGGATGAAACAAAATTACCGTGTGGGTAGAAAATGGAAGGTGTGATGTAATCCTCTTTTTATTAAGTTAGGTAAATTACCTCTTTTAACCCAACGTGATGTAACAAAATCACTGTGTGAGTAAAAAATAATAAGAATTATGTAATCTTCCTATTATTTTATTAGATGAGTCACTTTTTTTCCAAACAGGATGTAACAGACCCAACGTGTGGGTAAAAAATGGAAAGCACTATGTAATCTTCTTATTACTAGGCGAGTTACCTTTTACCAAACAGGATGTAAGAGTTTTAAAGAGATAGGTAGTAGTAAGTGTTTTTGAAATAAATCAGGTAAATCAGGAGGGTAGAAAATGAAAGGTAATATGTATTCCTCCGTGAACTTATATTGCAAGTAGTATCGTAATTCTTTCATCTTTTAAAACATTGTTTCTTTTATTTTTGTGGTTACTTAACTGTCTATTATTAACTTTCTTTCTATAACAGCGACCACTCCCTTTCTGCAAGGTAAGGGGATTACGATACGCTCTGAGTAGTGTAACGTTTGCAAAAGGGAAAAGCTGTTTATAAATGACGTGCGCGTTGATGTACAAATAATCTTACTACGAATATTCTGTGTGGTGTCGGCCTAGAACACCAACCCAATTATTCCCGCGGGTGTCGTAAAAGGCGACTAAGGAACACAAACCGGGGGGTATGCAGCAGCGCCCCCTGCAGTACAATTCCATCGAACTGCGATCCCCAACCCGCATGCCCAGCGTGGGGATTATGGGCATTAACCCCTATGATAGCCCAACGTGGCGCTCTTTAAGGGAGGGCTATGTTCAGCAGTGGACTAGTATAGCCTGACGACGACGACTACGAATATGGGCTATTTTGCGACGTATGGATGATAGTTACTCAGTAGCGGCGAATTGGCTGTTCGGTTGAATGGCTGATAGATGAAATTTGACACCGAGATATGTTAAAGTCTGAAGTAAGAACAGCAGCGGCTAGTTTTTATCCCGGAAAAATATACATGATAATTTTCACGTGAACAAAGTTTTATTTTTATCTTTTACTAGCTGACCCAACGAAACTTCGTACCGCCTAACAGTCAATTCTTTATTTTTTTATTTTTCCCTCCGTAAGAACCATCCTCGTACTTCAAGGAAAATTCTAAAAAAATAATTAGCGAAATCGGTTCAGCTGCTCTCGAGATTTGACTTTACCAACACATTCAGCGATACATTTTTATATTATAGATTTGTTGTTGTTTATTTATTATTTATACGTTGCGGGCATTAACAAGTATTCCATAGTATGCAGAGCTCTAGGGATTACTTTTAAATAAAAAAAATATTTAATCTGCGTGCCGGTTCAGAAATTCACAGTAATTAAAATAAGATTACATTTATTTATTTGTAAAACAGGCGCATACATTAGTGTAAGCTGTAATAAAAAATATTTTTACCAGCATGTTTTGCCACTGACGCGTACAAGTATTATATTATCTATCTATCTATCTATATTATTATATCGCACATTTAAAATGTAAACAATTACAATCAAAATAAAAATTCATTCGAACACGTTTTCTAAATCCTGATATATTCTTTTTTTATGCACAATAAAGTGTTCTCGATAAATTTCTCTCATAAATTTGTGTTGTTACCGAAAGTACTATTTTGAACTGAGATAAACGTTGAGATTAAAGATACTTTATATTGGTAAAGTTTAAAATATTCTACTCTTAAAACAACTGAAAATACAATTTAAACTGGAAGAATAACTCTTCGCTCCGTTCCTAACAAAGATACAAACATGTATATGACGTGCGTTGAATAACAAGATGAGTATGTAGGTAGTTTATTTCATACCGTAATGCATAGAGAGCAGTTTTTTCTAGATGCTGTCACGTACACCTGTATTTTAAAGCCGGCTCTACACTCACGCTTTAATGTCGCAGCTGTAAGGGCAATTTTAATGTTGTGTGACTTATTGCGTTTAACCCTGACAGTTGTGGTAACAATTAGGTACAAGGGCGTACAAGTATAACTGCTTGGCATATTTGATTAAACTTGTAGTTATTTTTATAAAGTTCATGATTTTATTATAGAGTGGATGTATTTTGGCGCATATTTAACTTTTATATTATTAAATTTTTCATTCTGTCTTTTCTACCTATACATCAGCAAATCAGGTGCAGCAGAAAACCAGCGCTAGTCACTTGTGGCTAGTCACTTGTGGCTAGCATTATGCTGAGCTGCACCCTATTTTTTTGCTGCAGCTGAGTTCGGACAATGGGCATTGTCACATCCTATTCTTTATTATATAAATCTAAAATTTAGACTAATATTATTGATACTAGTTTAACATTATTGAAATAATAATCTTATTGAAACTAATTTGAATATTTACTTAATTTTTGATGTAATTATTTTTTTATTAATTATTTAAAGTTTTGTAAGTATGACGTCACCACTGGCATTATGAACTACGTTCATTGAATTTATTCCTGATAAAAAAAAGTTGACGTACAAACAGTTTAGTTGGGCTATTTTACGAGTTGTTTTTGCAGGTCGGAACGAAGCATTCTTTAGATTCCATGATTATCTTTAGTATTAATCTGATATTTATTTGTTGCGAACGTTATTTTCTTTTTTTGACATTTTTGAGTTTGACAGTTGTTGTTGACGATTTTTTTAAAATATTTGCAGGCAATGGAACTACCGCTTTAGAGCCAATGATGACGTCATTGAAAGAAAAATGAAGTGAACATTATTTTGCGATAAATATTAATAATCCGTTTTTATTTTACGATCGTTCTTATATTATGATCTGTCAGGATCGTGGCAAGTGGCAGTCGCTGGTCTCTGCCTATCCCTCTGGGATACAGGCGTGAGGTTATGTATGTGTGTATGTATTTTACCTATTTAAACCCCTAATAGTAATCAGTATCCCTATTACTCGAAATGGTTTTCACTTTACGACAGTCGATGCCTCCCTGATCAATGCCCACTGTATTTTCAACATTTTTGTGTGGTTTTTTTGTTCTTCAAAATCTGTGATGTGCTGATCAAGTACTGTGATGCCCATACTTTTCACTAATCATGCATATTAATATAAGATAGTAATTTTTTGGGGTTATATGGTACTAGCTTTGCCCCTCGGTTTATCGAATTTTTCATGGGAATAAGATATTTTCCCGCAATAAATGTAGCCGATATGTCAATCCAGGGTGTCGGCTAACTTCATACCAAATTTTATAAAAATCGCTACAAGCGTTTAGGCGAGAAGAAGTAACGGACACACACACTCACAAACTTTCACCTTTATAATATTATATTAGTGTGATGATGTGATGTGATAGTATTTTAAATTAAATTAAAAAAAAAAGATTTTTCATGGCTGTGAAATTTTGTTTTTCTATCTGATAATTAACCATTACATTCCATGCCGTAAACTTTTTATGATTACCAAATAAACTTCCCTTGCAGGGCATAGGCTTTTCTATCAGATATAGCGAGACTTAGCTAGTATGGAAGAAAAGAGAAATTACTGTTTGGTTCTTCTCACTCTAGTCTACTGTACTTGTTGTGTCACAGGTATTTACAGCTAGAGTGTAGAGCCGGCTTAATATAATAGTCTGCCGGCATAAAAGCTAAATAGAGATGTTAAGCAAAGATAGTGTGTCAAGAAATCTGAGATAAAATGCGTTTTATGAACGGTATTGTCAGCCACGTTTGCGCTTTATGTCAGTCGGGACTCGTTAGCGAGAAAAATGTGCAAGTTACTGTGATTCACGTATTCACGGGTTTTGTGTAGCCAAGTCCATTTTCTCTTCTGAGAAAATAGCAGTGGTCTAATACAAAATGCTGTATGTAGATTGGAGACAAAAGGTCTGTTAAACAAATATAAATTTCTATATGAGTGTCTGAAACGCTCGTGGCCTAGATTGGAATCAATCACTTGGGTTAAGCAACAACAAGCGCGGTCAGTTGCAGGATAGGTGCTCATCCCGTGACTACCGCTGGTGGCATTTTTACCAAGCGCTTCCATGGTTTGCAAGGCACATTAAGCCGTTGGTGCCGGCTCTCATGTAATGGCAGTCGTTAAGCCATATCCGAGGCCTCACGGGCGGCTTGATAACTTCTGACAGTAAGACCCGCCACTGCCTTACTATCTTCCACCAACCCGGACTTGGCCCCCGTGTCGGAGTTTGACCTAACCTTCCTGCGAAGCAGGAAGAGACCCGTGCCCCTGCAGTGGGGACAGAGAAAGGGTTGATATCGACGCTTTTAGCGATAAGACCGCCAATTGTATACGGGAAAACTTAGATATTATGTAAGCCTTTTAATGTGTTTTGTTTTCTGGTGTGTACAATACAGAGTCCTAATCTAATATAATCTAGTCCAAACAATTGCTTCATAAGGCGCTTTCTTAACAGCACCCGTCGCTTTCAGACTGATGACCTTTTGCTACCTGGCGGCGTTCAACTGGTGGCTGCTACTGTGTCCCTGGTCTCTGAGCCACGACTGGCAGATGGGCTCTGTCCCCTTGGTCACCAGTGGCTGGGATCCGCGAAATCTGGTCACTTGCGCCGCGTTTGGGGCGCTTCTGCTACTATGCTATCGGTGTATCGCTGATTTAGAGGTGATTGACGTAGTTATAATAGAACTATAAATCTTTTTCTTTTTCAAGAAAACGTTATTTTTTTCTAATTTAGAAGTTTAATTTAAGCTTTGTTTAGCAACATTAATCTATGAATTTGGCCCAAAGATAAAGCCCTGGGTGTAGAATTTTTCGCTTCACGTCAACCAATCCAAGTTAGTCATAATATTTTTATTGTACTTTATTGCACACGAAACATTTAACAGGACATTACATAAAAAACAACATGTACAAAGGCGAGCTTATCTCTGACAGAGATTTCTTCCGGCAAACCTTAGAGAATCGGAGAAGCAGTAAAAAGCGAGTCTAATACGTCGAGGTAAAATAGCAATAAATTACTACGCGATTAAAGCCTTAAAGCTTTAAGAATAAATTACTACGCGATTAAATTAAGCCCCGAAAATATTCTAATAATATGTGTAATACGTGTACGTGTGTACAAAATGTACTTCATTATGTAATGTATTATTTTGTTTCCCGTGAAATAAAATTAGTCAAAGTATACTACTGAAACACAAGATTATAATATTATGGACCCTGTTTGAAAGATGGTAACACAAAATTAACTCATACTTATTCATTAAACTATTTTTATTTTTAATTCACTAACCCGTGCTAAGGACAATTTTAAAAAACCTATTTAGAGGCTAAAAATTTCACCCATGCCGGGATTCGAACCCGCGACCTCTGGCTGTCCGTGCCAGCGCTCTTTCCAACTGAGCTAATGGGTGACTCACCGGCATCAGTAAAATTTCGAACCTCTGCGACATCTGGCTAAAAATTTCACCCATGCCTGGATTCGAACCCGCGAACTCTAGTCGATAGCCACGGCACGGATAGCCAGACGGGTAAAATTTTTAGTCAAAGTTGTCCTTAGCACGGGTTAGTGGATTAAAAATAAAAATAGTATAATCATGTGGGTACAGTGATATCATTCCGATGTAAAAAAACCTAACTGCAAAGTAAATAGTCGGGGCTGTAAGTGATGCAATTTACTTAAGCCAGATGTCGCTGCTTATATGTGGGTACAGTTATATCATTCCGATGTAAATAAACCTAAAGTAGGTAGTCGGGGCTGTAAGTGATAAGTGATGCAATTTACTTAAGCCAGATGTCGCTGCCTGTACGTAATACAGAGAGTAGTGTAAAGAGGTGCGAAATTTCACTGATGCCGGTGAGTCGCCCATTAGCTCAGTTGGAAAGAGCGCTGGCACGGATAGCCAGAGGTCGCGGGTTCGAATCCCGGCATGTGTGAAATTTTTAGCCTCTGAATAGGTTTTTAAAATCATACTTATTCAATTCATTTATTTGCTAGAATGTAGTAGTACATACATAAATATAAGTACAGATCGTAAAACGTTATTAATGACCGCAAATTCTGCTAGTCTTGACATGCAACATTTATAGACTATACAAAAAGTAAACCTTGTTATCTTAGTTAACACAGATTACATAAACTACCGTAGCTTTGTATTCTACAGTCATCTTTGTTGTATTAAATTTAATAGGGTTAAATACATCGTCTCACCTATTCCACCACAGCTCTGGAGCAATAAAAACTTAAACATTATGTGTCCGTGGATTCCCACACCTTTCACCATAATTATAAGGATCCAATCAACTAAGTGATACCGTAATAACTTCGCAGGTACAGCGTCACACGCCCGCAGTGATAGGCGTACTACTTCTGGTTATACCATTCGTGCCGGCAAGCAACCTGTGCGTCACTGTCGGCTTTGTAATCGCGGAACGAGTACTCTACATTCCCAGGTAAGCTACTCTTTTTTATGTAGTCTTTAGACGGCCAACTCCGGAGTACATCCACTCGGATCACAGAAACGGAATACATTCGCAACGGATCACATCAAACCAAGCAAAATATTCCACTCGGACGATGTGATCCGAATGGACTACATTTTTGTTTTTTTTTTCCATTCGGATCACACCAAATTAAATGATAAATATTAATTTTAATGGAAGTTAAATTATATTTTTTATTAAATGAAATACAATACATTTTCTTGCAACAACTATTCCATTTTTGAACTAAAACTTTCGTAATCACAACACATTGTAAACTTTTCTTTTTCGTGAGACGAGCAACCGACGACGCGAGCTCCGTCTCTGCTAACCATCATTAAGCTCTGCGAATCGGAGCGAAACCTGGTCGGACTTTTCCGATATAACAACACCCGTAAGTAGATCTGGACTAAAAGTCTACAACTATTGCATTATTAATTTAAAATCAGTGTCAAGAAACACAAAAATCAAAGTTTTTATACATTATTATTACCTTATTACCTAATTAACAAAAGACACGAAATAGCATAAAAATTAATATGTAACGATTACGCCTAAATATTTATTTATATTATTGAGTGGAATATATTTAGACTGTGATACATGCTTATTATAAAAATATCAATTACCTTTCTACTAAGATTAATGGTGTGATCCGAATGAAAAACAAAATCTAATCAAAGTAGTCCGAAGTTGTCCATTCAGATCACATGATCCAAGTGGAATATTTAGCTTGGTTTGATGTGATCCGTTGCGACTGTGATGCGTTTCTGTGATCCGAGTGGACGTACCTTGACTCCGGACTCTTCCTTTACGTGTTCAACATGCAGTAGGGCCCTCTTCTTCTTCTTTGGTCCCTTTACTCCTCCGTGGAGTCTGGGGCTGACACAAGGGCTTTCCATTTATCTCTGTTCATGGCTAGGGATGGTAGCTCCAGCCAAGGGTTTCCCTGTTCCTTTGTCTCAGAGAGAACGGATCTCTTCCACGTCTGAGACGGTCTTCCGGGTCGTTGAGAGCCTCCGGCGAGTTACCAGTCGAGAGCCACTTTCGGAATGTGGTCATCGGGTCTTCTAAGGGTGTCCCAGCCAACGCCATTTTGTAGTATTTCTTAATGATTCGCGATACTCATACATAGTTATATATTAAACGGGTCAAATCGCGATTATTTATTAGGTAAAACGTTTACCTTATTTCCCGACGTTTCGGCAGCGATACAGTTGCCGTGGTCTCGGGTAGACTACCTGATAAATAATCGCGATTTGACCCGTTTAGTATATAACTAACGCCATTTTGTGTTCATAGATGTCTTGGGTTACGGGTTTTTGTTTTATAATATGTTTAGAGTGGGGCCTGCCGCTCTCAAAGCGGAATTTTCGGTCATTCGACAAAGCGTCGAACTCTTAGGCTGACATTCAGAGACGAAAACTAAGCAAAGACTGGTCTTACAAAGGTCCAAATCACGTACATTTTGACATTTCTGAGACCGGTCTTAGCTTCAGTTTTCGTCTCTGAATGTCAGCCTTAGGCACTACTTAAATCGAACGGACGGACGAATAATAACAGACACAAAGGCTTACGATTATGATGATAATAGTTATAAGTCTGGGGACAGGCCTTCTGACAGAAAAAGAGTACCCACTTTATTACCACGCGTGACCACCTTGGATTGGCAATTTTAAGCGCGGTATACCTTAGAGATTCAGGTTTCCTTACGGTGTTTTTCTTCACGGTGAGCGAATGGTATTGCTACCACACAAATGTACGTAGCATGGAACTACGAAATTTTTGATACATGCTGGGTCACGAACTCACAGCCCTCGAAATATACCCACCCGAATAATAAGACTGCCCAATGTGGTATTTCCGTAAGTCCCTAGAGAGCCCAATTCAACTATAATGCTCAATACTCAATACTCAGTCATTTATTGTATTCCACAGGTATATACAGATGGCATAGCTAAAAATATAAATCTTTGTGGATCCTGTAGGGCATGCAACCTTATAAATTATAGAATGCCATTATAAATTAAGCCTCTGACATTTTAATTGTAATTATATTTTATTATTATCAAACATTATTATTTAAATATTATGTTAATATCACACATGGTTCTTAATAATTCTGATACAATTTTATATATCACAATAGAGTTATTAAATCATTACTATTTTCATTATCAATACATGTAAGCCAAGTACCCCTTAATTCGTTACCCTTCGCTTTGACAAACAAAAAACCCATTCTCATCTCTCCCAACAGCGTAGGCAGCGTGATCATAACAGCCTACGGGGTCCAGCTGATGTGGTGCTCCCGCCCAGGCGCCAGGTTGTTCCTCATCATCGGTCTGGTGGTGCTGGCCATCAGTGGGGCGGCGCGCACGCATCGCAGGAACGCCGATTGGCGCGACCGAGCTACTTTACTGCGGTAGGTTCTTGCCTGTGCCCTAATTTAGGTGAGTGTTGAAAATCAGCACCGTTAATGAAATGAAATGAAAAGGTTTTATTCAAAGTAGCACAGAAGCTGCGGCTTAATGAACGTTACAATTCAAACTAGGTGTCCAGTTCAAAATCTAGATCATTTAGGAGAAAAAATGGACAAAAAAACTCCTAACTTAGTCTAGATTCCTAACTTAGTTAGAGGGCGTGAAACCCACGCCAGTCTGACGGCTCGCGCTGAGCACTATGCCTTTTGCTGCTAACTGTTAATAGTAGGCTGATCTCATTGGTCACGGTTTTTATATAATTTGTACAAAGTATGAAGGAGACTATAAATTGTTAACTCGCTAAGACTAGCTTGTAAAATTTTAATGTATTTGATCTAGTTCTTTCAACCAGTTTATTGTTGGTGGCAATACAATCTTTCTACTTTTGTTTTACTCATTAATTTTTTGTTTTCACTTGCCATGATGCAAAAGCCTTATGCAAGCCTGTATTTTTTTACTAACCTTTTTTGTACCCCACTGCTGGGAAAGGGCTGCTCCTGTTTTCCATCACGCCCTGTATCCAGCGACTGAAAACACAAAAATAAAATCAGTCCACAGGTCCGTATCGTATGCACTGGACAGATCCTATTAATCCTAAAATGAAATAAGTTCATCCGGATTCAAATCTATAATGTATAATGTGTAAGGATTACGAATGTTACCTATATTTCAAAAATACTAGTTTAGTAAAGTTCAAAGTGCCTATCAGTATCACTTGTACGTCCCCACTATTGGGGCACGGGTCCCTTCCTTCATCGCAGGAAGGTTAGGCCATACTCCACCACGGGAGCCAATTCCGGGTTGGTGGAGAACGAATTGACGATTGTTTCACGAAATGTGCATTTAAAAGGAGCTTTGTCCATTATCTGTTGACTACTTACTGTATGACAATACAATACAAGTGCTCTTTGAAATTTGTAGGTATTTCAGTCAACTATCAATGAAGTTTTACACTACTGATATTCGACACCAGCGCCATATGTCTGATTAGGGGTCAAAGTGGTCGCCATGGCCGAAATCGGTCGGAGCAATCATCATCATTCGACATGCAATAAAATCAATAGTAGCCATGCAATAATCGACATATAGTATCAGTTTAGCCATTTGTTTCTTACCGTACCGCGAACCAGAAATTCTGCTTATAATATAACGCAGTCTACTAAACATATTTAATAACCTGGAGCGGTGTTCGGTGGATGTTTTGCGTAAAATATGCAGTTTTTAACTTTAACTTCTTCGTAAAATGTTTAAAAGACTGGCGTTTTCTTGTATGGGGAATTTTCTTAATCACGTTGCATGCAGAGTTTTCCCGCCACCTGTTACCTGTTACTTTAGGAAACATTTAGCAACAAAATGTTTGATTAAACAGGGAGCTTTTGTTTGCTTTGATAAAACAAACAACGGAATGAAAATAAGCCACAGCGCGCCTGTTGAGCAAATCAAAATAAAATAAACCCTGAGTGTGATATAAATTAACGATCATTTCACCTTTCATTAACAAACCATAACATAACCTGACGCCTGTATCACAGATGGTTAGGCAGAGACCAGGGACTGCCACTAAATTAAATAACAGTAATTAGGCCAGAATGTTATTGTGGATTGTGGACGTATTGAAAGAGCTGGTCTGAGTTAACTGATAAAAATACAGAAAATTAAAACTTGAATAGGAAGCCGATCGAGCCGTCGACACTGGCGAGAATTTGTTTCTGCAACTATTTATTATTTATAGATAGATAGATAGAATATTCTTTATTGCATGTACACCAAGGATTACATAAGAGACTTATAAAATAACAGTACAGTACAAGTGGTGGCCTTATTACTAAAAGTAATTTCGTAATGTTTAGTAATTATAATAAATCCGGATTTGGAATTAGGTTCCGGATTCACTAAAACCACAGTTTCATTTTGATTAGCAAGTAGAATTGCACTACATAGAACAATGTATTGGGTCCGTAAAAGAAAATTGAATACAGAACACCGTAAACATACTGCTCTGAATATATTCCCGCTCTCAGAGTGTAAATCAGCGCAAATGTGTTTTGTTTGTCACAGGGCGGACATAGCAACTCTGCCGCAGAATGCTAAACTGCACTACAACTTTGGCAACTTCCTTCGAGAGACCGAGCAGCCTGAGGGAGCCATCAAGCATTACAAAGAAGCATTGAGGTGAGAGGATTTCTAAAGCTGCCACTTCTTTGTTTTAAACCAAAGCAACTTATGGTCAAAACAAGACATGTTTTGTCTTTCGGAACGACTCGACACACTAATTAAGAATTTTGTGGATATGTTATGACAGACGACCACTGACGCAACCTACGATATTAAAAATAGTTTATAGATAAAAAAAATATTTTTCACATTAGTTGGTTGTAGTTATAAGTTTGTCAGTTAAAAATAGTGGGTTGTAATAATAACGCATTGTAATATAACGCTTTGAAACCCTCTTGGACCCGAATTATTTTTCTCCTCATGGAGTTTGTCTGTCAAGAATTCCAAGGACTCATTAACTTATGATATTTCTCAATATTTGAGATAACCGCGATAGCCTGAATGATGGCCAGAACTGTGCATAGTTGTGCGATTGTATGAACCAAATCTGCGAGGTCACTCCAGTCAGCCTACCTCTTTTCGGAAAGTCAATTGTGCTCTCTCGTTACTGTAGCATTCTTTTCAACCTTATTAAGGTTATATACGTTACATCAGTAAGGGATTCTCATTATAAAAGTATAGCGAACAAAATCGCGGACACAATTTGCTCAGGAATTAACCAACTATGAGGCGAAACTCGACTAAAGTAAACTGTTCGCACAAAGCGCCTAAGAGTGATGTCGTCATCCCTGACCGCTCGCTTGTAAACTGGGGATGGGCGAAGAAGCCGTCGGTGACGGGAATGCCTCACTTCATCTGGGTTCGAACCGGTTTGAGCCGGTTTTGGGCCTTCTTAAATGCAACTCCGGGATTGCCATAGTTAGTTAGACGGAGGGGGAGGATTAGGGGAGGGCTATACATATATCCAGCAGTGGACTAATATAGCCTGAAGAAGAAGAAGAAGAAGTTAGACCTGAGATTTCCGCACTTAGCCTCATAGTTGGGCCATTGTACGTAGCAAGCGCTGAGGTATATGTTAACACTTCAGACAGTAGGAATTCTTCACGATGTTTTCTTTCACAGTTAGCGCGTGGCAATATTGTGGCAATACTGCCACAATAGTGCTATTTACAGGGATGAGCCATTTGTCAACGCTACTCGCCTCCGAAGTTGCAGCTAATGTAGTCTAATTAGTCTTTAATTCTGTGCTAGATAATACGGGTCTGTTAGTTTTTAGAATATACCTCGGCTACTATCGGATAGAATCGGAAATATTCGTATCATAGAAATATCGGAAGTAATATGACACTTAATTTCGAAATCAGAACTCTATCATCAGTACGAAAACCGGCGAAAATTGGCGAAAACCAAAGCTTACTCTAGAGCCCGAGGTATATTCTACAAGCTTACAGACTATATCTAGAGTAATGTTCCAGTGACAGTAACGTCAGATAAGTGACGTGGCAACTCGACGCTGTAGTGCCTGGTACATTTTTTGTATGCAGTAAGTAGGATTGCCATCCCATGGCAATCCTGCTTACTGCGTACAAATGCCATACAAGTTTCCATGCAGTAACTGGATGGACATATGCCATCCTGTAAATTTTTACTTCGAAAACTAAGTCATGCAGGGATTTGAACCCACGATCTCGCGATGCGAGTCCGGTATGCTAGCGCTCCGCTAACATCGTTCAAGAACAAATATGAGTTGTCAAATAATGCGCCGGCCTAACAATGATAGCAACATTCAACATGTCCCCACCGAGAAGCAGAGGTCTCTTCCCAAAGAAAGTGTGGCCATACTCCACCACAGGGTTCCAAATCTGGGTTGGTGGAGGGTTGCAAGACTAGTCAACATCAAGACCAAATCCATTGGTACCAACCGGTTGAGTTCAACTTCTGATACGGCCACATACTTCGGCATTTTGCGGGCTAAGTTCGCAACAAAGTTCGCTTTATAATGGAGTCGGGTGTTAGGGGGTGTTTATAGCATACAATGACGTTTAATGTTGAAGGTAACCGCTGTTTTAGAGCTCGGCATTTTGTTAGCAAGAAGTTATGAGACTTCCGGAGTTAGGCTTCTTGAACCGGGATCTTTGAATAGTTGTAAAGTTCGTACGGTTCCACCGAGGTTTTACTGTTCTCTTTAGCCATTTATGGGTTGAATTCGAATACCGTAGAAAACTTATAAAAGTAGTATCTTCAGTTTTACCTTTGTATTCAGATTGTTGTAGTCATTTGAGCCAGAGTCATCTCGTAAAGCAAATCACTTCATTACGAATACTTTGTATCGAAATAGTAGTTTATGATACTGTTGCGTACTAAGGGTTCTTATAACACGAGTGTGTTTAGAAAAAACGAGCCGTAGGCGAGTGTTATAAGACCAAGTTATGTACAGTTATATATAGGTGCATCGTTATGATTAAAAAGTTATATTATGATACAGGTGTCCATACAAAACCTGTATCGTAATCGTTATCAACCCTTGTATGTCCCCACTGCTGGGGCACGGGTCTCTTCCTGTATCGCAGGAAGGTTAGGCCACACTCCACCACGGGGGCCAAGTCCGGGTTGGTGGAGGATTGTAAGACAGTGGCGGGCCTTACTGTCAGAAGTTATCAAGCCGCCCATAAGGCCTATGACATGGCTTAAAGAATGCCATTATATGACAGCTGGCACCAACGGCTTAACGTGCCTTGCGAAGCACGGAAGCGCTCGGAAAAATGCCACTAGCGGTAGTCGCGGGACTCTCACCCATCCTGTACCTAACCG
The DNA here is from genome assembly GCA_934045075.1 of Yponomeuta sedellus. Taxonomy (NCBI): domain Eukaryota; kingdom Metazoa; phylum Arthropoda; class Insecta; order Lepidoptera; family Yponomeutidae; genus Yponomeuta; species Yponomeuta sedellus. The sequence goes on along the minus strand of OW203722.1, from coordinate 2,569,094 downwards.
CGCCTGTTGTTTACTGTTGTTGTATCGTAATATAACTTTTTATTTTTATTTTTGCTCTATGCGTTATGTTTGTCATAAGAGTTTTGGTTTCAGTTTTACAATCTTTGTATTAAAGTTTCAGAGTAGAAAAGTTAATACTTACGTTATTAACTTACTTTTTATATAATTATAAGATACTACCCTAGTTTTAAATAAATAAAACTTTAATTCAGACTATGCGTCCATACAGGCAGGCGGTACAATAAAATTAAATTAAAAATAAAAGTTTTTAGAACTACTTATACAACAAAGTAAGGTCAAAGGGTGCATTAGTACTAAGATTACAAGACACTTTTATCCAACACTTGTACGTATCCGTCAAAAAGAGCCTGTCAGACAGCTCTCTTATTATTGAATTAAAATTGTTGAAACGGTTCGTAGGTACTGGATACCACATTAGCTATAAGGTTTTAGTTGTAAGGCTTTTGCTGTGCCCGACAGGGTCCATAATGATACACATTATCTGTTATTCAAGATCTTGCCAAACTTATGGCTGCAACAAAGTATTGAGTAGACGAAATAAAACATAACGACAGTCGATCGAACTAACTTGTTATAATTGCTTTTATGTTAAATTCCCTTAGATTGCAAAGCAAAGTGCAAGTGTCAGCATGGTTTTGAAATAATATTAAGAATGATTTTGTCTAATTAAAGGAGGCACGTCTTTTGACACCTAACGCATTCCTGCGTCAATTTATTCAACTCTATATTTATAGCTGAATCTACTTCTATACTATTTTTATTTTTAAAGCACTAACCCGTGCTAAGAGTCGCCCATTAGCTCAGTTGGAAAGAGCGCTGGCACGGATAGCCAGAGGTCGCGGGTTCGAATCCGGGCATGGGTGGAATTTTTAGCCTCTAAATAGGTTTTTGAATCTACTTCTGTTCTATACAGGTTATGGCCAACTTACGCATCAGCTCACAACAACCTGGGAACCCTGGTGCAGGGTGTAGAAAACGCCGAGCAACACTTTCTTCAAGCCATCAAGTATAATAGGCATCATGTCAATGCTCACTACAACTTGGGGAAGCTCTACAAGTAAGTTTTTTTATGTAGTCTATAAACGTTCTACAGCAGGGCAAAGACCTTCTGCTAGAGATAGAGGATGTGGTTAATTCAAACGCGTGAATACCGCGGATTGGATATTTCAAGCGCTGAGTTATTTGTACATCTTAGACACTCAGGTTTGCTCGCGATGTTTTACTTCACCGTTAGCGAGTGCTATTGGCACTATAACTTCACTATGTACATAACTAAGAAAACAAAGTCATTGACATATGCCTGCTCTAGGAACCGAACTTGGGTCTCTCGCTCCTAGTTCAATGTTCTAGCTACTGGTTTACCGCCGCGCCGCTCAACGCACTTTCGCTTTAAGAAAGAAATAAAAAGTAAAAAACATAGTCATTGGTACGTGCCGGGATTTGAACCCGCAACCGCACGATTGAGAAGTCAGTGTTCTACCGCTCCGCCACTCTGAAGGTTTGTCGTATTAAAAACCACGAACTGGCCATCAACGTAGATTGTCAACCAGGGTTGCTGGACCTAAGACCCGAAGCAGATTGTTGGCTGCGATTGGATGAAGGTGACCGAAGATAGGACGAAGTGGAGTACTTCGGAGTACTAAGTCGAGCGGTAGACGAATATCGGCTAATGGATTGGATTAATGTAGGGTAATTGGCACTGCTTGCTGCAATACCGGTGTCAAGCCTAGCATAGCAATAGAAGCTGATATAATATTGATGATTCATAAACTAGTCATAATTTTAAATTGTATCAATTACTCTGTAAGTTTTGTAGAAATAAAATAACTATTATTCTTGTTAAAAAAATTACGTACAAACTTAAAGCTGTGTACTGACCAATGTTACGTGGTGTAATGTAACATGTTACACGGCGAGTATTCATGTTGTCAGTACGTAGTGTTACGGGAAAACCAGCGAGTGTGCAGCAGTTTGAGTGTTCCACCCAGCTGTCGTCAAATGTTACATTACACCTCTTAGCGTTGGTCAGTACCCAGCTTAAGAGATGACCCACAATGGGTCGCCACCCAAATGAAACGGTAAAGTAAAGAATTCCATCTGATAACAGCTTTGAACGAGACGACGAGACAAGAATAAAGTAAAAACGATTCCACTTCATACTTTGGCTGAGACTACACTTGTGAACAACGCGATCTGCGATTTGCTGATTTCATATTCATGTTTATGGAGACACCATTCACCAAATACGGCTAGCAATCTCTGATGTCTATGCGATACGAATATTAATCTGTCTGTGGGTAGGATTGTTATGGTCGCAACCACTAGTTGCCATGTCGCCTTCGTAGAATTCGTCGTTCATCTCGTCTGTGCTATTCCCAATGACTGTTAACTTATTTGCTAGTCTAATCGCGATTATTTATTAGGTAAACGTAAAGTAACGTAGTTACTTTAATCCGAATGTTAATCAATAAAATCGACGATAATCGCGATTACGCGAACCGTTTTATATATAACTACGTATCAGCATTACGAGTCATTAAGATACACTAACTTATTTGTTGTACATTTACCAGGACCATATTATGAACCTAGAACTTTTGTCCTGATTTGCTTGCTGATTCTAAATTATATTCCAAGTGACAAAAGACCCAAATCTTCAATAACAATACCGAAGATAAGTCCTACCTCTATTTTATGACTCCTCTTAGTTTTACGAATTACATCTTGATATTGAGCTTGAAAATAGCTATCTTGGTTTGTGTCGTTTTAATTAAGTAGATCAATCAGTTTGTACTCGTTGATTGCTGAACATAGCCTTCTCCAAGGCATGCCACATCTTTCAGTCCTCGGACAAGATCCAGCTGTTTGCCTCAGATTGTGGCCCTAGCGAGATGGTAAGCGTCCAATGCTGAGATTTATTAATCTTATTTATTTAAAGGCTTTGTTCGCAGATCAAATCAATTATTTATTTACTCAAACATGCGTCAGTGATAATACATAATGTTCATACATTTATGGGTGTAATCTCACATAGGTTGGGCCACCTTGCTTTACGTTGTTATTATTAAAGTAAACCAAGTTAGAGATAATTAAATTGATGCCATAAAGATAATTAAATTCATGTCGTAGAGGAAATACAAATAATAAATAATATAAAAATGTAATTATCATTCAAATAAAAAATCCAACACTGAATTATTAATAAAACATAATATCTTAAAAAGTAGTCATACGGGGGCCGACTGCTAGCCGGCAACACTTCGACCCAGTGGGATCTGTAGTGTCTGCCCCTTGACATTGCCAAACCAAACCAAAGCTAGACTAAAGCCTAATCGAAGATGAACTCAACAAGGTTGGTGTGCCCTTTTGTCATGCCCTTTAGGGAAAGGTGCCTAAAGCTTCAGGTTTGGAGTAAGCCATTCCCAGAAGACTCAACCTTTTTCCGGCTAGAACATCGCAGTCGCACAGGACGTGTGCCATTGATTCCTCCTCAAAACAGCATGCTCTTCTTCTTGCCCTTCAGGCTATATTAGTCCGCTGTTGGACATAGCCCTCCCCTAATGCGCGCCATAGCGCAAGGTTGTGCGATCATTGGGGGGTAATGCCCATAATCCCGCTGGGCATGCGGGTTGAGGATCGCAGTTTAGTGGAATTGTACTGCAGGAGGCGCTGCTGCCCACCCCCCCGTTTGTGTCCCTTAGTCGCCATTTACGACACCCGCGGGAAGAATTTGGGCTGGTGCTATTCTCTAGGCCGACACCACACAGCAAAAAACAGGATGCTCTGCAAGTATATTTCATTTCTTTTACTCGGAAAGTAGTGTTATTTTGATCTGATTATTGGGTGGAAAATGCTGCTTCCCTCCATAGAGAGGGAAAAACTCATACAAATTACTTCCCACCTAAGGGCCGGAACAAACTTTAAAAATAGAACTACTGTCAGCTGCGAAGAGTTTTATGTAATAAAAGGTTTTTAAACAACTAATTAAAAAAAATGCTGGGGCCATGAAGTTTCTAAACAGCCAGTGTGAACTTAGCGCAAACTTCTTCCGGAATAAGCCGCAACAATTACGCGATGAGTTCCATTTTTAAAATTTAAAAAGTCGACCTTTATTGACGGGTACCAATCTGTTATAGTTCTGTGACGGAATTAAAAAAAATAGGTAATAATCTTTTATGCTAAGATTTAAATATTAAAAATGAGTTTTTATTTTCCTCACATTCGAAATGAAAAGTAGAGTGTTTAACACGGGTAAGAGAATCAATTCCTACTCGGACTATAGTCTAAATACCTCGGGAATTTATTCTTTCTGCCCTCGCTAAGCAATCTACTATTTGTTTATAGGAAAAGCGGGCGCACGGAGCAAGCCACGCGGATGTTCGAGAAGTGCGTTGCGCTAGCGCCGCGCTTCGTACAGGCGCACGTAGAACTATTGGCGCTGACGCCGGAGGTGGGCCGGCGGCACACGCTGCTTCGGCTCACGCAGCTAGAGCCGCGCAACTGGGAGCACTGGCTGCTCTACGGGGACTGGCTGCGCAACAGAGGTGGGGCATAATAAATCGATATCAACCCTTGTACGTCCCCCCTGATTTCATCTATAGGCACAAAACCGCTGTACAATATATTGATTCCTTAATTGATATAATATCAACCCTTTGTATGTCCCCACTTCTCGGGCACGGGTCTCCTCATGCATCGCAGGAAGGTTAGACCACACTTCACTAAGTGACTCCCTTAAGTCCGGGTTGGTGTCAGACAGTGGCGGGAATTACTGTCAGAAGTTATCAAGGTGTCCATGAGGCCTCTCATATGACATAATCGATATCAACCTTTGTGGGTCCCCACTGCAGGGGCACGGGTCTCTTCCTGCATCGCAGGAAGGTAACACCATATTCCACCATGGGAAACAAGTCCGGGTTGGAGGATTGCAAGACGGTGGTGGGCCTTGCTGTCAGAAGTTATCAAGGCCTCTGACATGGCTTAATATTATTTTTAAATCAAATCAATTTTATTTCAGCGTGAATAATTTGCACTCTCTTGGCTGAATGTGAATATACAATGTAAAATGTAAACGGTTGCCTTTTTTCTCAAGTCGTCTTAACCCTGCTACATCAGTTGCCACCTTAATATGTATGATAAGAATCCAGGATTGCCATCAATAACTTGAAATGCCGGGAAAGTATGGCAGGGAAAATATTCACCTCTTCATCATCTCTTCCTACGGCTGGGTATAGGCCTGTCCCCCATCACGCTATCCTCCACAGTCTCTCGCCATTTCCATCCACGGGCTCCCTGCCGGTCTGACCACGTCGTCGTCGTCGTCCATTCGACTCGACCACAACCCAATGACCGCCGAAAGTCAAGAGAGTAACGGAGTTGTGGTAGAGCCGGGCTCTACCACAACTCCGTTACTCTCTTGACTTTTGTTCGTCGAGCATGCCGTGGCGCTCTCACAATCTAACAGCCTTACTAATAAACTTGGTGTAAGTATTGTATAACTATGCAGTGTTTTGTCTCTTTTCTTCAAACTGAAAATTACATTCAAATGACGTGAACAAAACACTGTAACTATACCAGGCTTATACGGTGTTTATAAGTAAGAGCTTAAGAGTTTTGGGTTTTTTAATAAAATAAGTATACTTTTGTTACATATTATTTGAGAGTTGATAGATTATAAAAATGCGGTCATCTTCAAATTATTATTGTTATCCTATACTTAACTTTATTTGTGTATTTAATTTAGTGTGTTAATTTAGGTAATTTGGATTTTTTTGTTTGTATGTAACGTTTTTCTTTCCTATACTTTCTCAATAAAGAAACGTTGTTTTAAAAATAAGGTCTCATTTAAAATTTAAAGGATATCCGCAATTTTGTTATCCATTAGAACTACACATTTATCAAAAGAATTTTTACTCTTTTACAATTACAAAAAATGTTAGATTTTGCAAACAAGACAGCATCGACATTACATACTATTCCATTCGCCCATTTATCAATATTACAATAATATCAGCTAGAACCGCGTATCTGTGAGTACTAGTAAGTAACTAGTAGTAAGAAATTATTATTATTGTTTATTCATCAAACCTACTCCATCCAAAAACCAATGTCATGGCACCGATATAAACTTCACTTTAAAATATATATTTGTAAGGTCAGGACTGAGAAGGTTAAGACGATTTAGTGTTTAACCTTTGTCCAAACAAAAACAATGATAACCAGCAACGAACTAATTTTTCTACATTTTTTTTTTATTTATGCATTTTGTGCAAAACAGACTTCCTTCCTACAAAGTTAAATCCGAGAACAAGGCCTTCCAGACTACAACTTAAAACTTTTGTTTCAGGTTTCCCCAAACCGGCGTTGCAATATTACCTAGAGGCGCTAAGGCTGAGCTTTTCCAGCAGGGACCTGAGCAAGTCCGTCAGACCTGATCTGATTTCCTTCAGATCGGCAGCGCTATCTTACCGCTCCTTAGGCCAGAAGTCGAGGACGTTACAACTTTTAACAAGGTGACTGTTGCTCAGGGTAAAACTCACAAAGCGTTTCCGATAATTATTATTGTAAGAATATATATTTTAAGAACGTTTTCACTAGCTCAGAATGTAATTTATACTAACTTTGTATTGTTGAAGTTGGGATTATCAAAGAAGAGTTGTTGTCACTTAGAAGGTTTATTATACAAGTAAGAGAGCTTCCAATGATGTTGCTATTTCCGTACATCGCTAGAAAACCCGCGGCTTTGTTGACTTGTCTTTAATGTGAGCTAAGCCGGCTAATCTGTCAGTATGGTATAGGGGGCCTGATATAGGGCAAGCCTAAACCGAGCCGATAAAAATTCCACGTGCTGCGACGTCCGAATGGTCCTTTCACCCATTTAGTGTGCGTAAAGGTGCCACTGGACGCTAAATAAATCTTTTCATTGCTTGTAAGATGCAAAAGCCAAAGTTTTTTTGTACAAACTTTGTTAATGTTTCCTCAGCAGTAAAATTCACCGCGAGACTTTACAAAGCAAGTTTACCTGCTGACGAATATTGCAACACAACACAATATTATTTCATGTAAAACAATTTTGTTTTCTAATACGCAGAATTCTCTGCAGCTTTTTCCGTAACGATTAACGAGCGAGCGGTATCACAACAAGTTTCAGGCGTGATTTGTGCTCAGACCTGGGATTTGGCTGATTATGACAAGTTCAAACTCAAGGTTTGCCAAAGGACAATGGAGCGCAGCTCGCTAGGCGTTAAAAAGATTGATAAAATCTGGAACACTGCGCGACCAAACCAAAATCACTGACGTTTGAGTTGCGACTAGTCTTGTCAGACGTATGAACTCAGAAAGTTGGTGAAAACTGAAGCTTGCCAACTTTGACAAGGAAGGAAGGAAGCCTTTGTTCAGCAGTGGGAAATCTAACTTAAAAAAAATGTCTAGATAGAATAACAGACGTATGGGCAGCCCTAAATCATCCAATATACCCAACAGATGGCACACGTGGCGACGCGGGTGGCCGAATGCAGCCGCGACACACCTCTACCTGCGTGAGTGGCAACTTCGGATGGAACTACAGGGGAAGGCTCAGCTGTACAGCAAAGCCTCCGTTCATCCTAGCGTAAGTGGCCTAGAGTACAGTCGCGTGCACTAACATGTAAACACGTGAGAACCTTGTTACATTAACCTCTTCTAGCCTGATGTAATTCATGATTTTAATATTCTAAACTAACTCGAGCGCGGACGGTTAAAGCTTACGTGGCCGCGCGACCCGGACGTTTAAGTGGTTAAGGATTAAAAAAACAGCATGTGATTTTAAAGAAACGCCGATCTCAGCGTCAATACACAAGAAAAATTATGCGTATAATCTTTTCACGTGCAACTTTCTTCGTAATGTTTTGCTTTATAGTTCTTCAAAACTCTTTGTTTCCGATTTTTAAGTCTGCGATAGTATCGAGACTTAAAAATGTTTTACTTCAAATTCTATCACTTCCCCGTATTTCACTGTACGTAGTCGGTATAATTATCTGTTCACGATTACTTTTCATTTCAGTTACAAATAGGTATCATTCAACGAAGTTCTTGTTTCAGAAATCAACAAAGTGCTTCGACCACTCTCAACTAGCTGTCGGTGAGAAGTTCAAACATGAAGGACCTTTACTTGACGAACATTCCAAAACGAAAAATGACACTAGCATAGTAAACGCAAAACCCGAAGATAAAAAAAGTGGAAAGGATAATTGCAATGCGAAAACGTGTGAGACGAAAAAGCGGACTGTTTCGATTTCATCTCAAATTAAAACCACACACAATAAGTCCGAAATTGGACTCAAGAACAAGAAGTGCTCTTTGAATAGGAAAAACAAGAACGGTGCGGTGAAAAGTGAAGTGATACCGAACATTGCGGCTAATTTGGCTGAACATATTCTTTTGAAAACTTTTTAGAGCCACATTTCTTATGTTTTTCGGTAAGTAGTATAAGGGTGCAGTCTATCTTAGACATTAGATTATTTGGTTTCATGTTATTTACATAACTGTATCATTTTTATTGTGATTTTGTTAAACAGATTTTTTATCTTGTCTTTTTATTATTTATTTTGAATTTGCTTGAAAGCATCAACGGCTGTTTACAATGAAGCAGTGTCTTTAACATTTCAAATTGTATTACCTATGTTTTTTTTATTTTTACTAATAATGTTGCATAAAACTTTATCAACATTAAAATTCCAAATAGTCAGTTTAAGTGTATTTTTAATTATTGTCCATAAATAATTAATCCCCCTCGTGTTATAATATCTTTATTTTATTAATCATGCTGAAATGGACAGAGGCGTCATTGGTGATGCAACAAAATAATTACATATTTTTTTGTGTATCTTTGTAGTCAAATTAAGTGAGAAGATTGTTTCTTCAGGCTGGCTTGCTCCAACGCTATGTGACAGGAATATTTATCATTGTATCCATGGGTAAGCTCTTTCATAAAATGTATTGCATTTACTGAACTCTCCAGTATGAGCTGTCCTATATCCGGACAAATTGTATGACTGATAACTTTATCAATCGGATATTTATCTGTTTATCTGTGAATAAGTAATTGGCTATTTACTTACTTATCGAGTGATATGGCGCAAGTCATCCTAAATGTGCTTTTAGTAGTGTTTTCAGCAATGATTTTAACTTAGCTATTAATGTCAAGACAATATCGCTGGATTGAAAGAACATATTGTCAAAACTACTTTATGTAATTAGGATACAGACAAACTTGGTAATCTCGTTACGGAGATCTCCATGCTTGTTGTTACTTAGATAGAAACTGAATGAAAGAAATAAAATGTATATTTTTGTTAAGAGTTTGAGAACTGTGTAATTAGGTACTGCTAAGATCACAACTGTTTTTGCTCTAGCGTAAGTAGATTTTAGTCTTATACGATGCATTGATGTGCCACAGCTAGACGTATTCTTGAAAAAAAAAAACGATGCTTGGCCTTATTATGACTTTATTGTAGGAAATTGTGATGATAATGAAGATCTTAGGACTGAAATCGGGAGTTTGAATTTTTACTATAGGTGCACTGTTATTTTAAAATAGCCCAAAACTGGATTCAACCCTTTATATGTCCCTACTGCTGGGGCACGAGTCTCTACCTGCATCGCAAAAAGTTTAGGCCACCCTCCACCATGGGGGCCAAGTCTGGGTTGGTGGAGGATTGTAAGACAGTAACGGCCCTTGCTGTCAGAAGTTATTAAGCCGCCCATAAGGCCTCTGATATGATTTAACGACACCAACGGCCTAACAGGCCTTGCGGAGCACGGAAGCGTTCGAAAAAGTGCCACAAGCGGTAGTGACGGGATGGTTACACATCCACCAACTTTACTAACCACGCCTGCTTGAAATTGAATCAAACGTATTTTACGTTAAACGTTTATATATTTTCAGGAGGTACTATGTAACATATTATGGTACTATATACTGGCTAAAACCACATTTGGGTAGAAAAATCCAATATTTTATTGAATTCACCGATAGCTCATTTTATCACTATAGTATATGAATAAAAGTCTATTAATTTTCTCGTTAACAACCACAGATGTCACTTGTTTATTTTAACTGTTTCCTTAAGATATAGTCTTAGCCTAGTTAAAAGACCCCTGGAAACAATGTACGTAACTAAACTCCAATTGATGCAGATTTAAACAAAATAATGTACAACTTACTATCTATATCTATCTAAAATCAGCCCACATCAACCCACTGCTGGGCATAGGCCTCCTTTTTATTGCGCCATTCCTCACGGTCCTGTGCTAACCTGATCCATCTCTGATGAACTTGCTACTTTGATATAATTTCAGTGCAATAAACAATCTTTTACTTCATGCACCTTAACCGAGTGCTCCTGTTTAACGAGCACCAAATCCTAAATGATTCCAACTGTCTAATTGTCAAATTAGTATGTGATTTGATAGACGATTGGGAATCGCTCAGGATTTGTATTTGTAACGCTTGTTAACACTTAAAAAAAAATAAAAAAGATTTTTCCAAAGTAATACAGAAACTGGCACTTAATGAACGTAACTGTTAAACTAGATGTTCATTTCAAAATATAGATCATTTTGGAGAAAAATGAACAAAAACAACTCCAAAGTTAGGGCCAATTTCTGAATTTAGAATTTCCTTAAGTAGGTAAATACTTAAGTAACGTTCTGTCATGCTATTTTCTGAGAAATTTGCAGAAACAGCACTACAGTTAAGTATTTACTTAGCGGAATTCGTAATTCAGAAATTGGCCCTAGTCTTTTCAAAGCCCTTACTAACCTTACCTAACAGAGTTTACACAAGTATTTTAAAATATAGAACTCATGCATTATACTGGTTTAAATTCCAAACATGATTGTTATCCAAATATTACCTATTTTTTACATTATCTTATTGTGGTGTGGAATAATTTACTATTATTTAGATATTGTTAACATATTGTGAGTGTACGAGAAACAGAGGTTAAGGGCCAATTTCTGGATTGAGAATTTCGTTAAGTAAATGCAGTGCTCTCTTCGAATTTCTCAGCGAAGAGCGGGACAGAACGTTACATAAGTATTTAATTAATTAAATTCTCAATTCAGAAGCCGCTCCAAAGATATAAATAAGAAAAACGTTTGTGTCCGTAAATATTGAGAGAACTTTTACAAAAACCCAGTAATTGGTTTTTGTAAAAGAACGTTTACAAAAACTAATTACTGGCTTACCTTATTTATATTTAGAAACTTTCATTGCTCAAAACCTACAATGGCGTTACGTAATTTAGGTAGACATCATTAAAAATAATTAATTTCAAGTGAAATTTCGTTGTGTACCTACTTTTTATGTTTTACGTACAATTATTTCCCTGTTACCTTCTATAAAAGGGAGAAGAATGACTATAAAATACTTTGTAAATGTAAATAACTTAGTTTAAGGACTAGACTAACGGCACATGAATATGCTTTTAGTGTACTGCAATGTAAAGAATAAAAACTATCAACCGTATAGTTTCGGATTTTATTTCTACCGTCGGAAAATGGAAAACTTGCGTCTCACTTAGATTGAAGCGACATTGATTTTGTACCCAATAGAAATATATAAGAAAAGATACGGAATAAAAGATTCAAATTGTCTTTCAGTACTTTCAAGATCACAAAAATGTGAATAATTAAGTTTAAATAATAATTTAAAGAAGGAATGATATCAACTCTTTGTAAGTCCCCACTGCTGGGGCAAGTATCTCTTCCTGCATCGCGAGAAGGTTATGCCATACTCCATCACGGTGGCCAAGTCCGGATTGGTGGAGGATTGTAAGACAGTCAGAAGTTATCAAGCCGCCCTAAGGCCTCTGACTTGGCTTAACGACTGCCATATATCGATGGCAGCCGGCACCAACGGCTTAACGTGCCTTGCGAAGCACGGAACCGATCGGAAAAAAGCCACTAGCGTTAGTCATAGACGGTCACCCATGAATGCACTGAACGCGCCCTATGTTGCTTAACCATCGCGGTCGTTTAAGATCTCTCAAGCTACGAGCGATTCCAAATTTTATAATATAAATTTAATTGCTGTATATACTTAACAACACTATAGGATGCCATATAGCTTACATTTAGTTTTTTATTGAATTGTCAACCTTTATAAGGGTGCAGCTGCATAAAAACATTACTTTACGAGATAACCTCATACATACATTGATAAACGTTTCATAACGTTTCATGGCGTGACGTGGAGAGTGACGTCATAGCCTAAGGTATGACGCGTTTTAGTACCACTTGACAATATTACCCTCCCGACTGGTAATAAAAATTATTAATCGTAGATAAAACCAATACCACATTTATTTATCTTTAAACGTGTCCTCTCTTATCTACTCGTATTAGGACATTTTAGTGCAAGTTCTCCATTCTGTTCCATTGAGCCTAAAGGCACTGAATCAAACAAAAGATAAAAACTTTTCCAGCTGGTGTCTCTCGCGAGAATTTGAGCAATGGATGAAAAATTTAGAATTAGAGGTTCAGTAAGAGGCGCGATTAGAGAAGCGGTGGTAGCTCAGTGGGTAGAACCATGGACTGGCAAGCGAGAGCCCCAGGTTCGATCCCGAGTGCGGCCATGTACCAATGACTTTGTTTAATTTCAAAGTTACGTACATTTGCGAATTTTTAGTCGCAATACCACACGCTAACCGTGAAGGAAAACATCGTGAGGAAACCCGCGGCATGGTTGGCTCCGCACGTATTGACTAGTCTTTCCTGTGGGCTAGGCCAACTAAGCTGTCAGGATGGTATAGGTGCTGGGCAAGCCTACACCATCTATAAAACCATGTCCCAGGCACTACAGCGTCGGAGTGGTCCCTTCACCCATTTAGTGTGATTGAAGATACCACTGGACGCTGCATAAATCATATCATTAAGTAAATGCAAAAGGCCAATATATATATTAAGAGGCGCGATTAGAGCCACAGATTCAACATAGTCTTGGTTTGCAAACTTGATTGTAGTAAAATGCATCACGTTGGTAATTTTATTTATTAAGTACATAAAATGTCTCTTTTCCGAGCGGTTCTGTGCTTCGCAAGGCACGTTGAGCAGTTGATGCCGGCTGCCAGCGATAGATGGCAGTCGTTAAGCCAAGTCGGAGGCCTTAAGGCGGCTTGAAAACTTCTGACAGTAAGAGCAGCCACTAGTCTTGCAAGCCTCCACCAATCCGGACTTGCCCCCGTGGTTAAGAATGGTATATACTTTCCTTAGGGAAAAGACCCGTGCCTCTCGTTGGGGACATAATCAGTTCATGATGATGATGACTCTCTAAGAGAGCGGAACGTTTATAGACTACATAAAAAAAGGTAAGACAGGTTGACACTTGACCCCAGTCACGCCTAATGGTAAGCGAAGACGAGGTCTAAGATGTTACGTGCGTACGGTCGGGGTCTAAAAATGTTTATCAGTTTTCAAATTAGATTCTTTAGCATACTGTGTGTAGTAAAGTCTAATGCTATATCTAGGTACGTATTACTTTTTAATAGTTGTAGCATCGATTCTAACAAAAACAGTATATTCATGACGATTTGATGATGAAACTTTTTTCTTTATTTAAAAGTTGACAAAATTGAATTTTTTACAATAACATTTATCAAAAATACTAGGATTGAATAGAAATTGATTGTAAAACCATGGCAACCTCGCTTGGGTGAATCTCTATTGCTTCTTCTATACTCTATGCTCTATGCCTAATCAAATCACATAATATCGACCATGTGGCGTTTGTTTGTGCATGCAATTACCAACCTTAAGGTGGTAAACACTTTCAGACCGCGAGTGTACCTTTTAAATGCCGGTTGACTCCAGTTTTAAAGACACCCAGGTTATGTATGTGCAATGTATGTGCCTGTATGTAAATGTTATGTTAAGTATCCGGAAAGATTGACGACGGCAACGTTTTCCACAACTTTGCCGTTCTTATTTTAAAAGAGGATACGCGAATCGTCCGGTGCAGATTCGCGGAATTTTCACGACTAAAGCGTCATCAACGTTATCCCTCTATTATCCCACTTTAGGGAAAAGGGGTTCTCAAAACAAATTTCACCTGTACTCTTAATTCAAACTCATTTATACTAGTGTTAATACTGGATGCTAATTAATGGTTCTCTAATTGTGACCCAATTAAATTCTTTATGAACAATGTGACATACAAGTTACGTAACTTTATATTATAAAGTGGGGTCAATCAAACGATGTAGGTTTTTAAAGCAGGGTTTCGCTTAGGCGTTCTGACAAGTTTGTTTGGTACGCATTATTGCACAAAAGTTTAGAAACAGAAAAAAACTGAAACAAGTTTCAGTTATTACCTATTTGTGTGCGTGTGTAGTATTTCTTAATGATTCGCGATACTCATACATAGATATATATTAAACGGGTCAAATCGCGATTATTTATTAGGTAAAACGTAATTACCTTATTTCCCGACGTTTCGGCAGCGTTACAGTTGCCGTGGTCTCGGGTAGACTGAAGTGGCGAGTACAGTCAATAATTGTGGGTAGTCACTATTAATTTTATTAATGATAGCACAACGTGGCGCTCTTTAGGGGAGGGCTATGTCCAGCAGTGGACTAGTATAGCCTGAAGACGACTATTAATTTTTCGCAGCTGGCCGACACACAACAATCACTACGTCAACGGACCGATCCGGTGATAAGGCGCGTGACTTGTAATTACTTAGCACTGGATTCCACGTACTTAAAAGCTTGAAACCATCCTCTCTGTTGAAATTCTTGTGTTTTTAATTTTATTTGCTTCCTGAACGATTCTTCTGCAATACTGTCGATCGGTTGAGAGATCTTTCGGTCGATGTAGCTCGATCCAGTGGTTCGTTCCGGCCTCCAATAAATGCTCACCTATCGCGGATTTCTTTACCTGAGTGCTTAGTGCGAGTTTGACAGATCCAATCGAATAACTTTACTACCGCGTTAATCGAGCATTGAGTAGTGAGTATGAGTAAGTTAACCGTTCGAACTGGCAAAACGCTGTCACAGTACAACTCGCACTCGCGTTTATTCGTGTTTTGGCTGGTAAACGTGTTCACTTCTCAACGTAAACCATTACAACTCGCACTCAGCAATTTTAATTTCCATACTTGTCGCTAGGTGGCGCTTCCTCGATGCCATAGAAATATGAGTTTACGTTAACGCGATCGAGTAGTTAAAAAACTCGCACTAAGCACTCTGTCTATTCTTGACTGCCGCAATGTGCTCTTTGACCCTTTCCGCGATAGATCGCTTCGTTTGGCCAACGTAGGAGCTCCCACAATAAATAATCGCGATTTGACCCGTTTAATATATAACTTTGTGTGCGTGTGGTTGTTAGCGCGAGCCAAAACAATATGAAATGAAATGAAAAGTTTTGATTCGGACTAGCGCAGAAACTGCGGCTTAATGAACGATACAATTAAAACTAGGTGTCTATTTTCATTTGGGAGAAAAAATGGACAAAAAAACTCCAAACTTAGTATTTTTATATACCTTAATTAATGAGGGCAAGACCGCATATATATCTGAGAGAAAACCGTCGCTAACTGAATAGGTATCTAATCAATGTAATAAAGTTATAATACATTGGGTATACTATAGGTAATCTTTATCATACTTTGTACTTTGCTTTATACTTTATTCCACACTTAAAAATCATACAGAAAACACAAAATTTACAAAATAAAAAGTGTACATAGCGAGCTAATTTCAATAGAAATCTCTATAATCTCTCATGTATACACCTACTTCAAAAATTATACTTAAATAAATAAATAAATATTTATGGACATATTACATAGATCTCCTTAGCCTTATACTAAGTACAACTAAATGACTTGTGTTATAGGTGCTAACTTGATGATAGATTTAATACAATAAATACATAGATAACATCCAAGATCCGAGACAAACTAGAAAAATTCATTTCCTAGTTTGACCCGGCCGGGGATTGAACCCGAGACCTTCGGTTTTACAGTCAGCGTGCCACACCGCTGCGCGACCGAGGCCGTCAATTAAACTTGTATAGTTACAAGTATACTTTGCCTGAATAGCACTATTAGGCAGAATATGTTAAAGTATTATTTTTCAAAAATTATACTTGGAATTACAAGTATATTTTAAAAACCTATTTAGAGGCTAAAAATTGTCCTTAGCACGGGTTAGTGCATTAAAAATAGTATAATTACAAGTATAATTTTTGAAGTAGGTTTATGCATAAGAGATTACGTAGAGATATCTATTGAAATTAGCTCGCTATGTACACTTTTTATTTTGTAAATTTTGTGTTTTCTTGTTATTACAAGTATAATTTTTGAGGTAGGTGTATGCATAAGAAACCTTTAACAATACATTACAGTTAGTTCTTGGTGTGTCTGCTATGCAAACTTCAAGTTAATAGCCCCCTAAGTGAGTCGCCCAAATAACTCTCAAACTACTCTGCCTAATAGGCAGGAATATTCAGGCTAATTCATTGGCGCATCTTCTTAACATGCAAGAGATCCCGGGTTCCAACCCCGGCTGGGGATAAAAAAAAACCCAAGTCTTGGATGTTTAAATGTTTGTGATGTCGTTATTTCTGGTTCCCATGACACAGTGTATCCTAGTGTGGGGCCAGAAGCAATGTATGTGCCTGCATGCAAATGTTATGCTATGACATAAATACTAGTAATTATGAGTTCGTTCATGTATCTGCAAAGAAACGTTTACTAAGTCATCCTTTACCGAGAGATAAAAAAACTTATTAAAATGTCACGTACAAACAAACTTACCAACAATTACTTAGCATTATTTTATCACACAGAAACTTGTTTATACTACGAGTATAATAACATTTTTCTTTTAATAATATAAATAATTTATTTTAAAATCTTCTCTATGGTTATTTACGGTCTAGGTCTTAAATGCAGAAAAAAATCTTTCTCAAAAGAGCAGAGCTGAAGTTATGTAAACAAAGTCTATGTCTGAGTCGCGTACGTATATGTTGAGAACGAACTGTGGAGTCTTTAACAATATGCTATAAATAACATTTGTATTTCAAGCAGACTAATATTCATTAGCCATGTATTGATCGAGGAATTAAGCTGTAGCCTAGGCGCATAGTCACGCTACCCTGTGGGTAATTATCTGCTTTTTTCTTCCACTTATTTTATCAAAGTTTGTCGCTATCCCGGGGAAGGAAAAAGGTCATCGCCATGGGCGAACTTTTAATTAAACAAAATACTTCGTGTAACTCAAAGTGGCGTAGTTCAGTGCATCTATTTGTGCCTCAAAGCTGGGAAAGTCTTGTGGAAAGGGCTTTGGCATTTTAATAGTGTTTTGGAGACTTTAGATTGCTTAGGTGGGATAGCGAAAAGTTTAGAATTCGAGCGTAGGTAAATCAGAGTAAAACTCATTAGTTTCTTGGAGAAGATGAAGCCGAGCGAGTTTGAAGCTACGATGTTTTCTCATTTCGTTTCTTGACGTTCAGGTGTGAAATTGAGGGAACGATATCTTGAGAAAGACGACAGTTGAGAGGGTCATATGTCAATAGGATTGGTCGCAAGGAGTGTCCCTACCTCTTACAATTACTTACTACTATTAGGGCTGGTTTCTGAATTGAGAATTTCACAAAGTAAATACTTAAGTAATGTTCTGTCTCGCTCTTTGCTAAGAAAATCGTAGAGACAGCACCACGGTTAAGTATTGACTTTGCGAAAGTCTCAATTCAAACCTACACTATGATAATTCAATGTACATTAGAAAGTCAATTAATACACCATAGGTGGTAGGGTGCCGAAAATCACGCGGTTGACGCTAAACGGTAAGAATTAGATAATAAAATTACTAAAAGTCGCAACTTATATAACGTGAAATGCCGCGACTTGCGTAATCCTGTTACCCATGCTGAATGTATTTTGATACTGTTGATTAATTAAAAAAATGTATGACATAAATGTATGAATGTAGGGAGGGCTATGTCCAGCAGTGGACTACCACTGCTGGACATAGCCCTCCCCTAATGAGCGCCATAGGGCCCTGTCTTCGGCTTGCCGAATCCAGCATCTGCCTGCAGATTTTCGCAGATCGTCATCCCATCTAGTCGGAGGGCATCCTACACTACGTTGGCTGAGTCGCGGAGTCCACTCAAGGACGCGTTTATTTCAACGGTTGTGGGTTCGTCGCGATATATGGCCAGCCCACTGCCACTTCAGCTTGCTGATTCTCTGAACTATGTCGATAACTTTGGTTCTCTGTCGGATGCATTCGTTACGAATTCTATCTTTCAGAGAAATTCCGAGCATAGCGCTCTCCATAGCTCGCTGAGCGACTATAAAAATGTAGCATTATAATGTAATAGTTAGTTAATTTATCCTGTGGTTTCCGCACTTAGCCTCATAGTTGGGACATTGTACGTAGCAGGGCTGTGAGGTCACTCCAGCCAGCCAACCTCTTTCCAAACAGCCAGCAGTGCATCAATGTTACCACTAGCCTCCCAAAAAATAACATTATGTTCGGTAGGCTAGTGGTAACGTGGTAACGTCAAATAATTTACATTAAAAACAAATTTTACATAGAAAAATACAAACGAAGCGAGAGTCGAACCTAGTCCTCTAGCATAAGGTGCTCTCAGCTAAGCACTGTCAAAGTCTGTTCTATCAGTGTCAACCGTACCAACTTATTATACACACTTAACACTATCCAACTCTTGACGTTTGAGATAACAATTATTATTGAAACCTATTTAGAGACTATTTTTTTTTTAAATTGTCCTTAACACGGGTAAGTGCATTAAGTGCAAAAGAAATTATAATTATTATGGAATTTGACATCATCATTCAGGATTCCGTGCTTCGCAAGTCTCGTCAAGGTGTTCGTGCCGGCTGCCATGCAATGTTAAGCGAAGTCAGAGGCCTTATGGGCGGCTTGATAACTTCTGACAGTCAGGCCCGCCACCGCCTTACAATTAGCCCCCGTGGTGGAGCATGGCCTAGCCTTCCTGCGATGCCGAAAGAGACCAGTGCCCCAGCAGTGGGGACATGCAAGGGTTGATAACGATTCAGGATTTGGTGCGCCTATTAAGAGCAGGCCACTATACTACGCAACGCAAATCCATGCAGTTGAAAAACTATTGTAACGCAATGTAGCTTAGTTCCCCCTCCGTTTTATTAACAGCAGACTCGGCGAGACTAAGTTCAGGACACTCCTGATGTAATTAGTTGTGCCAAGTCAGCGCAACAACTTTTCAATGAGCCAGTTCAACGCGACATTAAATTTCTTGTAGATTACCACCGTAGCTATTAGATGCCGTGGAATAAAAATTCTATAAAAAAGGCAATTGTAGGCACAGGCGGAATAGTAGATTGTTACCACAAAACTCTTCACAGCTGACAGTAGTTCTATTTTTAAAGTTCATTCCGGCCCTTAGGTTTGAAGTAATTTGAATGAATTTTTCCCTCCCAATAAAGGGAAGCAGCATTTTCCACCCAATAATCAGATCAAATCAACACTACTTTCCGCGTGGTTTTCTAAACTTCACGCTCTTGTGCCATCCGCATCCAGCGACTCCCCGCCACCGTAAACAGGTCGTCAGACCATCTGGTGGAGGGCTCACGCAGAAATTCTCAATTTCTGACAGTTTAGCGCCACCAAACGTTACTGATGATTAATGATCTAAAAATTTATGCTACTCTTTGATAACACAGTATGAAGCAATAACTTGATTGTTTGGCTGCTGGAAAAATTTGATAAGTAATAAAATATAGTGAACTTCTGATAAATTTGATTACATTAGACACTCCGGGCGTTGTTGCGGTTACCCCGCAAATAAAATCATTAACAACTTTATATGAATTTATATATCTGATATAAATGAATTGAGTTGAATTGAACTTTTCAATAGTTTACCCGATTTTATTACAAGAATTAAAAATGTAAACTTGTGCGAGCTTTTTGCAGTTTGATAGACAGTAAGGACATAATTAAAGTTCATGAAAAATAATTAGTTTAGAAATTTAATTTTAACTTCAATTACTAATAAGCAATATTGTTGACTTTACATAAAATAATTGGTTTGCCTATTTGACTAGGAACGTAACTTCATAATTAATTTTTGCAATTTTTTGCCGAGGGTAGTAAACTAACCGTTAATGCTTTCTAAAAGACGCCTGTCACCTCAGTCATCCGAGACCACGGCACCTGAAAAAGTGCCGAAACGTCCGAAAAATGTAATAAACGAGCTTAAACCAGTATAAAAACAGTTTTAATTATGTCTAGTGCTCGTGTTAACCTTAGAAAATACTATAATTAGAAGCTCGCCTTTGTACATGTATTTTCTTAAATTTTATTTCTTCTGTTGTGTTTTTCGTGTGCAATAAAGTTTCACTAAAAGCAGTAGGGCCTGCCGCTACTGAATCGGACTTTGGATTACTCAAAAAAGTGTCAAACTCTTAGGTACTGTTTAAACCGTACGTAACGGACGCAAAGGCCTTTTAATTAATGAATGAAAGTAAAATAATAAAAATAATAATTTTCAATCGATCTGAACAATAATGGATTGTACTACTTCTCTGAAACGCGCTAGTTCAAATAGCGCGGTGCATGGTCCGAATATACAAGGTCAATGTACGTCCCTTGGTAGTTTAATAATAATAATTATAAAATCTTTATATTCAATAAACAGCGGTTACAGTTTACACGTCATTGGGGCTCTGTACTAAGTCGAAACCTGTGTTACAGATACCCCGCTCTTCCTTATTATTACATTGTTAAGCTTAATGAGTAAAGTACATTCTAGTTTGAGGTGAGTGAGTTTCAAATTGTTTCATCTGAGCCGACTCAAACTTTGAGCGGCGGTCCGTTAAGTTGCGTATCAACTTTACTGGGCATTTGAGTAGGTAGGAAATTGGAAGTAGCAACAAAGCGCTGGAAAATATGAAGCGAATTCCGATGCGACGAGTATCTATATAGTCTGTTAGCTTTTAGAATATACCTCGGCTACAATCAGATAGAATTGGATATATTCATGTAATAGAAATATCGGAACTAACACGACACTTAATTTTACATAAATTTTCAAAATAGTAAAGAAAAGTTTATACAGAGCAGGATGTAGTATTATACTCGTGTGCTTTCGGCAAAAACCGAAGCCTACACTAAAGCACGAGGTATATTCTAAAAGCTAACAGACTGTACTAATCCATTTTATCTTGTATCACATCACATCATCCCATCACTAATATCATCATCATTACAGCATCATAATCACTAATATCATAAAGGCGAAAATTTGTGAGTGTGTATTTGTTACTTCTTCACGTATAAACGGCTGGAGCGATTTTAATAAAATTTGGTATGGAGTTGGCTGACACCCTGGGTTTTAATGCGGAAAAATATCTTATTCCAGACTGTCTAGGTGTATTTACAAGTTTGTTACGTCTGTGCCTGGTTACCGCAGCAAAAGATATCCTACTCGTAGTTTGGGACCTGGACAAGGGACTATATTGTGTAGAAGTAATTATTTTATTTATTTATAAAGTTTGGAGAATCATCAGCTTACAAAATAATGCTCGTAGAAGAAATAGGTTACTAAGAGCTAATAACACATTCCCGCCTATAGATACAACGCAATCAGAAAATATATGGACTTCATGCTTCGCGCTTCAAACACTTACAATGATGATTTTACTATATATATATGTTACGGGTAATGCTAGAACCTTAAGTAAACCTAGGTTTACTCGGGTTTACTTAGTATTACCCGAGCCTCCTGGGTAAAGTTCGAATATTGAATCGAAATTAACCTTTATGCGGGGTTTACCCGCACCCACCTAGGTCCACCCAACACTGGCTGGGTAATGTTCAGGATAAACTAGTTTGGCCTAGTCTATATTAATTTTGCTTAGTTAAAAATGCTTTTATGTTACAGTCAAAACTCTCAAACGGTCAAAACTAGTTATTAGATAAATTCTAATATGTATCTAATAATGTCGAGTTGGTTTTCGGTCTTACATGTTCAACCTAACACGCTCCTTCGCGCTCCGCTACGCTACGCGCTTCGTCGCACCTATATTTTTGCTGTGGCAGATTGAGTGATGCATCTGCAGTGATGCATGCAGTAAGAGTCTTGACTGTAACATAAAAAAGCATTTTTAACTAAGCAGAATTAATATAGACCAGGCCAAACCAGTTTATCCTGAACATTACCCAGCCAGTGTTGGGTAGACCTAGGTGCCAACCAGGGTAAACGCCGCACAAAAGTTAATTAGAAAGATTAGGTAATACTAAGTAAACCCGAGTAAACCTAGGTTTACTTTAGGTTCTAGCATTACCCGTAACATACATATATATATATATTCTCTCTGTAAGAACCTTAAGTATAATATCAGGTGAGGTGAGGTAGTCACACATTATTGTTTGAAATCGCCAATCCTCGATTAGTAAGTGTAGTAATTAATCCAACTCTCCATGAGAGTAGGTCCTTGGTCCTTGCATAGAATGCTCCTATACAGTCGGTTTATGCTTCAAAACTGAAAATGGCCCTGCTCAAATACATTACACCATTATATCCTTTTGAATGCACTAACCCGTGCTAAGGAAAATTTTAAAAACCTATTTAGAGGCTAAAAATTTCACCCATGCCGGGATTCGAACCCGCAACCTCTGGCTATCCGTACCAGCGCTCTACCAATTGAGCCAATGGGGGACTCACGGCATCAGTGAAATTTCAAACCTCTTTACAACATTCTCTGTAGTACGTACAGGCAGCGACATCTGACTTAAGCAAATTGCATTACTTACAGCCCCGACTACCTACTTTGCAGTTAGGTTTAACATCGGAACGATATCACTGTACCCACATGATTACACTATTTTTATTTTTAATGCACTAACCCGTGCTAAGGAACAAATTTAAAAACCTATTTAGAGGCTAAATTTGTTCCTTAGCACGGGTTAGTGCATTAAAAATAAAAATAGTGTAATTAAAGAACAGCTCATAACAAACTCTCCGCTGAAGACTCCCTGAGCCATTTACGTCTGCGAGCGAGATAGACTTGGGACACTTGGGAGATAGTATCTGACACATAAGATGGAATCGACTGAAATGAATCAGTATAAATTCAATGATTCTGTTTGGATTCTGTGATTCAGTATGGATTCGACTGAAATCAGCCTTTCAACCGATCTCTCAACACTATGCTGAGTTGGGCCTATTTTTGAGCTTTAAAACTTTTCTCAATATTCTTATTGTTTGTTTTCGTGTTATTTATATTTTCGCCGTTGCCTACATTTTGGCTTATATTGTGTTTTCTGTTGTTGTACTTTGTTGTTTTATTAGATGTTTTTGAGTATTGTGTCATCAAATAAACTTGTCTTGCTTTCTTTCAAATAAAATATTTCTTTGTTGCTAATAAAATACAAGATAAAAAAACCTCACTAGCATCTGTGTTTTACATCACACACACTTACCGCTCTATCCCAGAGGGATACACAGAGATCAGGGTTTGCCACAGGCCATGATCCTGAACTCTTTCGCGTCGTAAACATTTCGTTGCATGCACGCACGCGGCGTTCTCAGCACTTTTTTTATATTCATGGACATTATTACACAGATCTCGTCAGCAATATACTAAGTACAACTAAATGACTTGTGTTATAGGTGCTAACTTAACGATAGATTTAATACAATAAATGCAATAATAATACATTAGATAACATCCAAGACCTTCCTAGAATTTCCTAGTTTGACCCGGCCGGGGATCGAACCCGAGACCGAGGTTTTACAGCCAGCGTGCCAAACCGCTGCGCCACTGAGGCCGTCTATGCCTTGCCATTCGCAATATATCTTCTATTTGGTCAAAATATGTCATAATAAAAATTCGGCTCAACAAATTGTATAAATCCAATCTCGTACGCTCGATCACACCGGATGCATTCATCAATTCTTTCAACACATCAACTGTAAGAACCGTATGAGATGGAATTGAAAAATGAACTGAGTTTATGTTGGAGACCTGGAGAGTCATAGACTTAAAAGATATGATTAATATAGTATGTACTGAGAGAAAGTCCTCCCTTCCAAGACACACTTTGAGCAACTCTAGTGCAAGTTCGCTCTCAACACTCAAGCGCGGGCATGGAGCAACTAATTCCTTGAGGAATTGGAACGATGCGGGAGGGGCTTATACGTCGTCCCAACTGGATTACATTAGCAAACCTGTTAATGCAATCTATATCAATGAATCTAAAGGGCTGTTATGTACTCTTCTGTAAGAACAAATTTTATTACGAGACCCACCAGAAAATATCGGTAGATATATCAGTAATAATAAAAACACTAATAACACACACATTTTTCAGAAATTGCTTTTAGTAATTCTACTATATTTTTATATAATTTCTGATACTGTAACTTCTGTGTACAATAAAGGATGTTCTGTCTATCTATCTATCTAAAAATTTTAAATTTTTCTAATTCGCTCTAGTGTTTCATGCATGCGACTGGATGCGACGACTACAGATGCTGGTCTTTTAGTATTTTGGATTTTTATTATTTGCTGATAGTCTTTTCCCTTTAGTACTTTACCTACTAAAGGGAAAAGACCACCATAGCTCTCCACGCTCTTCCGTCACCGGCCATTCAAATTTGCTTTCATAAAAAAGTTGTAGAATACACGTTAAGTTACACTCGATCGTTTCAAATTCAATGCAGAGGCATATTTTATATAAAAAACTATATAGGGTGGCAAAATACTATAAGCCCACGCTAGATGCAGTTTTTTTAGAAATATTTTGCCCAGCTCCTGACCCAGCCTCTCAGTGTATTCAGCTTAGACTGTTTGAACCTAAAGATTGGGCAGCTTGCTCTTTACTCTAAAAGTATAGTAATGCTAAAACAAAATAAGGCAATATCATTTCATTTTATTTTCGTGGTCAGCAAAAATAGGATATTGTTTTAAATATCCCTAAAAAAATAACAACAAATTCAAAGTCAACATGTAGTTTGCTAATCTGATTTAATTAATTTCGGAAATAAATAGCTGTCGTGATATCTTAGTCAATTTGGGACGACAACGTGGGACGCGGGACAAAGGGTGCAATCTCCAACAATCGTCTTACGCAAACACAGACCGTTTTATTTTGCGTTCCTAGCGCACAGCCTTGCTGCAGCTGGCTCCTGGACTATGATAGTGCGCATACAATAGCGTAGCTCCGGGACTACGATCGCTCAAAGTGTTTTATCGGGAAACTATTATGGTATTTGCCTGTTTGGTATAAAAAATTCTTGTTACACAATAAAACATTACTAATAAAATACTGCTTGATAAGTAGTTTTAATCCAGGTACTCAAGGGTTAAATGAAAAGTGGACGGGGTCTCAAGTGGGTATTTATTGGAGAACAGCACCATTTACCCCATAAAATACCCTATAACACCAAATGCTGAACGATTCCAATCTCTATCTGTCAAATTAGTACCGAATGTGACAGACGATTGGAATCGCTCTTGACTTGGCAAATCATAAGGCCGCTCACCATTACTTCCCAGCGTACATAATTTAGAGCACATACAGGCCAAATAGGGGATGTAGTCGCGAAGGGCAAGATAAAACGTACCCGAATCCGGCGTGCAACGACTAATCAAGGTTGACGAGGCGAAAGTGATCAGTGGAATTTGGGAGTCCCTGATCTCTGTCTACCCTTCTCGGATAAAGGCGTTAAGTTATGTTATGTTTATTTGTGTTCAAATATCTTAGCAGTGGAAATTGCCAACCGATTTCACAATACTACAGCACAAAGTGTATTGAAGTCGACAATTTTATTGTTTATATTCGTCTCGGGTCTTGGATGTTATCTATGTATTTATTGTATTAAATCTATCGTCGAGTTAGCACCTATAACACAAGTCATTTAGTTGCACTAAGTATAGGGCTAACGAGATCTGAGTAATAAGTTCATGAATATTTATTTATTATTATTATTTGTATAGGTATAAACTTATTTATTTACATGAATACTGTGACATAACAGTTTATATGCTTATGTCTTGCCTATGTTTACTATGCGTTATTACAGCCTCTTATTTATTCAACTGTTCCAGAACAGGAAATATTAATTATTTATAACTCTCAACCTAAGGTAAAGCAAAATCCAGACTATCATAAAATGAGCCGCAATACTTAAATAACACAATAGCTTTGTTATTGGAGTCCACGAAAAGACTGACGAATTAGGTAACTTCAATGGTAATTAGAAATCCTGTAAAGGAATAGAGCGCGGGATCGTGCTTTTCTACTTAAAGGGAAATTTCCCGCCAGGCAGATCGTATGCCTGGGGACGGCCGGTCAGCCTGTAGTTCGTCGGACAATATATTTATATTAAGTCATGTGAAACACTTTGCTCGCGCGATGCAGGAATTTTGGAGATTATAGTTACGCGTGCAGAGTTTAGATTTACTTACCACATCTCACACAAACAATGGCTAATTCAAGGACTGGAGTAGAGAACATAATGATTATTGTATAAAAAAATTAATTACACAGATATATTATTTATAAACAGGCACTTACAGACATAATTCTTCATGCAATCCGCTCCATTCAAAAGATGTCTGGAAGACCACTAATTGTATTCACCAATGTGGTCGCAATGGATGTATTCTTAATTCTGGTTGCGCAATAAAGTGTTCTCTATCTGTCTATATTACAATAATCTACTAGGGGTCTAAAAATCCGTTTCCTTTTTTCTGTAACAAGAATCGGGTTACATACCCATAACCTGCATGCCCATAGTGAAGTAATTAGGCCGTTTTATAATTCTATGCGCTCACGCGATAAGCATTTTAGCATTTACAGGTTGCTAAACTAACCACGGCTCGAAATCGGGGGTGGATTCTGTTGAGCTATAAAATTAATATACGCATGCTTGCTATGTTGGTCTAGCGGTGTCACGTCTGATTACCATGCTGAACGCTTGGACTAGTGTGGAAGTTATTATTATTATATGCAGGTATTAATATCTCGAATCGCTCGTAGCCCCGGCTGCCTGAGTAATCTTAAGCGATCACGACGGTTAAGCAACACAGGGCGCGTTCAGTGTATGGATAGGTAAGCCGTCTATGACTAACACTAGTGGCATTTTACGGAGCGGTTCAGTGCTTCGCAAGGTACGTTAAGCTGTTGGTGCCGGCTGCCGTCGGTAGATGACAGTCGTTAAGCCAAGTAGAGGCGTTAGGTCAGCTGGAAAACTTTTTACAGTAAGACTAGTCTTGCAAGAAGAGACCCATGCTCCTCGGTGGGGACATAATGGGTTGATGATGAGTATAATATCAATAAAGTAGTATTTACACCCCACTGTAATTACGACCAAAATAAGTGAACAACTTAGATAGTAATAAGTGAGATATCGGCGCTGTTCTAACGTAGAAAACTACGTATAATGTTGTAAATTCTGGTATTCAAACCTGGAACCTCAAAAAAGTAAAGCACCAGGCCAACTTACAAATCTATCACCGCTCGTGTAATAGTGTATATTATAAAAAACAATCTATTTGATTTTTTTAGCGATAAAATCTTCACAACAACAGGCTTCTGTTACAGGCTTCAACAGACGCCTGTAACCCGGTATGATGACCAAATATAAGGGCTTGCCATTTGCCACTATCCTGACTTTGTTATTACATCAGGAAAAACATTCGTTAAGCTATGTCCGCGGCCTTATGAGCGGCTTGATAACTTCTGACGGTAAGGCCCGCTACTGTCTTACAATCCTCCACCAACCCGGACTTGGCCCCCATGGTGGAGTATGGCCTAACTTTCCTGCGATGCAGGAAGAGACCCGTGCTCCAGCAGTGGGTACATACAAGGGTTGATATCGATCGACCTCAGGAAAAAAACTCTTCGTCATTTTTATTTCGTATTCCTTAATTATAACGACAGTCCCTGGAATAGTGGCGCAAAATTATTAAATGACAACGTCGCATGTTGGGACCCCATTACCGGACGAAGCACTGTCTTTACCACAAAAGGATACGATTCATATTGCTGCATTATTAGCCCTTTATACGTTTTCAGCGCTTGATGAGTGTAACTTGAGACCTAAAGCGAAACCGTTTGCTCGTTCGTGAAGACTCTTATGTCTCTAAATCATAACGTGTATGAAAATCCTCTTTTTGCGATAATGTGTATCAAAAACTCGTTGATTGTACAAGACGGAATGGATAAAAAAGGCATAAAATATTTATATGAAACTTAGAAACCAGTAAACCAATCATACACAAGTAAAACAGCTTATATACAATTTACGTCAATTATCTGTGAATAAACAGCCAATCACAGACCCGGAATCTAGCTAGCCGCGCGAAACGAATACACGTGCGTGGGCGGGGGAAGTCGGGGGGCGCGGTATGCAGAGGAAGCGAATACACGGGCGCCCACGGAGGAAGTCGGGAAAGCAGTGTGCAGAGGAAGCGAATACACGGGCGCCCACGGGGTAAGTCGGGGGGTGCGGTGTGCAGAGAAAGCGAATACATGGGCGCGCACGGAGGCAGTCGGGGGGCGCGGTGTGCAGAGGAAGCGAATACACGGGCGCCCACGGGGTAAGTCGGGGGGCGCGGTGTGCAGAGAAAGCAAATACACGGGCGCCCACGGGGTAAGTCGGGGGGCGCGGTGTGCAGAGGAAGCGAATACACGGGCGCCCACGGGGTAAGTCGGGGGGCGCGGTGTGCAGAGAAAGCGAATACATGGGCGCGCACGGAAGCAGTCGGGGGCGCGGTGTGCAGAGGGAGCGAATACACGGGCGCCCACGGGGTAAGTCGGGGGGCGCGGTGTGCAGAGAAAGCGAATACATGGGCGCGCACGGAGGCAGTCGGGGGGCGCGGTGTGCAGAGGAAGCGAATACACGGGCGCCCACGGGGTAAGTCGGGGGGCGCGGTGTGCAGAGAAAGCGAATACATGGGCGCGCACGGAGGCAGTCGGGGGGCGCGGTGTGCAGAGGAAGCGAATACACGGGCTCCCACGGGGTAAGTCGGGGGGCGCGGTGTGCAGAGAAAGCGAATACATGGGCGCGCACGGAGGAGGTCGGGGGGTGCGGTGTGCAGAGGACACATCGATCCATCGATGTCAATTCTTGTGTGTCCCCACTACTGGAGTACAGATCTCTTCCATTCTCTGTATCACAGAAAGGTTAGGCCATACTCCACCACGGGGCCAAGTCCGGATTGGTGGAGGATTGTAAGACACTGGCGGGACAGTGAAGACGAATTATGTATAAATTCGGGCGCCACGCGACTTTCTTGCAGCCGATAAGCGATCATGCAGAAGTCAGAAAATAATGAAAAACTTCGGGATGCATTAAAGATTGTTTGCCTTCGAATGATACATGAAAGTGCTAATTTCACTCAGTTTTATCACATGTGAAATCATTAATGCATTAAGTACATTGTACTTATAACTATTGTAATAGGATAATGAAGTACCAACTAGTTTACCCAATCTTTTTCATATCTTAATAACTATAGATCACCCAAATTCATGGGTGAACGATGTTAATAGATGTCAATCATTCCGATGTAAAAGCCTAACTGCAAAGTGAGGTACTCGGGGCTGCAAGTGATGCAAATTACTTCAGCCAGATGTCGCTGCCTGTACGTAATACAGAGAGTAGGTATTGTGAAGAGGCTCCAAATTTCACTGATGCTGGGAAGTCGCCCACTGGCTCAGTTGGGAGAGCGCTGGCACGGTTGGTCAGAGGTCACGGGTTCGAGTCTCGGCATGGGTGGAATTTTAAGCGTCTAAATAGTTTTTTTTAAAAAGATGTTAATAGTCCACCTAAAATCTAAGTAATTCACAATAACTCTCTCTCTAGGCACTACCCGCACCACTATCCATATAACCCATGATTAGCTGGAAGAAAATACTCATTAGTATTAAGCTAGCGCGGCGCCCCTTGCAGTACAATTCTAATTACAAGCGAAAAATACAGCGAAAGATTGAGTTCTCAAGCGCTTGCGATTCTCCCTTATTGGCGTCAAGAGCGCAAGCAATAATAAATCTGACTTTAAACAACCGCTTCCCTTCTTTCCGGAAATTTAGACGGTCGTAATGTGAGTTAAAACTGAAATTCGGTCGTTAGCGATTCGTTAAATTTTAATTTTTGCTTCGGGAAACTCGGTCTGCGACACGCAATCGGCTTTTTTATTGCGGAAGGAACATCTTTGCATGTTGTTTAATGCTAACTCGTAAATATATCGTATGAATGATGACAACTTGAGCCAGTTCAAGCGCAAAACGTTGTATTCACAAAATAATTGGACAGTTTCGAATAATCTAAAGTTACGGGTAATTAGCCGTAAAATGTCCTTCACTCAAAATTATGAAAGTGAAAGTATTATTTATTTGAAAGTGAAGTGAAAGTGAACTACATTTATTGCCAAAACACAAATTATACACAAAAAAAATTACATAAATGTAGACAGACATAAGATCAACTAAAACCATAGAAATTTAATCATATGGAACCACTCCGTGTATAGAACAGACATACCGAACAAAATCTGTGTCGCGTAACGTTAGTACTAGACATACGTATAGTATCTTTATATAGTCTGTGTCGTGAAGTATGAATGTTATCACTATGACCGCACAACTCGGCACGACTCAATCGGCACGACGTTTGGTCGGGATGTCCGCTCCATACGTAGTACTTTATACTCTAAGTCTGAAATCACAACATAAAGAAAACAACACCTTTATTTGTGTACCTGTAGTGTAGATTGCAGTGCAGATTGTAGTGATATATAACACTTATTGAATAATTACGTAGTAATTTCTCTAATTTGAGAAATGCGGAACTGTGTCCACAAAAAATTGCAAAAAAATGGCGGTGCGAAATGACCCTGCATTATGCGGTACCTTTGAACTTTCTTTTGTCCGAGCGCGTCGGGCGCTAGAAGGGTTAAGGAGATTATTTTAAAGGTTTTGGCAAATGGACTCATGCTCAGCAATATGCCGCCCGGAGATGCATGCAACATCGGTCGGCGCTGATTTCCTGTATCACGCGTACCAAATCCTGTCTGAACCTTGACGGTTTCTGACGGATGGTGATGGGTAGCAATTAGTGCGGCATCAGAAAGTTGAACATTTGGTGCACATTAGCACATTAGGTGTTGGTTCACAAAACGTCACATCCTGAAAAATCATTCTCGCAAAAATTCTCAGTCACAATATTTTTCAAATATTATGTATCGGTATCTTAATACCCGTACACCAACAATCTGCTAACAGCTGTCAGTTGGCCAAAGAGCATTTAAAAATAAAACAACTTTACTGTGCGCTGTTAAGACTAGAAAAGATTGTTAGTTATTGATTCGTAATATTAAAAAAAAAATATTTAAACAAAACATCTAAAGTAATTATACTATTTTTATTTTTACTGCACTAACCCGTGCTAAGGACAAATTTAAAAACCTATTTAGAGGCTAAAAATTTCACCCATGCCGGGATTCGAACCCGCAACCTCTGGCTATCATGTTGGTACATCATGTGGGTACAGTGATATCATTCCGATGTAAAACCTAACTGCAAAGTAGGTAGTCGGGGCCAGCCAGAGGTCGCTGCCTGTGCGTAATACAGAGAATATTGTAAAGAGGTTCGAAATTTCACTGATGCCGGTGAGTCGCCCATTGGCTCAATTGGTAGAGCGCTGGAACGGATAGCCAGAGGTTGCGGGTTCGAATCCCGGCATGGATGAAATTTTTAGCCTCTAAATAGGTTTTTAAATCTAAAGTAATACTAAATTAATAACTAAACTAAAATCTAACATAAAGTAATAATAATAAATAACTATAATTTACAAATAAAACACTTGCCCCAGGTTGGTGTCCCACGGCAGGGAGCCCAGAATGCTGGCAACATTCTCCCGTTGGATGGCCAGACTTATCCTCTGGCCGAGGTATGCGCCAGCCCTCCGGCCCCCCGTGGCGTATCGACAACTCTTTATTGTCAGTTTAGTTTTTTTATGTTTCGCCGCAAATCCTCTGACATGGGTCAGAGACTCTGTTACACTAACATTGTGGATATATTTTTTTTCTCATAAGATTTTTAGTTTACAAAAAACCTGGTGTTAGCGAATGGTTCATTTTACAGCTAAAATATTTTGCGAATGTCATATTTTGTGGTTTAGTGTATAGATCAAAATTAAATACATTGAAAGACGTGATATACTGTAGATACCCGGATATAATATCATATCTCTTTTTTTAACTCTGCCGTAGTGAGGTAGAGTTTTCGCAAACAAAGAAAATTCTCATGTTTTTATGCATGCATAACTATGACGTCACGCCAGATTCAAATTTCAGTTTTGAGCGCACAACGAACGGCGTAATTGTCGCGTTTTTTTCGCCAAAACAGAAGCGTAAAACTGGAAAGTAGAAAAAGCACCCGGCCGCTTCTCACGGTATGGAAATGCATTGCTCCTCAGTTTTTAGTTCGTCAAAAATGCAAAATTTTATGAAAATAACGTTACATTGTGTTTGTACAGTATTCAGTTGAGAATAATGGTGTCGTAGTGCAAACATTGTTATTAATGTGACATATATTTTAATTAATAAAAATATATGAAGTAAACTTTTAGTAATGTCATGCAAATATTTTTTACGTGCTAAAGTTTGTGGTAAAAAATAATATTTCTAGTAAAAAAGGTTTGCTCCAAGGTTTGCTGGAAGAAATCTCTTACTGAGATAAGCTCGCCTTTGTACATGTTATTTCTTATAAAATGTCCTATTTAATGTTTCGTGTGCAATAAAGTACAAAAATAATAATAAAAAAAATTAACAAATGAAAGAAGTGAATATTATATTGCGGCTTTATAACTTAAAAGTTATTTTGTTGTAAGATTTCTGGGACAAAATTTGACGAAATAAATATAAAAAGGACGTTCCAGGCAGACATACTTTAACCAAATAGGGGATCTATTAGCAAAGGGCAAGATAAAAGTACCCGAAACCGGTGTGCGTGCATTCAACGACAATTGATCGTCGTTGATGAAACGAAATGATCTGTCAGGATAGAGGCCAGTGGTAGTACTTACGTAGGTTTTCAGTAGAATGAATAAGTAATAATTTACAATAGATCTACAAAGCAATAGCTGTTTAGTGTAATGTCAGGCGTATAACCCGCGCAAATTAAATAGGCATCTCTCCCGAAGAAGATCGAATTGCGCGAGGCGCCGAGTTAAATAGCATGGTTTATATATAACCAAAGGTACGCGATTAGTTACTAGAATACCGATAGTGTGAATGAAATGACCATTACCGGACTAATATGAGTCTATTGACTCGCCCGCCTGGCCTCTGCCTACCCCTTAGCTAGTGAGCTTATGTTATTATTGGGAGACACAAAAAAACGTCTCATTTTCATGACGTAGTTGTGTCCACCCCTCGTACGAGTTTTGCAATCAAAAATGCAAATAACCCGCTTGAATTACCGGCATTAATGAAAAACCTAATTTTTAGCACAGCCTTTGTTATCCTCTCGTCTGGCTAACTTTCATTGCCGTGTTTGTTTGCAAAGTTAACAAATTTTAGCTTGATTACGGTTATGGTAAACGTTAATTACATTTTGTGGGTGACTTTCGGACGCTTGTCACTTCAGCTGACTAAGCCCTAATTTCACGCTTTCAACTTATTTGGTGTAAGTAATTTAATATATTTTTGTTATCTACCTATTAGGTATATTGATAAGTATTTTTTTTCTAACTAACGATGTGATTTTATTATATTGTGGTCTAAGCAACTATAAACAACAACTCTTTCCGGGCACTACCCGATCCACTATCCACATAACCCAAGGTTAGCTGGAAGAAAATACTCATTAGTATTAAGCTTGTCTTTGTTAAAAATATGCTTATTGTTCAATAAAGAATTTTCTTATCTTCTATTTATTCAAAGAAAAACTTGTCATTAAAATTAATTCTTAATTATTTGCAATGCTTACACATAGTACTTAACGTATCTAATTGCGATAAGGTAGATTATCGTCGGGAATTAGAAAAATTACGTTATACGTAATAAATAATGTAATTAATTATGTATGTCAATCCGGAATAGAACTTTTATTAATTAAAAAATGTCACATGCAATTAAAAGAAAATCAAAAAATAAATGAATCCACAATAGTACGAGTATAATCATATCGAATTACAAGAGTATTAATAAATATAAAGAATGTCGTTAGCAAGAAACAAAAACATTTAAACACACACATACACATAATCTAGACTTAAGTTAATAATATGTAGAGTGCTTATGAGAGCATAAGTTCAAAAAAAGACAGTAAAAACTGTATTTACACGGATTTCACTCGTAACAATTTTACATTTTTCAATTTTGACAACTAGTGTGACAGTCTTCCGAGACCAAGGTAATTGCAAAATGCCGAAATGTCGGAAAATTGCTCGTTAGAAAAAAAGATGTCAAATAAAAAAAATTAAATTTCATAAAATAAACATGCACCATCGCCTCTACTAAAAGTTTTGTCAAGAACATAGAATAAATACATCGATATCTTCCTGTATCTCAGGAAGGTTAGGCCATATTTCACCACGGGGGCAAGTCCAGGTTGGTGGTAGATTGTAAGACACAGACCGCCCATATGGCTTCTGACGTGGCTTAATGACTGTCATTACATGTCAGCTGGCACTAACGACCGTCGAATGGAGAAAACATGAGTTTTAAAAACAGAATTAATTTATTCAAGGCGTATTGGCAATTTCAAACGCTGAGCTATTTGAACACCTCAGATACTCAGGTTTTTACACGATGTTTTCCTGTGCAGTTTGCGAGTGGTATTACTACTATTTCATCACAAATGTACATAACTTAGAAAACAAAGTCATTGATTGGTACATGCCAGGCCTTACACTGAACTAAACAAAGTTTAAAAAAGCATCGTAAAAACACAAGAGTTTTTAAAACAGAATTAGTTGGTTCACAACCGGTATAGACACACGTATTGTAAAATAATAAAATATCAGATTCAAGAGGCGTAAGCGCTAACAGTGCACGGACTGCCGCCGCCGCTCATTTGCCGCTACGTGTGCAGCATGCGAGCGGCACGCGGCTGCATGAGCCGTCCCCATCACACGTCGGAAAAATCATGGGCTTTAAAAATCTGGCATTGTAGATAGATAGATAGAATATTCTTTATTGTACTGAAGCGATCTAATTATTGAAACGCTACCAAATTCAAATGTTTTACTTATTATGCTCTCGTGGCCTAGACGAACCCAGTGATTGGAATCAATCACTTGGTTAAGCAACAACAAGCGCGGTCAGGTATGGGCGTCCCGTGACTACCGCTAGTGGCATTTTTCCGAGCGGTTCCGTGCTTTGCAAGGCACGTTAAGCCGTTGGTGCCGGCTGTCATATAATGGCAGTCGTTAAGCCATGTCAGAGGCCTTATGAGCGGCTTGATAACTTCTGATAGTGCAGCCCTCCAACGTGCAGCCTTACAATCCTCCACCACCCGGACTTAGCCCCCGTGGCGGAGTATGCCTAACCTTCCTGCGATGCAAGAATAGACCCGTGCCCCAGCAGTGGGGACATATAAAGGATTGATACGACGTTATCAATATATCATGTCGCAATCCATGTTTCACCTGCTCCAATGCCCATTGTGCCCTCTCACCTGCACTCTGGAGGACCTAACAGAGGCCAACGATACTGCATTTGTTGTGGCAAACTATTGGGCAGAAAAAACTGAATTGACTGGTCGAATCGCTGACACGAAAAGAAAAATAAGATCTGTATACCAAATTCGTAACCTACACCAAGAAATAGGGCCCTGCTAATGACAGTTGCTCTCGAAAATGTAGAGATAAAGATTCTATTGTAAAGCCGGCAGGAAATCGGCAATATTCCTCGTTGCCATGGCAACGGGAGTCAGCTGGCTCCCCGCCAGATTCTCCGCAATTAACCGATGCACTAAACACCCCGCCGGCATACAAAGCGGCGAACAAAGAAACTCAGGTTTTCCAACTTTCCAGCTGCTAAGTATCCCTGCAGGAGATTTGGATAATATTTGTGCTGCAGGTTGTTTCCTACGGCTTCTTTGCGGGAAGCTAACTAATTAGCTGATGGTTAACTAAAGCCCGGTTCCTAGAATTCTCGCAGTCTGTTATCTACTTGTAACAGTTTCAGTAGTTTTTTAAGGGCCCGTACGCAAAGGGTGTCAAACAGGACTCTATTACTTTGCCTCCGCTGTCTATCTGTCCTTCTATCTGTCTTTAAGACCCATAAAGAACTCTATTTTCGGAACCGTAATAGGTAACCAGTAAAAAAAATATCAGGAAGTATATAAACCGTTATATACTCCCTGATAATTTTTTTACTGGTTACCTATTACGGTTCCGAAAATAGAGTAAATTCACCAGGATTTACTAGCAAATAAAAAATAAATATTATAGAAAATAACATGCCATTGCTATACACAAAAATAAGCCTCTTCGCCCTTTTTCTGTGTATGCTCTATCGTATAAACCGTAAAACATACAGACGTCAAACTTGGTGTAATTGTGGGTGTTACAATACATTCTAACGTCATGTAATACAAAAATAGCTAAGCGTTGGTCGGTTGACATATTACAGACTCCATATTTATTTAAAAAAATGGGTACGGTAAAAATGGTACGGAACCATCGGTGTGCGAGATCGACTCGCACTTGCCCGTCACTATCTACTCAGATAGTCATAGAAAGACAGATTACTCGCATTTGTATGAGATAATAATATCTTAAAATAATTGCAGATTGTTTGCATAGTAGCATACGTCATAAACTCATGCCTATATCGGGGAGGGAATTTTATTACAAGAAAAAAAAAACGTTTGAGTGTAGTTAAAACAGTCTAAGCAATCAAAGTCGTTGGTTAAGAGCTATAATTAAAGCTGTGTAAAAACTGAACTTCAATAAAAATCTCCATTTGATTAATTTTATTTTCTTTATTAATACTACCTGCAAAGCGCGCTAAGCCAAACTATTTATTTTAAACCGTTTTACAGTATTCATACGTTTATTTTAAGGGTACTGCACACTTTTTTGAAAACTGCCGTTAAAATTATCAAAGTGGATAAAATACATAAACAGAAAAGATTAATTACTATAAATGTTTAAAAACCTATTTAGAGGCTAAAAATTTCACCCATGCCGGGATTCGAACCCGCAACCTCTGGCTATCCGTACCAGCGCTCTACCAATTTAGCACGGGTTATTGCATTAAAAATAAAAATAAATAGTGTAATTACTATAAATGTTGTTTAACAAAATTTATTTTCAGTTGTATTATTTTTTCCGGCGGTGCAACAAAGTTTTTCTATGTGTCTATCTATACGTTAATGCTCCCAAAAAAATACATAAATAAAACATCTACAATGGCGTGCTTATTTCTAAAAGATAGGAAAATTAAATAAACTGACAAAAAAGGAAAATGCTACCTTTATTCTCTTCCTGTTTCTATCTTTCTCTTTCACTTAATCAGAATAAGTAAATAACCAATACCTTCCTCCGGAAAAATATAGAAACAGTGTCCAAGGCGGGGCAGCGTCCGAGTGGTCCCTTCTTCCATTCTAGTGTAAATAAAGTTGCCACTGGACGCTGTAACAAAAAATATATATCAAGCGTATGAGTGACCGCGACCTCTGGCTAACCGTGCCGGCGCTCTCCGAACTGAGCTAACGAGCGACTTACCGGAATCAGTGAAATTTCGAACCTCTTTAGTCTCTGTATTACTGCCCCTCTTTGTTGCTGGCTGTACGTAATACAGAGAGTATTGGCATGGGTAGAATTTTCAGCCTCTAAATAGGTTTTTAAAATTGTCCTTAGCACGGGTTAGTGCATAAAAAAAAAGAATATACATTTTCGTTAGTCATTTCATTCTAATATCAAACTCCAGTCTGCCGTAACCCTAAGTCGCGGCCTCTCTGGAAAATCATTATCGTGTAAAGTTTCTTTGACTTGACTCGCTTTATGTACGATGGAACATACTGTGAAATAATACACCCGAAGGGCCATATCTAGGCACATTTTCAGATATATTTTTGAGGCTCTGTTTATCTCTGTATCTCTTTTTCAAGATGTAAATTGTAACGATCTTACTTGATAGACAGTAGAGAATACCAACTTCTATGAAAAATATTACATCTGTTGTTGAAAACTAATATATTTTTTTCTTCTTTGGTTCTTTGACTCCTAGCGGAGCATAGGGCTTCAACCACAAATTTCCACTTCTGACGGTGGTTGCGGCAGCTTCCAATTCAGACCAGCTAGTGCCGATCGACTTGGCCTCTTGGTCTATTGATCTTTTCCAGTTGGTCCTTGGCGGCCCCCTCTTTCGGCTGCCCAATGGGGTATACGTCAGTGCTTGTCTAGTCAGGCATCTCTTATCGCGGCGTAGTGTATGTCCTATCCAGCGCCATTTCCTATCCAGGATTTTTAGGTGGACTGGTATCTGATTGAAACACTTCCAGAGGTCCTGGTTCCGTATTCTTTGTGGCCAGAATATCCCCAATATCTGTTTGAGACATGTTTTAATAAATACTTGGAGCCTGTGTGAAATATCTGAACGTACGAACTAGGATTCGCAACCGAACAAGAGAACCGATTTTACGTTGGAGATTAATACTCGTATCTTCGAACATCGCGCAAGCTGCCTTGATCCCCGATTTTAAATTATGTACATGCACTTATCGACTATATTCTTCATACAATCCACTCCATCCATAGGTTATCCGGAAGAGATCGCTCTAACCGCCAATTGTATAACATTACTTAGATTTAAGAAATTATTGTTTTATTCTTTTCTCTGGTTGTGCAATAAACTATTCTCTATCTATCTAATGATAACAGTGATATCTTCAATCAATGTTATAAACAACAATGATACCGTTTATTTTTAGGAAGCTTGTTACGGCTGTTAACCCCATGAAGTCAGTTGCATTATAGCTATTGGTGTAAGCTCACGTCGCGCCTTTTATTTATTGCTACCCAACAGTACCCAACAGTGGCGCAGCCGATTTATCGTACCTACGCGCAGCAAATTGAAAAATAGCCATGGCGAAAGTATCCGTGGGCATGTTAAGTGTCTTCAATCACGAAACAAATGACTGGAAGTTATTTAAAGGACGTTTATTGCAGTGGTTCATAGCGAACGACATAAATGACGAAAATGACAAAGCCGGAGTGAAACGTGGTGCCGTGTTGTTAACTAGCCTCTCAGAAAACTCGTTCAAGCTCATATCTGACTTAGCTTATCCCACTGATGTCAGTGCGCTGTCTTATGGGAATATAATAACCCTTTTGGATGGTCATTTAAAACAAAAGAGATGTTCATTTGCCGAACGACACAAGTTTCACACAGCTGTTCAGAAAACAGACGAAACCCTAAGTGAGTGGGCAGCGCGTGTCAGAAGTTTGGCGTCGGAATGTGGATTTCCAGCTAAAACACTGGATGAGATGTTACGAGATAGATTTGTCCTGGGCCTGAATGGAACAGCAGAAAGAGATAAGTTGTTTGCGGAGACTCTCGAAAGCTTGACGTTGATGAAAGCTCTTCAACTAGCGGAAAACGTTCGTTGCGCCCGCGAAGGCGCCCGAGAGGTGTCATCAGGGGCGGGATCATCACCAGTGGCAGGGCTCGCTTCCTCGTATCAGATGCAACTCGACGTGCACAAGATGGCGGTACGGCCCGGCGCTCGCGGCACGCCCGTGACCGCGCCCGCGCCCGTCTCGTCCGGTTCGACTTCTTCCAATTGGAATCATCGTCGTCAGTGTACAGCGTGTGGTGGCAATACCCATGATTACAAAGTGTGCAAGTTTAGGTACTATTCATGTAACAAATGTGGGTCCAAAGGGCATTTAAGTCGTGTTTGTAAGCGTAGTGCAACTCAACACTATTTACAGTGCTGCTCGGAGGATGGGGATGACGGTATGTTATTGTTCAATATTCGTACGTATCAAGGAGAGCCTCTGCAGGAGTCCGTTAGTATCGATGGTGTGGTATTATCGTTCGAAATAGACACTGGTTCCGCAGTTACGGCCATTTCCGATGCTGTGTACTATGAATATTTTTCCGCCTACCCAATACAAGAGTGTAAAAAGAAGTTACAAAGTTATAACGGCAGCATGATTGCTTGCATTGGCACAATTTGGTTACCTTTTATGTACAGAGGTAGCCAGGAATTGATAGAAGTATACGTGGTAAAGTACGGGGGACCACCGTTGCTAGGTAGGGATTTCTTGGCCAAATTTAATATTCAATTTTGTCCAATGAATACCGTAGAAGAAGTACCATCGTTCGAAAAAAGTTTCCCTACACTGTTTTCGGATAAATTAGGTTGCTTAAAAGGGCTGGAAGTACACCTGTCATTGAAAAAAGATGCCTCTCCAATATTCTACAAGAGCCGCCCTGTTCCCTTTGCCCTTCGCGCTAAGCTAGAAGAGGAAATTGAGCGGTTAGTGGGCTTAGGTATTATAGAACCGGTTGTTAGCTCTGATTACGCAAGCCCCATTGTTCCAGTGCTAAGGAATGATGGCAAAATTCGTCTTTGTGCAGATTATTCGGCAACGCTGAATAAACAATTAATAGTAGAAAAATATCCATTGCCACGCCTTGAAGAATTGTTTTCAAAGCTTAAGGGGGGCCAGCAATTTAGCAAGTTAGATTTATCAGGAGCGTACAACCAACTTAAACTATCAGATTCATCTCAACCGCTAACCTGTATAAACACCCATAAGGGTTTATTTAAGTTTAATAGACTCGTTTTCGGCCTTTCAA
Source organism: Yponomeuta sedellus (assembly GCA_934045075.1). Taxonomy (NCBI): domain Eukaryota; kingdom Metazoa; phylum Arthropoda; class Insecta; order Lepidoptera; family Yponomeutidae; genus Yponomeuta; species Yponomeuta sedellus. The sequence continues at coordinate 2,528,245 of OW203722.1, read as the reverse complement.
GCGCACCGGCCATTTTTCAACGAACTATTGAAAAGATATTGTCAGGAATTGATGGAATGGTTTTGCAGTATTTAGATGATATTTTGATCACCGGGAAAACCAAGGAAGAACATTTAAAAACCTTAGAAGAAGTTTTTAGGAGATTAGAAGGGGCTGGTCTGGTTCTCAAGAAGGAAAAGTGTGTTTTCTTCGAAAATTCAGTCTCGTACTTAGGGTTTGTCATCGACCGGCAAGGTTTGCATAAAAATGGTGACAAAGTTAAGTCCATTCTAGAAGCCAAACGTCCGGAAAATATTTCCGAATTAAAGTCTTTTCTTGGACTTGTAAACTATTATAGAAACTTTATAAAAAACGCTTCAAGCATTCTTTCCCCTCTGCATGAATTGCTCCAGAAAAACGTGAAATGGTCATGGAACTCCGAAAGCGAACAAGCATTCGAGTTCATAAAAAAAGAACTTGCCTCGGATAACACCTTGGCTCACTTTAATCCCGATGCAAAAATCATACTTACAGTAGACGCGTCGCCTGATGGGCTAGGCGCTATATTATCACAGGTTGAGGGAGGTATTGAAAAACCTGTATGTTATGCCTCACGCTCTTTAAATGCCGCGGAGAAACGTTACAGCCAAATACAAAAGGAAGCTACGGCTATTATATTTGGAGTGCGTAAGTTTCACCAATTTTTATACGGAAGGACCGAACCCTTCATTTTGAGAACAGACCATAAACCTCTTCTTTCAATTTTCAGTCCAAATAAGTGTATACCAGAGGTTTCAGCAAACAGACTCCAGAGATATGCCCTTTTTCTATCTGCATATAATTATGCAATTGAATTCGTACCGAGCGCGCTCAACTCGGCAGATTTCCTTAGTAGATCCATGGCCGGTTTACCTAATATACGAACAAAGTGCGGTAGCAGTGATAACGATCTGGCTTATAAGGAAGATAGCGAGATCGATTTGGCTACCTATGTGCATTTTATTTGGCAGGCTAATACGCAACCGGTTTCAATAGGCGACGTCGAGAAGGCGACACAGGCAGATACAATGTTATCTAAGATAATAAATTTTATTATGAATGGTTGGCCGACTCTTATTGATAAGGACATAAGACCGTTTTTCAATTGCAAGACAGAGTTAGCTGTAGAAAATGGCTGTATATTGAGGGGTACAAAATTAGTGGTTCCAAAATCATTACAGGCATATGTTTTGAATGAGTTGCACCAGGGTCATTTGGGGACAACTAAGATGAAAAGTGAAGCGCGGGCTCGCTTTTGGTGGGTCGGTATGACCGCCGCCATCGAACAGCTGATTGCAGACTGCGCGGCGTGCAGTGCCCTGCGACCCGCGCCGCCGCGCGCCCCGCTCACGCCCTGGCCTTTTCCGCCTCATGCGTGGCATCGCGTCCATTTGGATATATTAGGGCCACTGAATAATAAAAGTTTTTTAGTGGCAGTAGACGCGTATTCTAAATGGGTAGAAGTATATGACGTAAGTGGTTCTTACAGCTCGAGAGTTATAATTGAAAAATTGTGTGAGCTCATGTCAAGATTTGGCTTGATTCACACAATATGTACGGACAATGGGACTTACTTCGTTTCTTCGGAATTTGATAAATTTTGTCACATCAATGGGATTACTCATTTAACTTCCCCCACTTATCACCCGCCTAGTAATGGACAGGCGGAAAGTTATGTAAAAATTGTAAAAAAAGGAATTAAAAGTATTTTGCTCTCGGGTGTATCCAACAAGGACTTAAATGTTAAAATTAACGAATTTCTGTTCAATTACAGAAATTCAGTTCACTCTACAACGGGGCGGTCGCCTGCTGAGATTCTCTTTGGAAAAAAATTACGACGTAGGCTCGACCTATTGAAATCAACCGAACCCCCTTGCTCCGATACAGCACTGAGTAAAAAAGTGTTGGAATCCCAGTGTTCACAGGTGGCCAACTATCGGGGTAGACGCAATATAGACTTTGCCATAGGCGATTTAGTTTTAGTCAAGGCTCACTACAACCAAAACTCAAAGTGGTGTAAAGCTATAGTTATTAAGAAGTTAGGTAGAACAGCGTACCTAGTGAGACTATGCGAAATGCAAAAAGTGCTGAAGAGACATACCAACCAGATTTACGAGTGCAAAAGCGAAATCGTAGAAAAGGACAACGATCAGAGGACAACGCCCTCCGACTTGGAGGAAACGGAGGAGGTGACGAGTTGCATCTTACCGCCCTTTATATTAGAAGAGTTGCGGGGTGACACACCAGACTGGTCGGACTGTGAAGAGAACGTTCCTCCTGTGGTAGCTGAAGCATCGGCGCCCGCTGACTCCGCGCCACCGGCCCCGCTGTCCGCAGACTCTGCATTGATACCGCCGCGGTCTCAGATAGTGATGCCGGATCCGGCTCCGCAGTACGACTTGTCTGCTGCCGAGGCAGCCCTCGATCCACCACAACCACAAGGGGATCCCTTAATACGCGCTACTTCGTCGGGCATGTCTCTCCGTCCTAGGTCTCGCTTAGATTTAGATTTTAAGAAGTATTTTTAGATATGGTGGAGGATTGTTACGGCTGTTAACCCCATGAAGTCAGTTGCATTATAGCTATTGGTGTAAGCTCACGTCGCGCCTTTTATTTATTGCTACCCAACAGTACCCAACAGTTTGAGCTTACAAGTTTAAATTGATATTAAGAGCCTTTATTATAGAAAGTGTGTACAGACGACGTGATTGCTTATTAATAACTATATGATACACTCTATAACTGACAAAAACATAACGCCAGGTTTCGGGTCATCTATCTCCCTCCAAAATGGTTGAGACTGATGATGGCTGACCACTGCGTTATGCTCGTGAACGAGTGCTGTTCTTGTATCTGGCCGCAGCACTCATGTTTTCCCTACTATTGTGAGACATTTGACTAATATGACTTAAACGAGAATAATTTTAGCATATCAAATCAATTTATTTCAACGCAAAGAATTTACATTCTGTTAACTGAATGTCAATGCACAATGTAAAATATAAGGCGCTGCCTTCGGGCCCTATTGTAGTCGAGAAAAAGGCAGCGGAAAAAAACTCCACTCTGACCATCTTTTCTCAAGTCCTCTTAAATCTAATGCATCAGTTACCACCTAAACGTATGACAAGAATCCATTATTGCCATTAATAACTTAAAATGCCAAAGCATTAGTGAATTGTTTTACAAAGGTTGTGAAAACGTCCTAGTCCTAAAGTGACTTCATATTAACGGTGCATGTTGTGACTGCCTGTAAGTGAGGTAACACTTAGTTTATTTCTAGTTATGGTCTATTGTAAATGTATTGGTGTATATCTTGTTGGTAGTCATAATAAACAAAAATAAAATAAAACAAAACAAGTGCTGCGGTTGAGATACCAGGGTTTCCTCACGATGTTTTCCTTTACACTTAGCGAGTGGATTGCTACTATAACTTCACAAATGCACATAACTTAAAAAACAGAGTCGTTGGTACATACCGGGATTGGAACCTACGACCTCCCGATTAAGAAGTCGGCGTTCAACCGCTCCGCCGCTGCTGCTAGACCCGTTTAATATGTAACTATGTATGAGCATCGCGAGTCGCAATACGTTTCTGTTTAACGACCTCTGCGGCATAGCGGTAGCGCATCTGCCTATCATGCAAGAGGTCCCGGGTTCGAATTCAATTCAATTTATTTCAACGTAAATAATTTACATTCTGTTAGCTGAATGTCAAAGTACAATGTAACATGAAAGTGAAAGTCGCCGCCTTCGGGCCATAATGTAGTGGAGAAAAAGGCAGCGGAAAAAAAAACTCCACTCTGACTATCTTTTCTCAAGTCATCTTAAATCTAATACATTAGATACCACCTATACGCATAAGATTCCATGATTGCCATTAATAACTTTAAATGCTAAGGCATTATTCAATTGTTTTACATAGGCCGTGAAAACATGACAAGAATCCCGGCTGGGGATAAAAAAACCCCAGGTCTTGGATGTTTACATGTTTGTGATGTCGTTATTTCTGGTTCCCACGACACAGGGTATCCTAGTGTGGGACTAGAAGCAATGATTGTTCCTACATGTAAACGTATGTAAAAAAATATTTTTATATTGTGTTTGAACATATTTTGGCGTTGCCATCTGATACTATCGTGAAACGAACATTCTGTCTGTATTATTTCGTGGTCAAACGTAAAGTTCTTATATTTCCCCCTCATTCCTTTGCCCCGCGCTCTCGTTGAAAGGGAAATTTTAATCACGTGTAATTAAAAGCGGAAAAAAGTTTTACTCATTTTTATAAAATGCTTTATGTTGGCAAATATTGCTGAAAATCTTTTAAAAACCGGGAACGTGTTGAGACGTACTGGACGTTTCTATTTACCCAGGTGTAATGAAGCAGTGTAAAAAGTACCCGGAACAGGCGTACTTGTTGAAGCGAAGGTGATCTGACAGGATCGTATCACGTGGCAGTCCATGGTCTGTGCCTACCCATCTGGGATACAAGCGTGAGGTTATGTAGGTATAAAGGCATTTGTATAACGCTTGTCTCACATTTAGGAAGTCATGGATTCGATTCGGGCATGGACTTGAGACAATGATTTTGTTTTCTAAGTTTTCTTCACATTTGTGAAGTTATCGCTCGCTAACTGTGAAGGAAAGCGTTGTAAGGAAACCTGAGTGTCTGAGGTATTCAAAGAGGTATTCAGCCCATGAAATTGCAAATCCGCGGAGGGCACTCGTAGTAATTAACTTGCTTTTCGTTCTAAATAACCAAATCAAATCAATTTATGTCAACGTAAAGAATTAACGTCATGTTTGCTGAATGTCGATAAACAAATTTAAAATGTACGCCGATGCGTTCGGGCCGTAGTGTAGTGAAGAAGAAGACAACCGGAAAAAACTTCACTCTGACCATTTTTTCTCAAGTCATCTTACACCTAATACAATCATTTCCCACCTAAACGTATGATATTCATGATTGCCATCAATAACTTTAAATTAAATAAACCCACAATAAATAGCAAGTAAACCGTACCTTGAATCATCACCATAAAAAACTTCACTCTAACCATTTTTTCTCAAGTCATCTTACACCTAATACAATCATTTCTTACCTAAACGTATGATATTCATGATTGCCATCAATAACTTTAAATTAAATAAATCCACGATAAATAGCCAGTAGACCGTACCTTGAACCATCATCATCAACCCATTACGTGTGTCATCATTGAGGTGGTCTGAAAGAGATATTATCGCTCTTAGCGATAAGACCGCCAATTGTATAACATTACTTAGACTTAAGAAATCATGGTTGCAATATTTTTCTGGTTGTTAAATAAAGTGTTCTCTATCTAACTATCTATGTCATCACCGAGGGGCAAGGGTCTCTTCCCTGAGTAAGGGTATAGGTCATAATCCACCACGGGGGCCAAGTCCGGGTTGGCTTGCCTCTGACTTGGCTTAACGACTGCCATCTATCCACCACAGCCGGCACCAACTGCTTAACGTGCCTTGCGATGCACGCAATTGCTCGGAAAAATGCCACTATCGTTAGTCATAGACGGCCACCCATCCATGCACTGAAGGCGCCCTGTGTCGCTTAACCTTCGTGATTGTTTAAGATCACTCAGGCAGCTGGAGCTAAGAGTGATTCTATTACGAGACTGTACCTTGAATAGTCATAATAAACTACGAATTGTTGTTTTATGAAACTCGGCCCAGTTCTGTACACCTGAAAAGGAGATAGATCATCAATCTCACAATAACAAGCTTGCGCAGTCAATGGCAGCCTTAAAACGACAGTGTAAGGCCGGCCATGCGTGCGAAAACATATAAATTGTTCAAGGGTGAGGCATTTAGATGGGCCCTATTCTAAAAGATGATAGAAAATGTTATATTCACAAACTTTTTTTGGGTCAGCCACGTTTGCGATATCTGTCGCACGGAACCAAGTCAGTGACGATTTTTGCCCATCTGTTTGGGCGGAAATAGCGGGTCGACCTCACTTACGTTTTGCCAGGCTGGCAGAAGGTGGCCATGAACCGAGCGGAGTGGAAAACGAAAGAGGAGGCCTTTTCCAGCACTGGGACACAATTGAGGCTATATATATTAAAAAAACTTTTTATTATTATTGTTTATTCAGAAAATATACAGTACAATGTGATATTCGAAAAAAATCATCAAACTGCAGCAGCAGTAGCAGTTTGTTGGTGGATCTTTGCGCTTTTATATATTAGTATTAGTTTTATACCTAAAGTTATACTAATGACAGTGTACCAATTTACAATATAGCCTAATATCAACTAACTCTGTAGGTCGTTACAGTCGACTGAAAATCGTAAATAACATTGGGTCAGGTGATTCTGATACAAGTACCTTCGTATCCTTGCAATATAAATGTAAACGTAGACATGCTGGCAGCACATAAACCCGTAGCTACATGTGTGCACAAACTCGATATAATAGGGGTTAAAGTATGAAATTGCCGTTTTATGCAATAGGTTCTTTGAATTGACATATAATCTTCATGGTTTGAGGTTTTCGAATGAAACTTTTTTCAAATGGTTTCTATGATGCTCTTTTTTTAAAAAATGTGAAACATTTGAATATCGACTTTCAATTGTTTTTGTTATTCAATTTACACAAGAAAGATGGATACTGCGAAAATTCGAGTGATTTTTGAATACGAGTTCCGACGCGGAACTAACGCGGCAGAAACAGCACGCAATATCAATGCTGCGTTTGGAGAGCTGTCTACTAATGAACGCACCGTGCGATTTTGGTTTAAACACCTTCGTGATGGAAATTTCGACTTAAAGAACGAGCGACGAGGAAGACCGCCCACACAGGTGAATAACGATGAATTAAGAGAGATAGTGGAAGCCGATCCTAGTCAAACTACCCAGGAATTAGCGGCATGGTTTAACGTTACCTTACCCATCATATTGACTCACTTACGTCAAATCAATAAAATAAAAAAATACGAAAAATGGGTGCCACATGATTTGACTGATCTGCAGAAAGAAACGCGTATCCATCTTTCTTGTCTAAATTGAATAATAAAAACAATTGAAAGTCGATATTCAAATGTTTCACATTTTTTAAAAAAAGAACATCATAGAAACCATTTGAAAAAAGTTTCATTCGAAAACCTCAAACCATGAAGATTCTATGTCAATTCAAAGAAACTATTGCAATAAAACGGCAATTTCATACTTTAACCCCTAATATTTAACAGTCGAACTCGATTATTTAACAGTCAAAATTTTATAGGATAAATGTAGATCAGCTGTCAACTTTAGGCACATACTTGGCGATTCTATCTCATGATAGTGACATAAATTCTATCTGCCTCCCCCAATTATTGCTACAAAAAAATTAAATCCTCTTCATTACCAAACACAGTACTAGAAACATAGCTTTTAATTTAGTGAACATAATAATATGTAATTTCGAAGTATATATGTAGCACGCTGTAGATGTATACTTTATAGTCAGTGCTCAAAATGGCTATCTAAGCAGCCAGGCACCGACCGCTAATAATACAGTTACAATTACTCCAACTATGAACAAGAACAATACCTTTATGTAGACAAGACCTTGAAATTCAAAGCAATTTGTTTCTATTACAAATTGCTTTCATAGTACTCTAACAAAATATTATTTCCTTTCTAATAACATTTGATTAAACTGCCCACATAATTCATGGCACTATATTCATGTATCGAAAACCCGAAACTCTTTTTTCCATCCATCTTTGCCATCTTCGTCCACAACTATCTGCTTCAAATTGTCAGTCAAACAAGCCCACGTAAACTTATAGCTAACTTGTTGCTAGGAAACAGACGAGGAAGACAGAAAAATAATAAAAGAAAACAGAAGAAACTACATTTGTTTCTTCTGTTTTCTTCAATTCTTTTTAACTGACTTTACAACTTTCTTTTTAACTGAATTCAAAAAAGGAGGAGGTCACCAATTCGACGCGTATATTACATATGAGAAAGAAACATATGAAAAAGGAGTAAGAAAGACTTATAAAAATAAGTAAGAAAACAGTATACTCCAAAAATATCAAAACATATTGTTCCTTTATACTGATTTATTTACCTTGTGTCAGACAATAACGTAGATGTAATTCCCATAAATTGAATCCAGCGGCGCCTCGTCATTTCTATCAATCGTAAATCTCGAGAATCAGCCCCATTGTTTGGTACTCGATTTATTATGTTAGCTCACGACCGTCTACGGAGAGAGGAATCAACGAATAGCTGAGAGAATGTTTAAAAGATTAGAGAACGGCTGTCTGTTCGACTCAGCTCGCGCGTTATGTCGTTTATCTTCAGTGTTTTAGCGGTATTGAAGTTTGCTAAAATCAACTACGCCTCAGCTTATGTGGGCCTGTTTTTCTCCATCGCGAATAACAGATGTGCTTGTTTTTGGGGGTTTCTATATTAAAACATAATTGCCAGATAATTGCAAACACAATGTTACCAATCCGCGGTGGGCACGCGCGATAATTACGGTCATACTCTTTTTCTCTCTCTGAGAGACGGCCTGAGCTTTGGAGTGGGATGTATATATAGGCTTCGTAAAAAATCAATATTTGACTGCAAAGACAGTTTGGTAAAGGACCCACCTAAATACTAGTACTTAAAAAGTAACATAACATAACGTAACGTCACGTAACATAACGTAACGTAATGTAACGTAACGTAACTCAACGTCACGTCACGTAACATAACGTAACGTAACGAAACGAAACGTAACGTAACGTAACGTTACGTAAAGTAACGTAACGTAACGCAACGTAACGTAACGTAACATAACATAACAGGCACTTATGCGTCGACGCCTCTCGACTTGGCAGCCGGCACCGTTCGGGATGGGTGCACTGTAAGGTCTGGGGATCCCTAGACTTCCCCGTGTATCCCAAGAGCTCTTTCCTCAGAAAGCTACCTACAATGCACCTTCACGGCCCCACGCTTTCACCGGGTGAGATGCGAATATTTTGGGAGATCCGTCGCCCGAAAACAAAACATTGTCAACACTGGGATCCGTCCCCTGAACTAATTTTGCACTTCACGCGAAGATATAAGCCCGGCTATCTAATTGCCACACAATTTTGGGAAATCACACGTATATCAAACAAGAAACAAGAGGTACATTTTTCAGCTCATCTGACAGATGTCAAGTAGTTCCGCCTGTCATGGGTGCGTTCAAAAATCAATATTTCGATTCAGTTAAATCTGAAAAATAATATGCACCATTTTCACACTTGATAAACTTCTTCAAAGCCGCAAACAAACTGTAAACACAACATTTTTTTATCCCATTTACTTGAAAAGGACGACTTAGCTGGGCTTTCTTCTTCTTCAGGCTATATTAGTCCACTGCAGGACATAGCCCTGCACTCAAAGGAGGTAAAAATTCGTTTTTAATCCTCTTTGTAAGTGCGCCGCAGTTATTTTTGCCACGCACTCTTTGAATTTGGAACATCTTATAGGGTTTAGTGCCAAAGAAATCGATCGCAAATATTTTTTGAAGAAAGACTGGTTGGTACAACGGCCCCTAGTCGCGCCGGCGGCCACATAAAAAGAATCAAATTAAAAACGCGCAAAATACCGCCCGCGTTTTCGTTGATTTTGTTCTGAAAAATAAGTTCTTCAAGTGACTAGTACACCTAGAATTAACTTCTGAAAGTGTTAGAACTAACTCAAGAATGACGGATAATCTGTTACCTGCAAAATCCCGGGAGAAATACATGAAAACCTATGGCGCAAAGAATTTTTCAGAATCTGTATACTTGGCCTACTTCCAGTACATAGCCAAAAGTAAACAACCTTACACTCTTTGGAGTGTCTACTGAAAGCTAAAGTTAGTTCGTCATAAAACTGGACACATATTCGAAATTAACGTATCTGACGAGGATGTCTGATTGATTAAAACCTGTAACATCCAAAGTGTCTTTAGTCAAAAACATGGAGACTTTCCTTGATGAGACATCCGACAGTCTTTCTTGCCGTAAAAGTAAGTAACTATGTGTATGGTGGATTAGTAAAGTATAACCATAGTGTTTTAAAATGCAAATTTTATTGTAACGCGTAGTTTGATAGATGCTTCTCTTATTTACATTCGGTTTTGTTTCAGGTGGCTTTATTTTCGGAATATATGGAGATTGTCGTGGCAAAGTAATTTTTTAAATAACTGTTGATGATGTCGAAAATAACTCTGATGATTTACTGTTAGTAAAGCTGACAGAAACAAAAACATAAAATAACCGATCCCTCATAATCCGCGGGGAATACAGAACTATTGTGGGGAATGCCTGGACCTGCGTCCTGCTGATCTGAAGACCGATCGGTTTTACAATCGTTATCAAAATGGCAAGCGTTTGAATTGCCTGGCAATTTGATCACAAGGTAATGTCTTAGTAATGCAAATTACTTCAGCCAGATGTTGCTGCCTGTAGGTAATACAGAGAGCGTTGTAAAGAGGTTCGAAATTTCACTGATACTGTTGAGTCGCCCATTAGCTCAGTTGGGAGAGCGCTGGCACGGTTAGCCAGAGGTCGCGGGTTCGACTCTCGGCATGGGTGGAATGTTTTGCCTCTAAATAGGTTTTTAAAATTGTCCTTAGCACGGGTTAGTGCATTAAGAAGGATATAAAAGATAATATCTTCTATGTTCGAGTTAGCACCTGTAACACAAGTCATTTAGTTGCACTTAGTACCTACTGGGCTAGCGTGATCTGTGTAATATGTCGATGAATATTTATTTTTATTAATCTGATGTAATTAATAACAAGTAATTGGAAAATTTTAAATTTCTTTCAAGCCACAGTAAATCGCTACTTATTTGAAGTTACCAAGCTTTAAAAACCTATTTAGAGGCTAAAAATTTCACCCATGCCGGGATTCGAACCCGCAACCTCTGGCTATCCGTACCAGCGCTCTACCAATTGAGCGCGAGCGCTGGTACGGATAGCCAGAGGTTGCGGGTTCAAATCCCGGCATGGGTGAAATTTTTAGCCTCTAAATAGGTTTTTAAATTTGTTCCTTAGCACGGGTTAGTGCATTAAAAATAAAAATAGTGTAGTTACCAAGCTGTCAAGCTGTCAAATTATCCAGCTGTATACGGGACTGTGTTTTCATCGTATTTCTGCTACCCTTTTGGCAGATTCTAGAGCGGACTTAACTGTTCTCAAGCAACATGGTGGATGGAAGTCGAATGCTGTAGCAGATATACTCGTAGAAGATTCTATTGAGATCAAGACTAACCCAATGTGTTCGCATGTCATGTGAACGCATCGTTGCAAATATTGAATTGCAACATTCAGTTAATCGACCCATGCACTGTTGCCGTGCCAAACTACATCCAAACAACGAGGTTCACCGTCACATTTTCCTCAAATAAGCCATATTTGGATATTATTCTAAAGAAACAGAATTTAAAATCTACAAAAATGTCTATTCCTAATCAAATTGTTACAATGAATTTTCAAAATTGAGAAAATGTCTCAAATGTGGGCGCTTTTTATTTTCTCATAATGGGTGATGAAAAGTAGAGTGTATCACTCGGGCGCAAAATATATTTTTGGCTCTGGTGGCCGATTCTCGCCCATGCGAATTGAAAGCGTAGACGCAAAATGTACGAAAGCTTAGACATTTGTACCTTAAAAATAAGGTAACTCGACAGAGTCGTTAGACGTTTATTTTCTCAATCGAATTTAATGTACAATTCCAAGGCTTAAAGTCATAAACTATTTACGTATAATTCTAAGTCATAAGCCTTAGAGTCATATACGACTTACTTGCTAATAAAATGAGAATTGCCTCCCTGGCGTTGTACTTTAAATCCCGCGCTCCATTCATGAATTTACTATGAAATCCTTCGCTAAGCTCAATATTCTACTCTAGAATACCTCACTTCACTTTGGATTCAAAAAAGCGTCTTCACCGTAAAATGATTATTTTGCTCACTTATGATACAATCGCCTATACTTACTCATATTTTGCTTACGCAACGCTATTTCCCACTTAACCCGTGGGTACACTAGGGAAATACGGGTTTTTGTTCTACGCATATAGAGCCAAAATCAAATATCGCGCGCCGGGAAAAGAAAGCCCCCTGACATTATCGTATCTGCATTACTTTTTGTCGTTTTCAATATATTCGCATAGTGACTAGCTTTTGAACGCGGTTTTGCTCGCGCGAGCACGGTTTTATTAAGTTTAAAGGGGTATCTTACGTTGGAACAACATGGTGATGTGGATACGTCGTGTTGTCGCTGGGGGCCCACGGAAGTGCAACTGCACTTCTGTGGAATGAGACCCAGTTTGTCACAAGACATTGATCTAAGGGATTTGTTTTACCTAATTTACTTGTCGTTCGTCGTCAGGCTATACTAGTCCACTGCTGGACATAGTCCTCCCCTAAAGAGCGGGTGCGGGTAATGCCCATAATCCTCACGCTGGGCATGCGGGTTGGGTCGCAGTTCGGTTGAATTGTACTGCAGGGGGCGCTGCTGCCCACTCCCCGGTTTACTTGTACAATTTACTTGTTTTTACAATTTACTATAAGAATATTATTTATGTATAACTCATTTTGTTGTAACCCTAGCAAATAAAATAAAAAACAATACATAGTTGTATATTAAACGGGTCAAATCGCGATTATTTATTAGGTAAAACGTAATTACCTTATTTCCCGACGTTTCGGCAGCGATACAGTTGCCTTTTACCCTTAGACCCGTTTAATATATAACTATGTATGTGTATCGCGAATCATTAAGAAATACTAAAAACAGTAGAGTCAATAGTAATACCATGATGTAGGTCGTGGGTTCGATTCTTAGTGTAGGCCGCAGTATATTTGTATTAATGGCCTTAGTTTGGGTGTACTTCTATGTTTGTGATGTCCTTGTCTGGTTACCATAGTACAGGGTATATTGGTTTGGGACCAGGATAAATGATTGTGTTGTGTGGATATTATTTATTAAGGCAAGAAACAACGTAGGATGTACCAGTCTAGTAGATATATTACAGTTTGTAAACGTTTTTGATAATATTTCAGACGATTCCCGTACTCATGGTTTGAAGTATTACAATAAAAAGTAGTTTTAGAAGACTTAACTATATCTATTTGCGCAAGACAATATTTCATACGGTAAACATATTTGCGGTTCACAGGAGACAAAGAGAAGATTGAAGGTGGGGGAGAAGGGGGGAGCGGTGTCTAAGATTGGTCCGATTTTTGCGTGTAATTCGTTTTTGCATCTAGTAGAATGTAATAAATTGAAAGTAGATTTTAAAATAATAAATCAGTTACCAGGTCACCATACGCTTCGCATAAACACTGAAACATTAACAAATCAATTAAATGGTGAAATGTAGTAAAATTTACACTTCGATTATTACAAAAATAATAATTTAACGATTTAAACATTTCAAAAAAGACAACTTAGTTCAATTTCATTCTTATCTTACAGTGTCTTTCTACCACAATTTAATTTAAAAACATTATTATAATTCGCGGATAGCCAGAGGTCACGGGTTTGAATCCCGGCATGGGTGGAATTTTTAGCCTCTAAATAGGTTTTTGAAATTATTATAATTTCATAATGTCTCTAAATTATAAGTTCCCAGTATTTTATGAGGGTGATACTGCTTATAATAAATGATATTTAAAATTTAAATGTATAAAAAAATACTCTCGTAAGCTGGCTTTGAAAACTCTCAATATTCCATTTCATCAATGCGACTTTCCGATCACAAACAAACGGATGACGCATTTTAACAGAATCAGGGTGAATTGACAGAGAACATTCTTCCTCAGTCGAACTAGATGACGTTTGGGCCCTAATGTTTTATTCATGGGGAGAGGTCAAACGAAATATGTATGAAGCGAGAATCAAATATATGGAAAAAAATTGTGCAATATTCTGTCCTGCCTGGATAACGTTTGGTGCCTTACGTTTACTTTACATAATAATATGAATTTTTTATGGCATTTTACTTGTACCGTAACATATACTCTTTCTCTCTTTCTCTCTCTCTCTCTCTCTTTGAAAGAGGCAGATAATTTGTAGTGGATCGTATGTAGACAGCTTATATATAAGTTTTGTAAGTATCATTATTGGATTGTGTCTTTCATTTATTACTAGCTGATGCCTACGACATCGTTTGCCGATGAAATTTTGGCATATGTGCTATTCCTGATTATAGTTTATTTTTGTGCCGAATAGCACCCCAGTCCGTTTAGCTGTTCTAGCGTGAGTGACAAATATCCATACACATATACACATTTATAATATCAAGTAAGATGTTATTGTTATTAGACTTTATTTATTACTTCAATTATTTGGCGGAAATGAGAATATCAGCGTGCATTGAAAAGGTGGTATTTATGCTATTTTTATTTTTGTACGTAATACAGAGAATAGTGTAAAGAGGTTCGAAATTTCACTGATGCCGGTGAGTCGCCCATTGGCTCAATTGGTAGAGCGCTGGCACGGATAGCCAGAGTTTGCGGGTTTGAATCCCGGCATGGGTGAAATTTTTAGCCTCTAAATAGGTTTTTAAAGGATGTATTTAACATATTTTGTCAAAGCGTATTGATCAGTCTCAACATGTATCCCATGTAATGTACTACAAATCGCCTTAATATCAACATTAAACCATCGGTAATTAATGAAAACTGTCCAAACAGGCCTAGCCCACAGGAAAGACTAGTCAATACGTGCGGAGCCAACCAAGCCGCGGGTTTCCTCACGATGTTTTCCTTCACCGTTAGCGTGTGGTATTGCGACTACAAATTCGCAAATATACGTAACTTTAAAATTAAACAAAGTCATTGGTACATGCCCGCACTCGGGATCGAACCTGGGGCTCTCGCTTGCCAGTCTATGGTTCTACCCACTGAGCTACCACCGCTTAAAAAAATATAGTTAGAATATTTTCGGGGCTTAATCGCGTAGTAATTTATTGCTATTTTACCTCGACGTTTCGACGACGTTACAGTCATCGTGGTTACGAGAGTTCGCGAAAGTTTAAAATATGTTATAAAAAAATATGTAGGCAGCCTCTAATATTCTACTGCTGGACAAATTTACCTGGCATCCATGGCAGCCCCGTGACCACATCCGCAAACGCTGCGTTCCGAGATGCGATGAAATCGATTATAGCACGAATCCGACCAAATTTAGTAGTCCCAAAGTATCTCGCATATGTAGTACGAGTATATGTAGATATTTATTTAGAGTATTTAAGTATCATTTATGTAAGTTTATTGTTAGGTACTTCTCCGTACTTTTGTCTATTAATATTCGTATTTGCTCCGGCTACCCGTATTTATTTCTCCTCGGCAAATTCTCCAATTTGAGGTTGCCTGGAAGAAATTGCTTGGAGCAATAAGGCAGCCAATTGTATTTTATCTTTTTTATCCGCCGTTTTTGTAACTATTTTTCCGGTATACAATAAAGAATATTCTTATCTTATCTTATCTTATCTCGTACGAAATAAGGTTCTTGTTCCTACTGCATTTATATGGATTGGCACTGTAATCGATTCCATCGCGTCTCGGAACGCACCCAAAAATATGTAGAGGTCGTCCCGCCACCATCGTCTTTCCGGTCGACCTCATTTTCGATGACCGCCTAGGCCAGGGCTGGCGAACCAGTGGCACGCGTGCCATTGATAGCATGTGACAAAAGATTTTGATCGCGAAAGTAACAAAGTTCAGGTTGTGCAACGGGCAAACGCAAAAATTATTTCACTCGTATAGGCAATTATATTACTTTTAATGCACTAACCCGTGCTAAGGACAATTTTAAAAACCTAATTAGAGGCTAAGAGCTAGAGGCACGGATAGCCAGAGGTCGCGAGTTCGAATCCCGGCATGGGTGGAATTTTTAGCTTCTAATTAGGTTTTCGTCTAGGCAAATTAAATTGAAAAAAGCGTATTGAGTACAACTTTTGATTTTGGCTCTACCACTAAATCAAATTTAAAGTTTTAGACGATCATTCGGCGCAAAATTTAACCTTCTTTAATATTGCAATAATAATATTTTCAGTCCAACGTAACGTTTCCGAGCTACAAGCGCAAAACTGAAAAAAGTGCGACCAAGTCGCGGTTTTTTGGCCCCCAAAAGTTAAGCTCACCTCCTGAGACGGTGCAAACTCAGTTTACACCCATTTACGACCAAATAAAGGTATTAAAATGATATCCAGCTTTCTGAAAATTAATTCCTGGATTTTTTCTAATTTGATTGACCTAGTAGTGCGATTGTTTTTTTCATGATGAGTTTTGAATTGATAGTACATACCTATTTCTTTTCTCACTAATTCCTAAATGGAAGGGAGTAACTGCATTTAATTGCTCTATATTTAAATATGTTTCGTGAGGTTTCTAATAAGAGAAGACCTTGGTATTAATAATGTGACTTCTTTATGATAATATATATAATCGTTTATTTCGGACCATACAAAATCCATATAACTTAACCTAGCCTTAACAATTTAAATAAAATTGTAAATTTACTATAGCCTAATTTATAAGTCAACTAATCTGCATGTAAATTAGTCAATCAACGATTGATTGACCAATTCACATGCATCTGTTCAAAATGATGCCACATAGGGCAATCTGGCCTGTCAGATAGTACCTGCAGGATACCGCTGGCGCTGCCGCGGACGCGCTCTATTATGGATGCTACCCGCTTGCGCATGATGGCATGAAAGCCATCCGTGCGGGCCTCGGCAAACATGCCTGAGGCACTGCAGTACCGCGGCAGCCCCAGCAGCATCCTGAAGATGTTGTTGTATTGTACGCGGAGAGCGCTGAGAGCCCGCCGGGTACAGCTAGCCCACAGGCTGCAGGTGTAGAAGGATTGGCAATAGGCCAAATATGATAATGATATCACTCCTGTTGTATGTCCCCACTGCTAGAGTACGGATCTCTTTGGAATGTTAGGCCATACATCACCACGGGGGCCAAGTTCAAGTTGGTGGAGGATTGTAAAACAGTGGCGGCTCTTACAGTCAGAACTTATCAAGCCGCCCATAAGGCCTCAAAATTGTATTGGTAGTACTTTTTTTTAATTGTTTATTATTATTTTAATTCTATAAAACTGCCAATTGCATACCACTACTCAGATAAGAATCCTCGTAACTATTTCTTATCTCGTTTGGCAATAGAGTGTTATTTATGAAGGATGTCGTGAGCTGTGTCTGTGCCATCATGCCTAGTGAGATTGACGATGGGAAAGCAGTAGGTGCTGCGGCGCAAGCCAGCGCGAATCCCCCGCAGCAAGTGTCGGCACCCGCCCCACCTATCTCGGCGCGGACGCGCCGCGCGCTTGCCCGTAGTGTGAGACGAGCAACCGACGACGCGAGCTCCGTCTCTGCTCACCATGATTAAGCTCTGCGAATCGGAGCGAAACCTGGTCGGACTTTTCCGATATAACAACACCCGTAAGTAGATCCGGACTAAAAGTCTACAGAGTGTTATTTATCTATCTTTATTGCACTAATTACGAGTATTTGCAGAAATGCAAAAGGCGTAGATATCAACCCTATCGCTGGGACACGGGTTTTTTTCTGTATTGCAGGAAGGTTAGACTATACTCCACCACCGTGGTCAAGTCAGGGTTGGTGGAGGATTGTAAGACAGTGACAGGCCTTACTGTCAGAAAATATCAAGCCACCCATAAAGCCTCTGATATGGCTTAATGAATGCCATTACATGACAGCCGGCACCAACTGCTTAATCGGTCATGAAATACCACTAACGGTAGTCACGGGATGGTCACCCATCCTGCAAATAACCGTGCCTATTGTTGGTTAAGTCGAATGATTGATCAATCACTCGGTTCCATTAGGCCACGAGCGCTTTGCAAAAGGCGTGCAATCATTAAGATCCAGCAAACAAAAAAAAAATATATTTTTTTACAAAAACCTATTCAGAGGACAAAAATTCCACCCATGCCGGGACTCGAACCCGCAACCTCTGGGTTGTTGCTGCCTGTACGTAATGCAGAGAGTATAAAGAGGTTCAAAATTTCACTGATGCCGGTAAGTCGCCCATTAGTTCAGTTGGGAGAGCGCTGGCACGGTTAGCGTGGGAGTGGAATGAGTGGAGCATGGGTGGAATTTTTAGGCTCTAAGTAAGTTTTTAAAAAAAAATTGTCCTTAGCTCAACTTAATGCATTAAAAAAAATATAAATATATTTTTGTTCAACATACCAAAAAACATTTGGTATTTTTGTGGGTTTTTAAAGGGTTTAGACTCCCGGGTTATTCATATTTCGTAACACTTCTTCTCACAAAATAAGCTGCAAGTCAAACGAGTGCGCCGCGCGAGGGTTTGCTTAGCCTTTGTAAATTTACTCGCTATTACACGCTGATGGACGCATTTCTCTCTCACTGCAGATACTTTATTGCAGTTTTCGTAGATAACTGTGTTGCTGCGGCTAGAAATATCGACATACAGGGTGAATTTTTTAATGCGACATTTCTGAAAACAAGTTTATTTGTTACACTTTATTGCAAAATAAAAACGTCATTAAAAATAAAACTTAAATAACAGGTTTGTGATAGAAATTACGTGCAAAAGCGGACTTATTTCAAAAGATTTTTTTCCAGCCAGCCTAGAAATTTCTGAGTGTTACAAAGAGAGACAGGAGGGTAGGTTACACATTATTTTAGGGAAGTAAAATTAAAACCTTCAAAGAACCATTCGTAATACAAATTAGCACACTAAGACCGAGATCCACAGCTGCATAAGATATAAAATAATATATTATGTCACAGATTGATTCACTCAATTCCAATTTCCTTATTAGTAATTAAAGTTTATGAGTTTATTAGTGAATTGCTCGTAGCCCCAGCTGCCTGAACCAATCACAAAGGTTAAGCAACACAGGGCGCGTTCAGTGCTTGGATGGGTGATCGTTTATGACTATCGCTATTGGCATTTTTCCGGGCGGGTCCCTGATTCGCAAGGCATGATTAGCAGTTGGTGCCGGCTGCCGTCGATAGATAGCAGTCGTTAAACCAAGTCAGAGGCCTTAAGGCGGTTTGAAAACTTCTGACAGCTTACTGTAACCAGCCTTCGTGTTCTTAACCAGCCACTAGTCTTGCAAGCCTCCACCAACCCGGACTTGGCCCCCGTAGTGGAGTATGGCCTATACCTTCCTTAAGTAAGAGACCCGTGCCCCTCGGTGGGGACATAATGGGTTGATGATGATGAATAAATGATTAAAGAGCTGGTTTTGTAGTTCATAGTTGGGGGAAGGACCTCTGTAGTTTTATATAATGCTTGTCTCGTTGTTTCTTAATATGTTGTGGTTGTTATCACCCTTGTATGTCCCCACTGCTGGGGCACGGGACTCTTCTGCATCGCTGGAGGGTTAGGCTATACTCCACCACGGGGGCCAAGTCCGTTTTGGTGGAGGATTGTAAGACAGTAGCGGGCCTTACTGTCAGAAGTTATCAAGCCGCCCGTAAGGCCTCTGACATGGCTTAACAACTGACACTAAATGACAGCCGGCACCATCGGCTTAACGTGCCTTGCGAAGCACGGAAGCGCTCGGAAAAATCCCACCAGCGGTAGTCACGATCTCCCATCCTGCACCTGATCGCGCCTGTTGTTGCTTAACTCAAGTGATTGATTCCAATCGCTCGGTTCGCCTAGGCCACGAGCGCTTCTTCTTAATATGATGACTACCTTATGTAGTTTGTCTGTGTATTTTAATATGCATATATATTGTAGACTTTTAGTCCGGATTTACTTAGGGGTGTTGTTATATCGGAAAAGTCCGACGAGGTTTCGCTCTGATTCGCAGAGGTTAATCATGGTGAGCAGAGACGGAGCTCGCGTCGTCGGTTGCTCGTCTCACACTACGGGCAAGCGCGCGGCGCGCCCGCGCCTAGATAGGTGGGGCGGGTGCCGAAACTGGCTGCGGGGGATTCCCGCTGACTTACGCCGCAGCGCCTACTGCTTTTCCGTCGTCAATGTCACTAGGCATGATGGCACAGACACAGCTCACGATATATATATGCATATATATTTATAGATGTCAATCTATATATCTTATAGGAATTTTTAGCCTCTAAAAAGGTTTTTAAAAAGATGTCAATCTAGCTAAAAACTAGAATATACTAGCATGATGCTAAGATTGTTACCAGTTTTACATGTGTAACAAATAAAATATACACACACAAATTCGTCCAACAAATCTTGATGACATATATTCATTAGTATAAAAAATGCTTACAAAATATGAAATTACGGCCACCTTCTGGTTCTAGGTCCCTAGGTGAAGTTTAACCCAGTGTAAAAACCTGTATAGAGGCTACAATTCCCCCCATGCCGGGATTCGAACCCGCAACCTCTGGCTATCCGTGCCAGCGCTCTTTCCAACTGAGCTAAAGGGCGACTCACCGGCGAAATTTCAGTCAGTCAGCGAAAGTTCATCAGTGAAATTTCGAACCTCTTTACAATATTCTCTGTATTACGTACACTCTAAATAGGTTTTTAAATTGTCCTTAGCACGGGTTAGTGCATTAAAAATAATTTAACCCAGTATCTTTTTGATATTTAGTTTTGGTGTCACCTGAATATAAGATCTATATTTCTAAACTCCACATTAAGCTACTAGCGTTGAGTAAACTTTAAATTAAGTTACCAGTTATCAAGTCTTCTAAATTACTTAGGTCGAGATTAACTCAGCGATATACGCCGCTCCTCGAGCCTATTACCACACCAGTATATCTTATTACTATTACCATATTACCTACGATATTTACACGACCGAAGGTTTTCAGGCTCAAAGAATAACAATAAACAGATGGTCCGACCAATAAAAGTCCATAGTAATTTTTTACGTGTGCGGTTTTGTGGTCCATATAATCAGCCCATAAACAGAGTCCACCGTTGGGTATAGGACTCTTTTTATTCACACCAACCCATCCGGTTCTTTGCCAGTCTCTTCCAATGTCTCTGTATGAGATTTCTTCCAGCAAACCGTATAAAAAAGGAGGAGCAGTAAAAAGGGGATCTAAATGTGGTAAGCCAAAAAAATGTATGGTTGATGATCTCGGTGGCGCAGCGGTTTGGCACGCCTGACAGTAAAACCGAAGGTCTCGGGTTCGATCCCCAGCCGGGTCAAATTAGGAAACGAACTTTCTAGTTTGTCTCGGGTCTTGGTTGTTTCCTATGTATTTATTGTATTAAATCTATCGTCGAGTTAGCACCTATAACACAAGTCATTTAGTTGTACTTAGTATACGGCCATCGAGATCTGTGTAATATGTCCATGCATGTTTATTTAATTACTTTGTTGGCGCAGCGACAACATTATTTTTAGAACAGATGAAAAGATATCGTAAATATCGTAGATATATCAAATTTATCTTCTAATATTTAATATAGCAACTAATTCAATATAGAAAACTTTAATAATAAATTAAACACACACACTCACTCACACACACACACACACACACCCTCACACACACAAACAAATACACACATCCACAACCACACCGAAATTCAATCCCGTCTTAGTATTGGTAATATTTATTAAATTCATCATTGTCGTGTAGTACCAAAGTTTCATATTTTTAGCTTACTTTTTCTTTCAAATTGCATGCACTTGCTTATTTTTTGTAAAATCCTCATGAAACAAATTTTATATTTATCGTTTTAACCGTATAAAAAAGCTCGTAATTGGCCTATATATATATATTTGGGCCTAGGTATATATTGTTTTTTTTGGCTACGTTGTAAATGGACTTTCTGAACATTTCAATGTTTTACTGAGGCGGTCTTTTAGGACAAAATCTGTCTTTACGAGGTAACTCTAGGCCTTAAAATTAATTTCATGAGATATTGTTGTTCTGAAGTTGGAGATAAGTGGATTGCGCAGTTAGGTAATGTTGCCTCTTTGGTATTTACAAGATTAATGGTGCAAAGTTTTCAATATCATAATTATGATGTGTGAAGAAATAATAATAATCATATTAATTAATTAATTGTACTTTATTGCACACGACACATTTAACAGGGCATAAGGATGTAGGAATAACATGTACAACATAGGCGAGCCTATCTCTGAAAGAGATTTCTTCCAGCAAACCTTAGAGAGTCGGAGAGGCAGTAAAAAGCGTTAGGGTTGCTTACTAGCGCCACCAATGGAATAAAAATCATAACTTGTTTTATAATACGTTTTTTTTTTCAAATTGTAAACATGAGAAATCTTAACAACTGTGTTAACTATTTTAAGAACCTATTGTCTAGAACCTAGGATCAACAATTTAGAACTTTAATCGAATTCCGCCAAAAGCAGCCGTTTTTAGCGGAAATCGATTAAAGTCCCAGGATATTTATACTACGTTATAGGCTGTATGTTCTAAAAATAGTTACCACAGATAATAACATTTCTCATGTTAACATTTTGAAAAAAAAAAAACGTGTTAGAAACCAAGTTATTATTTTTATTTCATTAGCTAGCAGCCCTAAGCGCCATATTGATCGATTATTTCATTCCATTATTAAAATTTAAAATAAAAACTATTCCACACAATTAAATGACTTTTCTTGGTCCCAAACTAGGACACTATTTAATAAAAACTCCGATCTACCATACCCTGTTGTTTCACTGCTTATTAAGCAGTAAGTTTTTTTTCCTGCACTACCCTTTGCCCGTCTCTTCAATATCAAAGGTTAGCTGGAATAGAATACTTCTTGCTTTAAGCACACCTTTCTACGTTTACTCATATAATTAGTGCAATGAAAAATTAAAATAATAAATAAATAAAATAAGTGCTTAGATACTTCTGTGAGACGGAAATAAATAAATTATACTTACATCACCGGCTGAGTCAAAACTGGAGGCACTAGGCGCCATATAGAGTATAAAAAGTGGCTCCACCACTCAAGCGGTGTGAGTAATGGCCCCCCCAGTCATTTCTGTCCGCTATTCATACAGTCGCAAAGCTGCGTTGACAAATGACAGGGCATTAAACGAAGGCTTTTAAGGACCTGGCCCGGTGAGCGTGTAATATATTTTGAGGTGTACGCGTGTCTTTTGCCGGGAGGCTCTTTCAGCTCGGGCTGTCAAACAATGGGCACAGGTCTCTTCCTGTATCACAGGAAGGTTAGGCTATACTCCACCATGGTAGCCAAGTCCGGCATGGAAAAGAATTGTAATACAGTGGCGGGCCTTACTGTCAGAAGTTATTAAGCGGCTTATAAGGCCTCTGACATGGCTTAAAGACTAGGAGTGGGTCGTTGTCCGATTTTTCGACGACGAATCGCAACCGTTTTTTCTGGAACGAAAACAGGTCCTCGAAACGGTCCTCGTTCGCAACTGGTTTCATTGTATGCGAACGAGCAAGGCGCAGAGGACGGTCAAACGAGTGCGAACGAGACGAAATCACGAAACATCGGAAAAAATAAGTTGTTTTACACGATATTCGAATGTATATTCATAGACATAAAGACTACTTTATTGTATCACAGACCAAAACGAACGGAACGAGCAAGGAGCCGACGACGACGTCGCAATGATCTCATTACGTTCTAGGCTCTATTAATATAGCAATAAAGGACATATCCGCGTCAAACAATCTAAGGACTGGTCTCGCGACGAACAAACGCTGGCACTACTTTAGAGTCTCTGGAACTGCTTTATAATGAAACGTAAAACGGTCCTATCGTCGCGGAACACAAAACGGTCTTATAAAACGGTTCGTCTTTGCAACGATCACGCCTATTAAAGACAGCCATTACATGACAGCCGGCGCAAACGTATTAACGTGCCTTGCGCAGCACGGAAGTGCTTGGAAAAATGCTACGGGGGCTAAGTCTGGGTTGGTGGAGTAAACGGCAGATACAAAAGGTAAAATACAATTGATTTTTTTTTTTCTAAGGTTAACACGAGCAGTATACATAATTAAAACTGTTTTTATACGGATTTATGCTCGTTTATTAAATTTTTTACAAATTTCCAACGTTTCGGCACTTTTTCAGGTGCCGTGGTCCCGGATGACATCCGAATGTCAAAATCCGTATAAAAACAGTTTTAAAAATACAATTGAGTAAAATTGGTAAAGTAAAATAGCTATGTGCAAACTAAAACGTGGCACAGTTATATATATTAACAATCACTAGAAAATTATAGATTAATTAATTTAGTTAGCATGCTTGAGCTTATAAATAACACTAGCTGTGCCCCGCGGTGTTACCCGCGGTTTATAGATTTTCTCATGGGAATAAGATATTTTCGTGCAGTGAAACGTAGCCTATTTTAATTCAGGGTGTAAGCTAATACCATACGAAAATTTATTTTAGTTATTTGTTCAATTAGCTGTACTTACACAACATAAGCATAAACCAGAACCAAACTCTTCAAGAAGGCCCCATAGAATACCTTTACCGTTATGTAGAACATCGTTTGCACAGCGCTTCCACACTTTTATTTTTTCTTTCTTGTATAATAAATTGATGCTGTCGTGTAATTTAATAAACTTGACATATTTTCAAGCAAAAATCTCTATTACAAAATACTTGAACAGGCAGAATTATACTGATACAGAAAACTTATTTAAGATTGTTAAATAAAAATTATTGTATTTACAAGCAAAACTAGGTACATAACTAAATATATTTATTATTATTTTACTTTTGAATTATCTATATTTAATATTTATGTAGTTATACAAATATATATTATTATATTATAATGGCTTTATATTATATATATTTATACAATATAATTATGTGTATTCATATATATACGTTTAAATTTATATATATTTAACATACAAATTAATGCCATTATAGTAGTGTGTTTTTCTAGATTAGATATTCACAAAAACGTTTATTTTGTAAGGTAACCGTGTTGCGTAATTAGCTTGCCGTGAAAAATGTATTCTGTGAACACTAATAAAGTCCCCAAGATACAGGCCTCGCCTAGTTTGGGGATTGCCGTTAAACTGTGTATTGTGCACCTACCCACCTCTTTTGTTAAACAAAATATTATGTAACAAAAAAAATATGCTGTAACTGTGTTATTTCAATAAATCTTATTTTACTTTTTTTTTACTTTTTATTGAAATCGCTCCAGCCGTTTAGACATACACAACCACAAATTTCGTATAGCATTATTGTGATGTGATACCAGCTGTGCACCGCGGTTTATCGATTTTCCCATGGGAAAAAGATATTTTCCCGCAGCAAAACGTAACTTATGTGTCAATCCAGTGTATCAGCTAACTCTATACCAAATTATGTTAAAATCGCTTCAGCCGTTAAGACTTGAAGAAGTCACAAACATACACACTCACAAACTTTCGCCTTTATAATAATCGTGTAATGTGATTAAATATGTCACATCTTGAATGTTACACAACTTTCGCCTTTATAATCTTAGTATGGTGTAATTAGTGTGATATGATTATAGTTTAAATTATAATTAATGTAGAAGATAGTCCCATGTGCAGGTGATAGGTAATAAGCGTATTATTCACAGATCCAAATTGCAAAATGTATAACGTTTCATCGCTACGCCAATAAGCGTGTGGCGCTTTGTGTAACTGAATGAAAAGATGTTCCATGAAAATACAATAGCTATAGCAAACAATACAAAAGCTGTCCACGGTTTTGGCTTGGCCAATGAATATTACTCATTTAATTTAATTTCATTTTATTTATTTACTTCCGTCATTTTGTACACAGGATGGTAATATTACATTGTTTAGATCATACATGAAGTCCTCTAGAACGTAGCAATATAAATAAATAAATAAATATTCATGGACATATTACACAGATTTCGTTAGCCCTATACTAAGTACCTACATGTAAAAGAATTATTGTTATAGGTGCTAACTCAACGATATATTTAATACAATAAATACATAGATAACACCCAAGACCCGAGACAAACAAGAACAGTTCGTTTCCTAGTTTGACCCGGCCGGGGATCGAACCTGAAACCTTCGGTTTCACAGTCAGCGTGCTAAAACGCTGCGCCGTCGATATTATTACTACTTTTAGTTTAGCCTAACCGCCTAATCTTCCTGCGATGCAAGAAGAGAACCATGCCACAGCATTGGGGCCATACAGAGGGTTGATATAATTATCAGCATTAATTTTAATTACATTATCATTAGTCATTGTCACGATTACGTTCTTTTTAGTACATTACCGACAAAAGTATTTTATTAAAATTTTATCTAAGTATATTTTTATGTCACATAAATACATACATAAGGCCTGTATCCCGGAGGGGTAGGCAGAGACCAGGGTTTGCCACTTTCCACGATTCTGACAGATCTCTTTCGTTTCATCAACATTCATTAGTCTTTGCACGCACGCACGCCGGGTTTCTTTCTATCTTGACCTTCACTAGTACATTCCATCATCTGTTCGATCATCATTTATTTGGTTGAAGTATATTATCCGTCTGAGACGTCTCTTACCGGCTCTTTCACCCACTCGCATATATTTCTTTCGTCAATCTTTTCTGCTTTAATCTCTCCATAATATTAAAACCAAAGCAAAGCAACATTCCTTGTTCAATTCTAGTCATCTCATTATCTTTTAGTCCACAAAGTTCTCTAATCGAACTATTGCGTATCCTATGCAAGTACTTAACAAGTTCGTTAAAAGCTGTCTTAGTGAGTTAGTCATGAGATTTACGCATAGTTGGGCCATGGTACGTAGTAAACGCTGAGGAATAATACTCGGTTTTCATTACGATGTTTTCCTACACCGTTGGCGAGTGGTATTGCCACAACAACTTCACAAATGTACATAACTTAGAAAATAATGTCATTGGTACACGCCGGGATTTGAACCCTAGACTTCTCGAACGAAAAGCAGTCGCTCTACCGCTCTACTACCAATGCTTCTTCAGCTTAAAATCTGTTGTATAAACGTCCTCTAGATATTTTCTCTGAACATTAAATATCTATGCTAAAGGTGCCCTTGGTTATACGTATGAAGTATAATGTATAGGCACAGCAGTAATTATCGTGAAATTGTTTTGTTCGAATAAATTTCTACCGATACGTAAATATCAAAAAACAAAACGATGAGTTAAAAATTAAAACAAAAGGCAATAGTCGCATTGTACATCAGTTCATGCCTTTTGTTTTTCCTGAATAGGCGTTCCAGTATGATTGTGTTTTTCGTATAGCATTATTATCCTGTAGGCTTTTCAGGTAGAAAATATTTTACCTGTACAGGAGTATATTCATATTATGTCGTTCATATGGATGGGCGAAAATTGCCATAAAGGGGTACCCCGCGACGGTTATCGCAAACGTGGTGGCCAAAACGGAAAAGGCGGGACAATCTCTCCACCGTCTTGCCCGGATGGGAGATGACTGCTCAAGAAAGGGAGGAGTGGAAGTTCGTGGGAGAGGCATTTGCCCAGCAGTGAGACACAAAAATGTCTGAAAAATGTTACAAGTTTTTAAAAAAAGGAGAACCCTAAAAAACAGAGGCAGCAATGAGACATAAGTACTGCTCAGTAATAAAATTTAAACTTGTAACTTCACGGTGAAAGAAAATTCGGTTTTATGTATCGGCGTTGTGTTTTACGTATGTGTTACTAGGGATAGCGCGTAGATTCTTACAGCTGAAGAGAAGAGAGGCCTGTCGATTGCACTAAAAAGAAAGATGAAAAAACCTACTGCTTTGCATTGAGGTGCTATGAAGTGCTAACTAGAGCTACCAATGGCAAAATCATATCTTCTTTAATGATGCGACTTTAGAAAAAGGAACGAAAAGTCAACACCATAAATATTAACATATAGTTTTTATATTTCGAGTAGTTTTTTTTAGAACTTGCTGTCGTATCAGAGTTTCGCCAAAAACGTTATAAGCGGAAACCAATTAAAGTAATTGGTGGCTGAGCCTAAGTTCTAGACTGTAGTTCTAAAAATAGTTATCACACTTTTAAGATTTGTGTTGTTTTTTTCACGTAAAGTTTTTGAAAATACGTATAGCAAAACAAGTAATTTTCATTCCATTAGTGTCAGTAGTTAGCAGTGCTTAGCGCTTTAACTACGTTACGCGGAACGATGATTAAATATAATTATATCAACCCTTTGTATGCCCCCACTAATGGGGCACGGATCTCTTCCTGCATTGCAAGAAGGCCATACTCCACCGCGGTTGGTGGAGGATCGTAAGACAGTGGCATCGCTTCACGGTTGCCATTACATGACGGCCGGCACCAACGACTCAACGTGCCTTGCACAGCGCGGAAATATCGAGGTTAAAAAGTCATGATCGAACGTAGAATCAGACACATACCTACATACGAGCCAAACACAATACCCTCCTTTTGAGTACCTACGGTGTCGGGCAAAAAGTTGTCTAATTTTCCAACTTCCTCCGTAACAATTTAGTGGCAGCCCAAAAGGCCAGCTTTTCAGACAACAGTCGGCAAATAAACTGCTTTATTCATAACCCCTCCAAGTAGGGATTAACCGTCCGATACATTATAAATTCATAATCCCGAGCCCCAAAATAAACGCTACAGAAGATCTGTTCAGTTTCGTTCAGTAAATATATTTTTTTCGCATTAATTAAACTGTATGTCTGGTAGTAAGGAAGCGCCCGTGGCCTAGCGGAACCAAGTGATTGAAGTCAATCACTTGAGTTAAGTAACAACAGGCGCAAGACGGGTAACCGGCCATGACTACCATTTTTCTGAGCGCTTCCATGCTTCGCAAGGCACATTAAGCCCTTCGTGGCGGCTGTCATATAATGGCGGTTGCAGAGTCATGTCCGAGGCTCTATGGGCGGCTTGATAACTTCTGACAATAAAGCCCGCCACTGTCAGAAGTTCTAGAAGTCTTACAATCCTCCACCGACCTAGACTTGGCCCCCGTGGTGGAGTATGGCCTAACCTTCCTGCGATGCAGGAAGAGACCTGCGGCCCAGCAGCAGTACAAAGTGTTCATATCAAACTGTTTGTCTAGCAGTAAATAGAATAGAATATATTTATTTGTCTTCAAACGAAATAAGACACAACACTCGCTTATACTAGAGGCATTAATGACAGTTTAAAGAGACTATTATTTAACAGACAAATAAGACAAATAGACATTTTGTTAATAACCACGCGAGTCCATCGCGATAAATAAGTTTTTTTATTAGTAGAGATGAAGCGCTCGTGGCCTAGTCAAACCGAGTGATTCGAATCAATCCCTTGAGCTAAGTAACAACAGGCGGGGTCATGTGCTAAATGAGTGACTGTCCCGTGACTACTGCTAGTGGCAATTTTTCCGTGCTTCGCAGGGCACGCTAAGCCGTTGGTTGTAATGACAGTCGTTAAGCCATGTCAGAGGCCTTATGGGTGGCTTGATAACATCAGTCAGTAAGGCCCGCCACTGTCTTACACTCCTCCACCAACTCTTACTTGGCCCCCGTGGTGAAGTATGGCCTAACCTTCCTTCGATGCAAGAAGAGACCCTTGCCACACCAGTGGGGGCATACAACGGTTCATATCAATTAGTAAGAGATGCCACACTTTTCCTTAAAAGAAGTGAGTAGTGTTTGTGAAACTGCAGAAGTTAATACCTATTCGTAGCTTGCTAGTATTTCTAATAGTTTCTCTTCTAGGCCCAAACCCTTCCACTGCTAAGCCGCGGCCAGTATGTGACCGGAAAGTAATGACATATTTGTTGAACCTTCTTGTGGCCACGTAATTGATTTCGGTGATTTTACTATTGATTTATTGTCCAAAGGGTTAAGTGGGTCTGCCGTGCCGCAGTTGGTAGGATAAAGGGCTATTCAAAGGTTTTATAGGGCTGGAAACGCCTTACAGTAAAGCTAGATGTAAAGGAAAACATCGTGAGTGAATTCTGAGTATCTGTGGTTTTTGTTATTAGTTTATTTGCTTCATGCGTATGATGTGTTAAGTTATATTTTTGTTTTTATCATCATTGTCATCATCATTTGACGTCCACTGCAGGACATTGACCTCTATCACGTCATGGTCATCCGCCGTCATCATCTAGTGACTCCCCGCGACCGTAATCAGGTCATCTGACCATCTGGTAGAGGGACTGACCACGCTGCGTTGTCCGGTCTCTTAGTTAATTATACTTTATTGCACACGAAACATTTAACAGGATATTACATAAGAAAACATGTACAAAGGCGAGCTTATCTCCGAAAGAGATTTCTTCCAGCAAACCTTGGAGAGTCGGCCAGATCAGATCTTTTTCGCCCCAATGGCCTTCGAGCAGTTCATCGAGTTATGTGCCCCGCCCGCTGCCACTTCAATTGAGCAATTCCAGCAACTGAGCAATTTTTATTTTATTTCATGAAGTTTTGGTTCTCAACAAAGTTAAAAATAAGATTTACACTTTTTTGAGTCGTCGTCGTCGTCAGGCTATACTAGTCCACTGCTGGACATAGCCCTCCCCTAAAGAGCGCCACGTTGTGCTATCATAGGGGGTAATGCCCATAATTCCCACTTTTTTGAGTGGCAAAGTAAAATATTTTCCGATGTCTCAGTTTAAGCTTTGGCGAAAAAATAAGCTAAGTAATTTCAAAGGGGTTAAAAACAAAAATGGGGTCTTTTCAAATAGGTGTTGTTTTTATACAAAATCCACTTTAGAATTTTGCCTCTAGGGTTTTCCCCATCACTTCCAAGCCCAAACAGTATTATAATGACAAAATAATAACAGCAAACTAAAAGCTATTTTGTGTCGCGCTATATTTGTCACTTCAAAACGGACAGGGCTATTCAACCTTGGTTGGCGTTTGAAGAAGTTTTTTGTAGATGTCCAAAGTCCGGTCAACATCGTTTAAGCCATGCGATTGGTTGATTGATTGATAAGTCTGCTCCCGCAAACCTTATGTTTATCGGGATCTGTTTATTTTATTGACAGCCTTGTAACCCATTTTCACACTTAATATTTATATAGATTGATAGAGATAGAGAACACTTTACTGTACATTAAAATTAAAAATACGCAGATACTTTTTAATCTAATAGTACAAGCGGTGGCCTTATGACTAAAAGTGATCTCTTCCAGACAACCTTTTACTTTTGAAACTAGGAAGCTCGAGTCCGTGTTATGACTTCCAAAGCCCGGTTTACATAACAAAAAATTAAGTGCTGTAGAATTACGAGTGTTGAATGTTAATGATTGTTATTACTTCAGATTGATTTTTGCTTAAAGAAAAAAAAATAGTCTTTTATTCGGACTTCGAATGTCGCCGCGCCCCCCCGCTCGACGCTAGGTTGAGCGGTAGCAAACCTTAGGATGAACCTACAAATTTGTTTATTTTGTGAGTAGTTTCAACTAATATTTTTACAATTATAATTTTAATAATTGTATAGAGGTACGATGGCGCAATGTAGCAGGAGCAAGATGCAATTCTACTCATAAAAAGTGTAAACATCAACTCAAAAGGAAGGCAAGGAATGGAGGAAAATAAAATAACAGATTTTCAGTAATAAGATAAGAATATTCTTTATTGTATACCGGAAAATTTATACAGAAACAGCAGTTCAGAAGATAAGATACAATTGGCGTCCTTATTAGCAATAAAAATTTCTTCCAGGCAACATCAAATCGGAAAATTTGCCAAAGGAGAAATATATACGGGTAGTTGGTAATAATTATATTTTTGTTCATAAATAATTACGATTAGACAACTTTAATTCATAAGCATCGCGAATTGTTAAAAAATACTTTCAAATTATAGTTCGGCAGTCACCATTTTAAACACCTTAAAACTTGAGTATTAGTAATGTGAGCCGAGAAGTTTATAAGCGGCAAAAACAATGCATCAATATAGTGGTAACTTTATTGCTAGATAATATTATTTTAACTGTTTTAGATGCCTAATTAATTTATTGACACTGAAGACAATCTTTTCAGGTTTTACATTATTTAAGTAACATTGTGGTCTTCGTATAAGGATGAAAAGGTTGAGGAGCTCTGGCCGTGCGCTTGGTGTCACGAGAGGGTAAATAAAAACAGAGGCGTTAAGTAGGAAACAAAGAGTTTCTCGTGGTCGCGTTAACATACAATTTCCTTTCGGGTTAAGGCACACTTGCTACAAGAACTTGCAAAAAAGAAATAATTTAAGTGGAGATGGCTTCTCCATTTAAAAAAATAAAAATCGTGACATAAATAAAAATAAAATAAATGTGAAATAAAAACACATTAACATAATAATATTTCTTATTGACAATATTATCAAGCGTCTCGGTATTCGGTATTCTGGTACGGCTGAGGACACAAAAAACCCAGGTCTTGAATGTTTACATCTTGTGATGTCGCTGGTTCTGGTACCCACGACACAGCAGGGTATCCTAGTGTGGGGCCAGAAGCAATGTATGTGTCAGTATGTAAATGTTATGTTATTCTAGCAATTAACACGATTGACAACGAAAACAGAAGTCATGGGTTCAATTCCTATTTTCGTTAGGCTGGGTGTATTATAGGCATCCCAGATAGGCATACTTTTTTGAGATACCTCGAGATTAAGTTGTGTGGAAATTATTAATGTTATTGAAAGAAGAAATCAAGAAATTAGGAATAACGCAGTAGAAATGAGGTCTTTGAGAATGGTTTGGTGTTATTTTGAATGACAGGATACGCAACAGTTTGATTAGAGAACGTTGTGGACTGAACTATGCTGTGACTAGGAATGAGAACGGTATTGACTTTGGTTTGGACGGAGGGGATGAAGTAAGAAAGATTGACGAAAGAAATATGTCGAGCGAATATGGGTTGAAGGACCAGTAAAGGACGTCCTAAGCGGACTTCGAACAAATACAGGGGTATAGTAGCAAAGGGGAAAAAAGTACCCGAAACTGACGTTCGTGAATGCAAAGAATAATGCATGCTTATGAAACAGAAGACGTCTATCGGGATCATGGCAAACCCTGCTCTTTCTCTGTCTCTTCGGGATAGATGCGTGTGTTTAATGTGTTTCACACTACAGCGTATTGCACTGTACTCAGAATAGAAAATGTAACACAACAGCGTTCGACTAGCATTCCAACTGACTTTTTTTAACAATTTATTGTGATTTGATTTTTGATGTTATTTATCATAAACAATTTAAAAACGCCTAGCGCCACCTATATGAATTTATAACAAAGAGATGACAAGAAAAAAAATGTATTAGAAGTTTTGATGCGCTCGTGGCCTAGGCGAGCCGAAGTGATTGGAATCAATCACTTGGTTTAGCAACAACAGGCGCGGGATGCGTGAGCGTCATGTGACTACCGATAGTGGCATTTTTCCGAGCGCTTCCGTGCTTCGCAAGGCACGTCAAGCCGTTGGTGCCGGCTGTCATACAATGGCAGTCGTTAAGTCATGTCAGACGCCTTATAGACGGCTCGATAACTTCTGACAGTAAGACCCGCCACTGTCTTACAATCCTCCACTAACCCGGACTTGGCCCCGTGGTGGAGTTGGCCTAACCTTCCTGCGATGCAGGAAGAGACCCGTGCCCTAGCAGCGGGGACATACAAGGGTTGATAAGAAGAAATTTTGAACTGTTGGTTAAAATTTTGTGTCTTTTTAAATGTATCGTTGGTTTGTCGCTACTGTCCCTTAATGTTGCCCCTAGTACCTCTTTGTTGGTGCTGCTTTTACATACTATTTTCTCTCTGGAGCGTCTTGGCTGGAATTTTGCATTTCGCCTCGCAAACTATTGGCGCTCGGCACGTTGTCATAATACACTATGCTCTGAGCGGCTTTTAGGTCCTACTTGTTTATTTTATTGCCAGTTTTGTGTTTCTAACTGAAGCGCTACATCCTTTGAGGAAACCCACTTAAAAAACCGTAAGTTTAGAAACTAATCATTGATCTTATATAAAAAGAGCAGTGGAAGCGCTGTAAGTAGTATCAACAATACTGTTTTTCGCAATGAAAAGAACATGCCCTCAAAATTTAGCTTTCTAATGTAGCCTGCATAAGTGCGCTGGCACGGCTAGCCAGAGGTCGCGGGTTCGAATACCGGCATGGGTGGAATGTTTAGCCTCTAAATAGGTTTTTAAGATAGGCAAAGAACATATTATTGCAATACCAGAAAAAAAAACACAATTATAATTTCTTGATTGATTGAAGATGTTTATTCAAATAAAAATATAAAAATTATACTATTTTTATTTTTAATGCACTTACCCGTGCTAAGGACAAATTTAAAAACCTATTTAGAGGCTAAAAACTTCACCCATGCCGGGATTCGAACCCGCAACCTCTGGCTATCCGTGCCAGCGCTTTACCAATTGAGCCAATGGGCGACTCACCGGCATCAGTGAAATTTCGAACCTCTTTACACTATTCTCTGTATTACGTACAGGCAGCGACATCTGGCTTAAGTAAATTGCATCACTTACTGCCTCGACTACCTACTTTGCAGTTAGGTTTTACATCGGAACGATATCACTGTACCCACATGATTTTACTATTTTTAATGCACTTACCCGTGCTAAGGACAAATTTAAAAACCTATTTAGAGGCTAAAATAAATTAACAGTAAATTTTTAGCCTCTAAATAGGTTTTTAAATATAAAAGTTGTTTTCTGCCAAACTGCTTAAGCGTTTGTTGGCAGGTGCTTTTAACTACTTTCTTGTCGCTTAGAGCAATCTCTTTCAGACCACCATGCAGCAAAATTGCATGAAGAATGTAATCGGTAGGTGGATGTATATAAAGAAAATGGAAAAAATCTTTATTTGTGAATTAAATTTAACTGCTGTGTGGTGTCGGCCTAGAGAATAGCACCAACCCCAATTCTTCCCGCGGATGTCGTAAAAGGCGACTAAGGGAAGACAAGGGACTGCAGTACAATTCCACCAAACTGCGATCCCCAAGCTGCGAGGCCTAGCGTGGAGATTATGGGCACTACCCCCCAATGATGGCACAACCTTGTGGTATGGCGCTCATTAGGGGAGGGCTATGCCCATCAGTGGACTAATATAGCCTGAAGAAGAAAATGTAACGAAAGATTGCAAACATATAGTTATCCACTAAACCGAGAAATTAGAAAAAAATACTGTGTTAAAAACCTATTTAGAGGCTAAAAATTCCACCCATACCAATTGCCCTTAGCACGGGTTAGTGCATTAAAAATAAAAATAGTATAATCAAGTGGGTACAGCGATATCATTCCGATGTAAAAACCTAACTGCAAAGAGGCTGTAAGTGATGCAATCGACTTCAGCCAGATGTCGCTGCCTGTACGTAATACAGAGTTGGATAGAGCGCTGGCACGGATAGCCAGAGGTCGCGGGTTCGAATCCCGGCATGGGGGGAATGTTTTGCCTCTAATTAGGTTTTTAAAATTGTCCTTAGCACGGGTGCATTAAAAATAAAAATAGTATAAATTACTGTGTTATCCATCGACAGTAAAATAATTACTACCTAGTAACACTTTTGCGGTTTGCAGAAACCAGAATGAGATTCTGCAAAACACAAATGTATTTGCTGGCCTTTTCTGAATAAGCCCCTAAAGTCCGCTCAATAAAAGCCTTTTATTACGAGTATAACAAGCAACAGAGGTGAGAATGTGTTTCACTGTAACGAAATGATTGCGCGATTTAGATTCAATATTTCTTTCCAGCCTCGAACATCCACATCACAGCCAGCATTGTGCCCCAGGTCAAATAAGCTGGTGGGCGTCCTACGAAGTCCAATAAAAACAATGTATCGGGTGTGCAGAACACGAATCAGTATTAAATACAGAACTGTTATGCGAATTAAACAAAGTATACGAATATCAAAATTCGCTGGTATTCCAGCCAGCGCATGATGATATTTTACAATTTTGTTTTCAGTCCTAGCCGTGGCGGTTGAAACGTACCCCGGTGATAAATGATAGTTGAATGTGGTCATTGACCTAATATAGGTGTTTACATCATACAAAAGAGCAGTCGTAGTCGAAACGACTGCGCTTTTTCTATAACTGTTATAAATTAGATAATACTCTTTATAATACACCATAGATTCTGCGAGTAAATGTAAAACATAAGTATCTAAGTTACATAGGCTTATCGCTAAATGCAATCGTTACTATACTAGTAATATTGTAATATAGTTTTAGTGAAACTAGTAATATTTTAACTACATTTTTATATTTCACATACATCGAACTCACTCCTTTGTCGCGTAAGGGTAGGCAGACACCACTGTTTGCCACTTGCCTTGCTTCTGAGAAACCTCTATCCCTTCCATGACAGTCCTTAGCCGTTGGATGCACATAACCTTTGCTAATTACAATAGTTTTAAATGTTGTACATGTTCAAGGAGAGTAAATTTCCGTTGTAAGAAATAATCTTCAAATTTTTAGAATGGCAATGGGATCGCGATACTGTTTTTATTACTCTATCGGTTTGTTCATGTGTCCGTCTGTTCATCGTAAATTTAAAGAGCTGTATGATTAAGCCATCTTAAGAGGCTGTACTACTTTAAATCCAAAGTCATATCACGGCACATTTCCTATCAAGTCATAAAAAAATACATTGTATAAACCATAAGAAATTAATGTTAAATCTCTGTTTAAAAAGTTTTTCTGTTCAAAAAACGTTTAAGTGTACAATCATAAAATAAAAATCACTTCAATAAAATTATGGGCAC
Organism: Yponomeuta sedellus; assembly: GCA_934045075.1. Classification (NCBI taxonomy): domain Eukaryota; kingdom Metazoa; phylum Arthropoda; class Insecta; order Lepidoptera; family Yponomeutidae; genus Yponomeuta; species Yponomeuta sedellus. The sequence goes on along the minus strand of OW203722.1, from coordinate 2,491,610 downwards.
AGTTTATAAGTAACTTTCCCAAAAATATGCCAAGTTATCATTAAATTTAAAATGAAATGCGATACTCATAACTTAAAAATATCCTTTATTGTAGACGAGAGCATGTGCCATATTTTTTAAAGATACAGAATACAGTCGCGCGCACTAACATGTAAAGATCTTAGAACCTTGTCACATTATGCTACTTTAGAGTGATGTATGAGATATTGACTATTTTGACTTTGAGAAGGTACTGAAATTCACATATGTTAGTGTTCGTGGTGGTCAAGGGAGGGAAGGAGGTTGGTAGGCAGACCACTGACACGATGGTCAGACGACATCGAGAGGGTTGCGGGTCAGAAATGGATCAGATTAGCACAGGACCGTGAGGAATAGCGCAGTAAAAAGGAGTCCTATGCCCAGCAGTCAATTGATGTGGGCTGATTATAGAAAGATCGATAGTGTTCGTCACTGTACAATTGGCAACCACAGTGCTATAAATAATTCCTGCTTATAGTTATTCATTATCAATAGATTCACTAATTATTTAACCAACGCATCTGTATATTAGCTCTCTCATTGCAACTGAAAACGCTGAGTGGCTCAGAGAGGGCGGCGCGCACTCACCGAATGAAATTAATCGTCCCGTTCATATAATAAACGTATTAAAATAGGATCAGTTATATTTTTTTGGCATGTGAATGTAACAGTCACTCTTTATCTCCACAGTTAGTGAGGATCCACTTAAGTGAAGTATCATCCAACGCTGTAGTGCCGGAATAGTGTAGAAAAATTCTAATTTTTATTGTAATTGGTTTAATTTACAGGACAAGCAAACGTTGTCTTTATATCAACCCTTGTATGTCGCCACTGCTGGGGCACTGGTCTCTTTCTGCATCACAGGAAGGTAAGGCCATGGGGCCAAGTCCGGTTTGGTGGAGGATTATATATAAGACAGTGGCGGGCCATACTGTCAGAAGTTATAAAGCCGCCAATAAGGCCTCCGACATGGCTTAACGACTGCCATCACATGGCAGCTGGCACCAACGGCTTAGCGTGCCCTGCGGAGCACGGAAGCGCTCGGAAAAATGTCACTAGCGGTAGTCACGGGACGGTCACCCATCCTGCCCCTGACCGCGCCTGTTGTGGCTTAACTCAATTGGTTGATTCCAACCACTCGATTCGACCAGGTCACGAGCGCTTCATCTCTTAATAAAAAAAAAACTTATTAGCATTTATCGCGGTGCAGTTTGTGGTATGATGACGATTACCTGATATGTAGAGAAAAACTAGTGCCTGGGGTCTTTTGGATGGATGGAAGACAGGATGGACAGCCTCATAAAGCGCCATTGGGTGTCGATGCATGTAATAGCGACTAATAAGCTGGGGCTGAGTAATAGAATGGAACGGAACAGAACGGAACGGAACGGAATGGAACGGAACGGAATGGAACGGAACGGAACGGAACGGAACGGAACGGAACGGAACGAAACGGAACGGAACGGAACGGAACGGAACGGAACGGAACGGAACGGAACGGAACGGAACGGAACGGAACGGAACGGAACGGAACGGAACGGAACGGAACGGAACGGAACGGAACGGAACTGAAAGTAACGGAACGGAACGGAACGGAACGGAACGGAACGGAACGGAACGGAACGGAACGGAACGGAACGGAACGGAACACTTATACTAGTTCGGTCCTTTAACTCCTAGGGGAGCATAACCACATTTCTTTAACCACATATTTCCACTTCTGACGGTAAAAGATGTAATTTAATGTAAATTCCTTTTATATTACTATTTGTACTAACTTACCGTTACTTACCATTGTCAGTAACACCATAATTATGAGCGTTGCCTGAAAGAAATAAACACAATAAATTTACATAGTGACTGCAGGTTTTCAGTTTAAGAATCATACTGAATAAATAGTGATGTACGTGTATTAGTGCGTATAATTTGACTTCATCATTATCAACGTAATCAGCAAGTTTCAGTCCACTGCTGGACATAGACCTTTCAGAAGGCATGCAACTGAGCCCAATCTTTGGGTCCTTCGTTACAGTACGCTCACAGACACACACACATCGCACCCTCAGAACGAAAGGGGCCTAAGTAAAAAAATAGTGAAATTGATTTACAATCACAGAGAGTCATAAAATGGTATGCCGTGGACGGAAGATTCGCTATGCTCTTTTTTTACAATAAGTGCCTTTGTTTTACTATTCATCGGATAGAGCATACCTTTTTATGCCTCTATGATTGTTAGATACTCAATTTTTCGAGAATTTTTTGAGTATTTAAACTATTTTTTGACTTAGGTCTCTTTCGTTCTGAGGGTGCGACATATACACGCGCACACACAAAGGCACAACGCACATACACACACCTTTTTGGACTATTTCATATCTTTACCAGCACAGTAATAGAAAAAGCACGTCTTTCCATAATACAGGTCACTACTTTACTACAGACCCCATACCCTTGCATAAATTGTGTCTTTCCTTTCATGTTTCAGTAATAATTTTGTTTCCAGTAACTGCTGACCACGAAATATCACTGAAATATAAAACAAAACACAGCGGATAGATGTTACGTATCTTGTATCGTTGTTTTTACAACGAACGCACCATTATTATTTCTCATCAATATCTATTTGCTTTGGAAATAGTTCCATTGCGGAAGCAAACAACAAACACGCTCTCGTTCAATTCTGGTCTCGGAGCACTACAAAATATTGTCACTCACACGAACAGAAGTCTTTTTTTTGATTTCACATCAAATCAGGCTTAACTATCGTCTATGGCTGCCTGGAAGAAATTGCTTTTAGTAACAAGGCCGCCATTTTTACTATATTTTTATATAATTTGTGTTACTGTAATTTCTGTGTACAATACAGAATAGAATATATTGTTCTGTTCCGTTCCGTTTTGTTCTGTTCTGTTCTATCTCATATGGTTAGAGCAGTTCAATAAATAGCAAACAATTATTTCTAGTACAAATTATATTAAGAATGCAACAAGAAATAATTATACCTACACTTAATAGACTGGTCATCGATTAAGTAGACCAAGAGCGGTATAACACCTGCTTTTCAATCGGGAGGTCGTGAATTCGAATGATATTGTTTTCTAAATTATGTACATTTCTGAAGTAAAAGAATACCCCTCGCTAACTGTGAAGGAAAATCAATCAATCAATCAATCTTTTATTGCAGACTAAGTGTAGATAGGTGGTATACATTTTGTGGTACTTATTACTTAGTCACCCTTTACGGATATTGCAAAGTGGGTGAGACTTACATCTAACATCGAAGCATTTAGATTATACATCTAGGTACAAGTCTGAGCATTCAAGAATTCATCCAGTGAATAAAAGCATTTTTCTATTAAGAATGTTTTTAACCTGGTTATAAATGTAATACATTTTTTTTCATTTTTTATTTCAAGCGGGAGTTTATTGAAAATTTTCACTGACATGTGATATGGGCTACAGTTTAACATCTTGAGTCTCGAAGGAGGGAGTAGGAGTCTATTTTTTAGTCGTGTATTAATATTGTGAATATCTTCAACTTGTTTAAATATTTGCGGATTTTTGTATACAAAAGTACATATATCAAGTATATAGATTGAGGGGAGTGTTAAAATTTTATATTTTAAGAAGTATGGTTAGCAACTTTGTTTATTTGTTATTTGAGCTAGAATTCTAATGCATTTCTTTTGTATAATAAACACTTCAATTGCATTAGTACTATTTCCCCATAACATTACACCGCAAAAGATCGTGAGGAAAACTTAGTGTCCGAAGTATTAACATACCTCAGCGGTTGCCACGTACAATGGCCCAACTATGAGGCTAAGTGCAGAAATTTTTGGTCTAACTATGCAGGCGAGAGCACGTCAAGCTTTACATTTGAGTTGCAGAACATTAAAATGTGAAACACCGCACACAAGTATTGGTGTCGGTTTTCGGTGTTCGTGTCTTGCTTCTGCTTGAAAAAGTGGGAGGGAGGGCGGTGCATTAACTAACCGCATGGTGCTTGTGCGATTTTTGGCGGAAGTTAGCAAAGTAATTTTCACATTTTAAAGCTATTTATTATGGATTTCCGCAAAGCAACGCTTAGTTCTATACAATATCTGAGTTGCAAAGTCTGTTGCGTTTTCTGTTTTCGAAACTGGTTTCGAAACTTTGGTTTCCAAAGTGGCCGAAGGGATTGAGAAGAGGTCTCAGGTCTAACTTGACTAAGTATACCTTCTGTTACTACTCTATGGTGTTATGTTAGACAATGGGAAAACACGTCGTGCATTCCTTTCCGAATTGGATAAATATTGCTAACATCACGCCAACGATCGCGCTTTGAAAATGTTTGTTTTCAGCTCAAGATGACTCGCTGTTGATTTTGTGTCAGCGACCTGTTTTGAAGTGAAGTTGAAACTGAATTTAAATTTAAATTGTTTACTGAGAATACAGGCAGTCGTTAAGCCAAGTCAGACACCTTAAGAGCGGCTTGACAACTTCTGACAGCAATACCTGCCACTGTTTTACAATCCTGCACCAACCCGGACTTGGCTCCCGTGGTGGAGTATGGCTTAACCTTCCTTCGATGCTGGAAGAGACCCGTGACCCAGCAGTAGGGATAAATAATTAACAATCGACTCAGAATACAAAAACACAGACAGGCATTACACTGGTCTCCACACTTGGCCAAAAGTCTGTACAGTGGTAACTAACAACTAAGGTAAGGAAATAAAGTTTGATAACACTTTGACAGGGCATGTAAAAGCACCATTCAATAAAACTATTGCATTTGTATCATGAAACTTAAAATAAGCATAATAATTGTTTTTTTTAAATTTAAATGCATATCTCACGAAGAACCGACAACCGTTGGAGTAAACGTGTTCTTGAGTGGAGGCCACGACTCGGCAAACGTAGTGTAGGACGCCGAATAGGTGGGATGACGATCTGCGCAAAACTACCGGCAGATGCTGGACGCGGCAAGCTGAAGACAGGGCGCTATGGCGCTCAATAGGGGAGAGCAATGTCTAGAAGTGGACTACATAATATAGCCTGAAGAAGAAGAAATTTAAATGATTCAAATTGCTTTTTCAGTTTTATGTCCCGTCTCCTATCCGAGGTTTGACATTAACTCGCTTTTTTTTTCTTTGCTGTATATGAAAAGAAAGCAAAACTGGATAGCCCTAGGTTCTTAGTTTTTAACTCAGATGAAATTTTCACTCATGATTTTTGTTTTCAAAACCATTCAAACTACCAATCATTCTAAAAGGGCATAAAAGAAAACCAGAACGGAATTATCGTTTTGTATCATCGTCAACATTGAAGCTTGTAAAAAAAACTGTCACAGCTTTTTCGCTTTTTCGTCTGACATTTTGCTTTAGTATTTTCGCAGGTCTTAAATATGCAAGTGCTCTATCCTGATATAGGCCAGCTACTCTCATCGTCTTCCATAATTTAATTATGACTCGATTTACTTTATTTGTAGATAAGAAGTCAAAAATACTCGATTTCATACGTGTTCATTACTTTGAGGATTGATTTTTCAAAGACAACAGATTACTAAATGTTGAGAGATTCAAATCAATGGTGTTTCTGACTCTGTTTTAATCTGTGATGGCGTAATGACAACAATTAAAACTAGTCGGAACAAATTTAGAGCTATTTTTTAGGGTAGGTAATGTCAGCAAAATCAACCAAGACTTTTTAGCAACCCGCGGTCCTTGTGTACACACAATATAGACTGCGGAAACCTAATTTTCTCTCAACTCCATCCATTTAACAGCGTGGTAAGCCAATGGCCAAAATAGGCTATGTGGTTTGCGAATACAGCAAAATGGAGATAATGCCCAGGGGAAGCTTAGCATACTTTTCTAAATGAAACATCGAATATTGTTAATGCTTTATAGAAAAAATCTATCTATCTATATCTATCTATAATCAGCCCACATCAACCCACTGCTGGGCATAGGCCTCCTTTTTATCGCGCCATTCCTCACGGTCCTGTGCTAACCTGATCCATCTCTGGTGTGGTAAAAAATATTGTACTTAAATACAGAATTATATATTTTTAAAGTAATTAATACAACCATAACGTTATTGCAGCTGTTCCAGCTTTCAATTTTGGAACGTGAAAACAATAAAACGATGAATTGCATATTAAATGCTTGAGATTTTTTTATGTAGCCTATAAACGTCCGACTGTGGGCACAGGCTTTCTCTCCTACAGAGTATGGGCTTAATTACCACGCGTGCCCACCTCGAATTGCCAATTTTAGGCGCCGATGTATTTATACACTTCATTCACTCAGGTTTCCTCAAACTATATGACCTATATGTTCCACCAACCCGGACTTGGCCCCCGTGGTGGAGTATGGCCTAACCTTCCTGCGATGCAGGAAGAGACCCGTGCCCCAGCAGTGGGGACATACAAGGGTTGATAACGATAACGATATGACCTTGAGATATGCTCTTACAATTAACATAACATATATCATAACATTTACATACAGACACACTCATTCGTTCTGGCCCCTACACTAGGATACCCTGTGTCGTGAGAACCAGAAACAGCGACGTCACAAAAATGTAAACATCCAAGACCTGGGGTTTTTTTATCCCCAGCCGGGGTTCGAACCCGGGACCTCTAGCGTGGTAGGCAGATGTGCTACCGCTGCGCTACAGAGCTCGTGGTTGTTAATTTATCTTGATTAGCGTCCGATTTTCGCAGTCGAAATGCTACAGCTACGAGCCTACGCCGTAGCATTGAGCTACGCGACGTTGAAAAGTTAAAATAAATTACATACTTATATGACTGTGTTTTCAATTGTTTGTTTTAAACAGTTTTTTTTTTCTAATATTTGAAACAGAGGTCAAATCCGTCCAAAACACATAAAATACCATCCCTAACTACGAGAAATAATTTCACGTCTTAAAACTTACAACCAAACCTTTCCCCTACAGTAACTCAATAGAGGACTGCAAGGACATTGTCGTTGAATATGAGCTCTTATTTCCAAGGCATTAAGCCACTTATTTGCGGCCAAGTGTCCAGTCTGTCCCAAGCCTTGTCAGCCGGCAAATGGAGCGGGCGCGTCTCCGTGAAACAAAAGGCGCGTACCGTGCGCGGATGCACTTAGCAGGGTTTCCCAGCGACTTATTCTGTTCGGTGCTGTTTTGTCTCAACGGCTCTCGCGTGATGAAATAAGCACACAGCTGAACACATACGAGTAACAATAGGTTTTATAACTAGGGAATAAAACAATCCTCTTTTCGAGACGTACATATCGATAGCATTAATTTGCCAATTTAGCTGCATTATTTTTTTTAACAGAATTAGTATAGACTATAATATTATTTTTAATTCACTGACAATTCAAAAACCTATTTAGAGGCTAAAAAATCCACCCATGCCGGGATTCGAACCCGCAACCTCTGGCTATCCGTGCCAGCGCTCTACCAATTGAGCCAATGGGCGACTCACGGCATCAGTGAAATTTCGAACCTCTTTACACTATTCTCTGTATTACGTACAGTCAGCGACATCTGACTTAAGCAAATTGCATTACTTACAGCCCCGACTACCTACTTTGCAGTTAGGTTTAACATCGGGACGATATCACTGTACCCACATGATTATACTATTTTTATTTTTAATGCACTAACCCGTGCCAAGGAACAAATTTAAAAACCTCAAATAAAAAAACAGCGACGTCAAATTATCCGTGCCAGAACGTAATACAAAGATTATTGTAAAGAGGTTCGAAATTTTACTGATGCCGATAAGTCGCCCATTAGTTCAGTTGGAAAGAGCGCTGGCACGGATAACTAGAGGTCGCGGGTTCAAATCCCGGCATGGGTAGAATTTTTAGCCTCTAAACGGGTTTTACAATTACTATCGATATAAAATTTTACAGCCTACGATGAAAACTCAGCGTTCCAATTTATTGGCGATGAGTGTTGTGATTGGCTATTTTAAAGTGTTTTGTAAATAAAAAAATTGTATACATATTTACCCTTGGGACTAAAATACGATTTTGTCCCGCTCTGCAGGTCTAATATGAAGCAATTTCAGAGCATGAGAAGTGAAAGTTGCACACCGAGGGGAGAAAATGATCTATTTCTGTTAAACTTAAGCATACTCTAACAACATGCCCTGCTACTCAGGGCTGGCTGGATGGAAATTCCGTAAAATTTTCGCCGCCGCACATGCGGGGGGAATGAAGAACTTTGTAACCCGTTTATGAAAGAGCAATGAGGCACTTTGTGAGTGATTGTAGTATAAAGTACTCTTGTATAAGTACTGGTTAGACGTGTGGATTTTCTCCTAAGCGTATCCATAGCAGATGAGAATCGCCATGATGATAAAAAAAATGCCGTCAGAAACTCGCAGATGTTTTGCTAGGGAGCTAGTCATAGCGTGTCAATTAACAGTCTCATTCAATTCAATTCAACGAAAAGAATTCACATTCTGTTTGCTGAATGTCAAAGTACAATGAAACATGAAAGTGAAAGTCGCCGCCTTCGGGCCGTAATGTAGTGGAGAAAAAGGCAGCGGGAAAAAAAAAACTCCACTCTGACCATCTTTTCTCAAGTCCTCTTAAATCTTATACATTAGATACCACCTATACGCATAAGATTCCATGATTGCCATTAATAACTTTAAATGCTAAGGCATTATTTAATTATTATTTTTTACATTAGTCTACCACTCCAGAGTTAGTGGGTTCGATTTCTACTAAGGGCCGCTATATGCTTACGTCTTAGGCTGGGTGGATTTCCATATTTTGTCATGTCCTTGCCCTGTTACCATGACACAGGGTATCCTAGTTTAGGACCATGACAAGTGATAGCATTGTCGTCGTCGTCAGGCTATACTAGTCCACTGCTGGACATAGCCCTCCCCTAAAGAGCGCCACGTTGTACTATCTTAGGAGGTAATGCCCATAATTCCCACGCTGGGCATGCGAGTTGGGGATCGCAGTTCGGTGGAATTGTACTGCAGGGGGCACTGCTGCCCACCACCCGGTTTGTGTCCCTTAGTCGCCTTTTACGACAACCGCGGGAAGAGTTGGGTTGGTGCTATTCTCTAGGCCGGCACCCCACAGCAGTATTGTGTAGAAGTTTTTTTATTGTTATTAACTATACAGAATAAGAACCACACGCCTTCTACATTTGTACTACTAGGTTTATTAAAGGAAATAGTTGATGGAATAAGAAGTGCGGACACTAGGCACCTAGTCGCGATGAGTCTACTAGTGACACAGCAAAGAATGTCATAGAAATTTGTATTGTAGAAGTGATTTTGTATTGTATTTATATTATATTATTATATCTATGATCATACCTTGTAATAAGGCCCACAAAACCCATTACTTGGTTTGACCCATTACGTGGGAGCAGTCTTGTTTACAATAGTTTACTAAAGATTTTACATTGCATTTTTAGATAAGGTTTGCCCACTAGCACTTTATGATAATAAGAATAACTTAGCTAAATTCTTCAAATTATTATTTTACTTTTTTTAAAATAACTATCAGTTCAAAATACTACTAAATAACACACAAAACATTGTTATAGGTTATTATTGTTTTTAGTACTTATTGACCTATCTACAGTTGCCTGTACGTAATACAGAGAGTGTTGTAAAGAGGTTCGAAATTTTACTGATGCCGGTGAGTCGCCCATTAGCTCAGTTGGGATAGCGCTGGCACGCTTAGCCAGAGGTCGCGGGTTCGAGTCCCGGCATTGGTGGAATTTGTAGCCTCTAAATAGGTGTTAATAAAAAACTATTTGATATACATGAATTAAACATATTCAAGCAGGCTTCTTTTGAATTTTTGTAACGTATCATTGAAAATATCCAAGGTATGTATTTTGACTGAAGAGATATTATTTCACTTTCTGTTAATAATGATAACTTAGCTAAATTCTTCAAGTTATTATTATTTTCTTTTTAATAATAACTACCCGTCCAAATACACTACTATATAACACACAAAACAGCTTTATAGGTTATTATTTTTAGTACTTTTTTGACTTATCTGTATTCTTATTTTTTTGGTACCTATGTAGTGTGGTAGAGCGACGGTAAAGATGGGCGATTGTGAATGACATCTCTTTTCGAATCATTTGAAATTACTAATATGAATATTAGTAATTTCAAATGATTCGAAAAGAATATTATTTTCGAATAAATTTTACTAATATTACTAACTTACTAATCCGCGATTGCGCGAATGCGACTGTCGAGAATCGAGAAAATGTGACAGTTTCGGAAATAAGTGCTCATTTTGCTTACTTTAGTGATAATATTCGAAAACACTACTACTGACGAAAAGACGTTAGTTATTTCGAAATTCATAATTATCGGCCCAATTTTCGAAAACGCTTTAGTCTCGCGATTTTCGAAAACACGATTCGAGGCGGAATGACACGACTTTACACGAGTCGCGCGCGTTGTGTTCGTTCAATGCTGTCTTCACAATATTGTTTTCGTGCAAATGAAAGAGCACTAAATTAGTAATTTTTTTGAATAACAAAGAATATTTTCGAAACATTTGAATAACTACCATTTTCGAAAATTTCGAAAATGTTTTTCGAAAACGCCCATCTTTAAGCGACGGTAGCCAGTGGGTAGACCAATGGACTCGAAAGCGAGAGTATAACCTCTGCGGGCATGTACCAATGACATTCTTTTCTAAGTTATGTACAGTTGTGGAAGTTAAAGTAACAATACCACTCGCCAACGGTGAAGGAAAACATTGTGAGTAAATGACTGTAAGACCGAAGGTCTCGGGTTCGATCCCCGGCCAGGTCGAACTAGGAAACGAACTTTTCCACTTTGTCTCGGGTCTTGGATGTTATCTATGTATTTATTGTATTAAATCTATCGTCGACAGCAGATCCTAAACAGAGGTATAGTCTGTTAGCTTTTAGAATATACCTCGGGCTCGAGAGTAGGCTTCGGTTTTCGCCAAAAGCACACGAGTGTAATACTACTTCTTACTCTGTATAAAACTTTTTTCACTATTTTCTATAACACAAGTCATTTAGTTGTACTTAGTATACTAACACAGTATACTAACTTAGTATACTAATTTAGTATACATTACACAGATCTCGTTAGCCCTATAGGGCTAACGAGATCTGTGTAATATGTCCATGAATATTTATTTATTTATTAATTAATGTGAGTAAATGTAAAACCTTACTGCAAAGTAGGTACTCGGGGCTCCAAGTGATGCAAATTACTTCAGCCAGATGTCGCTGCCTGTAAATAATACAGAGAATATTGTAAAGAGGTTCGAAATTTCGCTGATGCTGGTACTTGCCCATTAGCTCAGTTTGGAGAGCGCTGGTACGGTTAGCCGGAGGTCGCGGGTTCGAGTCCCAGCATGGGCGGAATTTTAGCCTCTAAGTAGGTTATTAAAATCTGAGTGTCTGAGGTGTTCAAATACCTCAGTGCGCAATCCGCGATTGCGCGAATGCGACTGTCGAGAATCGAGAAAATGTGACAGTTTCGGAAATAAGTGCTCATTTTGCTTACTTTAGTGATAATATTCGAAAACACTACTACTGACGAAAAGACGTTAGTTATTTCGAAATTCATAATTATCGGCCCAATTTTCGAAAACGCTTTAGTCTCGCGATTTTCGAAAACACGATTCGAGGCGGAATGACACGACTTTACACGAGTCGCGCGCGTTGTGTTCGTTCAATGCTGTCTTCACAATATTGTTTTCGTGCAAATGAAAGAGCACTAAATTAGTAATTTTTTTGAATAACAAAGAATATTTTCGAAACATTTGAATAACTACCATTTTCGAAAATTTCGAAAATGTTTTTCGAAAACGCCCATCTTTAAGCGACGGTAGCCAGTGGGTAGACCAATGGACTCGAAAGCGAGAGTATAACCTCTGCGGGCATGTACCAATGACATTCTTTTCTAAGTTATGTACAGTTGTGGAAGTTAAAGTAACAATACCACTCGCCAACGGTGAAGGAAAACATTGTGAGTAAATGACTGTAAGACCGAAGGTCTCGGGTTCGATCCCCGGCCAGGTCAAACTAGGAAACGAACTTTTCCACTTTGTCTCGGGTCTTGGATGTTATCTATGTATTTATTGTATTAAATCTATCGTCGACAGCAGATCCTAAACAGAGGTATAGTCTGTTAGCTTTTAGAATATACCTCGGGCTCGAGAGTAGGCTTCGGTTTTCGCCAAAAGCACACGAGTGTAATACTACTTCTTACTCTGTATAAAACTTTTTTCACTATTTTCTATAACACAAGTCATTTAGTTGTACTTAGTATACTAACACAGTATACTAACTTAGTATACTAATTTAGTATACATTACACAGATCTCGTTAGCCCTATAGGGCTAACGAGATCTGTGTAATATGTCCATGAATATTTATTTATTTATTAATTAATGTGAGTAAATGTAAAACCTTACTGCAAAGTAGGTACTCGGGGCTCCAAGTGATGCAAATTACTTCAGCCAGATGTCGCTGCCTGTAAATAATACAGAGAATATTGTAAAGAGGTTCGAAATTTCGCTGATGCTGGTACTTGCCCATTAGCTCAGTTTGGAGAGCGCTGGTACGGTTAGCCGGAGGTCGCGGGTTCGAGTCCCAGCATGGGCGGAATTTTAGCCTCTAAGTAGGTTATTAAAATCTGAGTGTCTGAGGTGTTCAAATACCTCAGTGCTTGAAATTGGCAATCCACGGCGGGCACGCATGGTAATTAAGCCCATACTCTCTCTCCCTCTGAGAGAAGGCCTATGCCCTGCAGTAGGACGTATATAGGCTACATAGAATTTTTTTTTACCAAACTGGAATTAAAATGTTAGTAGATTTCAGTTGACGCAAATCTATCGAATAGGACCTCTAAGCTATTTAGGACACAATGACTTTGTACCTATGCTGGGGTTTTATTACGTTCTATTTGTGTACAATTTTATCTAAAGGAAGCGACACCCGACAAACATCCGAAGCAATCTCCACTTTGAACATAACTATGCTAATGAAGAAATGTACAAAACAATTTTCTCGGAAATTCTCGGTATATTGAAGGCTTGGAAATGCTCTTTCAATTCAATTTGTAATCTTTTTGAAGCAAACGTACTACGGGGAATCACCATGGGGCAGATTTCTGGCAGTGGCTAGATGAGGAGAAAAAAATATTAGCAGCTTCAATACATTCTACTTAAAACTTTATTTAATAATAATACAATAAACAAAATGTCACATGCACAATTATAAAGTTAACTTAATCTAAGCAAATCCACAATTGTAACGTCATAACTATACAAGTTAGTTAGACCTGAGATTCCCGCACTTAGCCTCATAGTTGGGCCATTGTACGTAGCAAGCGCGTACCTCATGCTAACACCTCAGACACTAGGATTTCCTTACGATGTTTTCCTTCACCGTCAGCGAGTAGTATTGCTACTATAATGTACATAACTTGGAAAACAAAGTCATTGGTACATGCCGGGGTTCGAACCCATGACCTCCCGATTGAGAAGCCGGCGTTCTACACCACTCCGCTACCACCGCTCTCATAACTATACAATAAAGAATGTCCTTAATAAAATACAAAATGTCAAATAAATAGACCACCCTGAGACATCTCTGACCCAAAGGTCCTCATAACGCTGGCAGCGTTACCACGCTGCACAGCAAGGGAGATTCCCTGCATCAGAAATGCCCCTGAGCGTTTGTCAAGACCACGGTTCCTCAAGCGCCGCCCTAATTCACATTCTACATATCTTCTACTGCAGCTTTATCTCTGTTTCTGATGTTTTTTTAACGTCAGGTTAATGTTTATTACCTGGCTAACAGGAAGGGACCCGTGCCCCTTGATATTTAATTCAGGACACCAACACAAAAAAACTACAAAAGTATGTGTATACAAAAATAGAATTGGAGGAAAAATAGAATTAGACCCTCAATAAACAAAGTAAAAAATAGAAAATCGTACAATCTAGTCAGTTAACAACAAGATTGTAAGAACAGTAAAATATTTCCAAATAGACGTAATAATAATAATAATTTTGCTTGTGATGAAATGAAATCAAATTTATTTTGATTCTCCCAAAAATCTGTTACAGGTGTCCTTAAAATTAATGTAAAATTATGGTAAATTTTTATTATATTTTTGTACAATTCTATTTTTTTAAAAGATAAAGATAAAGGAGATGCACTGTGAAGGTAAAAATTGTGAGGAAATTGAGTGTCTGAGGTCTCCAAATACCAATTGCCCATCCGCGGTCGCGGTGGGCACGCATGGTAATTAAACCTACACTTTCTCTCTCTAACAGAAGGCCTGTACCTTGCAATGAGATGTTTCTTGGCAATATAAAAAAAACGTAGCATATGCAATCTCTGTTTACGCTACGTCCTATTTTATCAAAACCGATAATGACGTCAAGGCGCAAAAACACCGAATAAGTGCAAGTCCGATTCGCGCACCGAGGTTCCGTACAATCGATATCGACCCTTGTATGTCCCCACTGCTGGGGCATGGGTTATTTCCTGTATCGCAAGAAGGTTAGGCCATACTCCACCACCATAATAAATTAAATTATTAAGTCGCAAAAATCTAATGTTTCTCATTCAATTCTCTTGAACTTGAAAATTTTGCCGGTTATGTGATCTCTTTAAATATAATCACACAATTAATTACTCGTATATGGATTACCTTTCTTTCAATAGAGCAAAAACTAAATAAAATGGCTAAAAAACTTGCTTTCAAAAAACCTACATTATTATATTATTTTTAATGCACTAACTCGTGCGTAATACAGAGAATATTGTAAGGAGGTTCGAAATTTCACTGATGCCGGTGAATCGCCCATTAACTCAGTTAGAAAGAGCGCTAGCAAGGATAGCCAGAGGCAGCGGGTTCGAATCCCGGCATGGGTGTAATTTTTTGTCCCTAAATAGGTTTTTTAAAATCCTAAATTAGTTAAAGTTTTTTTTTCTTATTTTGTCTGTATATTTTTATTATTTATTGGTTAATTCGTTTTTTTATGAAGCCAAATAAACGTCCTACTGCAGGCATAATCCTCCTCTCAGAGAGAGCAGACAGAGATTATGGGCTTAATCAACACGCGTGCCCATCGCATATTGGCGATTTCAAGCGCAGAGGTATTTGCACACCTCAGAATTTCAGGTTTCCTCACGATGATTTCCTGCATATTAGCCTGTCAATCAATAACTATTCTGAGAATTTTATACTGTTTGCATAGTATAGTAAAGTTCAATAATAAGCTAATATTTTCGATATTTGAGACAGTCCAACGTTGCATGTATATTAATAAAACCCACGCTACGGAACGCCAAAAAAGGAACGGTGGTCGCGCAAAAGCTCGTAAAAATAACTCTCAGCGGCCCTCGACTATAGATTTCGAGCCGCGGCTATAACCGAGAAACAAATATAAAACTTTCCCACGCAAAAACCCAACTTGTCGTAAATAGTGACACAAAACAAAACCAGTACTAAACGGCCAACTTAACCGTGCACCCGATACTAGCAACCGTTTGCTCTTACAGCTATTAGAATAAGGTGTGTATTAGAATGATCTTAGGTGAGCGGTAAGTTTGTCAATGAGCATTAACACCTGAATACAGTGGCGTGCAATAAAACACGCACGACACAGGGCAACACTTAAGGTCGCCAAATGAAAAAACTTGGCCCATTCCTGGCCCCTCGCTAGAAGAACGAAGGCTCTTCGGGGCCGTTTTACAGTTTTGTTTATGTTATTTATATTGTGTAGTTTCGTTGCTCGCGGGAGGAAGTTGACGTAAGTTTTTTGAGTGTTTTTTGCGGGATTTCGTTGCCGCTTTTCGTTTTTGTTTAGTTCGTTCTTTACGGGCTTTGTAAAAGGAAATTTACGAACGGAGATGTGAAATTGAAATTTGTTTATTATGTGGCTCTCTTTTTTCCAGACGTAAACCAAGATTAAATACGGCTTAATATGTGAAAAACTCGTAGCCCCGGCTGCTTGAGTAATCTTAAACGATCAGGAAGGCTAAGCAACATAGGGCGCGTTTAGTGCATAGATGGGTGACTGTCTATGACTAACGCTGGTGGCATTTTTCCGACCGGCTCCATGCTTTGTAAGGCATGTTATGCAGTTGGTACCGGCTGCCGTCAATAGATGGCAGTCTTTAAGCAAAGTCAGAGGTCTTAGGGCGGCTTGAAAACTTCTGACAGTAAGACCAGCCACTAGTTTGTCTTGCAAATCTCCACCAATCCGGACTTGGCCCCTATGGAGTTTGGCCTATGCCTATAATAAAATCCTTGAAGATATATTAACCTTGCTTGAAACGCGGTTCAAAAAATTGTTAAGCACACTTTGTGCCAAAAGGGCAACTATAATATAAAGGATTATTTAGATGACAATGATGCCTGGAATTAAAGTCAGTACAATGCATGAGTTCTATGTTTTATAAAAATTATGTAAGCTCTGTTAATTAAGGACTTTGAAAAGACTAATTTTGGAGTTTTATTGCCATTTTTTTCCAAAATTATCTAGCTTTTGAAATGGACACCTAGTTTGAATTGTAACGTTCATTAAGCCGCAGTTTCAACTTTGAATAAAACCTTAACATTAATTTATGTTTTTAAAAACCTATTTAGAGGCTGAAAATTCCACCAAAATTTTGGCACCAAAATCCTGAACCCGCGACCTCTGGCTATCCCAGAGGTCGCGGGTTCGAATCTGTGTGTTGAATTTTTAACCTCTAAATATGTCTTTAAAAATTTTCCTTAGCACGGGTTAGTGCATTAAAAAGAATATAATTAATTTACTTTCCTTAGGGAAGAGACCCGTGCCCCTCGTTGGAGACATAATGGGTTGATGATGTCAAAAACGGACTTTGTCCTAGTCTACTAAGATAGCCAAAACGCGGCTTTAACTTTGTCGGTCCATCGCATTGGTGCTCTATCACGTAGATAGACGACGCTCGTGAGTTCAAACTATTTTCACATATTACAAAAGTGTATAAGATAAACGACCCCACGAGCCACGGTAACTGCTTCCGAGTATCCCCGACGTCTGAACGAAGGCGTATACTTCCTGTCGGGAAAACCAAGACATCCGCGATTACAGCACCATTTATCCTAAATTGCCGGGTTTCTATTCAGCTCCAAAGGTAGACTACGTGGAGGACGTAGAGATTGTTGTGTGCCGGCCTGCTGCGAAAAATTAAAAGTGACTACCCACAATAATTTACTGTACTAGCCACTTCAGTCTACCCGTGACCACGGCCACTGCAACGCTGCCGAAACGTCGGGAATTAAGGTTTATACGTTTTACCTAATAAATAATCGTAATTAGACCTGTTTAATTTATAACTATGAATGAGCATCCTGAATTGCTGGGGCTCTATTTAGTGCCAAACGTAGACTACGTCGAGGACGTAGTGAGTGTTGTATGTCGACCCGCTGCGATAAATTAAAAGTGACTACCCACAATATTTTATTGTAATTACGTTTTACGTAATAAATAATCGCGATTAGACCCGTTTAAAACATAACTACGTATGAGTATCCCAAATTGCCGGAGCTCTATTCAGCTCCAAAAGTAGACTACGTCGGGGACGTAGAGAGTGTTGTGTGTCGGCCTGGTTGTTCGCGCGAGAATCGATCGCGCGACTTAATCATGAATCTGTGGTCACTCATTCATTACTCATTTCGTTCCGACGCCGGCGCTCGTCACTCGCGCCGCCATTATCCACCTGCACACATTTGCACTGTGACATACGCGCGTAATAAGTGCTCGAATTCTCGTGAAGTGATAGACATTTTGGTGACCAAGAAACTTTATCAGCTCAAAGAACAATATATTGACAATATTAGACTATAAGTGAACAGTGCAGGAGTGTTCTCCGTGCGCTGGACGCATTAGCTCATCCATCACCGCTCATCATCTGCCCAACAGCTAAAGCGAGCCATCATCCACCATCACCAAGTAAGTCCATTCACTTCACCTCCCATTCCGCTCTCTCAACCAGCCCATCGTGAGGTAGACCTAGCCGACACTGGCTAACTACCACTGGTGCAAAAATTTACAAGCGAATACCCGCAGAGGGACCATTCGGTTACCTCGGGCACTGACTGAAAATCAGCGCTGAGGGCTCACTCCCTCAGCACAACGCTGAGTCAGCTGCCTTTTGTGGCAACATAGACACACCTCAGGCTAAAACTATGTTTGTTTTTTGTTTCGTTTATATGTATAGTTATTTGGTTTATTTCTGTTGTGCTCATGTTGTGTTAATTGTCTGGTTTTTTGTTTCTGTGATGTGTCTTGTTGGTATAATAAATGTCTGTCTTTCTGTCTGTCTTTCAATAATTTACTGTAATAGCCACTTGAGTCTACCCGTGACCACAGCCACTGCAACGCTGCTGACACGTCGGGAATTAAGGTAATTACGTTTTCTCTAATAAATAATCGCAATTAGACCTGTTTAATATAGAAATATGTATGAGTATCGCCAATCATTTAAAAATACTAAAGGTAGACTATTGTTAAAATGCTTCGGTAAAATGGTTGCCTCATATCTGCAAGGTTCTTAGTGCGATCCCGGCAAGTAATATTGGCTTTCGTTCAGTGAGGAAAAATGTATTTGAAATATTCACACATCTCACAACTATAAGTAAAGTACATTAAAAATGTCGAGGTACCTTAAGAAAGTCTTTGTAACAAAAGTTTAAATGAAAAATTCGCTTTTGTGCAACTGCTCGAAATCACTACTTTGCGGTGGGCTCGCTTGATAGTAAAGTGAATTTCAAACTGTAGATGTTATTTTAAACGCACTGAACTGAACTGAACTGAACTGAACTGAACTGTTAAGCTGAGATAAGATAACAATACTCCTTACTGTACAATAGAACACATGACATAAATAATAATATGTAACGATGAACATGGTCGTAGTAAAAGCAAAATAGCAGCGAAAGAAAACTATGTACAGTCACCAGAACATCATTCTTAACATTTGACCATGCCACCTTCTCAGTTATAATACGGACGTCGCAACTTAAATGAAAAGCTTGACGTACCCTCGCCTGTATAGTCAGTTACATCTAAGATTTCCACAGTTATGCCCATAGTTGGGTCATCGTACGGGACAAGCGCCGAGGTATGGTTACACTTTAAATGCTAGGATTTCCTCACGATGTGTTCCTTCGAATTATCAAGTGTATTGCTACTACAACTTTATAAATGTATGTAACTTAGGAAACAAAGTCATTGGTACATGACGGGATTTGGCTCAAGGACCTCCCGATTGAGTAGCCCACGTTCACCGCTCCGCTACTACCGACTGTCAAATACAAATATGTTTATTCTCTCAATCCAAAAATCAAGTATAGCAAGTGGTGCAGTTACAAATGGTTGATGCAATAGTACTTTGGGGAATGACTGGAGCCTGAACTAGATCTGTATTTTAGGTTTCCAGACCACCCAAGATGTATTTTTTATATATGGTCACATTTGCATGGTACCATAGGAAAGAGAAACTAAAAGTAAACAAAGTTATTAAAACTCTAATTACGTAATAGTATGAATATGTATACGTATATGAATATACGTATGAATGCCTGTATGTATGTGTGTGTGTGTATTTGTGTGATAACAACAGCACTTTAACATCTTTCGCTAACGAACCTCGCAGCGAACTAAGCCAAAGGGATCTCTCGTTCGCACGCTGGGGCAGTAATTATTAGATAACATCTATCTCCCTTGTATGATCAGGCGCAGGCTGATTAACTGCGCTGCGGACGCGCCTGACAAGCACTGTGCGCTATCGCTCCCCGCTAGCGTAGAGAGGCGTGTGGTGGTAAGAGGTAGCGGTGGAGTAGCGAGCGGAGCGTGTGCTGGCACGAAGAGTAAATATTTTTACACACTTTGGTAAGTACCTACTAAAACGTGTTGTAAAAATAGATATGTTTTTTTCATCTAAAATTAAACCTGTATATACACTACACACATACCTAAAAGCATTATAGATTAGTAGAATAATATAAAAAATAGCATGGTGCTTAATTTTTACTCAATAAGTTGAGAGTATTAAAACTTCGCTGTTTATTAACCCTATAGACATAACATTCGTCGTTTCGGTATACGTGACAGAAAAGCGACAAGCAGAGAGAAGTAAAATGAGTGTATGCAATAAAAATAAATAACAAGAAATTATGCCATTAAAAAATATAAAATAAGCCTGAAATTTCAATATAATAGAGGTACGAAAAAGAACAAAGTTTTCAAACTTAACACTCCAAAAATAGTTGTCGAATCTACGAATGGTTAGGTATTGTGCGATATGTGGGAAGTTTAGTGCCTAGCGTTAACGAACCTAACAAAACGATTTGTGTAACCGCTCCGCCTATTCCTAAAGCCACACGCGAATCCTGGCAACACTGTGGCGTCAGCGGAAACTTTAATAGCGGCGACAAGAGATCGAGTGCCTACGTCCCATTGTTGAGGCCTCATCAAAGTCATATCACGGTTTAGCTGTGGGCCGGGGATTAAATGCATAGACCTCGGCCAAGCTAGCCTGAGCCCCTGCGCTAATACACTGGCATTAGAACGTTCTTTTAAAAATGAAGCAGATTTCTGCTGGGCTGTTTAAAGTTCCTTCCTCGGGGAGTTGTTCTCCTGTAATTGAGAAGTGCTGGTCGTGTTTTGGCCATAGGAAAAATAAATAATAGTTTTGGCATTAGCCTGTTGTACGCTATTATTGCCTATCGGCCCACCTAAATAAATAGTTTCTATTTTTTCTATATGTAAAAGTCGGTATTCAAAATCACTGGATAATTCAAGTTATGGATGACAATTTTGAAATCTTATCATATAGAACGTAGCATGAAGTTTAAGCTTACTAATGCTAGATTAGTAAATAAATAAAATAAAAAAAGATGATTTGAGAAAGAGTGATGTATTTTTCCTGATGCCTTTTTCTTCACTACAAACACGGCCCCGAGGCAGCAGCGGCTAACATTGTACATTACAAAAAAAGTGTAAGTTGTTTAAGATGACGTGGATTCTGGATTTCTACCTCTCTTGTATTTTGAATTTAAGTTTTCTCTTTGGTATTAACAAATAGCAAAGCTGTGCTCCCGCGAGTCGTACAGTCTATTTACTCTTACTTGTCCAATTTAGTAAACAAGATTCTAACCTTAAAATTGAGATTAGATGCCTAAACTAGACATTTTCCCGCAAATTCATGAACTATCATATACTATAGTATTTTCTAAGGTTAACACGAGCAGTAGACATAATTAAAACTGTTTTTATACGGATTTATGCTCGTTTATTACATTTTTACAATTTTCCAACGTTTCGGCACTTTTTCAGGTGCCGTGGTCATCCGGGACCACGGCACCTGAAAAAGTGCCGAAACGTTGGAAAATTGTAAAAATGTAATAAACGAGCATAAATCCGTATAAAAACAGTTTTAATTATATCATATACTATGTTTATTGTATTGTATTGTATTTCTTTATTTCGGATAAATATCCATAGATTGTTAGTAAATAAGACAAATTGATGATTAAGATTGACGTTATAAAATTGGCAGCGTGTTATCTAAAAGAGTGTTCCAGGTTACTTCATTTATGGAAATATGGCAGTTTTGGACTAAAAAGTTACAGTTTACGGGTAGAATCTTGTTTACTAAGTTGGACAAGTAAGAAAAAATAGACTTTACCTAATAGTTGACGTAAGAATAAACAGTGTGTGACAGGAACGTGTGGTAAAACTTGTGGGTACTTAATTTTGATACCTGCTCTGACGATATTTAAATGGTAGATTGTTTTTTTCCGGATCTGGATGTGGATTTTCTGGCCTGCAAACTGATGAGAAAAGTAATCTCCTTAACATCATAAATCTTCAGCTGGTTTAGCGGTATCACGTTGGATTACCATGCCAGAGGTGATAGGTTCGATTGCCACTTTGGGGCCGCCCTACATTTGTACAAATGGCCTCAGTCTAAGTGTATTTTCATTTTTATGATTTCCTCGGATGGTTACCATAGTACATGCAATCCTAGTTTGGGACAAGTGATAGTGTTGTGTGGAAGTCATATATTTACCTAAAAAAATAGCGGTTGAAAGTCGAGGTCATGGCTTAGGAGACTGAGATGACTGGATCTTTCTTCAATACGGTGTAGATATATGAAATGAAATGAAATGAAATGAAATGAAAAGGTTTTATTCAAAGTAGCGCAGATACTGCGGCTTAATGAACGTTACAAGTTAAACTAGGTGTCCATTTCAAAATCTGGATCATTTTGGAGAAAAAATGGACAAAAAAACTCCAAACTTAGTCTTTTCAAATTCCTTAATTAACAGAATTTACACAGATACTACAAAACTCGTGAATTTTACATGCTTGAATTCCAGACATCATTCAAATTCAAATAATTTTATTTCAACGTAAAGAATTTACATTCTATTTGCTGAATGTCAATGTACAATGTAAAGTGTAAGCCGCCGCCTTCGGGCCGTATTGTAGTGGAGAAAAAGGCAGCGGAAAAAAAAACTCCACTCTGACCATCTTTTCTCAAATCATCTTAAAACCAAATACATCAGTTGCCATATGTAAACCTAATAAGATTTCATGACTGCCATTAACAACCCCAAATGCCATAGCATTAGTCAAATGTCTCACAATAATAGGGGAAAACATAAGTGCTGCGGCCAGACACACGAACAGCACTCGTTCACGAGCATAACGCAGTGCTCAGCCATCATCAGTCTCAACCATTTTGGAGGGAGATAGATGACCCGAACACCACGCTACCATTCGAATGACCTTTAGCAAACTTGCAGTTAAGTTTTTGTCAGTTATATAAGGTATCATATAGTTATTAATATGCAATCACGTCGTCTGTACACACTTGTATTATAAAATATATGTTATACTTAACAATAAAATCGCGGTGGAATTGGTTTACTACCACGGATTAGGATCGTTTATATAGTCGTCTATTCTATAATATGCCTTTTTACATAGCGAATTTTTAATGAAAGTTTTAAATTTATTTTCAGACAAGCATAGAACACGTTCTGGAATTTTGTTGTAAAAACGAACGCAGTAACCTACAAATGATGTGCCTACCTTGGCTAATCGGGATTTAGTACAAGCAACCTTGTTTCTATTCCTTGTGTTTACGTTATGAACGTCCCTATTTAATTTAAACATTGTTATATGTTTTCGGACATACATTATATTATCGAATATATATTGGCAAGCCAGTGTAAGAATGCCTATTTCTTTAAAACGCTCCCTTAGCGATTCTCTACTGTTTAAGTTGTAAATAGCTCTTATTGCTCTTTTTTGCAAGACAAATATGGTTTCTATATCTGCTGCCCGTCCCCATAATAACAAACCATACGACATGACACTGTGAAAATAACTAAAATAGACCAGCCTCGCCGTCGACACGTCTGTAAGTTGTCTAATTTTTCTGACTGCAAACGCTGCTGAACTCAACCGACCCGACAGTTTTCCAATATGCTGACCCCATTGCAGTTTTGAGTCTATCGTTATACCTAAAAAAAGCGTGGACTCTACCAGCTCTAGCCTCTCACCAGATATTTTTAAACTCGTGTCAACATTTTTAACATTGGGTAGTGAGAATTTGATGCATTTTGTCTTTTTTGCATTTAGCATCAGATTGTTTATAGTGAACCAGTTTAGAATAGTAGATAAAGCATTGTTTACATCGTCTACATTACTTATACCTCTCTTTACTTTAAAAATTAAGGAAGTATCATCTGCAAACAACACTATCTGCGAAAGCTTTTCTACTAGGTAGGGCAAATCATTTATATATACCAAAAAAAGGAACGGACCCAGTATAGAACCCTCCTACTTTTACATCAGAACCCGAGGATTTAACTCTATTAATATCAACCTTTACAGTTCTGTCTGTTAAGTAAGATCGAAGAAGACTTAGTGATTTATTACTTAAACCATATCGGTGCAATTTTATGAGAAGTGTTTCGTGGTCAACGCAGTCAAACGCCTTAGAAAGGTCACAGAAAACCCCAATGGCATCCTGCGACTCTTCCCACGCCTCAAAGATATGCTTTACTAACGCTATGCCTGCTTCCGTCGTTGAGCGGCCTTTTGTAAACCCGAACTGTTTCTTATGGAAGAGCTTATTTATACTAAAATGAGTTTGCAATTGATGTAATATTACTTTCTCAAAAACTTTACTTAGCACCGGCAGTATTGCTATAGGTCTGAAATTATTTGGATCTTCACTATCACCAGTTTTAAACAAGGGTACGATTTTACTTAACTTTAATAGATTAGGAAAGGTTCCCTGGTCAACACATTTATTAAAAATCAAAGCAAGGTAAGGTGCTAGAATATTGATTATAGTGGATATTAATTTAACCGATAACCCCCACAAATCTTCAGTCTTTTTTAAGTTTAACTCTTTAAATGTTTTGACAATAGTTAAGGTAGTTATATGGGAGAATTGGAAGTCAACTTTACATGGATTTGTACTTTCCAAAAGTAAGGTATCGGCTAATTGGGAGGAAGAATTTAAGCTAGCCGTTATATGCAGTGGCATGTTTTTAAAAAAAGTTTGAAATATTTCTGCTATGTCCTTCTTCGAATTAACTAACTTACCTTCGATCTTCAACGCAAATCCCTGGTCCTTAGGTCTCGTTTTACCTGTTTCTTTGTTAATTACTTGCCAGACTGTTTTTATTTTATTAGTAGACGCCATAATTTTTTTACTTATACTTATCGATTTGGCTGTTAAACAAGTTTGTCTAAAAGTTTTTGAATATTTTTTTACGTACTCTTTGAACGTCGGATCGTGATTGAATTGTTTTTCTTCATACAATTCATAAAGCCTTTTCCTACTTCTATATATACCTGGCGTTGCCCATTCTGAAAACCCGCTTTTTAACTCTGTAATTTTTTTTACGTTAAAAACAAGTTCAAATTCTTTTGATATGGTTGAAAACAATACTTGATATAACGTATTCGGATCATTGCTATCGAAATTCAACGAATTTAACTTTATGTTTATATTTTTTTTAAATAATTCAATTTTTTTCTCTGTTATTGGCCTACAATTTAATTCATTGCATTTTTTTGCTTCCAGTACTGACGGTAGGACTACCCATAGCCCGCTATGGTCCGACTGTAATTTATGTATGACTTCTTTTTCTAAATATTCACAATTGCAAAAGACATTATCTATGCAGGTAGCGCTAGTAGCAGTTGTCCTAGTGGGTTCTGTAAATAAATTATCTAAATTATATGACCTGAAAAGGCTTGCGAGTTTAGTTTTAAGTGGACCTTGAACTAAGAAATCTATATTGAAGTCCCCACACACCACTATGCTCTTCGTAGTACTGAATAGGCGTTTTAAGGCATCCTCCATAAGTAATTCAAATTCATTATAATTTGATTGTGGCGGCCTATAAACACACATAACTATATACCTATCCAATTCCACACACGATATCTCAATTAAACGTTCAACAGATAGACTGACAATATCTTTTCTTTCTTTCATTTTCAAACTACTTTTGACAAAGATCATTGAACCTCCTCTTATTGAGTGTTGTCGGTTAAAAGTGCTTGCTGCTAAATAGTCTTTTAAAGTAAATGACATTTCAGAATGTTTCAGCCAATGTTCTGTTAAACACAAAATATCTACATTGAAATCTGCTAAAAATAGTTCAATTAAATTGTCTTTGCCGGAAAAACCCTGTATATTTTGTGCAACTAAATTGATACCTAACTTAGGGTTTTCCTTTGTCTGCGATGGCAGTTTAAAGCCATTGACTGTGTGTTTGAGCCCGCTGTTGAATTATTACTAATACTAGTAACACGGTTGTCATTCCTATCAGGTTGTGTTATAATTCCTATAACCACAGAGTCAAAAATATTGTAAGCTAACAAAGTAGCTAACTTACGTCGACTATTTTTCGTGAGGTACACAGTATCTCGCGTCAAAAAGTAATTCTTAACAAATTTGTTAAGATCAAAAAATGATATGTCACTATGACGACATGTCAAATGGTGAATGTGTATGTTCAAGCTATGGATGTCATTATTTTCTTTTGCTGACAGGGACTGAGAATATGGGAAAGCGCAAAACACTAATTTTCCCATCCACGGTTGGACATCTTTAGCTTGACCATATAATTCAAATATATTGTTTATATCAGTCTTTTTAACACCTTGGCTATTTCCTACTAATAAAATGTAGGTTGTGTCGTTCTGTATTGGGCTTTTGAACAGCTCTTTAACAATGTCAGTAAAACTTGAATGGGGATAGCATTTATTCAGCACATTTTGTGTCAGCCTGTCATTCAACAAAGGACCTAACCCTGCACCTATCTTATCAGAGAAGATTACAGTCCTCCTTTCTTGTTTTACTGCCGGGCCAGTCATGCTAATGGTGCTTGATTCAGGCTGGCTGTGAGTTATCTCAGTAGTGCTTGGAGGTAGACGCAACGCAGCTGGACTTGTATCCTCAGTGGGGCCATGCAGTCGTGTGGTGAGGCATGATGTTGATGCTGGTGGCTGATCTTGTAGAATTTTACAAGATGCACATGAAGAACCCGCTGATATTTTGTTGCTTAGCGACTGAAATCGATCCATGTTATATGTACCTAAGGCTGTTAGTTCTGCTGCATATGCCTCCATTTCCTCTTGTGCCTCAGTGTACTGCTTGCCTAAGTCACTGAGTGATTTTTCTAAACTATGAATGTGGGAGTGAAGATCCTGAATTTTTTCCTCATATTCACTTGTTATTACTTGATGTTCCATTGTGTTGCCCAGTAGGTCCTTCTGCAGACTAATATTAAGTTTTTTAATACCCATGTACTTCATAATCTGGTTATTGCTTTTCAAGGCTTTATTGATGCGTTTAATATGTCTTTTTGTACGAATGTACCGTTTTATTTTGTTGGAACCTTGAAGTGGCATTTTGGGTTGGGAGGATTCAGTTTGTGAGGAAAGACAACTAGTGCTATTGTTGATTATTAAGTCATTGTACAGACAAGATATATTTTCACTTTCTCTGTCAAGGTTTTGTTGATGTAGCACACTGAGTTCTTTATGCGCTTCAGAAGGTGATATTCCAGTAGCTTTATGCGCTGAAGTGCTACTTCGTGGGTATCACGGCACTGATCATATTTATGAACAATTTTTTGGAGTTCATCTCGCTGTCCACGGAGGTCCTCGCAGATGATGTCCAGTTCAGCAAGATCATTTTTAAGTTTGGTGTTCTTTTCCACAATTCTTTGAACCTCGAACTCACTCTCCTCCCGCTCCTCTAATAGCTGTTGGCATTGCTGTTTGGTTGCTTGAAGTTCCAGTAGCGCTGTCTTCAAGCGCTGCTCGTTATCTCGTGCGGTATTCTTGCGCGTCATCATTGTGTTGTAGGTAGTAGGATTACTGAAATGCAACCAGGGGGGAAAACGTCAGTATTTCCACAGGAAAACACAGCAAATACAGTTGCCACAGTTGTGCAGTATTTGTGTTGTGAATTTATTTTAGTTACAGTTATAATTTAATCTAAATCTGTCACTTTGCAAATTTTTATTTTTCAAAGAGAGGGTTGAATAAGATTAGCAATTTTTCAACTATTGTCGCTTATTAATTGTTGCGTTACAAGGCACTTATATTAAGAGAAGGCATGTAATAACACAGTAAAAACATGTAATAAATGTCCGGTAGGAACAATATACTCCCCTTATGATGTCGTTAGAGTCCAATGTATACAACCGTAACGGTTCTCTGTCGCCGCTTAGATGTCATTGTCATCAGATGTGCATTGTCATCTAAATAATCCTTAATATTATAGTAGCTCTTTTGGCACAAAGTGTACTTTATAAATTAATACACTTATATTACAAATGCTACTTTTTGTTATTTTCTACGATATCTTGTAAAATCTCAATCGGCTGTAGGTAGGCGTAATAATAAAGCTCATAGTTTATCTCTCATATACAGCCTGTGCATTGTCGTAGGGCGTATATCTTCTCTATAATATAAAAATGAATCCCTGAATGGCTTGGTAAGCGCAAATCTCGAGAGCAGCTGAACCGATTTTGCTAATTATTTTTTTTAGAATATTCCTCGACGTACGAGGATGGTTCTTACAGGGAGAAAAATAAAAAAATATTAAGAATCGACTGTTGAAGCTGAAGCGGTACGAAGTTCGCTGGGTTAGCTAGTAGGCTATAAAAAAAAAATAAAAAAAAATATCTCTGGAGTCTTTAGTGTGATACTCTTAATGTTGGCAAATTAGCGAAATAAGGTAGTGAATAGGCAACGTCGATCACGGCAACTGCAATATAGTCGGTAATGAAAGTAATTACATAGATATGTATTAATCGCGATTATTTACTAGGTAAAACTAAAAGTGACTTCAGAGTAGACCTCAAAAATAATTGGCTGTGCTTGCCACTTCAGTTCTTGTGATTCCACTGGAATGAAAGCCAGTACAATGTATGAGTTCTATGTTTATAATAATTATGTAAACTATGTTAATTAAGGACTTTTGAAAAGACTAAGTTAGGAGTTTTTTTTGTCCATTTTTTCTCCTAAATGATCTAGATTTTGAAATGGACACCTAGTTTGAATTGTAACGTTCATTAAGCCGCAGTTTCTGTGCTACTTTGAATAAAACCTTTTCATTTAATTTCATTTCATTTAAATTCAGTCTACCCGTAACCACGGCAACTGCAACGCTGCCGAAACGTCGGACATTAAGGTAATTACGTTTTACTTAATTAAAATTAAATGATCGCGATTAGACCTATTTAATATATAACTATACAACAAGGAATATTCTCAATAAAGAATAAGAGTCTGCTAACATCATTGACATCGAAGTATTCCAGGCTCTTGATAATATTTGAACATCTAATTATAATGCAAATAATGCAATGCAATGCATTAAGTAATGCAATTTGCTTAAGTCAGATGTCGCTGCCTGTACGTAATACAGAGAATATTGTAAAGAGGTTCGAAATTTCACTGATGCCGTGAGTCGCCCATTGGCTCAATTGGTAGAGCGCTGGTACGGATAGCCAGAGGTTGCGGGTTCGAATCCCGGCATGGGTGAAATTTTTAGCCTCTAAATAGGTTTTTACATCTAATTATACTATACGGAAGTACGGTACAGTCTAGCTTAGCCCTTTAACGGTTAGAGGAGCTAACTACATGTTATCCATTATTATAAACCTATTTAGAGGCTGAAAAATCCACCCATGCCGGGATTCGAACCCGCGACCTTTGGCTATCCGTGCCAGCGTTCTTTCCAACTGAGCCAATGGGCGACTCACCGACATCAGCGAAATTTCGAACCTCTTTACAATATTCTCTGTATTACGTACAGCCTCTAAATTGGTTTCTTTTAAATTGTCCTTAGCACGGGTTAGTGCATTAAAAAAAATATATTATCCATTAGTTTTCGACATTTCTTCATAGTTTATTTTTAAATTACATTTAGAATATAGAGAACAATTCATTGCACAACCAGAAAAAAAAAGTATTACAATTATAAATTCTTAAATCCAAGAATCTAAGGTTCAATTTACGGTGTGAAAACTACTATAGCATTCATTAGCTGGTAAAGTGATAACACCAAATCCCAGAGGTCTTTCCCGACTGGTCGTAATAAAACAGAATAGTGGCGAGTAACAAATGTTTGATATGATTGAAAACCGCTGGTGAATGCGAGCGTTCCTTTCATTCACGTGATCTGTTCTGCATGAGAGGGTTTGTGTTTGCATGACGGGCGTATTACTATAGCAGCTATCTTGGGAATTGTTAGCACTGAAGATTGGTGGCTCGTCTAGCGTGAATTGCACGATAAATGGAAGGAAAATAGAAGGAACGCGTTTATTTTTAGAGTTAGGAAGACGAACGTGATACAAGTAATATGGTAATATGTTGGTGTAAACAGTATGAAAGTGCCAAATTCTTCCCGTGGGTGTCGTAAAAGGCGACTAAGGGACACATACAGGAGGGTGGGCAGGAGCGCCCCCTGCAGGACAATTCCACCGAACTGCGATCCCCAACCCGCATGCCCAGCGTGGGGATTATGGGCATTACCCCCCAATGATAGCACAACCTTGTGCTATGGCACTCATTAGGGGAGGACTATGTCCAGCAGTGGACTACTATAGCCTGAAGAAGAAAAAGTATGAAAGTGAAGCGCTCGTGGCCTAGTGGAACCGAGTGATTGGAATCAATCACTCGGGTTCAGCACCAAAAAGCTTGATCAGGTACCTACTGGATGGGTGACCGTCCCGTGACTACCGCTACCGGCATTTTTTTCGAGCGCTTCCGTGCTTCGCGAGGCATGTTAAGCCTTTGATATGAAAGCATTGCAATTTTTTCGGTAAAGAGTATAAAAGTGATGATATAATCAAAATATTATTCCATTGAGAGACAGTACCATTTTTTTAAATATGTCATAGTAACGTCGCTAGTGAACACAATCGATCGATTATTCGAATGTTCTATTTATTCGATTATTGGACAATCGAACAATTGATGCTCGAATCAGACTGGACTCAGTCTGACCAACTCAGAATATAATTGCGTTACATTCCATATATGAATACTTGTGGGACGTCCGTTGTGTGCAGATATGGCGCATTCGAATGATTTATTCATTTGAATTGGATATTCATCAGCTTAAAAACATACTAGTTGAGTAAAAATAGGTAATAAAGAGCGAGATAAAGGTAATAACGAGCGGTGGTAGGGCACTGGCAGAAACGGCTTTACATTCGCGAGTTAGGTACCATTAAGTTTGTTTTTCTTCTTCAGGCTATATTATGTAGTCCACTGCTGAATATAGCCCTCCCCTAATGAGCCCCATAATAGATACGTACATTTGGGAAGTGGTGGTAAAAAAACTACTCGTCAAAGGTGAAGAAAAACATCGAGAGGAAACCTGAGTGTGTGAGGCGATCACGTATCTCTGAGCTGGAAATTGCCAACCCCCGGTGGCACGCGTCGTCAAACCCATACTTCCTCTTTGGGAGAAGGCCTTTCCCCTCCAGTAGGGCGTATACTAGACGTAAACAATAAGCGGTGACAACTAGTTCTTACCAATTGGTACAAAATGTATGTCTTCATGCTTATTAAAACACGTAAATTACGCTTTATATTGCCACGCTTTAAAAACCGGAAAACATGTTACCAAACATTTCGTAACTGTACTAGTTTGAAACCAGGACAAGACATTGTATTATTTGGTTCTCTCTCTGAGAGACGGCCTGTGGCGTACTTTTTTTATGAGAAGCCACTGATCACTTTCCCGCTGGCCTGTCATCGCTTTGATATCAACCCTTGGGTCTCTTTCTGCATCGCAGGAAGGTTAGGCCATACTCCACCACGGATGCCAAGTACGGGTTGGTGGAGGACTGTAAGACAGTGTCGGTCTCTACTGTTCGAAGTTATCAAGCACCCCATAAAATCCCTAACATGGCTCAACGACTGCAATAACATGACAGCCGACATTGATTACCGACGCTTGACGTGCCTTGCGAAGCACGAAAGCGCTCGGAAAAAACAACACCAGCGGTAGTCACGGGATAGTTACCCGTCCAGCACCTGAGCGCGCCTGTTGTAGCTTAGCCCTATATATCAACCCTTGTATGTCCCCACTGCTGGGGCACGGGTCTCTTCCTGCATCGCAGGAAGGTTAGGCCATACTCCACCACGAGGGCCAAGTCCGAATTGGTGGAGAGTTGTAAGACAGTGGCGGGCCTTACTGTCAGAAGTTATCAAGGATCCCATAAAACCCCTAACATGGCTTAACGACTGCAGTAACATGACAGCCGGCACCAAGGGCTTGACGTGTCTCGCAAATCACCGAAGCACCGGGACAAATGCCTCTAGCGGCCTCGAGCGCGCCTGTAGCTGCTTAACTCTAATGATTAATTCCAATCATTCGGTTCCACTAGTTCCACTAATAGAAATTTAAGCGCTCGTAGCGCTTAAATTTCTATGATAATGCACTAACAGAGTCGGTGCCTTGATATCCAATCGTAGGTCCAGGTCAGTCCCGACAGACTCCCCGCTCATTGTTTTTGCGTTCACCGATTGGCAGATGAATGGGAGCGGACGGAAGTGCGGTACAAAGCGGCGGCTACCCGCCAAGCCGACAATGCGGTGGAGTATTTTGGAGGACGGATATTAGCGTAGGCGCATGAAGTGTGTTGAACCAACTCCTTGATAGACTCTTATCAATTACATTGGGTCCTATCAACTTACACTTATTATTTACAGATTATTTTGGGCCCTCCTGCCACAGGTATTTCTATACTTACTAGGAGGGTAGAGCTCGTGTATTATTTTTGTAAACTTTGTAATGAAAATCAAATTTGAATTTGAAAAAAATATAAATTTGAATTTGAATAACATGGGCTGAACATGGATACATTTTACTAATATTATAAACTAGCTGACCCAGCGTACTTCGTACCGCCTAACAGTCGATTCTATATTTTTTTATTTTTCTCTCCGTAAGAACCATCCTTGTACTTCACCTCGAAGCGCCCGTGGCCTAGGCGAACCGAGTGATTGGAATCAATGACTTGGTTAAGCAACAACAGGCGCGGTCAGGTATGGGATGGGTGAGCGTCCCGTGACTACCGCTAGTGGCATTTTTCCGAGCGTTTCCGTGCTTCGCAAGGCACGTTAAGCCGTTGGTGCCGGCTGTCACATAATGGCAGTCGTTAAGCCACGTCAGAGGCCTTATGGGCGGCTTGATAACTTCTGACAGTAAGGCCCGCCACTGTCTTACAATCCTCCACCAACCCGCACTTGGCCCCCGTGGTGGAGTATGGCCTAACCTTCCTGCGATGCAGGAAGAGACCCGTGCCCCAGCAGTGGGGACATACAAGGGTTGATAACGACTTCAAGGAATCTTCTAAAAAAATAATTAGCGAAACCGGTTCAGCTGCTTTCGAGGTTTTTTTGCCAACGGTAGATAGAGAGTATTCGTAGAGAGATTCGTTATTACGTACACACAGAAATTACATTAACTGAAATATCCAAGCTTGAATTTCTTTTGAACCCTTTATTTATTTGATGGGTTTCTTATTCACCGTTCTTAGTCTGATGTATAGATAAGTGATCCTTAATAAGCTAACAGAGTTATGTTACATTTGATTCCTTTAAGAGAACTTAGCGTCTGTTTTTGACATTTGAATGACATCAGAGGTTTTTGGTATGGTACTAGGTTTGCTCTCGATTTCAATACATAACGATTTCTATTTGTTAAATTTAATGCAATTATTTAGCTACATAATGTGCCCGTAATTTTATTGTCTAACCCCTTAGTCCACTTTTTTATGTCGTCGTCAGGCTATACAAGTCCACTGCTGGACATAGCCCTCCCCTAATGAGCGCCATAGCGCCCTGTCTTCAGCTTGCCGCATCCAGCAACTGTTGTAGTTTTTCGCAGATCGTCATCCCACCTAGTCGGAGGGCGTCCTACTACGTTTGCCGAGTCGTGGTCTCCACTCAAGAACACGTTTACTCCAACGGTTGTCGGTTTTCCGCGAGATATGGCCAGCCCACTGAAACTTGAGCTTGCTGATTCTCTGAGCTATGTCGATAACTGGTTCTCTGTCGGATGCATTCGTTACGAATCCTGTCTTTCTTTTCTTTTTTCATGTACTCTCCATAATATGGGTGTCTCATTGCAGGGCAAACCCTCTCAGACTAAGATTTTCGGTCAATTGCCAACGTAGAGCACATTTAACAAAAGAATATTTTTTTACAATCACTACAAAATGTGTGAGTGCTTGGTGCGAGCGCGATAGCGTGAGTGGCGTTACAGCAGCCTTGCGCATGGTTATCTCACAAACATCAAAAGGAAGTCACTGTTACATTTAATATAGCTTAGTTTTTACACAAAAAACGTCTTTCACACACTTCTTTAGATGACGCGGAAGATATTTATTCGATTGAACTCCTGAAAAAACGCACGGAACTGTTTCGAAGGAACTCCGGAATAGCAGCTGTAAAACATGACAATAGAGAGAGGTTTCCGATCTGACCACTTCTGTTTCAGCGGGAGTTGAATGGATGACCCATAAATACAGGGCCGGTGACGTTCCCCTTGGTCTTACCGCCACCTCTTGCCTGCACCACGAAATGTGATGATACAGAGGTTTCACTTTTGTTGGAATTTAGGGAAGATAAAATATACGCCGCTACAGAGATTCGACATCAATTCTTCTATGCCCCACTGCTGGGACACGGCTCTCTTATTGATCGCAGGAAGGTTAGGGCATACTCCACCGCGGAGCCAAATCCGGGTTGGTGGAGGATTGTAAGCCAGAGGCTAGTCTTACTGTCAGAAGTTATCAAGTCGTCCATAAGGCCTCTGACATGGCTTAAAGATTGCCATTACATGACAGCCGGCACCAAAGGTTTAACGTGCCTTCCAAAGCACGGAAGCGCTCAAAAAAAATGCCAACCAAATTGAAACGCATCACTTTTTCCACAGAATAACTTCTTCCTGTAATGTCCTTCAATTCAAGTGCACTTTAATTTCCTTTTTATAGAATAATTTTATCAATACCAGCAACATTCCGCTTTTGCACACAGATGAAAAATAACATTATGAAATGAAATAAAAAGGTTTTATTCAAAGTAGCGCAGAAACTGCGGCTTAATGAAGTTACAAGTCAAACTAGGTATCCATTTCAAATGCTAGATCATTTTGAAGAAAAAATGGTGAAAAATAATGTAAAATAATTGGGAATTAAAATATAATACTTAAGGTGTACTGGGGTGGTAACTGGCGCCAGCAATGGAAAAAAATCGTAACTTGTTTTATAAAATCCTTGGTTATTCATCCTAGATTCTACATTTTAAGTTCTTAAAATTGATGTCACGACTGTTAAGATTACTCATGTTCACTTTTGGAAAAAAAACGCATTACAAAACAAGTTTTTTCCCCATTTATGGCGCTCATTAGTACCCCGAAGCGTCTTAAATGTAATACAGAGAATAGTGTAAAGAGGTTAGAAATTTCACTGATGCCGGTGAGTCGCCCATTGGCTCAATCGGTAGAGCGCTGGCACGGAAAGCCAGAGGTTGCGGGTTCGAATCCCGGCATGGGTGAAATTTTTAGCCTCTAAATAGGTTTTTAAATTCGTCTTAAATGTGTTTATCAAACCTTAAATACTATTTTACAAAACCCCTAAGCGTTTAGAAAGTAATTTCTAGACGTTTCTAGTTACAATCACGAATAGCACAAGCTGCACATTGTAATCAGCCACTCGGCATCTTCATTTGCGTCGCTTGAGGAGCGTTTCCAAACCAGCGCACACATTGTGTGGGGATCGCAGTCACCCACAGAAATGTTGGGGTTGGGCCTTTAAAATGGCGACATGACAGCTCTGTAGAAAAGTTCACACGTAATAAAGAGAGAGAGAGAGACATTTATTTGAAGCCACAAAGATACACATAACACAATGTAACACGATATTAAAATAATACAGACAAATAAGAAAAGAAAGAACAAAGAAAAATATTATAAAACAAAGAATAGGATATAAAACGAACATTTACAATTTAGAAGGGCATTGTATCTCCGCAGCCACAAACAAGTAGCTGACTCAGCATTTGCTGCAGGCTGGGCCTGCAACACTAATAGCATTCGTGCATGGTAGCGCACCTACCTACCATGCATGAATCCCGGCTGGAAACAAAAAAAAAAACCCCAGGTCTTGGATGTTTTCATGTTTGTGACGTCGTTGTTTCTGGTTCCCACCACACAGGGTATCCTAGTGTGCGGCCAGAAGCAATGTATGTGCCTGTATGTAAATGTTATGTTATATACATAGGCGGACGCACGCCTATTACCATATTGAACGTCGTGGGTTTTATTCTCTTTGAAAACCGCCTACCATTTGTACAAATGGCCTCTGTCTGGACGTATTTCAATTTGTGGTCTCCTTGCCTGGTTACCATATCACAGGGACTCCTAGTTTGGGACCGGATATTAGTGATTCTGTTGTGTGGAAGTTATTACAGAATTTCTTATTGTCAGAAGTTGTCAAGCCGCCCATAAAGTCTGTGACATTGCTTAACGACTGGAATTACATGACAGCAGGCACTAACGGGTTAACGTGCCTTGCGAAGTACTAAAGCGCTCATAAAATGCCACTAGCGGTAGTCACGGGACTGTGTCATCCATCCAGCAGTTGTTGCTTAACTCAAATTATTGATTTCAATCACTGCATCAATAAATATTTTGTACTTGTATTTGTATTTGTAATCACACAGTTCGACTAGGCCACGAATGTTTCAGTAGACCTCGAAGGATTCTTATCCCTTAGTACGTATTTATTTAGTTACTTACTTACAGTGACTTTGCGGAAACCGCCCTAAGTGTTAGATAGAGAACACTTTATTGTAAATAAAAAGTAAATTACACAGATATTTCTTAAACTAAAAGTACAGAGGGCGGACTTTTTCACTAAAAGTGATCTCTTCCAGACAACCTTTGGATAGACTGGAGCAATATATTGGAGAAGGAAGTAGATGTATAAATAAATCACAATATTTCAGAAACATACGAATAAAACATGCTTAGTTAAGAAAATTATTATACTGACTACAATATATATAAATAGAAATTAATATAACAATATATATTTATATAAACACATACATTTATAGGCTTAACAATATATGGACCGGACATAAATAAAAGGCGCTCGTGGCCTAGTCGGACCGAGTGATTGGAATCAATAACTTGTGTTAAGCTTCAACAGCGGTCAGGCGCAGGATGGGTGACCGTTCTGTGACTACCACTAGTGGCATTTTTTCCGAGCGCTTCCGTGCTTCGCAAGGCACGCTAAGCCGTTGGTGCCGGCTGTCATGTAATGGCAGTCGTTAAGCCATGTCAGAGGCCTTATGGGCGCTTGAGAATTTCTGACAGTAAGGCCCGCCAACCCGGACTTGGCCCCCATGGTGGAGTAGGGCCTAACCTTCCTGCAATGCAGGAAGAGACCCGTGCCCCAGGAGTAGGGACATACAAGGGTTGAATCGACATAAATAAAATACCAACAATAGGAGAACAGTACTACAAATAACAGCAAAAGTTTCACATAACACTGGCGTGATAGTATTCTTTTACCATAGTTTTAAAAATGGGTAGGGACTTGGCTCTCCGTACCTCCACTGGCAGACTAATCCAGAGACGGACTGCTTGCACGGTGAAAGAGTAGCTGTAGAAGGTGGTGTGATGGGAAGGGATTTTTAGGAGGAGTTCTCTAATTTATTTAATTTCTATTACAATCTCCTGGCCCAACACTAAGCAGGGTGCATCTAAAATCATGCTAAGGATACCCAACTGCATCTTGATATGAATATGAAATGTTGCGGCTTGCGGGTCGCTTGTTGCGGAACATGTTACTGTTAACTGAATTCAGGAACTCAAGCCATTTGTCAAATTTAATGAGAGAAGGATATATAAGGAGAGTTCGATAAGGCTTTTTCGGCCTACTTAGCTATGACGTAAGTTATTAAACACAGGGAAAAGGTGAATAATTTAGTATGTATTGGCAAAATCATATGCTTCGACGTAGTGGAGAATTTAAATACATAGTGAAGTGGAGTGTTTTTTAAGAACCTATTTAGAGGCTAAAATTTCCACCCATGCCGGGATTCGAACCCGCGGCCTCGATTCGAACCCGCGGCCTCTGGCTATTTGTGCCAGCGCTCTTTCTAACTGAGCTAATGGGCGACTCACCGGCACCAGTAAAATTTTGAACCTCTTTACAATATTCTCTGTATTACGTACAGGCAGCGACATCTGGCTGAAGTAATTTGCATCACTTGCAGCCCCGAGTACCTACTTTGCAGTTAGGTTTTTACACAGAACATAAAAAATTATGTTCTGTGGGTTTTTACATCGGAATGATATCGCTGTACCCACATGATTATATTCTTTTTGATGCACTAATCCGTTAAGGCCAAGCAGTGTTTTTTATTTCGAAGTCAACCGGAAGGAGCTAACATTTTATATTAATATTCAAGAACAAAGTTTAATTTCTTTACGTTATAATGTCTGTTTTCTGAAAGCTAATTTAAACCTTACATGCACATGCATTCGACTACAATTACATAATATTTTTATGTGCATTATATCATCAATTTCGTCCAGGTTCTCTGGAAGAAATTACTAGAAATTGCTCTTTGTCGGAAGAGTCCGACAAAAAGCCTAGTAAGTTCATCCGGTCAAAAATCAAATGATGTGTAGTGTTTACGAATGTTTTAGCTCAAAAACTTAGTAGTTTTCTGCCGCGGTAGCTGAACGACCTGCACCTTAGTTAATAGTGAAAAGATTTAATTATTAGTCATGTGGTCAAGGTTTAATGCCATTATGGCTGCTCCAGAAAGTACTATTCTACGAGCACTGCGTTATCAGAGCAACTGCGAAATATCTGAAAAAGTATCAGCTTTTACATAAAGTCATTGGAGAGGTAACAAAACATTAAACCTATGGTGAAGCTGATATTTTTAAAATATAGGTATCACATTTTGCTGAAAACAATGCTGTGATATTTTGATAAAACTCTTTGAAAAAATCTCGTTTTTCTTCGTAATACATACTGATTCCGAAAACTTTATTTTCCATATTTAACAATTAGTCTACAATTATTCTCAGACTTTTTAAATATACATTGAAGCTGAATCATTGAAGCCGGAGTTCGAGAACAAACACTGTGACATGGGACTTTCATATATCAGATTTTGATATCACTTTTCAGATAAAAAGTAACCGGAACCGGCGTGCGTGCACGCCACTACTTATGAACGTTGATGAAGCGAAGGTGATCTGTCAGGATCGTGGCAAGTGGCAGTCCCTGGTCTCTGCCCACCCCTCTGAGATAATATCTCAATTCAGAAACTGGCCACAAGAAATAAAAATTTAAAACTAAATCTTCCAAGTACCTCATCATCTTCACGACCTAACGGCCTCCAGCAGGCAGCTCACAACAATATCATTACCGGGCGTCTAGAATGCCTCTCAGGAGCTGTGTGCACGCTAGGCGAGAATTCCGACGCGATGTTGCAATGGCTCTTATCAGGGCTCTCGGCTCTTCGCAGTGCATAAATCACTTGCACGCCGCTGATACGTGGTGCTAGGTTACATATACGTTGGCCCGAGAGAGGACCGATACGAGAAGAAAGTCCACTCAGATGGTAATGTTGGGACGAAAGTTTGCGTTGTGATTTTTCCGGCTAGTTCAAGAGGGTTGAGGAAATACGAACGGTGATTTCGTTTGTAATTGCGTTGCAGAATTCCACTTCTAACTGTACTCGGTTACAATTAACAAGTCCATTCTTACATGTTATTAATTGTTTATAAATTTGGACAATTTGGTTTATCGAACGGTTTTAATTAAGTATTGAAGGTTTGCACACTCGGGAAATATTATGCGAGTGGTACTAATACTTTTTTTTCTTTCTCGCTGTGGTTCATATAATTTTATGTGCTTATGTAATGTATCATCACAAACGTTGCGAGAAGACAAATTCTTGCCGGAAGGTCGGAGGTACCAAATGACAGAAAATCTAGGTTTAAAGAAGGGGAGGTATCCAAACTGTAGTGGGACTTTATTTGCTACATATAAAATAAATTGTATACATTTTTTGATTTATTCTTTTTAATATAATAATCCGTTCTAAGGACAATTTTAAAAAACCTATTTAGAGGCTAAATATTCTACCTATGCCGGGACTCGAACCCGCGACCTCAGACTAACCGTGCCAGCGCTCTCCCAACTGAGCGTAAAGAGGTTCGAAATTTCACTGATGTCGGTGGTCGTCCATTAGCTCAATTGGGAGAGCGCTGACACGGTTAGCTAGAGGTCGCGGGCATAAGTCCCTGCATGGGTGGAAGTTTTAGCCTCTGAATAGGTTTTTATATTTTTTTATCTTTAATAGAGAAGCGGAAAACAATAAAAATGACTCGGTTTTTAAAATATTTTTCATTTATACACAAATTGTGTTATAAAGACACGAAGTTTAAATAATCCACGGTTACGTCTTTTCCTTTAGTACAAACTATTCCTAAGAAGGGTTTTACGGACACGTGATTTAAAATTAATACTGTCACAAAACAGGAAAACACTTTCGTTTGTTATTTCGTAGCTTCTTCTTGGAGATTTATAAAATAAAGCGGTATATATTTTTTTTACGTGGTATTTTATTGTTTTTTTCTCAGTTAAGTTTCACACAATGGCCGCAGAGTGGCCAGTATAAAAAAGTGCCCTGTCAACGACAATTTGAGACAAATACCGAAACTGCCTTTTGTTTCTGTCTAATATGTGATGTTCCACACTTTAGTATGTTATATTTTTTACACCTATTCTAGACCTTATTTCAAGGGCTATGGAACACTTTTGCTACGGTCGGGGATTGTCTCTTGTCTTTTGTGTGCACAGGCATTCTCGCGTATAGGAGGGTGTTGCTCCGTAATTAAGTATTTTAAGTTGGTGCTTCAAAGTTAAAGAGACGTTAGAAAAGCTTTAATAGGTTTTTATTTTTAAGTAAGAAAGGTTACACTTGATCACAGTTACGCCTGATGGTAAGTGAAGACGGGGTCTACGATTTTACGTGCGCGAGTTTTTTTACTACTCGATCGCGTTAACGTAAACTCATATTTCTATGGAATCGAGGAAGCGCCACCTAGCGACAAGTATGGAAATTAAAATTGCCGAGTGCGAGTTTTAATGGTTTACGTTGAGAAGTGGACACATTTACCAGCCAAAACACGAATAAACGCGAATGCGAGTTGTACTGTGACAGCGTTTTGCCAGTTCGAACGGTTAACTTACTATACTCACTACTCAATGCTCGATTAACGCGGTAGTTAAGTTATTCGATTGGATCTGTCAAACTCGCAC
This sequence comes from Yponomeuta sedellus, assembly GCA_934045075.1. Taxonomy (NCBI): domain Eukaryota; kingdom Metazoa; phylum Arthropoda; class Insecta; order Lepidoptera; family Yponomeutidae; genus Yponomeuta; species Yponomeuta sedellus. The sequence goes on along the minus strand of OW203722.1, from coordinate 2,450,644 downwards.
TATTAAGCACTCTGTTTAATGATGGTTGTCTCTGCTTTTAAAGATACCCAGGTTATCGTTTAAAAATTTTCATGTTACTCGTCTTTATTTAGTATTTTCTAAGGTTAACAAAAATACAAAAAAAAATACAAAATACAAAAATCTTTATTTACGTAAACTGCTTAATTTAACGGTACATAGTATCTGGAGCCACCTTTTAAGCATGTATAATGCCTGTACCAGGTGACACCGCACTTCCATAGCTTGAGAAAATCTTAGTTTAATTTGATTTTTTATTTTTTCTTATTTTAAAGATTACTTTATTACTATTAAGAGAAAAATATAAAAAAAAGATAAAAGTATAAAACTCAGCCATGTGTTTTTATTGTTTAGGTAGATCATAATCGTATGTGTGTGTGTGTGTGTGTGTGTGTATGTCTGTGTGTGAGGGTGTGTGTGTGTGTGTGTGTGTCAGGGTGTGTCCGTGTGTGTGTTTGATTGATATAATATTATTTTAGCTGCTCTAATAATGCTTCAGTTTCATCATAATTTAATCTATGCAACCATTTTACTATAGTTTTTTTACATTCGTAATAAGTATAATCGTAAATTTTAATTTGTTTATTTATTTTATTATATAAGAAAGAGGATTGCGCATTATACTGCCTTCTCGCAAATTTTGTTCGCGTTGAAGGGGTTTTTGCTACAATGCCATTTCTTCTTTTATTTTTTATGTTATGGTCAAATGGTAAGGTTTTGTGTTTTCTTAATATGGCATGTAATATATACAGCCCTCTTACAGAAAGGAGATTGCTTTCTTGATATAATTTTTCAGTAGAATAACGAAATTTCTTAAAATACATCACCTTGATCAATTTGCGTTGAGCTCGTTCCAAGTCTAGGAATTTTATCTTTGAGGCTCCTCCCCAAATTGTAATGCAATAAGTTAAAACTGATTGCACTAAGGCTATATATATCTCATTAAGCATATTTTTGGATGAGTCTTGTTTCCTGTCACCATTCCCCTGAGGCACAATGAATCGCAGTATCTTAAAAATCCACGTTAATTTTCTTAATCTAGTTGCTACATATTCAAGATGAAGATGCCAAGATAATCTGTGGTCCACAATAACACCTAAGTATTTAGTTTGTGTTACTTTTTCAAGTTTCTTGCACAAACAGTGATCTCGAGTAGTAGGGTCACATTTATGAACCTTTATTTCAAATTCGCTACTTGGCTGATTACGGTTATTAATACTAAAACAGATATAATTGGTTTTAGCCGCATTGAGAGTAAGGAGGTTATTATCCAACCAACGTGATATTAGAGACATTCCCCTTTCTGTACTTTCTTTAAAAGTTGTCCAGGAGTCTCCGTGAAAAACGACAGCTGTGTCATCCGCATATGCAAAGGTATTGGCATTCTGAATGGTAAGGTTACAAAGGTCATTAATATATATTAAGAACAGTGTCGGACCAAGAACGCTTCCCTGAGGAACACCGCATGACACAGCCGCGTCTCCACTCGAGTGTTGATCCAGTTTCACCCTTTGTTTCCTATCAGATAGATAACTTTTAAAGAGCTCAAGTGTAATGTCTCTAATACCAATTGCTTCCAGCTTCCTTACTAGGATTGGGAAAGAGACGGTGTCGAAAGCCTTTTTAAGGTCCAAGAACACTGCTAGTGATTTTAGTCCTTTATCAAGTTGTTTTGTTACAAGTGAAGTTAAAGCCAGGACCGCATCCTCAGTTGATTTTGCTTGTCTAAACCCATATTGCGCTGATGATAATATGTTAAATTTGTTAAGGTAATTTAGCAGACGTGAATTTATTATTTTTTCTAAAATTTTTGATACAGCCGGTAAAACTGATATAGGTCTGTAATTGTTTACATCGTCTCTCTCCCCATCCTTAAATATAGGCGTAACTAGAGACCGTTTTAATGGTTCTGGGAAAACGCCTTTTGCGAAGCAGAGATTTGTTAGATGTACTAGGATAGGTACTATTTCTTTATTTACCATTTTCAGATATTTTGTAGTTATATTATCATATCCTGGGGCACTATCGAGCTTGAGATTCATAAGAACTCTGCTGACCTCCTCAGAGTCTGTATCGATAAGTACAAAAGAGCTGAGTTGGGTTTTTAATCCCTTAAGGTATACTTCGGGGTCCTCCTTTAGTCTTAATTGAATTTTTTGTGCAAGATCTTTTCCAATATTAGTAAAATACTGATTTACATATTCAGTTGCCTCTAAAGGTGTTGGTTTTGTGTTAATCAATTCACTATTTTGACTATTAGTTTTGTTGCTGTAAGTAAAAAGTTTAATATTCTTCCATAGTGATTTCTTATTGTTCATTGATTTAGCTAATAGTTCTCTTTCATACTTTCTTTTTAATTTCTTAACTAGATTATTACAATGGTTCCTATATCGCAAATAAGTTATCTTTAGAATTTGATTTAATGGTTCCCTACGTTGTTTTCTTTGCATATTATTTCTGTTTTTGATACATTTAAGGATACCAGGGGTGATCCAGGGCTTAATAATACGTTTACTTTTTGGAATTATTTTTGTTGTTGTGTTAATTTTTATTGACTCCATAAGTTTATGTATTAATTGGTGAGTTATTAAGTGTGGATTATCACAAAATAGTAAATCAGATAGATTAGCTTCCTGTAGGCATTTTACTGCATTTTCAAAATCTATAATTGAAGTTATTCTATTAACATTTGGTCTATTTTTTTGTTTTGATAGAGATAGAAAAGTTGTATAATGATCTGTGGTAGTGGTATATAAGATAGCTATGAATGCCGAAAACCTTCTTCTATTTATTTTTAACATAAAATGGTCTAAACAGCTATTTTCTCTTGTAGGAAAAGTGTGACCCGGGAGTATGCCATATTCAGATAATGTATTTAGATAATATTGTCTGTTCGTTTGCTCATAAGTTGGTTCAGTAGGTTTGAATTTTAAGTTTATGTTTATGTCTCCCGCAATCACAAGGTTTTTTTTCGTTTGTAATGTGTGTAAATGGCCAGATAACGAGTTTATGAAAGCATCCGCATTTGTATTTGAAGGTGAGCGGTAGATGCATAAAATAATATTATTAAGAACCTCTAATTGTAGACATGATGCATGCATTAATTTTATTTCTTTTATTTTATGTTTTAAAGTATTTTTTATATACACGACTACTCCGTCGTTCTGATTTAAATGATTTGTTGTCGTGTATGAGCTGTAATTTATTAACTCTGGTATAGGTTTGTTTTGGTTTAATCTACACTCAGTAAAAATGATGACATCCGTTTCAAACGTAAAGCTTGACAGAGTAAGCAGGAAGTCATCAAAATTACAATATATACTCCTTATATTTTGGGATATTATTTTAAGATCACTATTTTTAACATTTATATGTTTATAGAGCTCCGAGCAGTGGCATTCGACGGCCTGAGCTATATCTAAACTATCAATATCACTAATTGTTTGTAGAGTGTCATCCATATTTAAGGGATTTTTGTTTATCTGCTGTCTCTACATAGAATAGAGGAACATATAAATCTTTACAGTCAAACGAGCTGCACAAATTGTAGTTTAATTTTGTATTATTTGTGTTGTGTTTATGTTTCAGTGTGGCGTTGTTTGTGGTTGTGTGATTGTGTGTTTGTTGATGTTGTTTTGAGGTGTGTGGTGTGTGCAAGATTTCTAACTGGTCTAGCTGAGTTGAAAAATAACAATATTTCTTACTAATGGATAAATATAGAAATATTACAAATTTAGGCGTGATACCTTTATACTTATTGGCCGAACTGAGTCTAAAGTGACCGAGTTTTAGCTTGACGTAGTACATGGCGGATAGTCATTCTTTTAGCTGTAATAGCTTATGTACTTGTTCTTCACTTTTTACAGTTATATAAGGTGAGCTGTCATTCTTTCGTAGGTAAACTTTTCCGTAAGCTGTCCAACAAAATTTGTAACTCTTCGATTTGGCCAGGTCTCTAGCTAGGTAGTGTAAGCGAGATCCTTTAGCAGTAAGGTGTTCGGAGAGAAAAACAGGATTGTCCTCTTGCGATTTCAGACCTAGATGCCTTCCACAGAGCTTTGATTTGTGTTTGACATTAAAAGATTTCCCCATTCTAAGAAATTCTACCTTGAGCATTGTGGAGCCAGTTTCCACTACAATCGGAGTGTTTTGTTTTTCCGCAGTTTTTCCGCGCACTCTATAAATGTCTTTAATGTCAGCCTTGTTCATTTTGCAATCAATATTCTGTGAGAGGCACAAAACCATTTCAATGAGGTGCTCTTTAGTTTCATTTGGCCGTTTAGGTACATTTTTTATCTCAAAGCTCGCCTTGCGATTTTCCTTTTGCAAATCCTCAATTTTACTCTCTAAAATAGTTATTTGTTTTTTATCTTCTTTCGCTTGATTTTCCAAAAGGCAAATTTTCTGTCTAAATTCTTCGTTTTGAGTTGTTAAGAAAGAAAGAGAGTGCTGGATGTCGCTATTTGACTGTTGAATTTCTTTCATGGCTGCAGTCAATTGCTTCAATTGATTTTCTTGAGCTGTCATCATTTTTCTTATTTCTTCCTTAAAGGCGTTTAAATTCGAAGAGATCGAATCATCCAGCTCATCTCTACTTCTCTTCGCACGGTGATAAACAAAGGTTGGAGGCGTCTTGTCATTTCCTGCGGTGTTAATACTCGAGTCCGAGGCAAATTTTTCGTTCGGGGTATCCATTGTATTAAGGTGTAAGAAGTTTAAAGTGATTCGACTTACGACGGGGCTATTTAATTATGGCTGTCGTTCCGTCCCACTATGCACGGCGACAACAACAGTAGGCAAATTGGGATAATCGTATTGATTGGTGATGTGGATGGACTCACGTTATCAGTAGGCGGGTCCAGTAGTGGGGTAGGTCCAATCTCAAAGCACTTGGGCGTGGATTCGTTGCTGTTTCAAGATGGTTGCCGTCGCGGACGAGCCGGATTCGTTGATCACTGCGCTGGAGTCTTTTGTCGCGGAATCCGATGGCTAGCCGCGCCGTAAAGTATCAGGCGCAAATAATCTGGCACGTAACGTCTTCAACTTTATGCACGCCTATTATTTTGTACGGATTTATTTTGCAAATTTATTTTAAAACTTTTAAATGATTTTAAATTAAACTGACGCAGACAGTGGACACGTTTGCACCTGATGGTGGTCCGGGGGGAAGGACACGAGCAGTAGACATAATTAAAACTGTTTTTATACGGATTTATGCTTGTTTATTACATTTTTACAATTTTCCAACGTTTCGGCACTTTTACAGGTGCCGTGGTCCCGGATGATTGAGGTGACAGGTGTCTTTTAGAAAGCATTAACGGTTAGTTTACTACCCTCGGCAAAAATTACAAAAGTTAATTATGAAGTTACGTTCCAAAATAGACAAACCATTTATTTTTTATATAAAGTCAACAATATTGATTATTAGTAATTGAAGTTAAAATTAAATTTATAAACTAATTACTTTATATGAACTTAAAGATAAAGTCACACTTCTAGCAAGGGGGTCTCATGCACTTAAGCACTGGTTCCCATGCTACCGGTATGTTCCAACCACGATCTCTATTAAAATTTGGATGCCGGCGGATCTCTATTGCCTCACGTATCATTCTGGGGAAGAAACGGTCTTCTCGGGCTAGAACTTTAACTTTATCGAAATGTATAAAGTGGTTGGTACCGCTAAGTGTATGCTCGCTGACTGCAGATCTACCAGAGCGCTTATGTTTCACATCAGCGATATGTTCCTTCACCCGCTCAGCTATGGTACGCTTCGTTTGACCAATGTACGAGGAACCACATTCACAGTCAAGCTTGTATACTCCTGCCTCTTGTAAGGGAATCCTGTGCTTGACACTTTGCATGAATTGGTGTGTCTTTCTTGGCGGCTGGTAGATGGTTCTGATTGAGGCGCGTTTCAAAATACTCCCAATTTTGTCAGTCACTCCTCTCACGAAAGGCAGGTAGGCTGGAACTCGCTCGACTGTGTCCGGTTTGACACGTCCTCCGCGACGGACACGTGGAACTTGCAGCTTGTTTGCACGAAGTACTCGTTTGACATGCTGGAGTTCCGCAGGTAGATGGTCCTTGTCGCAGATTCGGTGTGCCCTCTGTAACAGAGATTTTCCAACGGTAGACAACTGACACGGGTGATGGTGAGACTCACCGTTTAGGTACCTATCAGTGTGGGTCTTTTTCCTATAAACTGTATGTCCTAAGGTTCCATTTGGATTCCTGATGACTAAAACATCTAAGAAAGCTAAAGAACAATCTGCTTCTTACTCCATTGTAAACTGGATCTTGTTGTTTATAGAGTTAAGGTGGTCTAAGAAAGCCGTTATTCCACTAGTAGGTAATAAAGCAAAAGTGCTTTTGCTATATCTTTTTATGTGCAATAAAGTGTTCTTTATCTATCTATCTATCTATCTATCTATCAATTCAATTCCATCAAAATAATTTTTATTCGTTTTATTTTATTTCATCTTTATTTAAAGCTTTTTTACGTATACATTTGTTTTTCCATGTGTTTGTACACACGCGCTTCACATGTACTTACAAATATAAGATGTCCGAACAAAACAATTATATACACTTAAAGCTTTTTTCTCGAAAGTTCCTTATGTTTCTCCGTAACACGATCCCATATTTCACCTATTAATTGTGTGCTCGTATCGTTTTCGAAAATTTTAATTTTACCAAACTCGCTTACGATATGTGACAAAGATTTATATAGTATACAGTCAAATACATCAAAAGTTGCCCACAATCCTAATAATAGCAATCTTTGTGCGACCACTTGCCCACAAAATTCAAACGAAGCTGTATCCATTTGTACTCAATTCAAAGGTCATTTTGCTTTGTTTATGAGCCGCGCTATGTTATGCTAAGTGCCATCAGAATGGTCGGCCGCCCCGTCCGGTGAAGTACAAAGCGAGCGAAGGCGTTTTCACTATGATCAAGACGGCTCCGATACCATACGAACCGCAACAATAATGTTACTATTACTAAAATAGAATATAATTTATTTATTCCAGAAACATCATACAAGTTGTTTCTTGAATTGGAATCATGCTAGGTACATTTTTCAATAAGCAAATAGTAGCATCTGTTGCTAAACTAGGCGTGAATCTGTACTTCAGCAAACAGCTCCCCCATCCGGAAAAATATTCATATAGAACTTTTACTTGAACTATTATAGGCATTATGCTCGTGGCCTAGTTGAACCGAGTGATTTGAATCAATCACTTGAGTTAGGCAACAGCAGGCGCGGTCAGGTGCTGGAAGTATGACCATCCCGTGACTACCACTAGTAGTAGTGGCAATTTTTTCGTGAAGTTGTTGCCGACTGTTATATAATGGCAGCCGTTAGGGCATGTCAAAGTCTATATGGACAACATAATAAATTCTGACGGTAAGGCCCGCCACTGTCTTATAATCCTCCACCAACCCAGACGTGGCTCCCGTGGTGGAGTAGTTTAAGTGCTCCAGCCGTGGGGACATGCAAAGGGTTGATATCATTATAGGCATACCATGATGTTGGATACCATGATGTTGATGTTGGATAGCATCACATGCTTACAGCATCTGATGCTTACAGCATCTGAAATTTTCTGTTATATGCTTTCTTACTAAAGTTAAAAAATCTATCCTGTGTTGGTTTGAAGTAAAGAACTTCCGTTACCGTTTTGTAAATCGCTGTTGCGAGATTATATCTATTAACTTTATCCATTTGTTAAGAGCTTTCACAGTCCCGAGATAGCACGATGACGTGGAGAACTGCTCAGCTGGATGATATCACGCAAACAAGAGTCTTATGACCTCTGTAATTGTAAATGAGATTGGTAAACCCGATCAATCGAAAACAGCTCATATCAAGCAGTAAGAGCTCTTGTTTAGTTTTTCAAAATGTGCAAGCAAGGGCTAGATTTTTAATTCACGATTCCCTGAATAAGATGTTTAGACATGAGAACAAGATTATTTCAATTTATTATTGTTATGCTAACTGCTCCGGCAAAATTTGTACCCCCACACCACCACAGAATCCGTTTATATGATTCTCGTTAATCTTAGATGTTGGCTAAAAACAAGGTTACAGTAACAGCCATAGTAACAGTTATTTATTATCATCCCATACGAGCGCATTACCTGGATATAATATCAAGTATCCTATGTGTCCATTCAGATGTTTGTCTATAAGTATTTAGTTCACGTTCAGCCATTATTGCGTGATTGAGTAACAAAAATCTTCACCAACTTCGTTATCGACCCTTGTATGTCCCCACTGCTGGGGTACGGATCTCTTCCTGCATCGCAGAAAAGGTAGGCCATACTCCGCCACAGGGGCCAAGTCCGGGTTGGTGGAGGATTGTAAGACAGTGGCGGGCCTTACTGTCAGAAGTTATCAAGCCGCCCATAAGGCCTCTGACATGGCTTAACGACAGCCATTACATTACAGCCGGCACCAACGGCTTAACGTGCCTTGCGAAGCACGGAAGCGCTCGGAAAACTGCCACTAGCGGCAGTCACGGGACGGTCTCCCATCCAGTACCTGACCGCGCCTGTTGTTGCTTATCTCAAGTGATAGATTCCAATCACTCGGTTCGCCTAGGCCACGAGCGTTGCTCACCAACTTTACATATCTAATATTAAATAGGATTTTATGGTACATGAAACATAATTATACACTCTTTTTAGATACAGTTACCTATTAAGAGGCACTACGCACTGTTTGCTAGGTTGTGAAATGTATCCGGAATAAAGCAGTTAGAAGAGAAATCTTTGAAAATACGTTTTTTATGCAATGGACGTCTGTAATAGTTTTTTGGCTTCCTCTCCCTCTGATGAAGCCAAAATGCTTTTCAAAGTTGCCAAATTTGGTATTTCTGCTAGATTTAGTAGTATGTTATAATTAATATGTAAGTTTAATTTAAAGTAACATGTTATATTAGTAATATTAACCCTTAACTATAGTTGTGGGTCCGTTGGACCCAGGCAACATTTTCCACTAGGCGTAGAAAACGATAGGAGTGATGAAGGTCCCTCCGCGTCTTAGTAACTTCCATTAGTAAGCCGAGGCGCATTATGTAGAACGGACGTGCTGTGCTTGCTGCTGGAAAAGTAAGTACTGGCTTTTACCTAGGTCCATTGGACACACCACTAAAGCTACGTTACTAATTTTTTACGTTCTGTTAGGCAGCGCAGGCTCCGGGGGTTGAAAATCACATCACCACGTACACATTTGCAGTTTATTGATGGCACCGAAACACGTTAAAAATAATTTGGGAACAGAGTTACTAAAACGGACTACATCTTGATACTAAGTCTAATTACTGATGTTAAAGACTATGCATGACTGCTCTTGACTACTGTGACTGCTGTGACTGTTGTGACTGCTGTGACTGTTGCGCGATGTGCGCGGAAAAACGCTTTTATTTGCTCATTAGTGCTGAGAATGACAAAATATAGGTGAGGCGGGGAACCGGACATAACAGTTCGCATCATCCAGCAGAGCCACCAAAAAGCACAAAAATTAACTTATTTAGCGTTTGAACTTTTTGGAAGGTTTATCAAAGTCACTGTGTGAAACTTACATGAAAGAAAGGTGTCTTAATTAAAGATTAAGTACATAACTTAGAATTCGTATTGCCTCTGTTTTGAAACTCGCTCCATCAGCACCAGAAACTGGGGAGACTGTACGATTGGACAGGAATAAGAGGAAAAGGTGTAGTTCATGCCCTCCTGCCAAGAGAGCCAAAACAGAGCCACATCTGTGTGTCAAGTATCAGAAGCCTATCTGCATGACTTGTGCAAAAACTCTGTGCAATTCTTGCCTTTGAAGTGTCGATGTTGGAAGACTGTCTTTTTTTTAATATGAGGTTATTTTGTTGCTATTTTATTTTTACTATTTTCAGAAAAAAACATATGATAACGTTTTATAAAGTGAAGAATTGAATTTTTTCATTGTTTTTCCTAATTTTAATTAATATTTTTTGTAACGCTGTTGTGACTAACGAAAAAGAGACTGATTCTTCTAAGTGCCAATCACCTTAGAAAAATATGTTCCTATTGATGTTTATATGAAACATTGTGTTAATTATAAACGTTTATAGATATAATTAAAGAAAAAATAAGTAATCAACTTTCAAGCTTTGTTTCACATACATTTGAAAATTGCAGGGTCCAATGGACCCACCACTATAGAACCGTGATATTTTTTCACCACTACAGCTAAGGGTTAAGATCAAAATCTGTGCTCTGAGTTTTGTCTGTTCATATAATAGTGACATAGTCGGTTTTTTGTACATAACCCTTTCAAATAAAGAGTATAACCTTCAGGTACAATAGAAAAGCCTTCAGATAAAAGATTCGTCAATATTTTATATCGGTGTCGTATTGACTCAGTGTAAAAGCGCTTATGGTCAGTGAAGTTGCGAAGTAATTTTCAGGCATCCTGTGCCCAAGGCATGCACTAATAATGTTTGCTAAAAGTTTCGGCTAACTTTGCTATCCCATTTCCTGCGTGGAATAGAGTACGCCGCAAGTTCATATCCTGTAGGTGAATGTGGATGCTGTGAATGCCGTTTATGCTGCTTGCTGTACAGGATGCAGGGTGTCCCGAGGCTATGCCACTATGAGAGAAAGTAGCTTTAACATTGAAGATATGTTTTACTGAAATTAAACTTTTATTTGGTATAAATAATCTTGAGACTTTTAAAAAGTTGCCTAATTAAACTCTGTATCTAAATGGGAAAAACCGGCCAAGTGCTAGTCGGACTCCCGCATGTGCTTCGTACCATTTATTAATTTATTTTCGAAGTGAATATACAACTACATATTCTGTGAATATTTCAAGTGTCTACCTGTTTCTATTATTAAAATCGAGCAAAAAGGGACAAAAAACCTAAAAAGAGATAAATTAAACAATATACTTGAAGAATAAAAATTTTATTTCTCAATCAACGTTTTAGGAAGGGCCAGGATTATCCGGTACTGGTTGAGTGGCATTTGAGCTGTGTCGGTGTGTGAGCATTTCTGTTTCCTCCAAAGAAGATGGTAGTTCTACATCCTTCGTTTCAGGCAGCGGCCAACACAGAAAAGCACCAACGATTGCCACAATGCCAAAAAATAGTGAAGCCGCCAATTGGGACTGAGTGTTTATAATAGGAGCAATGATCTGTCCAACTCTTGACAAAACAGACAAAATACCTAATACCGAGTTCCTTATTGTTGTAGGAAACATTTCACAGCCATACAGAAAACAAATGATAAATGAAAGAAAAAAGAAACAATTAGCCAGGCAGGCAAAAATAATACGTAGCCACTTAAATTCCTGAGGGATAAAAGCTAATAAAATAATAAACAAACCTGAGAAAAAGTTGCTGGTCATGAGGAAAGGTCTTCTTTGGAAAATTCTTAGTAAAAATATCGCGGTTACTGTTCCCGGGATAAGAAACAGACCTGATAAAGCTACGTTCAAATGTATATCACCACTCATTTGACCAATAAACTGAGACACGCCGTAGTAACCCAGACCACAAACGAAGTAAATTGCAGACATGCATCCCAAGTTAATGCAGAGTGTCTTATGCTCAAAGATGTTCCAGAACTTCATATGTGTATGCACCTTATTCTTTATCTGTTCTTGGTGAAAGGTCATGAGTTCTTCTTTGATGTTTTCATAGGAAGTACCGTTGCTGAAAGTAGGTAATTTTTTAGTTTGATTAAAAATAATAAGTAACTATTTATACGAAAAACAGCATTTCGATATTGATTTAACCTATGTCATCAATGCTTGGTCATTCCATGCATGTGAAAGATATTTTATTTTGTAGTTATAAATAAACGTAGTACTAACAAGTTGCAAAACTTTTCCATCACTGCTGCCGCTTCATCAATATCATCATTATCCATCAACCATTTTGGTGATTCCATCAAATACCATCTTGAACATGCGTACACAAACATTGGCACCGACATAATCAGTTGCAAGTCATCACAATCTCTCACCAGATAGGATAACCCTGCCAACGTTATATGTCCTATATTGAACGGGACGTTATAAAAAGCTGTGATCATTTCTTTATGATGTCGTCCGCTGTATTCTATGCAAAGTACGTAAGAGGTTACGATTGCCCCCCCATTTCCGACGCCTTCAAAGAATCTTGCGAAGATGAAGGGTGCCATGGTCGGCATGAAACTGGCAGTACAACCCGATACGCCCAGGATGAGACATGACATCGAGTACATTGACAGGCGTCCATACCTTGAAGAAAAACGGAAAATGACTGAAAATTACTCAGCACAAGTGTAATTATACTGCCATTTCTAGAAAGACAGTTTTAGTATCTGGAAAACAGTATCCTTAGTAAAGTTATACCACAGAAAAAAACATATACATTGAACAGGTGTAACCACGCGGGTTTTTTTAGTAAAATATCAGAGACCATATCAATTGCAACTTTACCGAAACTTCGAGGATTCATTTTAACTAATAAACGATCGTGATTATCCGTATCTGTAAACATCATGGGTCATTAAAAATATTACATACTCCTTAATAAAAACATTTTGGTTTTCTGTCCTGTGGTCACAATTTTTGAAATGAAGAATAGCATATAATTGTTTTCACTTAATTGATATAAACTTACCTGTCGGACAGACATCCAAATATAAAGGCACCAACCAATAATCCAATATAGAATATACATTCACACAAGCTAATCAGCCATTTCGTTTCGCAGTAAATATTGAATTTGGTCTGAATCGTCTCAGAGAAAACTGTTCTGTTCCAGAGGACATTTTTGCACGGACAAAGGTTTTTGTGGAGATAAGGAACATTGCACTCATATTCCATCGGTGGGAAGAGAAATATCAAACTCAGCGTGTGCCAAGTCACTGGAATCATACTGGAAAACACTATAAGAAATAAATATATTTGATACCACGTCAAATTATGAAAAAGCTTCTCAATTGGATTGTGAGGTAGAACGCTATTCATGTTCTATTATAGTAAGCCCACGATTATAAAAAATATAGTAATTGCCTTGCCCTAATTTGTAAATGCTAAAAACTTTTACAATTTATGGTTTTGCTATCTAGTATGCCATGATTTTGTTCTGGTCTGAACACAGAAATAAATGTATTGTGTTTAAATATAAATGTTTAAGGTTAACCTATTTGAGAAAATCGGCCAGGACGAAGATTTTTTACCACTTCCTTGCCTATATACATAGGTAACCTAGCTTACTTTCAATACATAGGAATAAATGTCTGATTATTGAATAGTCAGTTAGATAAATTTTCTTATAATCAGTTTATTTTCAATTAAAATACACTACACTCATGATAATTTAACATTGTTTCCAGTATTTTCTTCACTCATGTTATCATTAGCATACGATGGTAGATACTTATTTTTAGTTTCCGGTAAAGGATAGCATAATATACTGCCTAGTATGGCCATGGCACCAAAAACTGCTCCAGCAGTAGTTTGTGATGTTGCATTAAGAGGCGGAGCAGCAATTTGTCCTATTCGCGACAATACTGATAAATAACCTAAGATGGAGTTTCTGATAGCCGTAGGGAACAATTCACATCCGTATAAAAATACTATGATGAAGGACATGAAGAAAAATGTATTGCTAAGGCAAGCTGATATCACTCTTACCCATTTCATGTCTGAAGGGATGCAGATAACGATGAAAATAAAAGCCCCAGATAAAAAATACGTGGCCATAAGTAACTGGCGCCGCCCAAACAATTTCATCAAGATAATAGACGCTATAGTACCAGGCAAAAGTATGAAAGCTGATATAGTTACATTCAAGTGGATATCACCACTCATTTTGCCAATGAATTGGGACACCCCGTAATAGCCCATTCCACAGACGAAGTAGATTACAGACATGCAAAGCAAGTTGATGGTTAGTTGCTTGTATCTAAATATCTGCCAACACTTAATTGTTGGAGCCTTTACAGGATTATGGTGCACGATGTAGGTTTCTATGTCAGCTGTCACGATGTCACAGGACTCGTTGTTGCTGGAAAGAAACAATAATTTTAGTACATTATGCTCACCTTTATTTTTCGATGGTTTTAAAGAAATAAATTTAGAAATTATATTATACACGTGGTGATTAATCACATAACGTCTCTCTCTTTCTCTTTAAGAGAAGACTTAATCTCGATAGTAGGACTTTATGGGCTGCTTCCATCTGTATATTGTAATTTCTTGTCAAATACGTTTATTTATATATTTCGGAGACAATTATTATCACTATTTAATTTTAAGTGAAGTAAGAATACTCACAATTTACAAATACGCTCCACAGCACGGACAGCCCCATTGACATTATGGTTATCTAGCATCCATTTGGGCGATTCAACTAGCAGCCAATAATAGAAGAACATGAACACTGTCGGCAATGACCACGCTAGTTGCAAATGGTCAAAATCTCTTATAAAGTACGACAGACCAGCCATGGTTGCATGTCCAAGGTTTATAGGGACGTGGAATAATGCAGTGACTACTTCTCTATGAGATCTGCCACAGTACTCTATGCATAGTACGTAGGAGGTGATTATAGCCCCTCCACAGCCAATTCCTTCGATGCATCTCATGACATTAAATGCACTTATATGAGGCATGACGCTGACTAAGGCACCAGCTACAGCAGTGATCAGGCAAGATATTGAAAAGCTAAGGAGGCGGCCAAATCTGAAAAATGAAAAATGTTTATCAATTTTCAAAGAAACTTTTTATGTTGTCGTACCTAATGAATGAAAGAAATAAATACAAATACTTTATTAGATAAAGATGTGGTTTAAAGACAAGTATTTTGAAGAACAAATTGTTTCCTAATGCGTCGTATTCAGCACAAATTCACAAAGCAATTCTATGAAGTGCTTTGTGAATTTGTTCAGAAAACAGCTCACTGGCCACTATCACCTGCACTGGCCTTTCGACCGAAATGCAGAGTGACAATCGTACAAGAAAAGATGGCCTAGAGAGTTAACCCAAGAGCAAATATCTAAATTATTGACGATCAAGCTAATACGTCGTTTAAAACACGTACAGTTAATAATCGGCTGCAAATGCAATAATATGAATTACCTAGAGACGTAATGGAAAATAATAAATAATATTTATATCATTATAATTGATATTTGTTAAGTATCGAAAATATGAAAAAAATAAAATTTTGTATGGTATTAGGCGTTACTTTGCGAAAATCCATAATAGCATTAAAAATGAATTACTTTGCTAAATTCCGGCAAAAATCCCACAAGCACCATGCGGTTAGTTAATGCACCGCCCTCCCTCCCAGATTTTCAAGCAGAAGCAAGACACGAACACATCACCACCAACACCAATACTTGTGTGAGAAAACACGCGACGCGTTTCGCCTCTAACACGAGGCATCCTCAGGCTCACAAGTGCAAGTAAAAATAAAATTTTTCTTGCCACTTACTTATCAGACAAAAATCCAAATAGTAGCGCTCCAAATAGCAGTCCCGCGTAAAAAATACTTTCTGAAAAACTGGTCAGCCAGCTGTTATCGCAGTAAATGCCGAATTTTGTCTGCATCGTCTCTGTGAAGACCTGACGGTTCCAAATTGGCTTTTTGCAAGGGCAATGGTTCACTACAAGCTCCGCTTCACCGTTCTGGTTTATTAATTCGCAAGAGAATTCCATCGGTGGCGATAAGAATATAAGACTCAGTACGTGGCAGGTGAGTGGAATCCTACTCAAAAATATGAGTGAGAACAGGTAGATGTGATATTTGGATATTTTGTCAAAGTACTTCTCGAGTGGATGCTCCTGCTGAGGTAATTCTGGTGAAGACATTGGTTACAGGGATAATCACAAATTAATGAAAAAAATTATGCAGAATTTGACGCTATATTTAATCTGGTTGGCCAAGCTTTAATACTTACACTTTGAAGTTATAGCCAAAATTACAGCAAAAGAAAATTTGAAAAAAAAAATAATCTAATGTTTTCAAAAAGTAAGTACAACCAACTTACTTGAGACTCAGGTCAGAGTCGGCCAATCTCGCTCTTATATTACATGAATACACAGTACAGATCAACAGTACAGGTGAACTTCTAATTATTGGTACTGTACTCTTCGTGATTCATGCAGCATTGGGGTATGAATATGTTTCAGTTTTTACCTGGAGCACAAGATAGTGGGCATTTCGTTTCACGCGTTGAAATAAAAGTCATGTCATCATGTCACAGCGTCCAGTAGTATCTTCAATCACACTAGATGGGACCACTCGTGTTCGCGCGAGAATCGACACGACGTAATCATGAATCTGTGGTCACTCATCGTTCATTATTCTGGTCACCCCGGTGCCGTGGCTCGTGCCGCTCGCTCGCTACTAATTTATCCAGCCATCTGCAAAACACATTCGTACTGTGACATACGCGCGTGATAAGTGCTCTAATTTAGACATTTTGGTGACCAAGAAACTTTATCAGCTCAAAGAACAATATATTGACAATATTAGACTATAAGTGAACAGTGCGGGAGTGTTCTCCGTGCGCTGGACGCATCAGCTCATCCATCACCGCTCATCATCTGCCCAACAGCTAAAGCGAGCCATCATCCACCATCACCAAGTAAGTCCATTCACTTCACCTCCCATTCCGCTCTCTCAACCAGCCCATCGTGAGGTAGACCTAGCCGACACTGGCTAGCTACCATTTTTGGTCTTCGAGCCGTTAATTGAACCGGCTACCCATCATACAGTCCACTAGTTATCATTTTTGGTCTTCGAGCCGTTAATTGAACCGGCTACTCATCACACAGTCCACTTGTTACCATTTTTGGTGCTGTAGTGCCTGGGGCATTGCTTTATAGATGGTGTGGGCTTGCCCACCACATGTACCATCCTGACAGCTTAGTCGGCTTAGCTCACAGGAAAGACTAGTTGGAGCCAACCAAGCCGCGGGTTTCCTGACGATTGTTTTGATTCGCCGTTAGCGTGTGCTATTGCGACTACAAATTCGCAAATGTACGTATCTTTGAAATTAAACAAAGTCATTGGTACATGCCGGCACTGGGGATCGAACCTGGGTCTCATGCGAGTCCATTTTTCTACCAACTGAGCTACCACCGCTTAAATAAAGTAACGTGGCGTTATCCGATACTGGGATAAAACTTTTATCGTGACGATGTGCTCTTCGAGCTGGAATTTACAAAGTGAACTCAAACTGAAGGTGCACGGCCCTGATGCAGCCTATCTCGTCCTCACGGCTTCACACTAATTCTTATTAGATAGAATGTAGTAAACTGGTGACCTTAATGTACTATTTTCTTGACAAAAAAAAAACCCAGGTCTTGGATGTTTACATGTTTGTGATGTCGTTGTTTCTGGTAACCACGACACAGGGTATCCTAGTGTGGGGCCATAAGCAAGGTATGTTCGTTATCAACCCTTGTACGAGTATGTCCCCACTGCTGGGGTACGGGTCTCTTCCTGCATCACAGGCCATACTCCACCACGGGGGCTAAGTCCGAGTTGGTGGAGGATCGTAAGACAGTGGCGGCCTTACTGTCAGAAGTTATCAAGCTGCCCATAAGGCCTTTGACATGGCTTAACGACTGCCATTATATGACAGCCGGCACCAACGGCTTAACGTGCCTTACGAAGCACGGAAGCAATGTATGTGCTAGTATGTAAATGTTATGTTATGTTATGAGTAGAATCTAAAGACCCTCTTGGCATATTAGCCTGTTTCAAAAGGCTCAACAGCAATAATCCTTCTCTCGACATGTTCCACACGTGTGATCTGTGCTCGGCGCGGCGGAGCGCGACGTGATTGATACGCTTTTAAGCGATCGACTGGATCTCAGATTCACGTCCAAGGGGGTTACCATTACAATGTTGTTCTACACGAGCAGTAAGTGGTAATATACGAAAAAAAAATCAAATTCTTGATTCGAATTTATTGATAAAATAATTGTCAATATTTAAAAACCTATTTAGAGGCTAAAAATTTCACCCATGCCGGGATTCGAACCCGCAACCTCTGGCTATCCGTACCAGCGCTCTACCAATTGAGCGCTGGTACGGATAGCCAGAGGTTGCGGGTTCGAATCCCGGCATGGGTGAAATTTTTAGCCTCTAAATAGGTTTTTAAATTTGTTCCTTAGCACGGGTTAGTGCATTAAAAATAAAAATAGTGTAATTGTCAATAATTCCAAGTGAAACAGGTATATTATTTAACGGCACGTTAAGCCGTTGGTGCCGGCTGTCATATAATGGCAGTCTTATGAGCGGCTTGATGACAGTAAGGCCCGCCACTGTCTTACAATTTTCCACAAACCGGGATTTGGCCCCCGTCATGGAGTATAGCTGAAACTTTCTGCTATACAGGAAGAGACCCATGCCCAGTGGAGACTTACAAGGGTTAGTATCGATGATCTTCTCTGGTTACAATAGCACAGGGTGTCCTAGTTTGGGACTAGGACAAGTGATTGTGTTTTTATGTGGAACTTATCTAGGAATTTAGTTTTTTACAAATATATAAATGCCGTTCAAACCATTCACCGTTATCGTGAGGAAACCTAAGCGTCGGAGGTATTGTTTGGAAGTAAATTTATGATTATTTACTTAGTGCTATTTAATTATGTATTATATTAATGGTTTGCTATACAGAATATACGTCATATATACTTGTACGCTAATTGATAATCATAATGTTTTATTTTACAAATCTATAGCAATTCATGGTAAGCCCAACTTCCTTACCTCCAGTACGAGTGACTTTTTTCACTTATAAAGCAATTTTCTTGTACGTTTCAGCGTTTGGTAAATTTCGGATGATTTATGTCATTTCTGTATCGATGTTTTTCGTATTTGCGAGCGAGTGTGCGGGTTGATTTATCGAGATTTTTTACGTTAGGGCGCAAGAAAGTTCTGCATCGAGGAACCCGTCGATTTGCAGTTAGAGCACAAACGTACTATTTTTCTTGCTTGTCATGGCAAGTAAGAAGTGAATTAATGTTCGTAATAACATAACTTTTACATACAAGCACATACATTGCTTCTGGCTCCACACTAGGATACCTTGTGTCGTGGGAACCAGAAACAACATACATCACAAACATGTAAGCATCCAAGACCTGGGCTTTTTTTCCCCCAGCCGGGATTCGAACCCGGGACCTCTTGGATGGTAGGCAGACGCGCTATGCCACACAGGTCGTTTAATAATGCTTTGAATCCGTAAGTGTTTTTACTTGTTTTTGGTGTTTTTGCTTTGAATGCGTATCTTTCAATGTTTAAAAGTGTCTAGAAAGGATCTCAAAAAAGTTTCTTATTATAAAGACACTTTATAAAAAACTTGAACCATTTGTTTGTCTTATTATTATAGATGTTTCTCTTATTATAGACTTCTGTTTCTCTTATTATATACTTCTGCTTAGTTTACTTGGTTGTTTGTTGAGTGTTGGATTGTTTTCGTCCAATTGGATTTTTTGTACTTTGGTTGGGTTAAAGTGTTGTCTCAAATATCTTTTTAAATTGTATTTTAATAATAAATGGCAACAATAAACAAATCTCTTTATATGTGTACTCTAATCATATCTAATGTGTAGAGTAATGTGTATAATCTAATGTGTAGAGCACTACCTTTCTAACATCACATAGTAGGTTTATGTATGTATAAGCATATATTTATATGTAATTGTATTATCGTATTATTACTTATTTATATAGTTATAAATATTTCTCCTTTCCTCCCGCTATATAAATTTAAACACCCAATGCTAAGGTTGGCTGGAAGAGATCTCTGTTAGAGATAAGTTCGCCTTTGTAACAAATTTCATGTAATCATATTTCGAATTACTTTTTGCAATAAAGAATATATTTATATAAACTAATCAATTTGAGATTGCCTGGAAGAAATTGCTATCAGCAATAAGGCCGCCAATTGTACCTCTTCTTTTGTAACTATGGTCTCTGTAATTATTTTCTGGTGTGTACAATGAAGAATATTTTTATCTTATTCAAATTAAACTATTTTCAAATTAAAAATTTGATAAAAAACTCCCTGCAAAAAAAAACAAGCAGATAAATCATTATCACGTAGCAGATCTGTCGCGATGATAAATATCCGCTCCAGAAACAGGTATAGTCAATAAACAAATCGTCCAAAATATTCAATCGCGCCAGCCCTCACTTCTGAAGCCTTCTCGATTGGGATCTGTCAATAAATCACGAAGCAAGCGACTTTGGCACCACCGCGCGTATTTAGAGGATATTAATCTTACAGCTGGCTTCCTAGCGACACTTTATTGCAAACAGCTACAAACCTCGAATGATTGCTTATCTTACATTAGAATGGTTCTATCTGATACGTAATGCTTATCTCTACTTTAGATTTATTTAACATGTATCATGTTAAGTAAAATGTTAATTGGTAGAGGGCCTAAAGTATGAAATTAACTCTAAAGACCTTCGAAACTTCGTTGTTTCGACGAATGTGCGACAGAATTATTTTAACCTTTTTTTTAAGTAGGACGGGTTACACTTGACCCCAGTCACGCCTGATACATGCCTGTGAGAATCGCGTGTCCAACTGACAAGATACACTACGGCGATCTGGGTTGGCGAAAGGTATTGAATTCCAGGATATAGGTACAAATATTCTTGTTTAAAAAAATGCGAGAATATTATTACCACCCGTCTCTATCAGAACAATAACCCTCGGCACGCATGCATAGCTTCAGCTGACTTTAAATGGTTCTAACAGATAATTAACAATGATTTCCAAAAACACAGCCACTTGTCCTGGTCCCAAGCTAGGATGCTGTGGTAACAAACAAGGCCATCAGAAATATGAAAATACGCGCAAACTAAGGCTATTTCTACAAATCAAGTACGATTCGAGTTTGCGTAGAGATATTTTACACAGGTGTCTTTTTAAAAACACAAAATAGGGTATTCAGCAGTGTCGCGAAGATATAGATGACGTGGAAATTTAAAGAAAATCCCAGAATTACTACTTATTTTGAAACTCAAATGATTTCTACATGTAAAAGTTCAGTAGTGGCCGCCTCAGATCGCAGGAGTAATGATGAAAAACACAATTATATTAATGTTCTGTTAGCGGTACCGTCTACTCGCACTGTATCGCATAGTAACTCACCGTTAGTTCGCGTTTTGTTGTATCTTAATGCTCGCATCATCACCTGACTGTATTGTGTTCGACGATGAATGGCCAGCAAGGATGTGGCCAGTTATAGGCAATGAGTGCCTGAGGTTTGGCGACAGAAAGGATGGAGATGCATGATAATCTACCGTCTTGTTTAACAAATTTTTGTATAATATGTTCATTTCTTTCGAATGTGTTATGTTTCTGTGTAAAGTATAATCATATACGTTTAGTCTTATAGCGCATTAGTTAAGACTGTAATGCTGTAAGATTTTGTGTTACATAAATAAACATACGCTCAAGGGTGGATGCAGCAGCAGTAGCAGCACGTCGGCTTGGAAAATCTTTAAGATATAAATACAGGCGGAGTAATATATCTTCGGCGACCGTATGGAACCATGCCTGGGTCTGCGTCGACGCAGCTGGCACCAGTTGTTCGCGGAGAGCACGCACCGCGCTAACAACGCGCGCTGACGCCTAAGGCTCTTGTACTTCTCAACGGTTTAATTGCCAAAGTACAACATATCGACATTTTTTTCGACTCTATTAACATAATAGCGTTCGAATTAAGGTTATAATTGATGTAAGTAGTTAATAAGGATTAATGTGTATTTAGCAATAAGGGCGCTTTGGAAAACTAAGTTCATATTGTTGTTTTTTAAATAAGTAAATAAATAAATACCGGGATGCACAACTGGTGAGCGCCATCTAGTGAGCAGTGGCGGTAAACGTAGTTGTAACATTAGCTACAAGTATTATAAAGGCACGTTATTTCGCTTTGATTTGCAAATCACCCATAATTCCCGGTGTACGGTAGTACTCTAGCTGTTTTCTTCAAGCGACTGCAACCCGCTCTTGCGACGGTGTCGAAACGCGGGGCGTCTTGCCGTCGCTACTTAACTTGTTAATCAAATCAGACTTTCTGCTCCGCGATCTTGGAGTATAAAGTACTAGGTACGCGATATTGAACTTTGGTCTTCCTACCTAAGTTAGTGCAAGAACTTTAACATTCGATTTCGTAATATCAAGTACAGTCAAACTGAATTTTCAATCACTCGCTATGTTGGTGTGTAGAGTTTATGGGTATAAAAGTAAACATTTTTTTTCTTAGTGAATAAAAAAAATCGATATTCATTTTATGTGCAATATTACCTAGTAGGGACTCGCTAAGAGAGTTCTTTAAAGAAGTTAACATATTTGATGTCATAAGTAATTTCTTTCAAAATTGCATTTCAGCAATTTTTGTTTTAAATAATTATGAAATTATTATATGTGCGCTATCTATCATACAGATTAAAATTAAAAAATATTTAAAGAACAATTGTGTCTAGTGTTCAACATATTTATGAGCGGTAATCTTTATGTTGAAAATTCCGTCGGTTATTTGAAACTTATTTTTGAAAAGAACGAATGTGGCAATTTTTGCAAGTATCTCTTCAAATAATCTATTAAGTGTAAAGCTAACAACTTACGTAGATTACGTACATAAACATTTTGTTTTTATAATACTTTGTAACGTTGTATAACTTTAATAATTAATATAAACTCTGGAACGACTTTAGGTGTGGTTTTATTTGTACTTAGATTAGTATATACTTAGTAATATTAAAACAGAAAAACTGAATAAAAAAATGGATAAGCAGGTAAAAAGTCAGATCTGGTCAAAGGGTAAAGTAGTAGTGATGAAAAATGAGGGAAATCGAATAATGTGTGACGTACATAATTTAAATATTTGAAAATGATAGATTATAGAAAAAGAAATAAAAATGGTGTGAAGAGGTTTGCACCGTTACAACTTAAGAATATTTGATTTGACTGAATTGTTTTTGTTGTGTTCTATAGCTTGAAAATACGTTAAGAACTTTGCACACAACGTTTTTAAACACACCGACGATGCGCGTTGAACGCCATCAGGACAGAGTTCATAGTAGATTAACACATTGTTAAGACGCGTTTTCGCGGTCTTAGTACGCTCTGACCGAGTGCGCCATCTGACTAAACTAATGCTTCTGATTGGACGGTTTTTCGTGACAACACCAAAATAGCCACTCTGAAGCATTAGTTTACTCCGATGGCGCACTTGGACCGAGCGCACTGAGACCGTGGAAACCTGGCTTTAGTGTACGAAAATCTGAGGGTAAGCGGCGTTGATAACGTACAGATGGCGCTCTCCTCAAAAATCGTTTTCAGAGCATCACAAAACGTAGTTTACAAATGCCCTAGTGTAGCGATAAATAACGATTTTAGTAAACCTTAACTCTTAACCAGGTAATGGCATACTAGTGCCCATATTAACCGATTCGTTGCGATGTCTAATTTTGGAAACTTCTAACTGTGGTATCGAACAAAAATATTGTGACACGGCTGCCGCGCCCAGGGCCATACGATTAGATGACATGCCTTCTGTGTCTTCAGCCATGCGGAAAAGAAAACAGTATTTTGTCACTTTTTTAATTTTTTAAGCTTGAATACTTCTTGTATACATTCAAAATCTAACGTGAACGGCCAGGAACGTTTTTCAAGTGATTAGAAGTGGCAAAATAAGTGTATTAATGAAAATAGAGGGTGTGAACGTGACTATTTTAATACAGATGTGCTAAACATTTTCAACTTATTTTCTATTTTCCAATGTTTTCATTATTTAATAATTAGATTACATTAAATAGCTGTTGTTGGTGTTTAACAACTAGATATATTTGAAGAAGTTACCATCGATTTTAAAATACAGCTCCTGTGACAAACGCCAAACGCAAAAAAGAAAATTTTGGCACGTCAGACGTGCCATCCGCAACGAATTAGTTAAATTGAATCTTATCAACTTGAAATAAAGTTCAAAATCAATGGAAAAATCATACTACATGTCGACGCCGATCTCTTTATTTATTTCATATCGCCACACATACCACTCATTTGTTCCTTCACGCACTCAACTCACTCTCTCGTTTCCTAATCCTTTTCCTTCAACTCATTCTCCACGCACTTCCTTCCGCTCCCAGTCCGAAAGCCGCGCCCGCGCCGCTAGTCACGCAAAAAAGTGTCTCTTATTAAAATTCTCAATAAAACTCGCTGGACTCCTAAAACATCAGTGCTGTGCTTCTAAGACATCTTAAAACAATTTAACTCTGGAAAGTAACAAGAAGAGTACAGGTCCGGACCGGCTTCCGCGTCCAGCTGCAGAGCCGAGCTGTCGAAGAACTCCAGGTACCTTCCTCCTCCTAGTCTCCACTACCCATGTCCAATAATTTTGGACTTTGAAAAGACGCATACAGTAGTCACGAGACGGTCACCTATCCTGCACCTGACCGCGCATGTTGTTGGTTAACTCGAGTGATTGATTCTAATTACTCGGTTTGGCTAGGCCACGAGCGCTTATCTATCGACAAATATTCTCTCTATCTATTGAAAAGACTAAGTTTTTTTGTCCATTTTTTTCTCCAAAATGATCTAGATTTTGAAATGGACACCAAGTTTGAATTGTTACGTTCATTAAGCCGCAGCTTCTGCGCTACTTTGAATAAAAACTTTTCATTTTCATTTCATTAATTCAATAGTCATGTCAATAATTAGTATGATTTGCTCACTGGTGTACCGAACACTTTTAAATATTTTTTACTAAAACACTATTTCACTTTTACCAGCTCAATCTCTCTCTGAGGATGCATTGAAAAAAAATTGTTCGAAAAAGTCAGCTCCAACAGCCAAAAAGTAATCTAATGCCTCAACTTTAGAGCAGTTTTGTGGAACAAAAACTAATTTACAATAAAACAGAGGGTAGGCCGAGACATTTTATTTTCAATAAGCTTTTGTATACGGACGGTAATGAAAAAAGTTTTAGTTACGAGGCCCGCAGATACGCGTGCCTGCAGCCGCGAGTAACTTCGTATTGGTAACGATTTTAGCTTTTAAATGATACTTTAGACTATTACAGAAGCTATGTCACAACTTTACGTCAACTTTATGAATAAATAACTTAACATAACATTCACATATAAGCACATACATTGCGTCTGGCCCCACACTAGGATACCCTGTGTCGTGGGAACCAGAAACAACGACATCACAAACATGTAAACATCCAAGACCTGGGCTTTCTTGTCCCCAGCCGGTATTCGAACCCGGGACCTCTTGCATGGTAGGCAGACGCGCTACCGTTACGCTACCACAGAGGTCGACATGAAATTGCATGCTCTTTTATATATTTTCCAATGGGCTTACAAACTGCCTAATAAACTTAATGACAATACCGAGCCAGAGACGTGCGGCGTACCCACATTAAACGTTTCTGAACGGGATCGGGAAAATATTATAATTCTCCTAACTTAGTGCATGGGTGGTGTCACTTGCGTGTTACTACATATATTATTCAGTTTATTTCAGGTTACTAATCTCGAGAACGAAGCATTTCGTATAATTATGATAGAACTTCACGTACAGGCAAGTTCGTTTAATCATAAATTTTACAGTTCCCCAAACTGTTTTTTTTTTTTGTATGAATAATATTATCTTTGTTTATCCGTTGATTGCAAAAATACGCGAATTTATTTATTTCCCAAGGAATCTAAAGGAAGAAATCTGTGGCAGAAAGTTCTTCGTAGAGAATAGTGGAATGCTTGTACTCCACTTTTTTATATGAACTCTACACAAAGTGTTGAAGAAAACAGCTGTGACCTCTAGACCAAACAACAATACAAGATTGCAATTTTTAAGAACACTGAACAGTGCTCAAATAGCACTCAACTACAATGTGCTTTCAGTTTTAGACCTCATTACAAAAAAAAAATACTATTGTTGCAATCGCTGTACATAATTCTACACGATTTTGGAACACGAAAAAAAGGAAACTTAATGCTGAAACAGACTATTCGTCTAATTCAGCAGCACTCGCTCACAAATTGTTAAAACACAAAAAACAGGCTAGCACAAGACTTCTAACATGTAAACCCTTTTTTGAAAATAAAGCTTTTATTACTATTATTAACTTTATTTCAATGGGACGTATTAGCAAAGGGTAAGATAAAAAGTACCCGGAACCGGCGTGCGTGCATGCAACGACTTATAACATAACAGTTACATACAAGAACATACATTGCTTCCGGCCCCACACTAGGATACCCTGTGTCGTGATAACCAGAAACAACGACATCACAAAAAACATCCAAGACCTAGTTTTTTTTTTCCCCAGCCGGGAATCGAACCCGGGACCCCTTGCATGGTAGGCAGATGCGCTACCGCTGCGCCGCAGAGGCCGTCAATTTATGAATGTCGATAAAGTGTCGCAGACGAAGTCGCGGGCACCAGCTAGTATAATATATTAAAAGAGGATGATGCATCTGGAAGTATTGGTACCTACCTAAATTAATTTCCATCACATTTACCTTACCTTATTTTCTCTTACAAGGCCAACAGCCTGCAAAGAGTGTCCACAAAACAAACGTTCCTTACCGCAGTGATAAAGGGGCAATAGTAAAGAGTGCTGTACAGTAGGATGAGGCCATGTTTTACTATTAAGGCTGCAGCGCAACATAGATACTCACAGAGGAACCGCTCGAACAGAAGTGAGAGTTTGTTACAGTCTGTTAGTTTTAGAATATACCTCGGCTACTTTCGGAAACACCGATTATATTGCAATAAGATAAGGTTTATTTGCTATTTATAAATTTGCCCGAGTACCTACTTTTCAGTTAGGTTTTACATCGGAATGATATCGCTGTACCCACATGACTATATTATTTTTAATGCACTAACCCGTGCTAAGGACAATAAAAAAAGAATAAGCCACCCTGGGACATACAAACCAAAAGGTCCCACTACGCTGGCGCCGTTACCTCGCTGCTTTGCAAGGGAATCGTTGGTAGCCCCGGCTGCCTGAGTGATCTTAAATGGTCACAAAGGTTAAGCAACATAGAGCACGATCAGTGCATAGATGGGCGACGGTCTATGACTAACGCTACTGGCATGTTTCCGAGCGGTTCCGTGCTTCGCAAGGCACGTTAAACCGTTGGTGTGGGTTGTCATGTAACGGCAGTCGTTAAGCCATGTCAGAGGCATAATGGGCAGCTTGAATACATAACTTTTCAAAATACTGAAGAAAAGTTTTACACAGAGCAGTAAGTAGTATTACACTCGTGTGCTTTCGGCGAAAACTCGGGCCTCTCGGCACTTTAAGTCTTATTACCGGAATGTCCAGTCGGTCCATTAGGTCTATTTCCCTGGGCGTCTATTCCCTGATAGTCCACTTCCCTGTGAGGCCAATACCCTAAAGGTCCACTTCCCTGAACGCCTCGGCACTTTACGTCTAATTACCGGAATGTCAAGTCGGTTCATTAAGTCTATTTCCTTAAACGTCCATTCCCTGATAGTCCACTTGCCTGTGAGTCCACTTGCCTGTGAGTCCACTATCCACTTCTCTCAACATACATGTTTGAGCCACGGTCTCACAATGCTAACAGAAACCAGGACTAAATTCTCAGATTTGGAGCGGTATGTCGTACTTTTTACGCTACCTACTTTGATAGCGCAACCTCTTTTTATCTTTGAAGTGGTACTGTTTAAAATTATGAATTATATAATGACAGATATCAGAATGACATTGTTGAAGTCGACATTTAGGGACATAGACCTAATGGACCGACTGGACATTCCGGTAATAAGACTTAAAGTGCCGAGAGGCATTTAGGGAAGTGGACTACCAGGTAATGGACGTTCATGGAAGTGGACTATCAAGGAAGTCGGCATTTAGGGAAATAGACCTAATGGACCGACTGGACATTCCGGTAATAAGACTTAAAGTGCCGAGAGGAACTCGGGCTCTAGCCCGAGGTATATTCTAAAAGCTAACAGACTGTACTCAAAACTTAATGATTTATTGCATTCCACAAGTATATATAGATGACACACCTAAAAAATGGATCTTTGCACGCAGGGCACGAAACCTTATAAATTATAGGAGGCCTTTATAAATTTAAGCCTAAGACATTTTATTATAATTATATTGTATTCTCAAACATTATTACGTAAATACTATTTTAATGTCACACATGCTACTTAATAACTATAAAAAAAACGTGATTTTTTGGCGTTATTTGCTCGATATAATAACCGCAAGATGTAGAGACTTGAAATATTCACAGAATATTTAGTTGTATATTGACTTCAAAAATAATGAAATTAATCACGATACGGAACCCTTCCTGCCCAAGTCCGACTCGTCCTTGGCCAGTTTTTAAAGTCGATTTAAAAGATCAGAAGATTTAATTGGTTAAGGGCTGATTTTTCATTAGTCAAATAACTTTTATTTGAGGAATAAAAATGGCGGTTTGACATAATTTTCATACATAAGCTGCCGATTAGGTATCCCTGTAGTAAACCTTCTGTCATTGTCTAGGTTGCGTTGCAGACGAGGGGGTGCAACTATTCGTTCCCGACTGACAGCCTCTACGAGGTAATCTACTGCGTGTCCCTCTTCGCCTGGTGTGGTTACGCCTTTAGTTGCTTTACGACGACTCTTTGTTGCCACACCGCTGCGGTGATTTGTGGGTTTTATACTACTGGTAAGGAATAGACAGGTCCTTTTGTTTAGAAATATCCTGATCAAATGTTATTCTTTTAGGTACAGATACTACGCTAAGCAAACTTGAATCAGCGTGGGTAGTGCGATAGCACGAGTCCATTGTTTTCTGGCGTTAAAATACCTGCATTTTACAATTAATATATTAGGATAAGAATAAGAATATTTATTATGAGCATAGACATAGGTTACACGTTTAGCAGTAACAGTTGCTATTTAGAATAGATTTGCTTAATAGGTGTACTCACATTCATCCATCCTTTACATATTTTTACATGTATCATGGAAACAGTTACAAATCTGAACTGAAATAGGTAACATTTTTAAATAGTGAATAGTTGGAGCGTCGTGACTTTTTTAAGACACTACAGAGAGCTAACTGATAGTTTTTTTTATTTTTATTATACGAACTCTGAACTGTAATAGGTAACATTTTTAAATAGTGAATAGTTGGAGCGTCGCGACTTTTTTAAGACACTACAGAGTGCTAACTGATAGTTTTATTTTTATTATACGAACTCTGAACTGTAATAGGTAACATTTTTAAATAGTGAATAGTTGGAGAGTCGCGACTTTTTTAAGACACTACAGAGTGCTAACTGATAGTTTTTTTTATTTTTATTATACGAACTCTGAACTGTAACAGGTAACATTTTTAAATAGTGATTAGTTGGAGCGTCGCGACTTTTTTAAGACACTACAGAGTGCTAACTGATAGTTTTTTTTATTTTTATTATACGAACTCTGAACTGTAATAGGTAACATTTTTAAATAGTGAATAGTTGGAGCGTCGCGACTTTTTTAAGACACTACAGAGTGCTAACTGATAGTTTTTTTTATTTTTATTATTCGAACTCTGAACTGTAATAGGTAACATTTTTAAATAGTGAATAGTTTGAGCGTCGCGACTTTTTTAAGACACTACAGAGTGCTAACTGATAGTTTTTCTATTTTTATTATACGAACTCTGAACTGTAATAGGTAACATTTTTAAATAGTGAATAGTTGGAGAGTCGCGACTTTTTTAAGACACTACAGAGTGCTAACTGATAGTTTTTTTATTTTTATTATACGAACTCTGAATTGTAATAGGTAACATTTTTAAATAGTGAATAGTTGGAGCGTCGTGATTTTTTTAAGACACTACAGAGTGCTTACTGATAGTTTTTTTTATTTTTATTATACGTTTTTGATCCAACAGTGAACATGAGAAATATTAACAACTGCGACCACAATTTTAGAGCCTACAGTGTAAACCTAACAAGCAAGGACTATAATCAATTCCCGCCAAAAATGGTTCTTGGCTAAAAAGCTCTAGGCTGCTGATCTTAGGTCCTAGACTGTAGGTTCTAAAAATTGTTTCTTTATTCTTTATTGCAGACAGCTAAAACGAAATAACATTACATAAAATTGTTATCTCAGTTGTTAAGATTTCTCTCGTTCACTTATAGATAAAAACGTACTTTAAGCAGGTTATGATTTTAAAAATCTATTTAGAGGCTAAAAATTCCACCCATGCCGCTTAATATAGTTCATTTAAGAAGTCTGACAGGAATAAAACCACCTATTGAGTTTCGATCGGAACAACTAGTTGATTCGTTTAGTTGGTCGGTACGGAATAAGGGCATTTTACTAATTTGACTATGCGGAAAGATGATTCCACGTGGTTAAATCAGTTTGACAAAATAGTTTTGACTATGGTTTGACTGTACTTTTTAGAATTTAGAATCTTATACAGGAAGGTTCATTACTTTAATTTGACCACGAGGAACGAATTTTCCACGTGGTCAAATCAGTTTGACAAAATAGTTTGACTACGTGGAAGAACCCCGGGATTCGAACCCGCGTACTCTGGCTATCCGTGCCAGGTTATGATTTTTTCCCCATTGGTGGCTAAGTTAGCATCCCGAAGCGGCTTAAGCCAAGGATGGGCAAATTCAACTTCTGAGATACGTGAGTACCGCAAACGCTCAGATAATTGAAGGCTCGAGTGGACAGCAAACAAATGTTCAAGGCAAATCAAGAAACATTACCGAAGCGCAAGCATTTCACGAATGCAACAAATAACAGAGCAATGAATTAATCATGCTATTCTCAAAGTATTCGAGTTATTTAGCCATTCAAAGAGCGAGCGGGCAGACGGCAGACGGCTACTTCGGTGAAACATGCGCACGTCTTCAGACTCGTGTACAGTAGGGGCACAAATACCAACAGGATTATTTCGAGAACGTTGGCAAAATAAGCGGCGGTAGTACAAAGGTGAATGGGTGAGTGAGTGAGCGAGCGAGCGAACGAGCGAACGATCGAATGAATGAATGAATGAGTGAGTGAGTGAGTGAGTGAGTGAGTGAGTGAGTGAGTGAGTGAGTGAGTGAGTGAGTGAGTGAGTGAGTGAGTGAGTGAGTGAGTGAGTGAGTGAGTGAGTGAGTGAGTGAGTGATTGAGTGAGTGAGTGAGTGAGTGAGTGAGTGAGTGAGTGAGTGAGTGAGTGAGTGAGTGAGTGAGTGAGTGAGTGAGTGAGTGAGTGAGTGAGTGAGTGAGTGAGTGAGTGAGTGAGTGAGTGAGTGAGTGATTGATTGATTGATTGATTGATTGATTGATTGATTGATTGATTGATTGAGCGAGCGAACGAACGAACGAACGAACGAACGAACGAACGAACGAACGAACGAACGAACGAACGAACGAACGAACGAACGAACGAACGAACGAACGAACGAACGAACGAATTAATGAATGAATTAATTAATCAATCAATGAAAATCCTTTATTGCACTAAAACAAATTTGTACAAAGGCAAGCTTAATACTAGATAGTATTTTCTTCCAGCTAACCCACGGACGGTGGAAGGGGTAGTGCCACTAAATAATATATTATAGGAGTGTAACAACCACGTTTACCACTACCGCTCACTAGATGGCGATTGCTAGTTGTGCATCGCGGTACGGTTATATCCGGACGCCGAATATATAATCTCCGCCTGTCAAAAGGTTGTAAGCAATTTTTACTAAGCGAACGTGCTGCTTCCTACCTTGGGACGGCACGGGCCTTTACGGAACTAATAATTGTATTGTAAGGCGTGAATAACCCTTCAGCATCGCTCCGGCGGTCTGAGGCGGCCGCTATAGGACTTTCCCTTGTAGAATTCGGTTTTCAAAAATACACGTCAGCGCAGTAATTATCAGATTTTCCTTAATTTTCCACGTTGATTCTACCTTCGCCACACTGGCGCACAACGTTGAGGGCAACTACATAACTGTACGAAGGAAGAACAAACAGGTTAAAGAGGAATCTGAAAACGAGACGATGACCGTAAATTTGAGCACCGACCAATTCAGGGAGCTGCTGAGCGCAGTCTCGCACAAGAAGAGTTCATTTACGTCATGTAAAGCCTACTATGATGGATGTAGAGACCCGGGAGTTGTAGAGTCCTTCCTATCCGCTACTGGGATTTTCAAATCGCTGGAGCAGATAGCCGATAGTGAAGCGCTACAAGGGTTGCCCCTAGTCCTCCGAGACGAAGCTGCCACTTGGTGGCAAGGAGTGAAAGAGGAAATAACTTCATGGTCCCAATTCGAAGAACGGCTGCGCCATGCTTTCTCACCTAAAAGACCCGCCTATCTAATATACCAGGACATAATAGGCGTAAAACAAGATACGAACACACCAACAGAAAGGTTTGTGACTGCGAAAAGGGCTCTTTTTGCCCAGCTACCGAAACCAGGGCACACTGAAGGACAGCAACTGGACATGTTGTTTGGTCAACTGAGAGTGGCAATTCGCAAGAGAATCGATCGTAGCTCAATTAAGTCTTATGATGAACTTCTCACTCGGGCACGTGCAGTAGAACAAAATCTACAAGAGGAAGACTCTGAGACTGTCAGTGAAGGCCACGAGAGACAGCCAGCGAAGGCCCTGGGTAGACAACGTTGCAGAAACTGCAGAGCTTTTGGCCACACTATGGAAGTTTGCCGAAAACTGCCTAGAGCTGTTCTAAAAGGAGGTGTCAGCGATGCGCCTAAAACAACAATACTGATGGTAAAAAGTGAGGTTACCCAGGCACCCTCACCTTCCACCCCTAAGTTCTCTTGCTTTGGTTGTGGAGCCCCAGGCGTATACCGTACCAACTGTACCACATGCAACACAAAGGCTCAGCAATCGAGAACTGATATAGCGTTCTGCGCACTCAATATCAGGAATGAGGCCAAATGCAGGCCAATAGTCTTCATTGAGATCGGAGGTCACCACGGTACAGCTTTTGTGGATACTTGCGCAAAGACAAACATAGCTTCGTACGAGCTCTATTGCTACCTGCTGAAGAAAGGATACAAGTTCTTGAGTGAAGAAGTATGCATAACTCTGGCAGATGGAATCCCCAAAAAACAGCAAGTGTTGGCAACCCAAGTCGTAGTAAAGTTAGAAGAAAAGACTATGAAGACCACGTTCCTTGTGCTACCACAGTCAAAGGACAACCGTACTCTCCTTGGAATTGGTTTTCTCCAACAGGCGGGTATGATTCTGGATCTTCCCCAGGCTACTTGGTCGTTCATAGAGAGTCCGGAGAGAATATATGAACTCTATCAAGAAGGTTTTATCACATTTACTGAGCGTGATGTAGCCACACCGATAACTTCGTCAGAACCATACATTCCGGAGGGTGCGAAGGATAATACGAATCCGAAGTCAGCCTGTCTACCAACTTATAAACTTGCGCCGATTGACTTAGACGCTACTCCGCCTAAGCGAAACAAAACTCTTTTCGATGGTTACTCTCCCCGAATGAACTTTATTAGGAGGGATGCAGAGATAAATGTCCATAGATATGATAGCGATCTGACTCCTTATGAAATGAGTTTATTTCCCGACAGCAGAGAAGTGGAAACGGTCGATCTACACTTCAACTCCATAGATATCCAAGCATCAAGTCTAAATGAAGATCAGCACAAGAAACTGAACCGGCTCCTCGAGGAAAATGGTGAGGTGTTCATGAGCAACGGATGTCCTTCGACTGACACAGTTCATCATATCGTTACCGGAGATGCTAACCCCGTATCAGTTCCGCCTTATCGCCTTTCGCCAAACCGGAAAGAGATTTTGAGACATGAGGTCGAAAAGATGCTTAAAGAAGGAATAATAGAGCCGTGTTCGTCTCCATGGGCAGCACCGGTGGTCCTTGTGCCAAAGCCCGACGGCAGCACAAGAGTATGTGTAGATTACCGCAGATTAAATGCTGTAACGGTCCCCGACTCCTATCCTATCCCTCGAATTGACGATCTTCTGCATGAGGCTAAGCCCACTCCATACATGACTGCTTTAGACTTAAAAGCCGGTTACTGGCAGATTAAAGTGCATGAACCAGATCAAGAGAAAACCGCTTTTATAACGCCATTCGGTATATTCAAATTCAGAAGAATGCCCTTCGGCCTGCGAAATGCGCCAGCTACCTTTCAGAGGCTCATTGATCGTTTTCGAGTTGGTTTGGAGGACGTAAAAATGCTGGTTTACCTCGACGATTTGATCATTTTCTCTACGACATTTGAAAAACACCTCACGGATCTTACAAGTGTATTCAGAGAGATTAAAAAATACAATCTCACGATTAATAAAGAAAAATGCCGCTTCTGCGGACCAGTCATGAAATACCTGGGACACTATATTACCCCAGATGGTCTTCAAGTAGACCCTGATAAGATCAGGGCCATAACTAGCCTGAAAGCGCCAACAAATTTGAAGCATTTGTTGTCATTTCTTCAGACCTGTTCATGGTACAGGAGGTTTATAGAGGACTTTTCGGCTATAGCTGAGCCACTAACTAAGCTGACCAAAAAGAAAGAGGTTTGGAGCTGGGGAAATGAGCAGGAAAATGCCTATGCTGAACTGAAGAAACGTCTTACAACAGCCCCTGTCCTACGTCAAGCCGATGCGACTCGGCCCTTCATAATCAAGTGCGACGCAAGCAGCTACGCTATTGGAGCGGTTTTAGTACAGGGGGAGAAGAATGACGAACACCCTGTTGAGTATGCCAGCAGGCTATTGACCAAGGCAGAACGAAACTATACAACCACAGAACGCGAGGCGCTAGCAGCGGTGTGGGCAGTTAATAAGTTTCGTGGCTACATCGAAGGCTTGCCAGTTACTATAGTCACCGATCACCAAGCTCTAAAATGGTTGATGTCACTAAAATCACCATCTGGCCGCTTAGCAAGATGGGCGCTGCAACTCCAAGCATATGACCTTACAATCGAGTACATACCTGGGAGAATCAATGTAGTGGCTGACACCCTCTCAAGACCCCCATGTACTGCAGAGAATTGCTGTGGAGTTTGTACACTTACCGTGGATATGCCAACCAAGAGCCCTGCCGAAGTCAGAGAAGAGCAGATGAAAGATGAAACAATAACTAAAGTGATCAGTGCTCTTGAAAGTAACAATAGAGAGAACGCATCATACTGGAGCAACAAGGGGTACATTTTAAATAACGGCTTGTTGTACCGGTACAACCCAGCAGAAGAGCTCGAAGAGGCACAGATCGTTGTTCCTGAACAGGAATGGGCTAAAGTACTCGCTGCCTATCATGACGATCCATTGGCTGGACACTATGGTGTTGATAAAACTTATCGCCGCATAGCATCACGCTATTACTGGAAAGGCATGAGACGGCACATAGAGGGATATGTGAAAAACTGTGTCCCTTGTCAACGGTACAAGCCATCTAACATGAAACCAGCCGGCCTACTCCAAACAACGGCGATCAACCAGAGATTTGAGACAGTTGCGTTTGACTTATTTGGTCCCCTTCCTCTTACTCAGTCCGGAAAACAATGGATCCTTATCGTCGAGGATATTGCTACTGGATGGGTGGAGCTTTTCAGTATGGGGCAGGCGACGGCACAAGACTGTGCTACCGTCCTACTCAACGATGTGTTTCTGCGATACGGCATCCCAAGGAGACTAATAAGTGATAATGGGTCACAATTCGTCACCTCCATAATGCAATGCTTAACTTACTGCTTGGGTATAGAACATGACTTCACGCCATACTATCACCCTCAAGCTAACCCTGTCGAGAGAAAGAATAGGGATCTTAAAACCCAACTCGCAATTCTTGTTGGAAATGACCATCAAACGTGGGAGGAGAAAATACCAAGCGTGCGATTTGCTATGAACACTGCGAACAGTTTAGCCACTGGTTATAGCCCAGCTTACCTGACGTTCGGGCGCGAACTTCGCACACCAGGCGATATCTCTAATGATTTTCGCCAAATAGTTTTATCAGAAAACTTCATTCCAGAAGTGACTCCTAAGCTACTTTCATTGCATGATACGTTTGAGAAGGCTCGAGAAATTAGGGAAGATAAAGAGGAGCGAAGAAAAGAGAGCAATGACAAACACAGACGTGAAGATCCAGATTATGAAGTCGGTGACTTTGTATTGGTGTCAACTCATGCTATCAGCAAATCCGCGAAAGGAAGGAGCGCTAAATTTGCAACACGCAGAGATGGACCACATGTCATAACAGAACGTTGCGGAGCAAACTCGTACAAAGTTGCAAATATTGACCAACCTGATACCCCGATGGGAATATTTCATACTTCCGCTCTGACTCGTTTTCAAGGAAACCATGATGACACCCCTGAACCGGTTCAACCACTTCGAAAGAGAGGACGACCGAAGAAGACACCGTTGGTTCAACAAGAAGCTCAAGCACCTGCCACAAAGGGGCAGCGAGGACGACCCAGAAAAAAAATAGAGAACCCCTACCCCTAAACCGTCTTTTCCTGTCACTCCGTCGAGACGACGTGAGTTCCAGAGGGGGAGGATGTAACAACCACGTTTACCACTACCGCTCACTAGATGGCGATTGCTAGTTGTGCATCGCGGTACGGTTATATCCGGACGCCGAATATATAATCTCCGCCTGTCAAAAGGTTGTAAGCAATTTTTACTAAGCGAACGTGCTGCTTCCTACCTTGGGACGGCACGGGCCTTTACGGAACTAATAATTGTATTGTAAGGCGTGAATAACCCTTCAGCATCGCTCCGGCGGTCTGAGGCGGCCGCTATAGGACTTTCCCTTGTAGAATTCGGTTTTCAAAAATACACGTCAGCGCAGTAATTATCAGATTTTCCTTAATTTTCCACGTTGATTCTACCTTCGCCACAGGAGTGATTTATTACATAACCTAGGTTAACTAAGTACTAAATTATTATTTTTTACAACCCGTACATAGAGAAACTTTATTAAAATTCATATTACGGGTTAACGTGACTATGACTTTTTATCTTGACAGTACAGAATATAAAATGTTAGAAACATAGAAACGGCACTGCCATGTCTCGTCCGAGGCCAACCGACCAGGGAATAGTTCGCATTGTGTTGACATTCTAATCCCGGGCTATCACAACTTTACTTATTGTAAGCGTCGGCGTTTTTGAGATACATAGCCAAGCTGTAACATATAAAGAAGCTTTCATAAAAGGGCTTTGCAAGTAAATGTGACTATTACGTAGAGTTTTAATTTTGAATTAACATCCAGCGTCTTGATTATG
Source organism: Yponomeuta sedellus (assembly GCA_934045075.1). Classification (NCBI taxonomy): domain Eukaryota; kingdom Metazoa; phylum Arthropoda; class Insecta; order Lepidoptera; family Yponomeutidae; genus Yponomeuta; species Yponomeuta sedellus. Next base: position 2,413,348 of record OW203722.1, on the reverse strand, counting down.
TAACTTATCACGTATGTGCTACACAAGAAATAAGTCTCGCGGATGTACCTACGCAGATGAACAAATTTTTGATGTGTGGCAAGTTGATCGACCAATCAGATAGTTTTATTTTATGGTTACCGCGCGCCTTTGTTGCTATTGGTTGATTCAAGGTCATCGATGCAGGTGACTATTAGTTTGGCAATATTAGCGTGAGCGAAATAGGTAGCGCTACTGCGGCAATCAATTCTGCACCTTAACCGTATCGGTTAAAGATCATGTTGAATGTATCTATAGCTTCGGGTACTTTCGTTATACTTCTTCCTAGTCTGCGCGAACGTAGATTCCCGAAGGGACTTTTATGATGTGTAGTACTGTACCTACGTCTGTGTGCCAGGAAAGGGATAGCTGCTGGACTATGTGTTTCCCATTCATCCAATCGGTCAACCGATCAATCGGCCCAATGCGAAATCATGTTCCCGTTTACACAACGCCCACCTTTTATTTTTATACAGTCTTGTTTAAAACTGTGCAAATGACAGTACACTTTTTAATTAGAATCGATCTAATGGGAACACGATTTCCCAAATGTTAGATCAGTATGACGAACGGGACTAAAAGTACCGCTGGTTTGTCCAACTGAGAAACTGTTCAGTTGAGAATCTGTCCAGTTGCTCCATCTGTCCAGCTGAGAAACTGTCCAGTTGCTCCAAAGGGGATCGACTTACAGGGTCGACCTCGGGTCGACCGATCGGGAAACACCCGCTGGACTTTGATGAAAAATTATGTGACTCAGTATCGTATCAGAAATCCACTGAAATACATCATATACTTGATACATATTACGCCTCATTTAAATACGGCAGAGCTAAGTGCCGCTTTCGCACACAGATATATACGTGAAACGTTACAGGGGCTGAACTGAAACATCAATAATCGATAAGGATAACTCTAATTATTGAATAGTTAGAATATTTTCGGGGCTTAATGTCGTAGTAATTTATTGCTATTTTACCTCGACGTTTCGACGACGTTATAGTCATCGTGGTCACGAGAAGACTGATGGCTGGCACCCGTTCGTATTTTCGGCTGATGAGGTTTCAGACTACCCTCAATCAGCTATCACAAAGCACTATTAGGGTTGCGACACACTACACTGACAATGTCGGACGATAAGCCATGCGACTTTTTTCCACTCGAACACATCTTGATGACTGGATCCCACATTTGCGAAAGTTTGAAACGACATTCCCGATTAAAAATTTTGTGTTTCTTAATATTCTAACTATGTGTACAAGTCACGAAAGTTTAAAATATGTTATAACTAATTATTGAAGTTTCGATTACGAAGGAAATAACAAAAGTAAAGATTTAAGTCAATGACTTTTATTAAAAAAACCTACTGTAGAAACAATAATCTTGCCATTTTACAATCGCATCAAGTACGAATGGCCTCAAAGGCTTGTTCCCACAAAGGATTCCAGTTTGAAAAATGCTTCGAATTAAACTTGAAACGTCCGTAGCACAAGCCTTTTCTTATTCTAAACATACTTTCATTGCGAGGCTTATACCTTGGAATTAAACTATTATTTACTAACTTACTTTTGCCTACAATAAATTGTTATATTCACTTAAATACAGGGTTACTTTAAATTCGCTTTTTATGTAAATAAAACTCCCCTATTCCCTATACAAATACGTAACCAAAATTATATTTAGTTATGATGCGACTCTTCTTTTTACTGTCTATTCTTACTTGTCCAATTTAGTAAACAAGATTCTACCCTAAACTGTGACTTTTTTAGTCCAAAACTGCCATATTTCCATAAATGAAGTAACCTGGAACAATCTTTTAGATAATACGCTGCCAATTTTGTAATACATTGTTCATGGTAGTTCATGAATTTGCAAGAAAATGTCCAGTTTAGGCATCTAATCTGAAAAGGTTAGAATTTTGTTTACTAAATTGGACAGGTAAGAATAAATAGACTGTAGTCAAGTCTTTTCTCCACTACTACGTAACAGCTTTCAAACTTAAATTGTATACAGCTTTCAAACTTAATTGTATACTGTATTTTTTTTCTAACAAGAAAATCTTGAAATCAGGAAAGAAGAACGTAGGAGGTAGGAAAGTAAATTAACAAAAATTTGGTGAAATTTTTCTTATACCTACAATTTAAAGTTACACTTTAACTTGCCTGTATGTAAATGTTATGTTATGTTACGTTATGTTATGTTATGTTAACATTAACATTTACATACTGGCACATACACTGCGTCTGGCCCCACACTAGGATACCCTGTGTCGTGGGAACCAGAAACAACAACAGCACAAAGATGTAAACATCCAAGACCTGGGGTTTTTTTTGTATGCAGATACGCTACCGCTACGCTACAGAGGTCGACGACTTATTTCGTTTCAACATGAAATCTCAATTTTCATGTGTTGATACAATTTTGAAACTTTATAACTATAGATAAATAGATAGATAGACAGAGAACATTTTAAGTACATAAAAAAGGAAATTACATAGATGTTTCATAATCTAATTACTACCATCAATTTAAATTTTTTTATGGACCCTCTACGTCCCACTGCAGAGCCCAAGCCTTCTCACAGAAAGAGGGAATATGGGCTTTATTACCACGCGTGTCCACTGCTGATTGGCTATTTCAAACTCTGAGATAAAACAATCGGTCGTATAATTTTTTGAATCAATTTACTTCAAAAAATACACTAGTTTTGAACTTTTGCTCATCAAAAGTGGTTTAATTATCGATATTGAAGAAACGTGATAAAATGTTAAACATAAACTTTAGCCAATGAAGAAAAGACCCCGCATCATTCGTGCCTTAAAAACAAACGACTTCAAGTAGTCAAATAATAATAACCGTATCATACAACCCTTACATTGTCTAAAATGTCAGTGCGGATAAATCATTGCCACCACAGGACCAGTCAAGAAACATATTTGAACCATCACACTTGCGTACAGATGCAATTTACGACCGGAGACCTATTACAATAGTGGCTACCGCACTTTACCTAAGCTTTGTCTGTTCCTGTGAAGGCACTGTCCACCGAGCAGAGTTGACGTTAAAGTAACCCAGCATTGACACAACACTCGGGGACTCGAACCTCAGTCCACGACGAGGAGGCCGCACTCGCGCACTACCTGCTCCGACGATACCGGATTTAGGAACACTGGAAAATAAAATGAGAAATATAAATCAATCAATCACAATCGATCACAAGACATAGGCCTCTGTTAAGGCATGCTACTTCCCTCGGCCTTCCTCATCCAGCCACATATCGATATCAACCCTCGTATACCCCCACTGCTGGGGCACGGGCCTTTTTTTGTGTCACAAGAAGGTTAAGCCATACTCCACCACGGGGGCCAAGTCCGGGTTGGTGGAGGTTGGCAGTGGCCGGCCTTAATTTCAGAAGTTATCAAGACGCCCATAAGGCCTCTGACATGGCTTAACGACTGCCATTACATGACAGCCGGCACCAATGCGTGTCTTGCAAAGCACGGAATCCAGACACATATTATTATATTCAAAATATATTTCAACGTAAAGAATTTACATTGAATTATTACAATTCATTGAATGATAGAATAGTCATACATTGTGTGACTAGAGAAGGTTCTGGAGACCAAGATTAAGATAAGAATGTTGCGTTGGTTTAAACATATGGCGATAGAAGGAACTAAAGAGGACACAAGAAATACATCGAGGTAATATGGGTGGAAAAGACCTCCAGTCAACAAACTTCGATATACTGGTGGTGCCCCTCTTAAAGAAAATTACCTCTGTTTATTGTCACAAATATTAGCGCACGGTTATAATTATGATCAGACAATACACGAATAACCTATTCGAGTCTATATTTTTTAAGAGGTTAACCTATTTGCTAAGGCTCTATTAACATGTCTTCTTCAATAATTGCTCCAAGCTGCATGAAGGCACTGCCTGACATAAGCTTCTACCCTATTGCACAGTTATTATTATACAGGCAGTCAAACTCACTTGTACTTCCGGAGAAGAAATCTTGATCAGGTATGATGTTCGCCGCCGCTATAGCCGCCTCATCTAGAACGATCACCTGCAATTGGTTGAGAAAACACCAGTTAATTTGACTTGTCCGTTTAACACTTTATGCCATCCCAAAAAATCACTGTTATTTATATTGGAATTAGGTACTATTTAAAAGAACGCTTTGAATTAATTTTTCTTGCTTTTTTAATTAAAAACAGTCAACATAGAATATAAAATGTATTATCCAGCCGCACCATCAATCTCTTTGATATCTATTTGATTGTTAGTCCTGAAAGCCGGAAAGCTTTCCACGCTACCTCTGCCTTTTCGTAGTCTGATAGATGCTGATCGAGCCGCTCCTACTTATAAATCTGAGCATTGACTCTTTCTAACTCCCTTTCTGATTGACAATATTGCATATCATATCATATGGCGGAAATTTCATTGACTAACTGGCCTGCTAAGGTAAATGGAATGAATACCTTAGGACGGTCAATGATGTGCGCCTCGTGCAAGTATCTCTGTTCATTCTTCTTCTTCACGAAGAAAGGCCTGTAGCTTTGAGGGTTGGTCGCCAAGCACCAAGTGCCCGCTTGCTAATGAGGAGAGGAGCGTGACAATTTGACAGAGGAATTGATAAAAGGAGTACAGTCGACCCATCCTGCTTGGCAGATGAACCTTTTGTTCACATTTGATAGATCGAATAGTGTCTAAGTATGCTGAGATCCGCTGGATCCGATCGGAGAGTGTCTAAGTATCTGAGTCTAAATATACATGCTCTAAGTGATGCGACTGCCAATTATATAACATTACTTAGATTTAAGAAATCGTGTTTTTTTCAATAGTTCTTATTTCTGGATGTGTAATAAATGGGTGCAAATTTCTGTTGTATTGTGTTGGCCTAGAGAATAGCACCAACCCAAATTCTTCCCGCGAGTGTCGTAAAAGGCGACTAAGGGACACAAACCGGGGGGTGGGCAGCAGCGCCCCCTGCAGTACAATTCCACCAAACTGCGATCCCCAACTGGCATGCCTAGCGTAGGGATTATGGGCAGTACCCCCCAATGTTGACACAACCTTGCGCTATGGCAATCATTCATTAGGGGAGGCCTAAGTCCAGCAGTTGACTAATATAGCCTGAATAAGAAGAAGAAGAATAAAGAGCAGAGGTTAGCATTTATCTGGCTGATCAGGCAGATCTAATTACGTGCATAATTATGACGAAATTAGTATTCCGACGTTTTGCGATAGCGATTAGACACGCGATTAGACAGTTAGAAGATTGAAATTGATGAGAATTTAGTAAGCGTAATAGTAGTACTGACTTACTCGGTTACGTAAATCACCACTAGATTGGTCACACACTGAGGAGAGCAGACGATATTTAACACAATACCGACCCCAAAATAAACTCTTTACAAACAAGTAGGATGCCAAGGATATTGGCCAACAAGTAACCAATATCCTTGGCCTGAGTTAGTACAAAGTGAGAAGCCTGGCACAAACTACTTTGGTCGCTGTAGTTTCATTATCTGTACGACCTGTATTGTGTTGTTAATTGAAAAAAGTGGTCTAAGGACCGTGATTAACTTTCTACAATAAAGTACAAAGCAGAGTTAGAAGCAAAAAAAAGCCTTCTAGTATTCACGGCTGATCATAGAGGCAATAGCAGAGTGGCGGCCGAGAACCAGACAACGGTCAGTAGGGAGACCATACCGCGATAGTCGGACGATAGCGACGAGTCGGAAAATCCGTGAATACGGATGGCAAGGGACTGTGAGGGATGACACTTTGGGGGGAAAGCTTATACCCAGCACTGTGCAACGGTGGCCTGATGATGATGTTCCAACATCTGATAATCCCTTCTAGTACTAAGACCTTCCACATTGATATCTATATCAACCCTTGTCCGTCCTCACTGCTGAGGCACGGCTCTCTTCCTAAATTGCAGGATACTCCACCACGGGTTGGTGGAGGATTGCAAGGCAGTGGCGGGCCTTCCTGTCAGAAGTTATCAAGCCGTAAATAATGCCTCCGACATGGCTTAATGACCGTCATTACATGACAAGACCTTCCACATACCTTAGGGTATTCTAAGACGTGCCCCTCCTGCAGGTACCGTTGCTCAGTCCGCTCGTTCAGGTAGACGGGACTGTGTGCGGCCGGACTGTGGGCGACGGGACTGTGACGGTTTGGCAGCAAGTCGATCGCGTTTGCGGCCAAGGACCAAAGGTGACCGGCTCCGTGCGGGGCTCTTGCACCTATAAATAAATACACATAGATTATTTAAATTGTTTGAGGTTATAGGACGCTAAAACACACTACTTTATCATGAAATAAATGAAATTGGAATCGCTTGTAGCCCCGGCTGCCTGAGAGATCTTAAACGATCACGAAAGCAATATAGGGCGCGTTCAGTGCATGCATATGTGGCCGTCTATGACTAGCGCTAGTGGCATTTTTCCGAGCGGTTCCGTGCTTCGCAAGGCACGCTAAGCGGTTGGTGCCAGGTGCCGTCAATAGATGGCAGTCGTTAAGCCAAGTCCGAGGCCTTAGGGCTGCTTGAAAACTTCTCACAGTAAGACCAGTCACTACTCATCCAAGCATCCACCAATCCTGACTTGATGGAGGCTTGGCTTGGTTCCCCCTTTATAGGAGTAAGTCTCTCAGGGAAGAGACCCGTTACCCTCGGTGGGGACATAATGGGTTGACGATAATTATAATTATATACGGATTTAATCATTTGTAGTGCTCCCGAAAGTTTTAGTTCAAAAATAGGATAATGCCTTTAAATTTTGCAAATACTTTCTGTGACAGCCTGCCTGTATGCAGTACGCAAGGAACTAAATTTAAAACATTTTCAAACAATATTAAGCCTAGATATAACCTGTTACAAACACTACGCCAAAGTTGTAGGCAAAAACTAAGTCGTTGGTTTAGCAGGTAAACATTTTACTACAAATACAGAAGTGGTAGATTTGAGTCCAGCTGGAGGTATATATATGTTCGGACCCCGCAGACGTTGTCCCGCATACAGCGTTCTCTGCCGGGCTGATTTTTGGATATAAACCATTCAGGGCGCCACCAAACCCATACGAAAAAATCATTCAAATCTATCAATTCGTTTATGACGAGTTCGGTGACATACCCACGGCCAGTAGAATTATATATAAAGATAGTGTCTACACTAAAATTACCTTTGCGAAAATGTGGATTGATGGACAGGTTGTGTCTTACGGAGTTCTTCCAACGCTCATCATTCGCTTTGTAGTAGGGAAAGCGGTCACTGTAAGCAAAACATTACATTATTAATTACTAGCCGACCCCGCAAACGTTGTTCTGACTTATCAATTAGCCTACGACCTATTCTCAGAGCTACCAAATATACACAGAAAATTTGATAATAATTTGTGAAGCCATTTTGGAGGAGTTCGATAGCGAGCCTATTCTCAGACATACCAAAGTTTCACAAATAATTACATTAAAATCTGTGAAGCCATTTCGATGTGTGTCCTTGCAGAAATTAAGCACTCTGTTGCTATGAGGATTTCGATAACAAACACTATGACACGATATTTTTATATATTTTGTGTGTCCTTGCAGAAATTAAGCACTCTGTTGCTATGAGGATTTCGATAACAAACACTATGACACGATATTTTTATATATTTTGTGTGTCCTTGCAGAAATTAAGCACTCTGTTGCTATGAGGATTTCGATAACAAACACTATGACACGATATTTTTATATATTTTGTGTGTCCTTGCAGAAATTAAGCACTCTGTTGCTATGAGGATTTCGATAACAAACACTATGACACGATATTTTTATATATTTTGTGTGTCCTTGCAGAAATTAAGCACTCTGTTGCTATGAGAATTTCGATAACAAACACTATGACATGATATTTTTATATATTTTGTGTGTCCTTGCAGAAATTAAGCACTCTGTTGCTATGAGGATTTCGATAACAAACACTATGACACGATATTTTTATATATTTTGTGTGTCCTTGCAGAAATTAAGCACTCTGTTGCTATGAGAATTTCGATAACAAACACTATGACACGATATTTTTATATATTTTGTGTGTCCTTGCAGAAATTAAGCACTTTGTTGCTATGAGGATTTCGATAACAAACACTATGACACGATATTTTTATATATTTTGTGTGTCCTTGCAGAAATTAAGCACTCTGTTGCTATGAGGATTTCGATAACAAACACTATGACACGATATTTTTATATATTTTGTGTGTCCTTGCAGAAATTAAGCACTCTGTTGCTATGAGAATTTCGATAACAAACACTATGACACGATATTTTTATATATTTTGTGTGTCCTTGCAGAAATTAAGCACTTTGTTGCAATGAGGATTTCGATAACAAACACTATGACACGATATTTTTATATATTTTGTGTGTCCTTGCAGAAATTAGGCACTCTGTTGCTATAGGTATATAGAAAGACTTTACAAAGTATAAAATGTCACTTATATAAGTACTTTTATTGCACAATAAAAACGTTATGAAAAATAAAACTTAAATAACAGGTTTGTGATAAGAATTGCGTTATTTAATTCTAGTAAAATAAAAAAACATGCGCAGAAAACATGTAATTGGCTCCCTAACTAGTTTAATAGGTATCAAATATTGTTTAACAGCTGTTGGTTTCTATAGATTACAAATAAATTAAAACAAAATTGATTATTACAAGCGATGACAGGAAAGTGGAAAAGTGGTCAAGGGCATAGGCCATCTCTCAGAGAGTACCAAATAACACAATCACTAGTCCTGGTCCCAAACAAGGATACCCTGCGCTATGGTAACCAGACAAAAACATAGCAAACATGGAAATACACTTACACTGAGGGCATTTGTGTAAATGTACGGCAGCCCTCAGTGGGAATCGAACATACGACCGCCAACATGTTAAAATTGCATTGCAAGCCAGTACAATGCACGAGTTCTATTTTTTATAATAATTATTTCTTATGTGAACTCTGTTAATTAAGGACATTGAAAATACTAAGTTTGGAGTTTTTTTGTCCACTTTTTCTCCAAAATTATCTAGATTTTGAAATTGACACCTAGTTTGGCTCGTAACGTTAATAAAGCCGCAGTTTCTGCGCTACTTTATAGAACCGTTTTATTTCATTTCAAAGACACGTGAAAGTAGGTAGATACCTACTTTCCAATACAATGACGCCCAAAATCAAAACTTACGCGCAACCTCCCTGATATAAACAATTCGTGTCGAACCGCCACAAACCAACTTGCTATAAACTGTATGTCTAGCATGAATACGATTTTATGGCTCTGTAATATAACCTAATGTAAATAATACTATAAACCCAATGAGAATAATTTCATCAGTAACGTATAAATTCTGATAACGAAAAGTTTAAAATTATTAACATTATTTTTTTACTAGCTGATGCCCGCGGCTACGTCTGCGTAGGAAGTATCCCGGTAATTATGTGTGTAAAACATAATTACCGGGATATCAAGTACCCGGTCTCAATTCAGATTTCTGACTGTGTGTACGTCAAGTTTCCTGTAAGACCGATCCGCCGTTTTTGCGTGATTTAATAAAAAAACATACATCTAAATAATTACAATTATCAAATTAAAAGTTTAAAAAATATATCATTTAATATTTTACTCATTTCAAGTTGCTTAGGTATAAAATTTCTGTTTTACTTAAAAAAATATATCATTAAAGATATCCAGTCTAGAGGGCGAAAAAAGAATAACATAAATAACGTCATACAATACAATCCAGCCCTTTGATCAATCGAAATCGAGTACATGGCCTAAACTGGTTAATAGCGTTCCAAACCGGTTTAAAGAACGAAAACCATTTCCGAGCCCTGTAAGGTTTAAATAGGCCGTTTTTGAGGCTTTGTCAAATTCTGACATTATAGGGCCGCGCAAGCCGGCCTTCTACTTAATTAGCCGGCTACCAGCGTTGACAAATAATCCCCATATCAAGTGCGTGCTAGGCCGCAAGCAGCTGACACACCCGCGGTGCTTTACCGCTCGGGCAGCGGCCCGTGCCTGGCACCGGCATCGATCGCGCGCAATGGAGCGCGAGCGTGGCCACGCGTCAGCGGATGGCTCTGATAGCTGCGTACTCATATTATTAAGAGACGGGGCTTGACGGACGTTTTAATTTGATTAGATATATATAAGTTTTATATGGAGATATCTATAATTTAAAAATTAATTGCTGAATGTGTTGGTAAGCGCAAATCTCGAGAGCAGCTGAACCGATTTCGCGAATTATTTTTTAGAATATTAATTGAAGTCCGAGTATGGTTTTTGAGGAGGAAAAAAAAATATGAATGTTACACAGGTAACTATGTACTCGTACACAGGTTTATGTGACAATCACTTGTGAGCCTGAGGATGCTTCGTGTTAGAGTCGAAACGCGTCGCGCATTTTTTCACAAAAGTATTGGTGTTGGTGGTGGTGTGTTCGTGTCTTGATTCTGCTTGAAAAAGTGGGAGGGAGGGCGATGCATTAACTAACCGCATGGTGCTTCTGGGATTTTGGGCGGAATTAAGTAATTTTTACATTTTAATGCTATTATGGATTTCCGCAAAGTAACGCCTGATTCCATACTACAGTTTATGTTTCTAATAACTGCAATAAAAATAAAAACAAAAAGAAGGTTCTTCACAAAGTCGACATTATGACCACCAATGTTTTTTTTTTGCAAAGTCTTTCTTCCAATAACGTATTAGTGAGCTGATTAGAGAGCATAAATGTAAAGGTGTGTGTGCTGTCGACTGTATACAAACAATAATAAAGCACAGCACAATATACAGATTACGTTAGAATACGAATATTCTTAGAACATTGAAAGCAACAACATTAAAAAAACACATCTATTTCATACTCATACTTATGACAACCAATTGGATTTCAATTGCCGAATTGACCGAATGCGCTTAGTTTCAAACAATTGCTACTTTGAAGGAAAAAATTTAACTTCGAATGTAATATTTCATTTTAATTTACATTTTTTTTGTGATCTCGTGAAAATAGTTAGTTTTATTATTAAATGTAATTTTAAAAACAACCTATGGATTGTTTAATCCGAAATAAAGCAATAAGCTAATACATCTACTTTTTTAATTAATGTAAGCCATTACATACACAACCTAAAATAAGTATTCCTAGTTTAGGCTAGATAGTTACTCTTACCGAGGTACGTTAAAAATAAAATTATTATGTACACAACATAAGTATGATTTTATGAATAAATTTTATGTATCCTATCTTTATTTTTAGCGTCAACCTAAGTGACGTTAAAATCAGCTGCCTCACACGAGGGTTCGAACTTCGTTAGTCGAGGCAATTGGTTACGCTTTACACCTGCATTGTGAGAATATTATACCGTCACCAGTGATGAAACAACTAGTTTACTCAACCAAGTATAAAAACTAGGAGGGAACGGGTCACCAGTAAAATGAACGAAGGGGTGTCGCTTAATTTGCGATTGGTGAACGAAGAAGGGAGCTTATAAATTGTTTATTGTGAAAATAGGTTTTGTTGTGCCTAATGTTATGAATTAAGCAATTTAGTTTCTGTTCATTTTGCGTTGTATATCACTACAGCCTATATGCATCCTTCTGTCAGGGAGAGAGTATGGGGCTTAATCAAAACGCGTACCCATCGCGGTTCGGCAATTTTAAGTGCTGAGGTATCTGAACATCTCAGACACTCAGTTTTTACTTCTTTCGTCATGTTTTCTATCACAGATAGTGAAGGAAAACATTGTAAGAAAAAAACAGAGTGACACTGCTACTATAATCTCACAGAGGTACCTTAGAAATCAAAGTCTTTGGTACATGCTGAGATTTGAACCCACGACCCCCCGCATGAGAAGGCGGCGTCCCACACCTCCGCTTCTACCGGCTCGACATTGCTTTGCATTATAGAGAAAAATATATAAAAGTTTTCTTATTATTTATTTTGCGAAACTATAAAACAATACTGACGTTTTAAGTAGGATTTTTAGCCTCTAAATACGTTTTTACAAATTGTCCTTAGCACGGGTTATGCATTAAAAAGAATATAACAATAAAAACTGTTGATTAAGAAATTAAACTCTGTCTTTAATTCAACAGTAGTTAGTTGTACGCATCAGACTGTAAACAAAGCATAAAGTGGGTACTCAGGGCTGCAAGTGATGCAAATCACTTCAGCCAGATGTCGCTACCTGTACGTAATACAGAGAGTATTGTAAAGAGATTCGAAATTTCACTGATGCCGGTGAGTCGCCCATTAGCTCAGTTGGAAGAGCACTGGCTCAGATAGACAGAGGTCGCGGGTTCGAATCCCGGCATGGGTGGATTTTTAGCCTCTAAATACACGGAAAAAAATGAACGGCTAAAAGTAAATAAGTATTGTGTATTTACAACCGAGTGAGTTGGTTCTGAGGGAGCCTGCAAACACTGTCGCTAAAATTAAACCATTGAACTTTGTTGATATACGTTGGTAACATTAACCCAGTAAGTATGTTAAAAAATAGGTCACGCAAAGTTTATAAATCAGTAAATATAGCAAACCTCATTGTGATCATTAATAAGGCGAGTTGTTGTATTTAGCTAACTAACTCGGCAGATACAACCTAGTTGCTTGGTAAACCATGCCAAGTGGTTGGTACTGTTTTGTATTTATTGGGTAGCTACTACCCTCATGCTTTGTAATATTAGCCAATTAAAATCGGTATACCTAACCAATGGTGTTATCGCTTAAGCAGGTTAATTGGGTGAACACAGCTTAAATACTTTGTTGAAAATAACCAAGTTATTCGGTACCATCTATCGTGTTCATTGGGTGCTACAATCCATCAGCGCTGTAATATTAGCTAATTCAACTCGGTATATTTAACCAATAACCATGCTACTCTTTAAGAGGGTTGATTGAGTGACCATAGCTATAATACTTTGTTAAAAGTAACCAATATGTTCGGTGCTGTCAAACATCTTCATCTGTTAGCTACAACCCATTAGCTTTGTAGTATTATCAAATTCAATTCGGTATTCTTAACCAATATCGATGCTACTCTTTAAGCGGGTTGATTGGGTGACCACAGCTAAAATACTTTGTAGAAGGTTACCAAGTTATTCGGTGCTGTCAAACGTGTTCATCGGGTGCCTACAACCCATCAGCTTTGTAAACTTAGCTAACTCAATTCAGTATATTTAACCAATATCCATGCTATTCTTTAAGCGGGTTGATTGGGTTACCACAGCTAAAATACTTTGTAGAAGGTTACCAAGTTATTCGGTGCTGTCAAACGTGTTCATCGGGTGCCTACAACCCATCAGCTTTGTAAACTTAGCTAACTCAATTCAGTATATTTAACCAATATCCATGCTATTCTTTAAGCGGGTTGATTGGGTGACCACAGCTAAAATACTTTGTTGAAAGTTACCAAGTTACTCAGTGCTGTCAAACATGTTAATCGGGTAGCTACAAAACATCAGCCTTGTAATATTAGCCAATAAAAATCGGCATATTTAACCTATAACCATGCAACTTTTTAAGAGGGTTAGTTCGGTGACCACAGCTGAAATACATGTTGCATAGTTATTGGTTAAGTATACCAATTTGAATTGGCTACTATTACAAATTTGATAGGTTGTAGCTATCCAATGAACAGTTTGACAATACCGAATAACTTGGTAATTTTCAACATTGTGGTTAACCTAAGTGAATAAAAAATGTATATGCCTAGAATTGAAAAACTAAAAAGATTGTTTATCGTGAACCGTGGTTAGGCGCAAAAAGTGGCCCACCCTTTTTCTAAACGCCTAGTTAGAGAGAGAGAGAGAAAGATAAATAATTTAAGTTACACAACAGATCTTTCTCAAAACATCACAAAATTACATCAATTTTATAAAATTAACTTTCTGCGCCTATACCAATTATGTACTGAATAGACAAAACTTGAAAGACATGAAAGAAAAGACTGTGTAAATGGAACAAGTAAAATTTATTTGCTAATAAAGAGAGATCTATAGAAACATCAATTAACTTAAGCTGGGTCTGTACGATGACAAAATCGTGAAAAAGTTAATACAAAAATAACAACCCTCCAATCTCTGTATTGTTTAACTTGTTAAATTTTTCCGCTTCGTACGTTCTGGACATAAAATAATGTAAAATACGGAACGATCTTGTATACAATTGAAATCTGCATTATTAACACATTCAGATGTCAATCAGTGTACACAAGCAAGTTAAAGGCACAAACAGTTAAGTGACAGAGATGTCTTATTCGCAAAAGGCCACCGAGAATTAAAATGCGTTAATTTGCTTAACCCTATTGGAAATAGGCCTATTTCGTAAAAAAACTTACATCAAATATGTTTCACTTATCATTGTATTTTAAAAACCTATGTAGAAGCTACACACTACCCATGCCGGGACTCGAACCCGCAACCTCTGGAGCGAACAGCCAGAGGTCACGGGTTCGAGTCCCGGCATGAGTGGAATTACATTTTCGAAGAAAATTACCTGGTGGGTGAGTCTCTATAATGCGTAGTTGTTCAATAGATATTAGTCCGGTAATGATAGTTTCTTTCACACTATTGGCAGTCTAGTAACCAACCATTGCGATGGTATAACCCGAGCTACTTAAATCGGCGCAGTCTTCTGGGTTTTGTCGTAGTATACACGTTGCAATAATTCTTAATAAATCAGACGTGCCGCATTATTTATTGAAATACTTTTATCCTGATTTAATAGGCTTTTCCCTTCTAGAGTACTGGTTATCAGCAACCGCAAGCCTAAAACAAAAAATTATAAGTTGTAGTTAAGTAGGAACGTATGTACATGCAATCGTGCTATATTCATGAAGGTTACTATACTGAAACTGAGCACAAATTACTATAGGGCCAAATGCGAAATATCGAAAAAAGTATCTCCTCAAGGGAGATTTATTAATAATAAACATCCAGGTGGGGCGAAAGCCACCGATACTTAAGACTAGTGGAATCTGCCCCACTATTGCCCCAGATTCTGCTGAGATTTTAGGTTTCCACTTTGCCCCATCAGTGAGGGTCTTAGTGGAGAAAATTAGAATTATTCGTAGTTTATTGCAAGTGAGTGTAAGCCAGTTAATAAAGCCATGTGGTAATTGATTTTCCCTATATAGGTAACAAGACAAGACGTCCCTATTACCCCATATAGATACTCCTTTTTGTCTGATACTCCTACCTACACCAGCTACCATGGGGTAGCGCGTCGTGTCGCTAAGTGTACAAACAGTAAATTTATAACAAACAACGTGAAAGAAAATATGTTTTGGTTTGTCTACTTGCCTTTGAAAACTTCAATGTTCTCTTTCAAATCCCATGCTGTCAGAAGATTTTTTAATTCCTCGTCGTTGGATCGATGGATGAGCCGCCTCACACACACACTTAATCTAAAGAAGACAGATTAGCTTTAAAATAATCCTCGAAATAAAACCAGCACAACTTGAGTAATGATAAAAATGTTGAAAGAAAATTGTGAAGAAAATGACCGGCCGGTCGTTCATTTGTTCCTCGTGTCGCAGTGTTGCCAATACCTGTCCGGCAAAAGTTACGCAAGGCAGGTTTAAAAGTTACATTTGGATTTAAACAACATAGTTGTATTTTTGATTATTATACTCACAGGAAAATTAACCCAAAACTTCCAGATTTCTCATAACTCAGCCCGGATAATAAAAACAGGAAACAGAAATATTTTTTTGACTTAAGAGTTTACATTTTTACAGACTCCATAAAGTGTACATATATGTACACAATGACTTTACATTGCTTACAATACAAATAAGCAACTCATAGGCGTTCAAAAAACGTAACCGCAAAATTGAGCTTAAATCCAGTGTAAGCACCATTCCATCATTATACGTTTGATGACTACAAAGCTGACTAGTGGCTAAAATGTGCTACAATAAAGTGCCAAAATAAGACCTTAACGATACGAAATAAAGATGGTGTCACCTATTTTCATAACATAGCACTAGGAAAGGTGCAAATATCAAGAGGAAACTAATAAAATTTTACCTTAATATATAAAACAAAGTCTTGTTTGTTCTAACACTTGTAAATCGAGAACGGCTGGATCGATTTTCATGGTTTTTAATTTGTTGCATTTTTCTCCATCGCGAATAGCAGAATAACTATCAAATTATCTGAAAATGTCACGAAAAAAAATTCTGTAGACCACGCGGATAAAGTCGCGAGCAAAAGCTAGTCTTGAAACAAAGTCGTATTTGTTCGGACACAAAAACTCGAGAACGACTAGACCGATCTTGATGGTTTTTTATTTGTTGTGTTTCTCTCACGTCTCCAAAAAGCAGAGTAACTATTAAAAGATCGGAAAAGTATGTTTTTTTTATAAAATATAAGGATTTTTCTATGAAAAAACTCGCGGGCAAAAGCTGGTTTTCTGTAAAACCCATCAATTACACTCAAAGGTTCCTGTTTCTTCTCTCCCGTGGGTCAGAAAGAGATAAATAAAATGACGCATAAAGAAGTAAGAAAAGTCACACATACAAACGCTGGATTATTCTAGAAGACTCTAAGAACTTCGCATGCTTTACTCCCTCGTTCAATAAGCCCACATAGAACATTCACACGAGTCGAATTGGAATCCTCATTTTTTAAGTCGCCTTATTGTCGACTATTTATTACTTCACTTCATCATCAATTTAATGAAAATTATGCAATCAGCTATCAGTTGCAATAATAATTTAGACAAGTTACGAAGAGGGGCCAAAAGCTACAAAATCATCATGACAAATTATATAGTGGCAACACTCGACTCGTCAGCTCGCTACGCTAATCAGCCAATCAGTGTGTGCCCGCCAAGAAAGAAGAATCTTGACAAGTCTTAAGTGAATTATGATTCTTATTGTGATAGGCATAAAGTCTTTGCTGTGTGACAAGGAGAATATTTGAAGTTATTCTTAAAAATTGTAAACGCTCTCAGTTATAAACTACCGAGCGCTTCTGTAACGACAGCTTTGTAACAAGTTTATGTTTTTAGAAATTACAGGGTAATTTTCAGCATTGCAACTTATCTAACTTTAGCTAAATGGTTTATTTAAAATTGAATGACATACTCAGCTGTAGCTAACAGTGTAAGTTTGTCTATTTTAATTGGACTCGGCAATGTTTACATTTACCGAGACACTTGTTTGGAAATAAACAAGTACAAGAGAAATTTCAAATAAGTCACACGGTAATTTGCAACATAGCTACTTATTTAAGTTTAACCGAGTGTTATTAGTTTTAAATTAAATAACTTTCTTAGCCGTAGCTAACAGTGTTTACTTGTTTATTTTAAATTTAATTCGGCAAAGTTTACAAGTTTACATTTGTCGAGCCACTTATTTGGAAATAAACAAGTACAAGGGACGTTTTTAAATAAGTTAACGGTAATTTGCATCACTTAAATTTATCTGAGTTTAGCCAGGAGTTAATCGTTTAAAATTAAATATCATGCTTAGCCGTAGCTAACAGTGTAAGTTTGTCTATTTTAAATGAATTTGACAAAGTTTACATTCATCGAGCCTCTTATTTGAAAATAAATAAGTGCTAGGGACGTTTTTTAATAATTTACAGGGTATTTGCATTACAACAATCTTGTCTAAGTTTAACCGAGGCTTATTCGTTTAAAATTAAATAACATGCTTAGCCGTAGCTAAAAGTGAAAACTTGTCTATTTTAATTGAATTGGGCCAAGTTTACATTTATCGAGCCACTCATTTGGAAACAAAAAAGTACAAGGGACGTTTTTAAATTAGTTACACGGTACTTGCATCAGAGCAACCTTGTCTAAGTTTAACCGAGGCTTGCTCGTTTTAAATTAAATAACATACTTAGCCGTAGCTAACAACTTAAGATTGTCTATTTGTAATTGTATTCCGCAAAGGTTACATTTATCGAGCCACTTATTTGAAAACAAAAAGTATAAGGGACGTTTTTAAATTAGTTACACGGTACTTGCGTCAGAGCAACCTTGTCTAAGTTTAACCGAGGCTTCCTCGTTTTGAATTAAATAACATGCTTAGCCGTAGCTAACAATGCAAGCTTGTCTATTTGTAATTGTATTCCGCAAAGGTTACATTTATCAAGCCACTTATTTGGAAACAAAAAAGTACAAAGGACGTTTTTAAATTAGTTACACGGTACTTGCATCAAAGCAACCTTGTCTAAGTTTACCGAGGCTTGCTGGTTTTAAATTAAATAACATACTTAGCCGTAGCTAACAACGTAAGATTGTCTATTTGTAATTGCATTCTGCAAAGGTTACACTTATCGAGCCACTTATTTGGAAATAAAAAAGTACAAGGACGTTTTTAAATTAGTTACACGGTACTTGCATCAAAGCAACCTTGTCTAAATTTACCGAGGCTTGCTGGTTTTAAATTAAATAACATACTTAGCCGTAGCTAACAACGTAAGATTGTCTATTTGTAATTGTATTCCGCAAAGGTCACATTTATCGAGCCACTTATTTGGAAACAAAAAAGTTCAAAGGACGTTTTTAAATTAGTTACACGGTACTTGCATCAAACCAACCTTGTCTAAGTTTACCGAGGCTTGCTGGTTATAAATTAAATAACATACTTAGCCGTAGCTAACAACGTAAGATTGTCTATTTGTAATTGTATTCCGCAAAGGTTACATTTATCAAGCCACTTATTTGGAAACAAAAAAGTACAAAGGACGTTTTTAAATTAGTTACACGGTACTTGCATCAAAGCAACCTTGCCTAAGTTTACCGAGGCTTGCTGGTTTTAAATTAAATAACATACTTAGCCGTAGCTAACAACGTAAGATTGTCTATTTGTAATTGTATTCCGCAAAGGTTACATTTATCGAGCCACTTATTTGGAAACAAAAAAGTTCAAAGGACGTTTTTAAATTAGTTACACGGTACTTGCATCAAACCAACCTTGTCTAAGTTTACCGAGGCTTGCAGGTTATAAATTAAATAACATACTTAGCCGTAGCTAACAACGTAAGATTGTCTATTTGTAATTGCATTCTGCAAAGGTTACATTTATCGAGCCACTTATTTGGAAACAAAAAAGTACAAAGGACGTTTTTAAATTAGTTACACGGTACTTGCATCAAAGCAACCTTGTCTAAATTTACCGAGGCTTGCTGGTTTTAAATTAAATAACATACTTAGCCGTAGCTAACAACGTAAGATTGTCTATTTGTGATTGTATTCCGCAAAGGTTACATTTATCGAGCCACTTGTTTGGAAACAAAAAGTATAAGGGACGTTTTTAAATTAGTTACACGGTACTTGCGTCAGAGCAACCTTGTCTAAGTTTAACCGAGGAAATGAAATGAAATGAAATGAAATGAAATGAAATGAAATGAAATGAAATGAAATGAAATGAAATGAAATGAAATGAAATGAAATGAAATGAAAAGGTTTTATTCAAAGTAGCGCAGATACTGCGGCTTAATGAACGTTACAAGTTAAACTAGGTGTCCATTTCAAAATCTGGATCATTTTGGAGAAAAAATGGACAAAAAAACTCCAAACTTAGTCTTTTCAAATTCCTTAATTAACAGAATTTACACAGATACTACAAAACTCGTGAATTTTACATGCTTGAATTCCAGACATCATTGTCATCTAAATAATCCTTAATATTATAGTAGCTCTTTTGGCACAAAGTGTACTTTACACATTTTTTGAACCGCGCTTCAGTCAAACTTAATATATCTTCAGGGATTTTATTGTAGAAGCGTATACAATGCCCCATGAAGGATGTATTAACTTTTGCCAGCCTAAATCTTGGGATCAAAAGTTTATGTTTATTTCTAGTATTTACATTATGTTGGCTACCTGCAGTTTTAAAGTTGCTAATATTTTTCCTGACATACATAATATTTTCATAGATATACTGACTGGCAACTGTCAGGATGTTTGTTTCTTTAAAGAATTCTCTTAACGAGTCTCTACTGCCTAGCTTATAGATGAATCTGATCGCTCTTTTCTGCAAGACGAAGATGGTCTCAATGTCCGCTGCCCGTCCCCACAGTAGTATGCCGTAGGACATGATACTATGGAAGTAACTAAAATAAACGAGCCTGGCAGTTGCGACGTCAGTTAGTTCCCTAATTCTTTTAACAGCATATGCTGCAGAGCTAAGCCTATTTGCCAATTTTTCTATATGAGGACCCCATTGAAGCTTTGCATCAATTGTGATACCTAAAAATACAGTTTCTTCGACAAGGTCTAGTTTGTCCCTTCCCAATATAACTTTGCTGTCAACTACTTTGACATTTGGTAGAGTGAACTTTATACATTTTGTCTTTTTTGAATTTAACAATAAGTTATTAGACGTAAACCAGTTTAGTACCTGAGAGAGAGCAGCATTAGTATTGTCAAGGTCATCTTCTTGTCTCTTAATTTTGAAAATAAGTGACGTGTCATCTGCAAATAGTACTATCTCTGACATATTTTGAACCATGAACGGCAAATCATTTACATATACGAGGAAGAGGAACGGCCCCAAAATCGATCCCTGTGGTACTCCTATCCTGACCTCTGACCCTGAAGATTTAGTTCTATTTATATCAGCTCTTTGAATTCTTCCTTCTAAATATGATGTCATAAGTTTTAGGCTATTCCCGTTTATACCATAGTGCTTTAATTTTAAAAGAAGTGTTTTATGGTCAACGCAATCAAATGCTTTTGACAAGTCACAGAATACGCCTATAGCATCCTTGCGATCTTCCCATGCACTAAATATATGTTTAACTAACATGACGCCGGCGTCCGTTGTAGAGCGCCCTTGCGTAAAGCCGAATTGCTGACCATGGAGAAGTTGATAGTCATTGAAGTGTGTAAGCAGTTGACCTAGAACTATCTTCTCGAATATTTTACTCAAAACGGGTAGAACCGAGACTGGTCTGAAATTTGAAGGATCTTGCTTATCACCACTTTTAAATAAAGGAACGAGCCTACTATATTTCATTAGATCTGGGAATATACCCTCATCTAGACATTTGTTAAAGATTCTGGCTAAATAGGGTGCTAGGGTGTCGATTACTGAGCTAACTACTGTTACTGACATACCCCACAAATCTTCAGTTTTTTTAAGCTTTAGCTTTTTAAACGATTTAATCACGGTATGAGCTTCAATATAATCAAACGAAAAATCGTGATCGCATAGGGGGACATTGTCTTTCAAAATAGTTTCTGCAAGAGCTGGAGAAGAGTCTAAAGGAGCTGTCGTTATAATTGGAACATTTGTAAAGAACTGTTCAAAAGCCGCAGCAATGTCTTCATTTGAGGTTATTAATTTATTATTTATTTTAAGTGCAAATTCGCGATCTCCCAATTTGGATTTACCAGTTTCCTTATTTATAATAGCCCAAATTGTTTTAGGAAACCCAAGTGTCTGACCCAAGAGGCTTCCTCGTTTTAAATTAAATAACATATTTAGCCGTAGCTAACAATGTAAGCTTGTCTATTTGTAATTGTATTCTGCAAAGGTTGCATTTATGGAGACACTCATTTGGAAATAAAGAAGTACTTTAATTTAAAATAACCAAGACCATTTAGCAATACTTGCTCGTCTATAGTTAACAAAGCTTTAATGAGCGTTTAAATGTATCTTAGTTGTATGTAGTCGAGTAATTTTTAACAAAGCCAAATTGGTACTTTGCTAAAGCAGATTTTTTTCCGTGTAGGTTTTTTAATTTTAAAAAATATTTATTTCTCATCACTGCCTCGTTAGACTCGATTCGACCTCGATTCTAACGAACAGGGAGAAGAGACCTGTGCCCTAGAGTAAAAAAAATATTTTTTGTATGTAGCCTCAAATGTCTCCCACTTGAGGCTACACACAAAAATCATTTTTTTCGTAATTTTGCGCATCAATAAACACACCAATATGATCTTACGAGGCAAACACGCTTCGAGGCGCTGATCTTTCGAAGTATTGACCCATGGACGTACCATCGAGGCATCAAGCATCGAGCTATCAGTCGATGTTGAGTACGAGACCCCATGCCATGTTGTAAGTATGACAACAATTCAGACACTTGGGTTTCCTCATGACGGTTTCCTTCAAAGTTCGCATGTGGTATTGGTAGATAGATAGGTAATATTCTCTTTTAATGCACTAACTCGTGCTAAGGACAATTTTAAAAACCTATTTAGAGGAAATGACTATAATCACGTGGGTACAGCGATATGATTCCGATGTAAAACCTAACTGCAAAGTAGGTACTCGGAGCTGCAAGTGATGCGAATTTCTTCAGCCAGATGAGGCTACCTGTACGTAATACAGAGAGTATTGTAAAGAGGTTAGAAATTTCACTGATGCCGGTCAGTCGCCCATTGGCTCAATCGGGAGAGCGCTGGCACGGTTAGCCAGAGGTTGCGGGTTCGAGTCCCAGCATGGGTGGAATTTTTAGCGTCTAAATAGGTTTTCAAGGTAGATAGGTAGATTCATAAATCATTTATTCACATAAGACATTGCTGTTATAACTTTACAGATATACATGGCTTAGAAAACACATAAGACATTGCTGTTATATTTTTACAGATGTACATGACTTAGAAAACGAAGTCTCTATTACATGCCGGGATTTGAACCCACGAGCTCCCGATTGAGAAGTTGACGTTCTACCACTCCCCTACCACCGTTCCTAAGCATACCCATAAGCCGTGATCAGGGGGTAGATAAGCATACAACACGTTCATGCTATGAATTACCAGCGATTATTAAAATCCACCCTTCTTGTTTGCTAAACGGTAGCGATTATGTACGTAATCAGATAAAGTTGGTGCTGTGTGACGAGCAAGTGGGTTTTATAAGAAAGGCGTCCTGTGTTTTCAAAGTCACATTTAAGGCTGTGCTAACTAGTGCCACAAATGAAAAAAAAAAACATAATTATCTTCTTTTCTAACGTGTCTTTGGGAAAAGTAAATATCATAAAACTATTTTAAAAACCTATTTAGAGGCTAAAAATTCCACCCATGTCGGGATTCGAACCCGCGACTTCTGCCTATCCGTGCCAGCGCTCTTTCCAACTGAGCTAATGGGCGACTCACCGGCATCAGTGAAATTTCGAACCTCTTTACAATATTCTCTGTATTACGTTCATATCATAAAACTAGCTGGTGCAAGAATCTAGGACTTTAAAGCAGCTTTGCCTAAAACGTCCGCTTTTATTAGATATCGATTAAAGTCTTACATTGCTGACCCTAGGTTCTTCTAGACTGTAAAAAATTATTTCGGTTTTAAAAATAGTTGTCACTGTTGATGATTTATGATGCTCAATTTTTGAAAAAAAAGCAACGTTTGATTTTTATACCATCTTGGTGGCGCAAGTTATCACCGCGTAGCGCCTTAAAAGAGGAGAATGGAAACAGTCTGTTATTCGCACCAAAAGGTAAATAAAACATTTTCTTATCATCATGGCGTGAATAGCGTGAGGAGATCTGACAGTCTGAGGTGTTCAAATACCTCGGCGCTCGGAACCGCCAACCAATCGTTTACCCAACTTCGACCACCACTTTGTGACCGCCTGAAGCCGTCGGAATGGATGAAATTGGCCTGAGGTCCAAGAGGGTAAGGGTAACAGGAAAGAGGCCTGCGCCACAGCATTGCCTCTATTCATAGGGATACTAATAATGTTTATTTCAGACCCACGATCCGTATTTGTTACTAAAGTTAAGCTTTGTGTTCGTAAACATAAAAGAATTCTTATGGGTTTGAGACATGTATTCACAGTCCAATGCCTCAGGGGATAAGACTGTCTATCTTGTCCGATATGGCAAAAAGGCTCTGCTCTGCTTCTAAGGATCGCGTTAAGAACATTTGTCTACTCGTCTGTATACAGTCGATTTATTCTTACTTGTCCAATTTAGTAAACCAGATTCTAACCTTAAAATTGAGATTAGATGCCTAAACTAGACATTTTCTTGCAAATTTATGAACTATGATGAACTATGTTTATAAAATTGGCAGCGTGTTATCTAAAAGAGTGTTCCAGGTTTCTTAATTTATGGAGATATGGCGGTTTTGGACCAAAAAGTCACAGTTTAAGGGTAGAATCTTGTTTAGAAACTAAAAATAAAAATAGTAGAATTTTGTTTACTAAATTGGACAAGTCAGAATAAATAGACTGTAGAAAGATACATTTTTTTATAAAAAAATTAAAACGAAAAGATAAGCAGAACCCTTAAGGGACCAGTTTATTGTCCGTACGTCCGTGTGTCTGTCTGTCAAGACTCTTAATTTAAACTATATAACTAAGTTTACAGTCCAAAAAATATCAAAACTCAAGGGAATCAAAATTCATAGGGTTTTTCCGGTTGACTTAGCGACACGAAAGGTAACCGGGCATTTTTGACCCGGTACATCAAAGTTCACGACCATTATTCAAATGTGGTTCGTTTTGAAGGGTTAGGGTTACCATTTCACGGAATGTTTTTATTTTAACCCAAATGTATGGAGAAAAAAACTTATGTTGTTCAACACAAAATGTATATTTTCCCAATTATTTATTTTAAATCATTACTATTGTGTTAGACTTTCTGGCGCTCGTAAGGCGCAATACACACTACAGTATTGAGTGCTTAGTGCGAGTTTGACAGATCCAATCGAATAACTTTACTACCGCGTTAATCGAGCATTGAGTAGTGAGTATGAGTAAGTTAACCGTTGGAACTGGCAAAACGCTGTCACAGTACAACTCGCACTCGCGTATATTCGTGTTTTGGCTGGTAAACGTGTTCACTTCTCAACGTAAACCATTACAACTCGCACTCAGCAATTTTAATTTCCATACTTGTCGCTAGGTGGCGCTTCCTCGATGCCATAGAAATATGAGTTTACGTTAACGCGATCGAGTAGTTAAAAAACTCGCACTAAGCACTCAGAGGTTAGCAGCCCTCTCTTTCACACAGTAAGTTTTACTTCTTATTGACCAGCTACCTCTTTAAAAATAATACACATAGGTCACATGAAACAAAAGCTTCTAAACATTCTTGTGCCTTTTTAAGAAGGTCTTAATATATTTTAAATATTTATAAATTAATATGGATATATGAAAATTCGATTTTTTTTATATAAATTATTATTTTGCAAAATTTTTTTTTCCCATAGTTTTGAGGAATGTGACAGATCTCAGTGGGTAGTATTTATGGTCTTTAGCATACTCTGAGTAGTTTTGTTAGTGGCCGCTGGTGGGTCAAAGGTCCGAACAAAATGCCCCTTAACCTTTGACGAGCCGGATCGTACTACACAATAAATGTAGGAAAAAATCTGAAAACTGAACATTTGTAATTAAAAGACGAAAAAAATTAGTCTATGAAGTTCGAGAAAAGATCGGATAAAACTGCGACACTCTCTTTCTAAGCTGTATGTATTGTAAGTGTGTATGTAAGTAACCTAAAATTTTGACGGAAACTACGATCGGTGAGCCTGACTCTTATTTAATCGGTTTTTTTTCTACATTAAGAACGTTTTTATATTATTATCTTACATGTGTTTCTACTTAATTTTGTTTAGTAACGTTCACGTTTGAAGACCTCTGTGGCGTAGCGGTAGCGCATCTACCTACCATGCAAGAGGTCCCGGGTTCAAATCCCGGCTAGGAACAAAAAAAAATCCCAGGTCTTGGATGTTTACATGTTTGTGATGTTGTTTCTAGTTCCCACGACACAGGTTATCCTAGTATGGGGCCAGAAGCAATGTATGTGCCTGGCCTGCATATAAATGTTATGTTTTGTTATGTTTATGGATAAATTTTGCTGGCAATTCTTAAAGATAGACACAAAAGACGACAACAAAGCGCACATCATTGGCGAACGACTTTTCAATACCAACTATGTATGGAAAATCAAACAAATAGGTACCTACCAAGATATCCTCGAGCGTTCTTTGTATCGCATAATCCAATATTATGAACAAAGCCCCAGGGGACAATGGGGGACCTTCTCTCAAAGGTTATACCTATTCGACCTAAAGTTTTCATTGTTAGACCTTTATAAGTATTTTTTACAATCCTTTACCTGTTTCTGCTTGAAAAATAACAAAGCACACTCTCTACAGGGCCATATAAATTACTAAAGAAAACGTAGAAGGATTTTCTCGATGTTTCAACTACGTCATACTTTTTCGTGAACGTTTTACTGAGTTCATTTACTTGTCGACAACCTCGGTAGTGCGGCGGTAGCGCATCTGCACCATGCGAGAGGTCCCGGATTTGAACCCCGGACGGGGACAAAAAAAACCCAGGTCTTGGATGTTTCCATGTTTGTGATGTCGCTATTTCTGGTTCCAACTACACAGGGTATGCTAGTGTGGGACCAGAAGCAATGTTAGTGCCTGTATGTAAATGTAAATGTTATGATACAATGTTTGGGTCCGACCAAGTTTCCTAAGAGTCCGCTCTAGTCACTCGTCAAGTTCGACGTCCAATGGTCTCTTCTTGTTTAGAGCGAAGCCTATCCGCCATTATTACAAGTATTCCCCAAGTTACTTGCTTGAAAACTTGAATTAGAGCGCCTGGATTACGAACAGATCTTCTTCAGGCTACGTTTATTATGTAGTCCACTGCTGGACGTAGCCCTCCCCTAATGAGCGCCATAGCGCCCTGTCTTCAGCTTGCCGAATCTAGCATCTGCCTGTAGTTCTTCGCAGATCGTCATCCCTCCTGGTTGGAGGGCGTCCTACGAATAGATGTAAAACTAGCCTATTTTACTTTTCCTAGTGTACAATAAAGAATATTCTTATCCAGTAGTTACCCAATTCTGCATTGCTCAACAAAGCCACGACTAAAATCGTTTAGAGGCAGTTATCGTGATGATGAAGAGATGGACCTATTTACCACTGCCTTTAAGAAATGCAAGATCATAATATACATTTGAAAAACAATGTAAAGTATGACGATTTTGTGTTCAAAAATCTTTCAATAAGTTAAACATGATTGTTGCGAACGTCTTTGTCAGCAAATAACTGCTTTTTCGCTTATTTGTGGTTCCGGTTTGGTCTCTTTTATTTTCGTTTTTATTGTTTTATTTTGTTTTAAATTCAATAAATATAGAAAAATGCCTGGCGTGGAATTAAAAACAGCACTAACGTTGAGGCTTTGATCATTACAAAAGTGTTATAACGATATATTCTTATCATAACCAAAATTGTTACTTTTCAAAAAAGGTAAAGTTACTTTTATCGTCGTATAATCGGTAAATCTTCCATATCTACTTAGAGTGTGAAAAATATTACAATAAGTTACTACTTTCAACGCAAAAATTATTGTAATCACTCACGAAATCCACTGATAGATGGCCGATACGGTGAGCTCTCCTCTTTCTCGCAAAGCACGTTCAATCAGCTCGGGATAGGTGTACGGAGGCTTCCGTGACGCAGGCGGGATGTCAGGCACCACGGACACAGGCTCGTAAATCGGCTCATCGAACGTCACTTTCACGTTCACTAGCTCATCGAGCTTGAAGTTCAGGAGCCAGGCTAAGCTCCCGCAGTCATCGTCGTCATTTTGCTGGGCTGGTGATCTTCTGCGACGCCATTTGGCTCCGTCACCGAAAGTCTTGCCCGCGGACATGACAGCAGAATGACAGCGGGGCCGCGGCTGCACTGAATGGTGGTGTGTTTGAATTTGGAGCGCGGCGGCGTTGGCTTCTATCGTGCCAGGACGCGCTATCTCCGTGGCCGCGTGCATTTATTGCTTCTGGGGTGAACTGTGACGTCATCTGTATCTGCAACGTTTGCATATAAATTTTTTGAAGTTGCCAGTTCTTTAGGTTGGTTCCTTTTTTCGCGCCCCTTTTTGTTTTCAGCCAGTTGTAGTTTTATTTTTCAGAAACGAGGTGATTTTTTATCGAGGTTTGTAAACTTTTTTCAATTGATTGAGAAAGAAGGTCGTCCATGATAGGAATGGATGTAAGCAAAAAGGTTTCATGTTTTTGAGCTTATACTGGGAATCAATTTTATTCGTGATCCGTAAAGTCCAAGCCAATGAACACGAAATAAAAAGGATTTTATTTCGTAAATTTCAAAGGAATCCGTTTGGATATCGCAAGGGATAAGCTTGTAAATCACCTGTGTAACCCCGGTTGGTCAACACACCGTGACTAAAATCGTATTGGCAGGCTTTCGAAGATAACGAGATATGAAAAATATATCAGATTATTTACATTTAATCAAAACAGCCCGAGGGTAGCGTTGGCAATCACTTTTCGATACAAGCTTTGCTAAGGATTGCGTGCCACTACGACTTTATAGACTATGTAGTAAATACATATTACCTGTTTCTGAATTTATCCTTTTAGAGTATTCAAGCACCCAATAAGTTCTACCGCACATATTTTCTCTCAGAGAGAGAGAGAGAGATAGAGAGTGAGAATATCGAGTTAATCACAACATGTGTCCACTGTGGATGGGCGATTCCAAGCTCTAAAATATTTGCATACCTCAGATACTCAGTTTTCCTCACAATGTTTTTCTTCACGGCATGTGTGAATCATCAGAGTTGAAAATAAAGTTCCATTTGTTCTCGTTACCATAGGGCGGGGTATACTAGGAGCAAGTGATTGTGATGTACGGAAGTTATTAAAAGTAATCTTGATGTCTTCATTATCAAATGAACGAAGCAACTGATACTTTTGGTGACTTCAGAGTTCGTCTTAGTAAAGTACATAAGATACAATGGGCCTTTCTTCAACACCGTATAGTAATGCTATAAAAAAATAAATACGACTAAATCTCTCAGCGAGCACACGCTGAAGTTGGCCAAGCAACCATAGACCAGCATCAACATCTGATGATGTTATCATGATGTTGTCATCATGATTGATTTGACGCCCACTGCAGGTCTTAGGCCTCCCTCATGATGGTCCAAGCTTCACGGTGTTGTGCCACCCGCATCCAGCGACTCCCCGCCACCGTAACCAGGTCGTCAGACCATCTGGTGGAGGGCCTGCCCACGCTGCTTCATCCGGACCGCGGTCGCCAGGTCAGAACTTTTTCGCCCAAACGGCCATCAGTTCTTCGAGCTATGTGCCCCGC
The DNA here is from genome assembly GCA_934045075.1 of Yponomeuta sedellus. NCBI lineage: Eukaryota > Metazoa > Arthropoda > Insecta > Lepidoptera > Yponomeutidae > Yponomeuta > Yponomeuta sedellus. The sequence continues at coordinate 2,384,237 of OW203722.1, read as the reverse complement.
CTACTGCCACTTCAACTGAGCAATTCTTCGAGCTATATAAGTAACTCGGGTTCTTCGACAGACCAGCAATCCCAGAAAACACCTCTTGAATAAATTACCAGAGACGGTGATGAGTTTACTGACTCATTCTAAAACAGACTTTTTACCGTTTTACTAGTTCACGAAAATGGTATACACGAATCAGGTCAAACTTGATTGTGTTTTAATGAATTATAGTTCGTATCTCTCCCTAAGATGATTACGTTTACATACAAGAGTACCTACACGGGATGCTGCTGTCCCTGTCACACTTTTGAAGCATCCTATTAAAATGATGGTATTAAAAATCAGCTCACTCACTCTCAAGCAACCTTTTCCCGATTTATATAACATGCAATTTATGAGTTTATCATTCTATCATTTCAAACTGCTTTGTGAATCATTCAAACTATCAGCCCGTACTATCTATATCAACCCTTGTATGCCTGCTGAGGCATGGGTCTCTTGCTGCATCGCAGGAAGGTTAGGCCATGGATTGTAAGACAGTGGCGGGCCTTACTGTCAGATGTTATCAAGCCCGATGAGGCCTCTGACATGACTTAACGACTAACTGCCACAACAAGATAGCCGGCACCAACGGCTCAACGTGCCGTAGCCCGGAAGCGCTCGGAAAAATAACACTAGTGGTAGTCACGGGACCGTCACCCGTCTAGCACCTGACCGCACCTGTTATTGCTTAACTCAAGTGATTGATTCTTATTCCATGGGTGAGCGTACCGTGACTACCTCTAGTGGCATTTTTCCGAGCGCTTCCGTGCTTCGCAAGGCACGTTAAGCTGATGGTGCCGGCTGTCATATAATGGCTGTCGTTAAGCCATGTCAGAGGCCTTATGGGCGGCTTGATAACTTCTGACAGTAAGGCCCGCCACTGTCTTACAATCCTCTACCAACCCGGACTTGGCCCCCGTGGTGGAGTGCCCCAGTAGTGGGGACATACAAGGGTTGATAACATAACTCGGTTCGGCTAGGCCACGAGCGCTTCGCAGCCCGTACTAGTCGACAGCCAAATATAGGCTGCACTCAAGGCACGCCACTTCCTTCTGTCCTCGGCCATCCTCATACAGCCGCTGCTTGCTGCCGCGGCTTACACTTTACATTGTACATTGACATTCAGCAAATAGAATGTAAATTCTTTACGTTGAAATAAAATTATTTGAATTTGAATTTGAATTTGCTTGCATCTTTTCCAGCGAGTTGGTGAATTGTACTATAATCAGCCGAGACTCAAAGGCGTACATAAACAATATAACCAAATCAGTTCAATGATTATCCAATTAGTTTGAAATGTGCAGAATCTGGGCGAAGCATCCAGCTTTTTTTGTTCGAACATGTAACGCTTGCGCGTATCACGCTCAGGTACGTATTCAGGACATGTTGAACATGGACGTGATTGGATGGGAATTTTAGTGGAAAACTACGTTTGCAGTTTCTACAGATATTAATTTACAGTTTTATTTATAGAAAATGAAGTAATGACTGTATCCGCTCTTGAAATAAAACGTTATAATTTTTTTTTAATGAAAAAACACTAGTTATTTGGTGCTAATACGTACTTAATGAAGTTTTAGCTAAAATAATGAAATGAATTCACTGATTCTTTCGTTATCTGGGAAAATGTCAAAAAATGCTTTTGTTACTGCAGCAAAAGATGCTCTATTTTTTTATTATATCATTGCTTTTAGATCCATCAATTCTCAACTGTAGTATTTTTTTTCTTCAGATATAAATTATTTATCTGCGGTTTATTTTCCATGGATGTCAAGGAAACTAATAAAGTATAAAAGATTTATATGACAAATATGAAAAGCCTCTATGATTTGTGGCGACGATCATCTGAACATTTTATTTGTGCATCTATGAAAGTGAATGTTGCAGTAATAAAGATTTGTGAATACCAAATTTATCTGGTTATGCAAAGTAAGTTAGCGTTGCGAAAACGATATAGAGTAATTCCACAGGATATAGGATCTAGCTAGTGTCAAGACTCTAGCTTCAGATTTGCCACTATAAAGTAAACCAGCAGGTGCAACTAATATCACTGTATATGGCACAAAATTTGTAAAATAAAATACAGAAAAAAGTTTTACTGCTGAGCATATTAAACGTTTCACCCGTTTAAAGAACAATTAGATCGGACGAAATAGATCGTGAACAGTTTATTTCACAACAAAAAAAATATAATTACATTTATGGTTTTTTGTCATGAATGAGCCTACAGTCAGACACTTACATATTTATGACCGAAATACATTGATGTCATTTTGACTTCATCGCGGTCGGGTAATATGGCCTGATCCTGAACCCTCACCCACTTCAATACACCCCTGTACGGCCCTGTCGGTATGCAAACTCAATTACATTTTCAATTTGCGCTGCAAGCGCGGGTGTCCGGATTTTTGAGCGTAATTGGGAATAGGATGTGATTGATTTTGTTGCAATGGTGCGCTGCAGCGGCTGTGTTAATAAATAATTAGGTAAAGTAGAGTGTGTGCGATACGGAGTAACTGTACTTTTTGTCTCTCGGACGGTTTACATTGTGAAGCGTTTCGGGTTGATTGCACGAGCTTAACTTTACATTTCATTCGTTATGTGCTCGTCTGAGAAGAGGATCAAAAGAGAGTCCATTTGAAACTTGCAAACAAAAAGAAAGCGGCCAAGTGCGAGTTGGACTTGCGCACCGAGGGTCCCGTGGCAGTAACGCCATCTAGCGTCCGGTAGTATGACTAATTTTAAATTATTTATGCAGTCAATTAAATATTTAGTGAGAATGACTCGCGATTGATCATCTTCTATTATTTTCCGTTAGGACATATTACAATATATGCCACAATCTGGCCAAGTTTTATGCCTACATGTATTAAGATTTTTATGATGGAGCATAAACAAAAAAAAACAGCAAAAAACACGTTTGTACTGTTGAGACCGCCCTTATTTATAAAAAAATATTATTAATCCGATAACACATATTCCGTGAACACTTTAACTGACTGTTGGGTAAAGGACCCACTTAAAAACTAATACTAAAAACTAATGAGAAAACAAGACACAAAGTTTGTCTGCATCGACGCCTCTCGACTTGGCAGCACTGAGAGGTTTGGGGATCCCTAGACTTCCCCGTCTATCCCTAAGAGCTCTTTCTCCAGAAAGTTTCCTACATGCAGTGCACTTTCACGGCACCAGTTCTCTCCAAAAGATATTCACTATTTTGGGCGATCCGTCGCCCAACACCAAAACCGTTAAAACTGGGATCCGTCCCTGAACTTATTTCGCACTTCACATGAAGATATAAGCCCGGCAATCTAATTGCCACACAAATCACACGTTTCACAACAAAAAAAAACAAGAGGTCCAACTCATTCCCGTTCATTCCAACTCATCTGACAGCTGTCAAGTTATGGCTGCGTTCCGAAACACGTTCCAAATCAAACTTCTATTCTAAACACTGACTACCTACCTATTAAAGTTTCAAAGGTGAGCACTTTGTAGACTTTTAGTCCGGATTTACTTACGGGTGTTGTTATATCGGAACTGAGTGTGTGTGAGACAAGCAACCGACGACGCGAGCTCCGTCTCTGCTCACCATGATTAAGCTCTGCGAATCGGAGCGAAACCTGGTCGGACTTTTCCGATATAACAACACCCGTAAGTAAATCCGGACTAAAAGTCTACAATGTGTTGTGCTTACGAAAGTTTTAGTTCAAAAAGGTGAGCACTTTAATAGTCGGACGGATGGACAGACAGACTGTAAAGACTGAGTAAGAGGGATCCGTTTAGCACCATTCAGATACGGAACCCAAAAACCAGTGACATCTAAATTGGTTCTTTAAGCCGGGCCGTTACCGTGGAGTAGCTTAGCTTAACAAAAAATAACCAGACAAGTGCGATGCGAACCGGCCGAGTTCGGATGTAGATGTATTTTAGGACTAGAGGGTACCTAATTGCCTATACGAGGTGATTCGTATACAAACGTAAAATCTGTTAGATTTAGAAAATACTTCGGGCTCTAGAGCAGGCTTCAGTTTTCACCGCAAGCACACGAGTGTAATACCTACTACTTCCTGCTCTGTATAAAACTATTCTTATTAAGTTTATTAAATTAAGTGTTCGCATGCTGTGTGGTGTGGCAGAAGCGCTCGTGGCCTAGGCGAACCGAGTGATTGGAATCAATCACTTGGTTAAGCAACAACAGGCGCGGTCAGGTACGGGATGGGTGAGCGTCCCGTGACTACCGCTAGTGACATTTTTCCGAGCGCTTCCGTGCTTCGCAAGGCAAGTTAAGCCGTTGTGCCGGCTGTCATATAATGGCAGTCGTTAAGCCATGTCAGAGGCCTTATGGGCTGCTTGATAACTTCTGACAGTGAGGCCCAGCCACTGTCTCACAATCCCCCACCAACCCGGACTTGGCCCCCGTGGTGGAGTATATCCTAACCTTCCTGCGATGCAGGAAGAGACCCGTGCCCCAGCAGTGGGGACATATAAGGGTTGATAACGAATGCTGTGTGGTGTCGGCCTAGAGAATAGCACCAACTCAAATTCTTCCCGCGGGTGTATATAAGGGGACTAAGGGACATAAACCGGGGGGTGGGCAGCACCGCCCATTGCAGTACAATTCCACCGTAAGCCCAGGCGTGGGCATTATGGGCACAATCTTAATGATGGCACAATCTTGCACTATGTCGCTCATTCGGGGAGGGCTATCTCCAGCAGTGGACTATTATAGCCTGAAGAAGAAGAATGAAGTAAAGGAAATTAAAAATATGTTTACTGCTCATAACTTATATTTAGGTACATTTTCAGCGGCACCCACTTAGAAGACCCCGTATCGTGGGTACCAGTTTTTCATATTATGCATATAGTATAACGGCAATAATACAGAACTAACAAACATTATCATCTAACAAACATTTTTCCGTGACATGCAATAAACATTAACAATGTGTGAGATCTATTTGTATAATATTATAATAAATAGTCATAAATATATGGATCATATTTTTGAACTAAAACTTTCGTAAGCACAACACATTGTAGACTTTTAGACTTTTAGAGTGTGAGACAAGCAACCGACGACGCGAGCTCCGTCTATGCTCACCATGATTAAGCTCTGCGAATCGGAGCGAAACCTGGTCGGACTTTTCCGATATAACAACACCCGTAAGTAAATCCGGACTAAAAGTCTACAATATGGATCATATATTAAAACTGGTACAGAAGCAACAAACAATCAGTATTTATTTATTTTGTTTTTTTTTAATCCAATTACTTAATTGGACTTTTATTTAGATTGCATTGAACTGCTAACTTCATATTAAGTGTCATATTAGTTCCGATATTTCTATTACACAAATATATCCAATCTGATCCGATAGTAGCCAAGGTTAATTCTAAAAAATAACAGACTGTAGTTTGGGTTTTATTTGCAAACGAAATTTCGGATCGCAATAAAACTTTTCCATTACGTTTACAGGACACAAATAGAGATTGAGGTGTTTAAAATTAGAATTAGATATCAAAAAGAAATGTAAGAGCCTTGTGTGCAATAGTTTCTATTAAAAGCCTTATAAACAAAAGATAACGTCACGCCTGTATCGCAGAGGGGTAGACAGTGCCCAGAGACTGCCACTTGCCACGATCTTGACAGATCACCTCCGCTTTATCAACGTTCATTGCGTAATGTTTTGTGCAACTATTGCTGTAATAAATGTGTTTCTTTCTTTTCTTTCTTTCTTATGTGATGTGATGTGACAATGTGATTGTTAGTGGCTCAGTTGTAAGCACAAGCAAACCTATATTCATGCCCTTTATGTATATTGGTGAAGTGTCTGTCAAATTCGGCATGTCGTCTGTAAAGTAATGTGAGGTATTATGCCGTAGAAAAGCCATCTGCTATGATTGACAGGCTTAGATAGAACCTTTGCGTTTAAAGCGCTACGCAATACCTACTGACTAGCGCCATCAATGGAACAAAAATCATAACTTTATTTCTAATACATTATTTTCTAAAAGTAAACCATGTTACAACTATTTATAGAACCTACAGTCTAGAATAGAACCCAGGTTGCTGGGATCAGCAACCTGGGACTTTAATCGATTTCTGCTAAAACGGCGCTTTTGGCTGAATTGCTTTAAAGTGGCTTTGGGTGTCAATCTAGCTTGAAACTAGTACATACTACAATTATATTGTAATAAGATTGTTACCTGTTTCACATGCCTAATAAACCAAAATAAAATTAAATAAAGTCCTAGATTCTTGGACCTAGGTTCTAAAAGATCTACTACTACTTCATTTATTAAGATTTTTGATGTCCAGTTTTTCCAAAGACGCGTCATAAAAGAAGATACATATGATTTTTTTCCATTATTGGCTTTAGTTAGCACCGTCCAGAGCCGAGGGTAGTGTAGCCCCAGTCATAATTACCGTGATCAATTTCGTGAGCGAATAGGCGAGCTGTTCAGTGAGTGGCCGCACTCTGGCGCAGTATTCCGGAGTGCTGCTCGCCGCCCCGTAATTGAATCCGCACGGGGCGATGGATCGGTCACATCGCATTTGCACAGTATGTCGGCTTAGGGCATACGTAGTCAAAGGGGCGTAGGCGTGTAAATAGCATTCGCCCGCTTCATCTGATTTTGCAACTGAAGGCGGTGTCAGACGAATCGCTCCAATGGACGTTAGAATTAGAAGTAGAAAATCTTTATTTGGTACTATAGATTTTGAATACACTAGTTTAAGCTTAGTAGGAAACTAAAGTTTATTTATAATGCACCAAAAATGTTTACGCTCAGCTTAATGCCGTAGCAGGACTGCGGCGCTGATTATCAGTGGATGCCTGAAAACTTATTTGTTTGAAAGTGTACAATAGATACTCAAGAGAATCGCTACATTTGATTAATTTGGGTGTTTTTATTATAACTATCGATTTGTGCGTTTGCCTTTAGAAAACACAATTTGGCGAAAGCGTAAATTCACAAGCAATCTTGATTTTTTATATATATATCAATAAATCTATTTGACACCACTACAGCACTGGTGGTGTGACGTCAATAAAAAAAAATATGACCTTTAATTTTGGTGTAGATATCGCAGAAATATATTTTGAAGTCGGTGCCCAAAATGCATCCGCAGATCTTGTACAAGTTACAAGACTGGCTCCAAACTATACTTCTTAAATACCTAAACGAAATTTAAGAGTCAAATTCGTTTGAATTATTTATTTGTGGTTAGTGCTGTAATGTTTTGGGTTGGTTTTTATTATTATTTTTAAAAAAAATTGCAATTTTTTTGTAACTTACACGATGTAGCCGACAAAATCATGTGGGTAAGAATAGATTGTTGAATCGAATTTTCCATGACACTATACAAAATGAGTTACAAAATACAATTACCTAGATAATCCAGATATACCTACGTTTACGTTTTAATACTTATAATTTTTTTTTTTTATTTTGGAAAACCAAAGATGCCGAATGAACCGACGCAATATTGTTGGATCTTGTTTACTAATGAATTGATTCGGTATTTGACATTCATTCTGTATTCAGATGCTCAATTTTGAGTGAAAGATGTGGAGCAAACGAGGATTATGAACGAAATATTTGCCATAATATATCGAGCCGCAATATGGTTTCAATCATTGTTGCTTAGAGCACCATCAATCCATAAAATGGCCTGAATATTTTTCATTTATATGTGGGGTTTGTTTAACTAAACTTAACTATCATTAGCTCGAATTACAAACCAAAGATTGCAAGGTGCATCCTCACAAGGTGCATCCTCAAGCCAAATTTCTTAGGATTCCTGGAACCTCATTATCATCAACCTATTATGTCCCAACCGAAGAGTGCGGGGCTCTTTCCTAAGGAAGATATAGGCCATACTCCACCACTGGAACACCATACACCTACACAATTATATAAACTTAGGTTAGTGTCTACGCTTTAGCATGTTGATGCCAGTGTAATTTATTTTATAATTTTCATTAACTTCATTCAACATCACTCACGGGAATCTCACTCAATTTATTTCAACGTAAAGAATTTTCATTCTGTTTGCTGAATGTCAATGTACAATATGAAAGCCGCTGCTCTTGGGCCGTAGTGTAAAGGAGAAAAAGGCAGTGGGAAAAAAAACTCCACTCTGACACTTTTCTCAAGTGATATCACATCTAATGCATCAGTTGTCACCTATAAGATAAGAATATTCTTTATTTTATACCGAAAAAATAGTTACAGAAATGGCAGACACAAAATTTAAAAGTCAATTGCCGGCCTTTTTGCCAATAACGATGATTCGTAAGTGACAAATCTATGAAATGTGTAGGTGGTATACAATATCTGCGACATCTTTTCAATTAACAGTCTACAATATGTAAATGCTTCAGTGCTAGATATTCTTTGAAGAAATCACATTGACGTCTCCAGCACGTGTGGGAAACAAGTGGTCTGCGTCAACCCGCGTTCACACGTCGGCTCGGCGCCGGACCCTCGTCACCGCCGCCATCAATATTCCGCGCCCAAGGCAAATATTAACACTAACTCCTTGCGGTGAGAGACGTGCTCTGAGAACGAGCCTTTGTACATATGAACTTTAGTGTGCGAAGCTGAGAAGCGGAAAGCTTGAGGGTTATACATAATTATAGAAAATATATAGAAACAATATTTGTAAATACATCTATCACTAAAAGTTAAAGTTACTTTGCTAATTTCCGCCGAGAATCCCACAAGCACCATGCAGTTAGTTAATGCAAACTTTTTCAAGCAGAAACAAGACACGAATACACAACCACGAACACCAATACTTGTGTGAGAAAACACGCGACGCGTTTCGCCTCTAACACGAGGCATCCTCAGGCTCCCAAATGTAAGTGACTTTTTGCGGAATTTAGCAAAGTAATTTTAAGTTTTTAATGCTATTATGGATTTCCGCAAAGTAACCTGATTCTATACAAATACCTCTATATCTATCTATCTACAACCAGCCCACATCAACCCACTGCTGCATAGGTCTCCTTTTTATTGCGCCATTCCTCACGGTCCTGTGCTAATCTGATCCTTCTCTGACCCGAAACCCACATGATGTCGTAATTTCAACGTAAAGAATTTACATTCTGTTTGCTGAATGTCAATTTACAACGTAAAATGTAAGCCGCTGCCTTCGGGCCGTATTGTAGTGGAGAAAAAGGCAGCGAAAAAAAAAACACTGTGACCATCTTTTCTCAAGTCATCTTAAACCAAAAACATTAGTTGCGTATACCTAATAAGATTTTAGGGTTGTTAAGTGAGTACAAAGTTTAGCACTAAAAACAGGATTAACTTACATAATGAGCAAAGGCGAACTTATTTCTGGAGAAATTTACTATTTTATAGTATTCATAGATATTTTTTAACATAACTACTAGTACAAGTATATGACAATGTGTTAATCAGATATGGCTTGACAATTTTGGAACCTCTATGTAACGCTGCGCTCTTTTGAGTGAAAAAGGTATGGAATATCTTCACCCTGCTCTATAATCCCAATATACGAATCAAATAGCTATTGAGATTTGACATCCAGGTACTTATTGGTAAAGTGGGGTCGTTTTAGATTACGAATATGGAAATTGCAGCCTATGTTAAAAAAACCTCACTTCACCATGAAATTATCATAAGTACAATTGCTGGCAAACTTCTTGAATGCACAGCGGTTGATTTTTGGGACTCTTTGGCCACGTAACTGGTTGACTATTCTTTGGTCCCTGCACTCCGCTCCGCACACAACCGCTCGTTCCCCCTTTATACTCGTACAGCTTTGTTTTCTCAAAATAATTGTCGGCATCAGTCCAATCGTGTTAAAGCTGTATATTTCAAGAATATAATATGGATATGTGGGTTACGATGGTTGGTCAGCATCTCCAAATTTAGTTCAAAGTTTTGAGGTAGTTTAGATAGATAATTCAGTACAGTGGATGGGTTCCACACTTCATTATATCGTGGCAAGGCAGGCTTCAGTCTAAAAACACCTTTCAAAAATCGTTTCATTCTGTCATCTGTGCCCACTTTCTCCCCCACAAGCAGAGCTAGTGCCGATCTATGACAGTTCAGGGTATTGTAACCAGCTCCACTTTCAAATTTTTCTGTCAGAAATTGTACGACAAAAGGAACAGAGGTCAAGAGAGAATCTAGATTGTGTGTGTTACAGAAGTTCCACCAGCTTTTACAGGTGGAACTTATATTGTTTCATTGTACCTGGTGAGATGGATGCTAGCATGATATTTAGTGAGCTTTCTGGCAAACCTCGGCTTCTGAATGCACCCCGCAGAATATGCTCGCTGCCAATGTAAGGTGCTTGCTTAGCGGGTGTTCTGTCCTAAGGGGAGATAAGAAGGTCATCACTAGGTTCAAATATTATTGGTTTGGTGGGTTATTTTGAATTGATGGATGTTTTTCTTTATTAATTTGTTAATGTTCGTGCTATTACAAATTACATCACACACATCTTACTAATACTATAAATGTGAATGTTTTTAATTATGTATGAATGTTTCTTACTCAATCACGCCAGAGCGGCAGATCGGGTTAGGATGAAATCCAGCACATAGATTATAGTGTGTTTGGAATAAATAGCGTAGACTAGTATACGTTTTTTTTTTTTGAAAAAAACCTATCCTAATTTCTTCGCGAATGAAGTTGTAGGTAGCAGCAAGTAATTCAATAAATATATAGAAAACACTTTGTTGGACAGCCAGGGAAAAAAAAACTACAATTTCGCTAAAATACCTATTATAACTTCTTAAAAAACATTCCCTATCTGGACACATAATTTAATTATAACGGGACTTTGGAAAAAGTGAACATCCCAAATCTTAAAAGATAAAGTAACAAAGATGACGATCTCTATCATGTGGCGCAGCGGTAGCGCATCTGCCTACCATGCAAGAGGTCCCGGGGAAAAAACCCCAGGTCATGGATGATTACCTACATGTTTGTGATGTCGTTGTTTCTGGTACCCACAACACAGCGTATCCTAGTGTTGGACCGGAACGACCATTACCAGAGTGTAACTAATAATATGAGCGCGTGATAGCGGAGCGGTGTAGAGCGCCGGCTTCTCAATCGGGAGGTCATGGGTTCGAACCCTGGCATGTACCAATGACTTTGTTTTCTAAGTTATGTACATTTCTGAAATTTTAGTAGCAATACTACTCGCTGACGGTGAAGGAAAACATCGTAACCCTAGTGTCTGAGGTGTTAGCGTACCTCAGCGCTTGCTTCATACAATGGCCCAACTATGAGGCTGAGTGCGGAAATCTCAGGTCTAACTAACTACCAGACTAATATGAATCTATTGAATAACTATAAAAAAAGAGATTGCTCAACCCAGACCGTCCTACGCTACGTTTGCCGATTCGCGGTCTCCACTCTAGAACCAGTCTAGGCCAACGGTGAACCAGTCTAGCCTAACGGTGAACCAGTCTAGCCCAACGGTGAACCAGTCTAGCCCAACGGTGAACCAGTCTAGCCCAACGGTGAACCAGTCTAGCCCAACGGTGAACCAGTCTAGCCCAACGGTGAACCAGTCTAGCCCAACGGTTATCGGTCTAGCGGCAGTTGTGTCCACTGCCACTTCAGTTAGTACCCTAAACTGTCGGAATTAGCTGTAGAAATGCTCTATAATACGAAACGTATTTGTTTTTGGGTAATCGTTTACATTATTCCAAGGTGAAAGATCCTCGAACGAAGAGGGATTGACGTGTAGTCTAAAAAACGCAGCCACGGTTCGTTTGTGTAAGCAATATGTCTAACCCATGTCTCTGCCCTTAGTTTTTATGTACCAAGAGTTTGGCAGAATATTGACAAAGGTATACATTGTTGGAGAAATTGATGAAATAAAAAATACTCTGGTGAATTTGTATGCCAGATAAAAATCCTTTGTTTTCGACTTGCAAGGATATTTGAATGTGTTGCCTACAACCAAATTGGTGTGGATGAGGTTTGGTACATTTTACATTGTTGTTGCAAAATAGCTCTTTAACAAACTCATTAACATGCACGTGTCCATGTGGACTGTGTTTTTAGTTACTAAGATGAATTACTCTGTCCGAGCATAAGATCGTGAATATGCGGCTTAATTCGGACGTCTAGCTACTTGGAGTGCTGGCAAAATTTTAACTTTGCAGACATTGCTTGGAATTAGCACGATTGCAAATTTCCAGCGCTTGAATGCAAGAATGAACTTTTTCATATCTTATACTCGGAAAGTAGTGTTGTTTTGATCTGATTATTGGGTGGAAAATGCTGCTTCCCTCCATAAGGAGGGAAAAACTCGTACAAAATTACTTCCCATCCAAGGGCGGGAATGAACTTTAAAAATAGAACTACTGTCACTTGTGAAGAGTTTTTGTAATAAATAGGCTTTTAAACTAATTAAAAAAAATGCTGCAGCCATGTAAGTTTCTAAACAGCCAGTGTGAATTTAGCGCAAACTTCTTTAAGTGGAATATGTCGCAACAATCACGAGGTGAGTTGCATATTTAAAATTTAAAAAGTCGAAATTGGCGGGTACTAATCTGATATAGTATCTGTGAAGGAATTCAAAAAAATAGGTATTAATCGTGTAATAATCTTTTATGCTAAGATTTGAATATTAAAAATGAGTTTTTATTTTCCTCATATTCGAAATGAAAAGTAGAGTGTTTAACACGGGTAAAAGAATCAATTCCTACTCGGACTATAGTCTAAATACCTCGGGAATTGATTCCTTTCTACCCTCGTTAAGCAATCTACTATTTCATGACATAAACGATAATGTATTAGATACCAGGAAAACCTCGTGGTGTAAAGTCGGGCAGAGCGGGCGTCGTACGTAATCCCACACTATATTTTTTCCGCAGAAGTTCGTGTAAAGGCTGGTTGCAAATCATGACTATAGCTGCGGGGCAGCAATGCATATAAAGTTCACTTAAGTTCGCTAGGAACAACGGGGCGCCTACATGAATAGTCCTTCTACTGTCACAAACTCAACTTCTATTGGCTCCTAAGTAAGGAATTACAACAATACCATTCAAACGAAGTTTAGTTTTCATATACAAACAAAACTTTCCCAGTTTAGAAGACAAAAATCGGGGTACGTCCACTCTATTTATTAAAAAAATATCTTCAAGTTTTTTTACTATAAATAACTTCTGGTGACTATATTAGGCTCGACTAAAGCATTTTAGCGGTCGCGGCCTAGTCGAACCGAGTGATTGGAATCAATCACTTGAGGTAAGCAGCAACAGGCGCGGTTAGATGCAGGATAGGTGACCGTCCCTTGACTACCGCTAGTGGCATTTTTCCGAGCGCTTCCGTGCTTCGCAAGGCACGTTAAGCCGTTGATGCCGGCTGTCATGTAATGGCAGTCGTTAAGCCATGTTAGAGGCCTTATGGGCGGCAGGATAACTTCTGACGGTAAGGCCCGCCACTGTCTTAAAATCCTTCACCACCCGGGACTTGGCCCGGACGTGGTGGAGTATGGCCTAACTTTACTGCGATGCAAGAAGAGACCCGTGCCCCAGCAGTGGGGACATGCAAGGGTTGATATCGCATTGTTTTTTTTATACCTCGTGTTATAATAGGTGACTTAGTTTGTGGGTGCAATTTTGTTCGATATATTTCCTTTTAAACATTTCTCTCCCCAGCTCTTACTCTTGGTCTCTCCAACACAGCTAACATTGAGTTTAGGCAATTTCCGTGTAACGCAGTCTATTGCGGTGTCTCGCTATACGTATCGAATCTCGACGAATTTCCTTCTCTCTCGATGTTTGGAATAAAAGTTTGATTTGGAACGTACCCATGACATCAGTCTGTCAGATGAGCTAAAAATAGCCCTCTTGTTTTGTTGCCTGTTAAACGTGTGATTTCCTTCGTGTGAAGTGCAAGATAAGTTCAGGGACGGATCCCAGTGTTGACAGTTTTGTGGTCGGGCGACGGATCGCCCAAGGTAGTGGCCAACTATTATGGTGGGAGCGTGATGCCGTGAGGGTGCATTGTAGGTGGCTTTCTGGGGAAAGAGCTCTTGGGGTAGACGGGGAAGTCTAGGGATCCCCAGACCTTCCAGTGCACACATCCCGAGCGGCGCCGGCTGTCAATTCGAGAGGCTTCGACGAAGACAGACTTTGTAAGTGCCTTGTTTTCTGACGAGTTTTAAGTATTAGTGTTTAGGTGGGTCCTTTACCCAACAATGGACAACCCTCAATAATTATTTCATTATTTTATTAGGATACAGGATTTTATTAAAGAGACACACTCTAGCTTTAATCACAACGCGTGAACACCGCGCAGTGCAAAGTGAAAATCAAGCGATTAAGCAGCATTCATGGAGTCACCCTGACTATTCTGGTAACGAAAGTTAGGCCCAGACTTTGTTCTGAATTCTAACTCCACTGTCTCGTATCTCACTCTGGCTTACAGGAACTTGCATAGTGCCATACTCTACATCGAGCTGAGAGGAAAACGGTTTTCCTCCATTATGCATATTTTAATGGATTGCGAATGGAGTACTTGTATACTCGCACTCGAGTTTTAGGTTATTGATTGGGAATACGAAATGTTTAAGCATCAAAAGAGTATATCATCACCATGGCTTGCCATTGACACGCTAAGAAGAAGAAAAGAGTATAATAATTATACTCTATAATAATATAATTAATTATTATACTGTAGAGTATAATCATGTCCCAGGCACTACAGCGTCGGAGTGGTCCCTTCACCCATCTAGTGTGAGTGATGATACCACTGGACGGTGTATAAATCATCTCATTAAGTAGATGCAAAAAGGCCAATATTATTATTAATCATCTTAACATTTGTCAGTTATTTTCGTGCATCATCTCGAACATTTTTTTAACGTTCGTTAAAATTCACATTTTAGTTTTTACAGAACTGCATATATTATCAATTATCATATACGAATTCTTTCTTACCGGGGCACGTTGTGAAAGTTTCAAGCTTTCTTTTAGATATCAAGTAAAAAATTTCAACGCGCAGTCCGTTTAAAAAATCTTTGTCTCAAACAAATCGAACACAATCTAGCTATGATAACCAATATTATTATTATTATTATCAACTAGCTGTGCCACGCGGTGTTATCGTTTTTCCCATGAGAATAAGATATTTTCCCGCAGTAAAACGTAGCCTATGTGCTAATCCAAGGTATCAGCTAACTCCTTACCAAATTTATTGAAATCGCTCCAGCCGTTTAGACGTAAAGAAATAACAAAATGCACACTCACAAACTTTCACCTTTAGAATATAAGTATGATGTGATGTGATGCTGTGATAGTGTGAAGTGTGACACACAAGCAGCTTTAAACTTGTGAGGCTTAAAACGTTTTATAAAAAATAAAACTTCAACTCTGTGTTGTTTTAGCTGACCCAGCGAACTTCGTACCGCCTAACTGTCGATATTTTTATTTTTTTTATTTTTCTCTCCGTAAGAACCACCATCGTACTTCAAGGAATATCCTAAAAAAAGAATTAGCGAAATCGATTCAGCCGCTCTCGAGATTTGCGCTTACCAACACATTCGGCGATTCATTTTTATATTATAGATAATATGAACAGGAAACTTGATAAAAATCAGAATAAGCATGTAAAGGATGATTTATGTAGTCGGGTCTGGTTGAAATGTAAAATAGTAATGCATAAAATTTGTCACGGAAATCTCAAAAATGGGTGACGTAATTTTAAATTTTGAAAATGATAGACAGAAGAGAAATATCAAAAAAATTGTATATAGACGTTTACACCGTTATAAGCTGATGCGTACATATCACTTTCGTGCACTTGCTCGCAAAATATTTATCCCACCAAAAACATTCTGTAAAAACTAGCCAAGTCTCGATGGGGCTGCTCGTTTATCTCAAAGAAGCAATTAAATCTAGACAAAGTCGTGCCAAGTGTAAGGTTCCTTACTGCGATTTCTTTATTATTATACTTAATTTTGTGTGAATTGGCCGTGATTAGAAGTCCTGTACTGGAAATATTTTTTTATACTGTTTGTTTCAGGCTCGCTTATACATAAGTATTATTGACATACGCAGTGTGATCATCGAGCCCCAATATCTACATAGTGCAGAAAACACTCAAGCCCAAACAAAAGAGAGCATACCATCAACGTCCAGAGAATAAGAAATTCATAATAATTGACCTTACCTCCTCCTAGTCAGCTATGCCCGATATTACACTCCTAACAATACCTTAGGGAGACCGCAGTGAATAGACAAAGAGAGCCTTGCAACATAACAATCCTGAAATAACCCACCGTAACATTTCCATGAGCCAACTATAAAAATAAAACATACAGTTTCGGGACCTCTACTTGGGATTGAGATTTTTGGTTTCCACATTATGTGAAAATTAGAAGTTTAAAAAATCCGACACAAACTGAAAAATCCTTTGATTCCGATAGAAAATTAATAGTTTTATATTACTTAGCTGTTAGAAGCGCTCGTGGCCTAGGCAAACCGAGTGATTGGAATCAATCACGTGGTTAAGCAACACAGGCGCGGTAAGGTACGGGATGGGTGAGCGTCCCGTGTCTACCACTAGTGGCATTTTTCCGAGCGCTTCCGTGCTTCGCAAGGCACGTTAAGCCGTTGGTGCCGGCTGTCATATAATGGCAGTCGTTAAGCCATGTGAGAGGCCTTATGGGCGGCTTGATAACTTTTGACAGTAAGGCCCGCCACTGTCTTACAATCCTCCACCAACCCGGACTTGGCCCCCGTGGTGGAGTATGGCCTAACCTTCCTGCGATGTAGGAAGAGACCCGTGCCCAAGCAGTGGGGACATATAAGAGTTGATAACGAACTTAGCTGTTATACACATCGGCATTCTTTCTCACTGTACAAAGTGATTCTTCTTGTAAATAACAATAGAAAACCGTTGATCAAATGAAATCAATTTATTTCAACGTAAAGAATTTACATTCTGTTTGCTGAATGCTAATGTAGAATGAAAAATGTAAGCCGTTACCTCCGCGCCGTATTGCTGTGGAAAAAAACTCCTCTCTGACCATGTTTTCACAAGTCATCTTAAACCAAATACATCAGTTGCCACCTATACTTTAGTTTATTTCCAAGAAGACAATACACATTGAAATACCTTATCAATAGACAGTGGAGGGTATGACAAAAAATTGTTTTATGTTTACCGGCAGTCCCCAAACTAGGCTAGGCCTGTATCTTGGGGACTTTAGTAGTGTGCACAATTTTCGTTTAACTTAGTCGTTGACAAAACCTAAACGCAACATCACTTCTAAGAGATATTAATTTGTACCTAAATATTATAAATATTGTAGACAGATATTGGTTACATCTAATAACCCAATTATTATTAAAAATAAAAATAAAAATATACGTATAATAAGATTTCATGATTGCCATCAATAGCTTTAAATTTCAACCAAAAAACCAGGCGTGGGTGGCGAGTGTGAGGACTCATCCACCGTCTCAAGCGACCCCGTGGCGGCAGCATGTCATAGCCGTTTACTGCCGTTCGATGAGTTAATGAGAATTCGGGCTGGCCTTCCAGGCTGTAAAGAGGACGGGTGCTTCAGTGTTCATTGCCCGGAGCTTCCTGAGTAGTCAGCAAGATCTCTTTTAAACACAGAAGAGGCCAGTGGAGGTATTCAGTAAAAAAAACCTCACAAAACCCGGCTTTCCCCCCAGAAAGTCGGGTATTTTTGGAAGATTTTCCCCTTGATAGCTAAAAAAAGAATGCGGGAATCCCCAGTAGGGCATTTTTATTCGACGTCAATGGCCAACACTAAGGAGTCAAGGTAAGCAAATACGAAGCCGATAAAACAAATAGTTAGGCCTGCGTTACAGAGTTGAGAGAAGCGAGAAGGTTTTGCTGTTTTCTTAGAGAAGCTTAGAAAGCTGGAAGAACGAAAGAGATAGATAGATGAAGGAGTGATAACAGTGAATAATTTGATATGCTCACGAACTTTGTTTTATTCACGAACTGACTGTAAGTACCTACCTACAAATTGTAGGGAACCCTCGGGGGGTAAGTCCGACTCACAATTTTTTTAATAACTCAAGATGCCATACATAGGTATACATTTAACCACTCTAATGATTCTGCCGCAGTTTATTAGGTAAGTAACCAATTTTTTTTTACTCTCGTTGCTTTATAGGTTTTTTAATACAAAATGTTATAGTGAGCTAATTTTTTTGTCCATTTTTTCTCCAGAATTATCTAGAGTTTGCTTGTAACGTTCAATAGCTTACAATCTGTGAAATTTTGACTGAAATATTTGATTTTACAACTACATTAACATATTATTGAAATAACGCATAACCTTACGAATAACAACCCCTGAATACCGTTTTGTAATTTAGAGGCTGCCCGCTGTATCATGCGCTCTCAGATTTATTTTTTTTTACTTTACTTTGCTTTGCTTTGCTTCGCTTCGCTTCACTTTGCTTCGCTTCGCTTGGCTTCGCTTCGCTTCGCTTCGCTTCGCTTCGCTTCGCTTCGCTTCGCTTCGCTTCGCTTCGCTTCGCTTCGCTTCGCTTCGCTTTGCTTTGCTTTGCTTTGCTTTGCTTTGCTTTGCTTTGCTTTGCTTTGCTTTGCTTTGCTTTGCTTTGCTTTACTTTACTTTATTACAGAAAACAAACAGTTATACAAAAAACATTAGCTTAACCTAAAATTAGTATTTAGGTTAATTAAATATACAACCAGCAGCGTTTTCTACAGTTTACAATATAAAAATATAGGTAGGTATATAATAGACACGTGATGAATATTTCTTTCATATTTCATATCATATTCTAACACATTTCAATATAACTATAGAACATGACAGTCATATAACAGACTCATTCTCATTTCTTATCAGTTCTATTCTTATTTAAACAGAGTGATAAATGTGATAAATGCATGTAGGTAAACAAGCAAGTAACGAGATTGAAATTCCTTTCCCGACCGACCGACCGACCGACTGACCGAACGAACGAACGAACGAACAAACATACGTACACTCTAAAGACAAACCACATCCATCAAGTAAAATCAGAGAACGGTACATGCACAGGATTTACAGATTTCTTGAATAAGCCCGGGGATAACATAGATAAATCAATCTGGTGACTGATATAGCCAATTTTTGCACATTTGCCACCACATTCGCCGTATGTTAGCACCCCTCCGACATAATTATAGTAAATGGCCGCAGGTGGTCTTTGAGCTCCACGTTCAGAGTTAGAATTTGCCTTTCGTTTATATTCAGGATTCCGTACCTCAATAGGAAAAACGGAACCTTAATAGGATTACTTTGTAGTCCGTCCGTTTGTCTGTTTGTCAAAGCCCTTTATCTCGGAAAGGCGTGAAGGTTGAAATTTTAGTTGAAATTTGAGTTGGTGTGAGTCTTAAAATGGTCGAGTTGAGATTAATTACCCAAGTCTGAAATCAATTGAAATTGTAAAAAAATTTAAATTCTATGACTAAATTGAATTGGTTCCAAGAGCTTGCCGATAAACGTAAAATATCGATGTGGAAACTCATGTAATTCTGACATTAAAACTAAATAAACATGAAACAGGTTTTTAAAATTGTCCTTAGCAAGGGTTAGTGCATTAAAAAGAATATAATCATGTCGGCACAGCGATATCATTCCGATGTAAAACCCAACTGCAAAGTAAGGTACGCGGGGCTACAAGTGATGCAAATTACTTCAGCCAGACAGGTAAAGAGGTTCGAAATTTCACTGATGCCGGTAAGTTGCACATTAGCTCAGTTGGAAGAGCGCTGGGACGGTTAGCCAGAGGTCGCGAGTTCAAGTCTCGGCATGGGTGGAATTTTTAGCCTCTAAATAAGATTAAATAAACAGTAATGTTTATTGAATAACTTATGAACATGTGTAATATTATAGTAGCAAAATTATTCGCTAACCGTGAACGAAAAGAGTGAGGAAACCTGAGTGTCCGAGTGCTTAGTGCGAGTTTTTTAACTACTCGATCGCGTTAACGTAAACTCATTTTTCTATGGCATCGAGGAAGCGCCACCTAGTGACAAAAATGGAAATTAAAATTGCTGAGTGCGAGTTGTAATGGTTTACGTTGAGAAGTGAACACTTTTACCAGCCAAAACACGAATAAACGCGAGTGCGAGGTTGTCCTGTGTGTGACAGCGTTTTGCCAGTTCGAACGGTTAAGTTACTCATACTCACTACTCAATGCGCGATTAACCGGTAGTAAAGTTATTCGATTGGATCTGTCAAACTCTCACTAAGCACTCTGAGGTAAGCACTCAAATACCTCAGCGCTTGAAATTACCAATCCGCGGTGGGCACGCGTAGTAACTAAGCCCATACTCTCTCTCTCTCTCTCTCTCTCTCTCTCTATGAGAGAAAGCCTGTGCCCTGTAGTGAGACGTTTACTGGCTACATAAAAAATCCACCCAAACGGACAGCGTCAAATTTCATGATTAGAAGATTCCAAAAAGCAGATTCCAGAACAAACATATTTTTTCCATATTTTTTTCATTCAAATTGACGGCGTTAAATCTCAAGGTACTACGAAAAAATTAAAGGAGTCTCCAGTACAAACGTGTGGATGTTATTCAAGTATTTATTTACAGTCCTCTCTCACGCGGCCAACCCGCGAGCCCCACCCTATAAGGAAAGGAGTGATTCAACACCATTACTTCGCACGGGCTTTGTATTACGCGATATTTTTTTCATGAGATGTGTGCTTAGGACTCTCGGGCCGAGAGGATAAACTTACGATTTACTGTTATTACCGGGATTCTCGGCTGTAAATTGATGCCGCCGGTGTAATGCTTTGCCGTGATGCCGTTTGTGAATAGAGAATGTCCACTGTTGTTTGTCTACTTGCAGGTAGATCTGTAGTCTATTTGGAGATCGTGGGTTCGTTTACTACTGACGGTCCCGTACTGTAATTTACACAAATCTCCTCAGTCTGACTCGATATCAACCCTTATCATCCTGCATCGCAGAAAGGTTAGGTCATACTCCACCACGGGGGCCAAGTCCGGGTTGGTGGAGGATTGTAAGACAGTGGCGGGCCTTATCAAAAGTCAAAAGTTGTCAAACCGCCCATAAGGCCTTTGACATGGCTTAGCAACTGTCATTACATAATAGCCGGCACCAACGGCTCAACGTGCCTTGCAAAGCACGGAAGCGCTCGGAATAATGTCACAAGCGGCAGTCACGGGACTGTCACACCTCCTGAACCTGACCGCGTCTGTTGTTGCTTAACTCAAGTGATTGTTTCCAGTCACTCGGTTCCGCAGAGCGCTTCTCATATCTCATTCTTCTTCTTCAGGCTATATTAGTCCACTGCTGGACATGGCCCTCCCCTAATGAGCGCCATAGCTCAAGGTTGTGCCATCAGGGGTAGTGCCCATAATCCCCACGCTGGGCATGCGGTTTGGGGATCGCAGTTTGGTAGAATTGTACTGCAGGGGGCGCTGCTGCCCACCCCCCGGTTTGTGTCCCTTAGTCGCCTTTTACCTATCTCATATCACTTCCAAATTAGATATCGTCAGATATCAGATATTCTTATATATTAGATGTGGTCAGACAAACCAACCGATTTATGGTTTCTCTTGAAAACCGTATATTTCAATGCATCCTGTTTTAGGATTATGCCTCAAAGACCAATGCCAGCATATAATCTGAATATAGTGTGTAAATTACTACCTGAACAAAGGCGGGACGTTATGCTATTTGTAGCCAACGCCATTTGGATCGACATTATTTATTTACAAGAGCCAGCGCGCTAACAGACAGAGTGAGTCTAGTACAGACTAGTGTGATTTAGTTTACTGTCTGTGATCCTAAAAAGCTCCTACTTTTAGCGATGACACCGCCAGTGTATAATTCACTAAGAAAAATGCGAAATTACAACAACATTAATTTGCCAAACTGCTAATGCAGTTTATCGGCAAGCTCTTGGTAACCGTCCTTGGTAACTTACTCAAAAAACATTACTTTCTACACAACTAACATTATCGATAATATTTTATGTCTACGAACTAGTTAACACAAAGCGCTTAAGCATACTTTTAAATTGTGCTTTGATGGAAGGCTTTTAACGTAATTTAAATTTTAACATTAGCCATCCCCCGCGACGTCTTTTGTTCTTGCTTCTAATCGTGTTTTATGACATTTCTAAGAAGCAATGCACGCTTGAAATCCCCAATCCGTGGTAGACATGCGTGGTGATTACCTGAGTCTGAGTTAAATTCTAATGTTAGTACGAGCTATATTAGACATTTAGGCGGGGAAGTTTCAAAACAATTACAAGTGGCCAGTGTCTTATATTTTAAAAACTTTTTTCCCAAAACTTTCTGAGTGGCCTTGTAAATGAGTACATTAGTAAATGCGTTCTGAACATATTTTAAACTTCGCGACTTGAACACATTATTAGAATATTTTCGGGGCTTAATCGCGTAGTAATTTATTGCTATTTAACCTCGACGTTTTGAATAATAGCAATAAATTACTACGCGATTAAGCCCCGAAAATATTCTAATAATGTGGTCTGACGTTTTGCTAGATAATTAAATTACAGATAACCTTCAATACATAGTTTTGTTATCCTACTTGAATTTAGATTGAGAAAATTTCTTAGTAAAATTTATATTTGGAAGCATAATTTCTTTACCAATAACTAGGAGTAAGAAATAATAATGTAACTAAACTATCGGTCGTTTCAATATCTAGCAGACTCACTTTTATAAAACCTATACAACTTTTAGAAGAGACATCATTGTCCTAAAATGTTAATAGCTTTTGGAACTACAACTAAGCACTAAGCGTAAACACTATTGGTAAGATAAGATAACAATATTCTTTATTGTACACCAGGAAAAAACAAACAAAACATAATTACAAAGATACAGTACAATTGGCGGCCTTATTGCTTAGAGCAATTTCTTCCAGGCAACCTACGATAGAGTGTAAGTAAAATCCGGATTTAAATCAATAATAAATAGTTTTATAAACGTGACCTAAGTCTTAATACCTGAAGCCTTAACGGGATTATTATTCACACTGTACAAGGCATTGTACAAGGCAAGGCTAAACGACAGAGTTAGCACCCTCGCATAGTGGAACGCGTTCAAAATTCAAAAATCGGCTTCATAGGATGGTTGTAATTCATACATTTCCTACAACTTTCTACACTACAACGTCGTACAAGGCATTGAGTGACATAAGTACTTCTCAGACTCCCTTTAGTTTGATCTTTCTGTTGACTCAACGAATGTGTCGTCAAACAAAGCCAAGAGAACATCAAAAGTTAGCTCCGAAGACAATCGTGGAGAAATCTGTAATCTTAACGTGTAGTCGCAAAGTGACTGCCTACCCTCTCACGTTAGCGCAACGTTTTGTAGCGTGTGGACAACACGATTAGCATTCATTAATAAGGCCTTCCGCTCACTGAACCCCCGCTTTCAAATAAACTGACTGCTATCCGTCTAATATTCTACTTATTTTTTAGACAGATAGGTAGATAAAAAACTTAATTTAGCGGCACAATACTCAAACATGATATAAACATTCTACGTCCATGAAACAAACAGAAATGCAAAAACCAAAATTGAAACAGATAAAGTACATTGTTTAAATTCCTTCGTACATTTGACAGCACATATGTGCTCTCTGTTCAGTTACGTTACGGGTGAATTTTCTAGTGAAATGCGAATATTGATCTACTTGACAAAAATTATTATACAATTACTACGGTTCCCATCGAAACAATAAAATATTAAATACAAAATAGCTTTTACTTAATACCTATTGTTATGTTTAAAGTATTGGGCCCCTAAAAAAGTCCCGACTGAGAATGTGTTGTAAGAGCACCGAAGTAGCTCAAGGCTGATATTCTGTCGGGGCCACGCAACGGTAAGTCGCGGGTGTGTGAAAAGAAAAAGAGAATTTTTCAAGGTAGGTATTGCTTCAGTCCATACAATGGATACATACAATGTTTACACAAACTCTCGCAAGAACTACACATTCACTACATTAGAAATCACTACCTTAGATTTGACTCGATTAATTTAATTGGCCGCCCAGTAATTGTTTACATATTTAGTCCAATTAAATAACTTATTTTTAATGTGAAATGTTTTTAATGAAGCGCTCGTGGCCTAGGCGAACCGAGTGATTGGAATCAATCACTTGGTTAAGCAACAAGAGGCGCGGTAGGTACAGGATGGGTGAGCGTCCCGTGGCTACCGCTAGTGGCATTTTTTCCGAGCGCTTCCGTGCTTCGCAAGACACGTTAAGCCGTTGGTGCCGGCTGTCATATAATGGCAGTCGTTAGGCCATGTCAGAGGCCTTATGGGTGGCTTGATAACTTCTGACAGTGAGGCCTGCCACTGTCTTACAATTCTCCACCATCCCGGACTTGGCCCCCGTGGTGGAGTATGGCCTAACCTTTCTGCGATGCATGAAGAGACCCATGCCCCAGCAGTGGGGACATACAAGGGTTGATAACGATGATAACGATTTTTAATGCGACTGTTTGGTAGCCGACCTATGAATATGATACTTTTGTATGTCTGTAAATACTTCAGGGCTTGAAATTGCCAATCCTCGGTGGGCACGCGTGATAATTAAGAGCCCTTAACCTCTCTCTGAGATAAGGCCTTTGCCCTGCAGTGAGACGTTTATAGACTACATAAAAAACCAGACATAAAGAAATAAAAATGGCAACATGTAAGTATAGTATTAAAAATACACTATACATTAAAAAGTGATGCCAGCTTTACTGAACATGAATCGCTTTGTTTTGTGCATTCTGAGAAATATGAAAAGACATACGGAAACATAAGTGTATACTTGGTGAACGTCTCAATTCCGAAGCCGGGAGTCCGCAATGTATGGCGGGCCTTACACTCACGGGTCGCGAATACAAATGAGACGAAGCTGGTAATCAGGGTAATCAGGATAATCTTGTTAATCAGCACCATTGGCGGTGCCTCGTAAAGCAGAGTCACGTAGCACCTTGAGAAGGGACATGGGCGGGAAAACGCGGCGGGAACGCTCGGCGCAAACAACGCCATGGAACAAATTAAGCCCCGGTATTTCTCACAGTTACAATCTGTTAACGCTAATGTTATTGCTGTCGCGCTACCGATGAGGAAAAATATCGTGACGAATCTTCAGTGCCAGAGATGTTTGCTATACCTTAGCGCTTGAAATTGCAATGTTGCGATAGGTGGTGATTAAGTCCATAGTCTCTCTCTGAAAGAAGTCTTGTGTGTTACAGTGGGACGTGCCGTGCCGTGCCCTGCCGTGCCGTGCCGTGACGTGCCATGCCGTGCCGTGCCGGGCCGTGCCGTGCCGTGTACTGTGGTGTTGTGTTGTTAGCTGTTAAGTGTAGATTATTTGTTTTAAGAAGATAATTAGTTAATTTTGAGTGTAACCCCTCCATAGGTTAAGTAACGTTGTATTGTGCAGTTTGCGTCAAATTCAGTTACGACTTAACAAAATTAAACTAAATTTAGCAATTTTCGTCTGATCGTAAAAATTATTGCTGTTAATGACAAAGATACATTATACGCTATTTCAGTGCATTTCACCCTCCAAAAATCTCAATAGTCAACTTTCAAAGGAAACTTTGAAGACGCGCTTCAAAAGACCCCAGTGCGTTGGCCCTCTCGGAAGAAAGTTTTACCCGACCCGGTGAGCGGCGGTTCCGCAGAGTTATTAAGCGATGCAACATTACGCTACATGCTAATTAGCGTTCACTACAAGCGAATTTACTACCTACGTGCCACGAGGCGAAAGGGGAACAGAGAAAGTCAAAAGGTCCATGCCAAATTGTTTTTCCAATTATTCATCATCATCCCATGAGGTCCTCACCGCGGAGCACAGGTCTCTTCTCTAAGGAAGCTGTAGGCCATACTCCACCACGGGGGCCAAGTCTGGATTGTATCGGTATCTCCCGTTAAAATGCTTTTATTCACTGGATGAATTCTTGAATGCTAAGACTTGTACCTAGATGTCTAATCTAAATGCTTCGATGTTAGATATAAGTCTCACCCACTTTGAAATATAAGATATTTTTTTTAAATTTGTTCCTTAGCACGGGTTAGTGCATTAAAAATAAAAATAGTGTAATCATGTGGGTACAGTGATATCGTTCCGATGTTAAACCTAACTGCAAAGTAGGTAGTCGGGGCTGTAAGTAATGCAATTTGCTTAAGTCAGATGTCGCTGCCTGTACGTAATACAGAGAATATTGTAAAGAGGTTCGAAATTTCACTGATGCCGTGAGTCGCCCATTGGCTCAATTGGTAGAGCGCTGGTACGGATAGCCAGAGGTTGCGGGTTCGAATCCCGGCATGGGTGAAATTTTTAGCCTCTAAATAGGTTTTTAAATTTGTTCCTTAGCACGGGTTAGTGCATTAAAAATAAAAATAGTGTAATATAAGATAAGATAATTTTTATTGAATCAATTTTACAAGATACACGGTACAGTAATAGGTAGGTACATATTTATTATTATGGCATAGTTGGTGTAGAATGGTATTAACAGTGGGCAAAAAACCTGTGTTGTGAATACCAGCCACTCTCCCGAGTGTGCAACTATTTTAAGAAAACAAATGTAGGTATCTTGACGCGTGCCGCGTGAGCGCATCAACAAGACACGTTAAACTTAATGATAAGGTAACCACTAAACTGACGAACTTCATCATAGTTGTATATTGCATTGCATTTCCTTATAATAAGATTCGAGTAAGGATTAATTAATTGGTAAAAGCAGAGGTTGACCACTTAAAATGCGAGCTTGGTACAAACAAAAATTTTAACTATTCTCATTTTCTACACTATTATATTGGCTTTATGTTAAATACATGCTTAATCACGAATATGTTTTATACATGAATGAGTTGCGTTATGTATGTGTGTGTGTGTGTGTGTCAATTGGTATAATTTGTTGGGATAATTCAAGGTGGGTTTTTTAGTTGTATCTCAGGAAATATGGAGGTTAGGCCACTAGGCAAAGAATACATACTCAAATGCTAACAATAAGATTGCGTAAATAGTTAGTTATGTAACTTGCTTAGCCCTACGATTGCTAGATGTATCTTGGGGTCGGATTGTGAGGCCACTAAGCAAGGAGAACAGGTAATATCGTATCCGTAAAGGGTGACTAAGTAATAAGTAGCACAAAATGTATACCACCTATCTACACTTACTCTGCAATAAAAGATTGATTGATTGATAAAAAATCCACCTTTAAATTCCACCAACGGATATCGTATACCGGTGGATGTCCGGAATTTTTAGTGCATTGGAATTGACCAAGTATTTTTCTATCTTTTCTTTTTTACATACCCAAGTCTGCAAGGATCCCTGATGCTGGTGTATTATTCACCTAATATGAATTTTCCGGAAGAATACTATAGAAATAAACAAAAGTAGTCTGAAATCTTAAAAGATTCGTTTTACTCAATGAGGGCTTTTATTTTTACTTTACCTACGGGGCACTACGAGTAGCTGTGCCCCGCGGTGTTACCCGCCGTTTATCGATTTTCCTCTGGGAATAAGATATTTTCCCGCAGTAAAACGTAGCCTATGTGTTAAAACAGGGTGTCAGCTAACTCCATACTAAATTTTATTAAATTCGCTCCAGTCGGTAGACGTGAAGAAGTAACAAACACACACACTTAAAACAGAGAGGTTCGAAATTTCACTGATGCTGGTAAGTCGCCCATTAGTTCTGTTGGAAGAGCGCTGGCACGGATAGCCAGAGGTCGCGCGTTCGACCTCTGGCTATCCGTGCCAGCGCTCAGCGCTCATCTTTTAGCCTCTAAATAGGTTTTTAAAATCAGCCAATACAATTGAAATTTAAATTAT
The DNA here is from genome assembly GCA_934045075.1 of Yponomeuta sedellus. Classification (NCBI taxonomy): domain Eukaryota; kingdom Metazoa; phylum Arthropoda; class Insecta; order Lepidoptera; family Yponomeutidae; genus Yponomeuta; species Yponomeuta sedellus. The sequence continues at coordinate 2,356,342 of OW203722.1, read as the reverse complement.
TATTTTGTCTCTAGTAACAATTAAGATTACACATATTGTCTGGGTATTTTCCGTGTTTGTCATGATATCATTTTTACACTATTTTTATTTTTAATGCACTAACCCGTGCTAAGGAACAAATTTAAAAAACCTATTTAGAGGCTAAAAATTTCACCCATGCCGGGATTCGAACCCGCAACCTCTGGCTATCCGTACCAGCGCTCTACCAATTGAGCCAATGGGCGACTCACGGCATCAGTGAAATTTCGAACCTCTTTACAATATTTTCTGTATTACGTACAGGCAGCGACATCTGACTTAAGCAAATTGCATTACTTACAGCCCCGACCACCTACTTTGCAGTTAGGTTTAAACATCGGAACGATATCACTGTACCCACATGATTACACTATTTTTATTTTTTTAATGCACTAACCCGTGCTAAGGAACAAATTTAAAAACCTATTTAGAGGCTAAAAATTTCACCCATGCCGGGATTCGAACCCGCAACCTCTGGCTATCCGTACCAGCGCTCTACCAATTGAGCCAATGGGCGACTCACGGCATCAGTGAAATTTCGAACCTCTTTACAATATTTTCTGTATTACGTACAGGCAGCGACATCTGACTTAAGCAAATTGCATTACTTACAGCCCCGACCACCTACTTTGCAGTTAGGTTTTAACATCGGAACGATATCACTGTACCCACATGATTACACTATTTTTATTTTTAATGCACTAACCCGTGCTAAGGAACAAATTTAAAAACCTATTTAGAGGCTAAAAATTTCACCCATGCCGGGATTCGAACCCGCAACACCCGCGCGGTACCCGTCTTCGCTCACGCGTCCCCCTCAGCCCTGTACGGACTGCAGAGGGTACAGAACATTTTTATTCGTAGGGCACTGAACGCTCACTGGTGCGTCAGGAACGCAGACCTACATCGGGACATGGAAATCCCAACCATGCAGCAATTTATTAGGTCCCTCTCAGAGACGTTCTTCAGCACTGCTGAAGAACATCCCAACCCCCTGATCCGCGAAGCAGCGGCTTACTCTCCGCCCACGACGGACCCACGTTACCTGGTGCGCAGGCCCAGGAACGTACTCGTTGACCCGCCCGACAAATTGTCGTCTGACCTGAACCACCTCTTAGAGGCTCGGTCTCAGTCAGACGCGCCCCCCTCCTCTGCCAGTGTCCCCCCTAGGGGGGGCACTGCTCTTTCATAGCAGTTTTGTAATATAAACTCTTCTGAGCGGACGCTCCACTAGGGAGCTCCGCTGTGCGCCCTCCTCGGCCTCGAGGGGGGTCGCTCCCGATGTGGGTTTAGGGGTCTCTAGGACCAAAACCAGTCCCAAGGTGGTGTTTAGTGGGTAGGCGCACTTCTTGTGAGTCCCACATTGGCAGCACGGCCGGGTCCGTGCTGTTATGCATGAGCATTCACCACCTCCCTCCCCCGTGTCCTCCGGAGGGTGCCCTTTATAGGGTTAAAAAAAAAAAAAGCGGAGACGGTCACTTGCATTTGGGAGCCTGAGGATGCCTCGTGTTAGAGGCGAAACGCGTCGCGTGTTTTCTCACACAAGTATTGGTGTTGGTGGTGGTGTGTTCGTGTCTTGCTTCTGCTTGAAAAAGTGGGAGGGAGGGCGGTGCATTAGCTAGCCGCATGGTGCTTGTGGGATTTTTGGCGGAATTCAGCAAAGTAATTTTAACTTTTTAATGCAAAAATCCTTCTATTATACAAAATTACAAAATAATCGTCTTTAGTATTTCTCAATGATTCGCGATACTCATACACAGTTATATATTACTCGTAACGTGGCCCCCGTAGTGAAGTATGGCCTATACCTTCCTGCCATGCAGGAAGAGACCCAGCAGTGGGGACATACAAGGGTTGATAACGAATTGGTAAGACAACACCCAGTTTTAGTAACAGTATCTATTGATAAACATACAAGATTCTGTTACAACTTTCAAAACAATGGGATAATACTTTGAAAAAAAAAACTGCTTCTTGTCTCAGGTGCGCAGAATAACTCTCGAAAGACACGGCTAAGAATCTAAGCATAAAATCGCCTTACCCTGTCCAAGTTACGTTTGAGCAATACTTACAAAGCTATGATAAAATATGGTACAAACAGAAGGATGGTTAAACAGAAGACAGCAGATTCTTCTCTGAGTTAGTTCACTCTAAGGCGACTAAGGAACACAAACCAGGGGATGGGCAGCAGCGCCCCCTCCAGTACAATTCCACCGAACTGCGATCCCCAACCCGCATGCCCAGCGTGAGGATTATGGGCATTACCCCCCCAATAGTGGCACAACGTTGCGCTATGGCGCTCATTAGGGGAGGGCTATGTCCAGTAGTGGACTAATATAGCCTGAAGAAGAAGAAGATTGTTACCTGTTTTCATGCCTAGTAAACAAAACGAAAACAAAACTTTTTCTTCTTAGCGTGTCGATGGCAAAACAATAATAATTAACTTAACAGTTACGGCCCAGAACTTTGCTTCGTCGACTGGTCTATCACTTGCAATCATTATACGTGACGACCTCTGTGGCGTAGCGGTAGCGCATCTGCCTACCATGCAAGAGGTCTCGGGTTCGAATCCTGGCTGGGAAAAAAAACCAGGTCTTGGACGCTTACATGTTTGTGATATCGTTGTTTCTGGTTCCCACGATACAATGTATCCTAGTGCAGGGCCAGAAGCAATGTATGTGCTTGTATGCAAGTGTTATGTAATGTTAAAAAAAAAAATGTTATTAGGTCCATTTCAGACCCACGGTACCCCTGGCCATCCTGAGTACAGTTGTTAAGACACGCAGGGCATTATGAAAGATGATCCATCGAAAAACAAAACTCGGAGTTAGCTGACTCTAATTGTATTTTACTAAGGGTACATCAAAGTGCTGGTTTATGAATTAAGAATTTATTTCGCTAAGTAAATAGTTAACTGTAGTACTGTCGCTTCGAATTTGTCAGAAAAAAGTGTGTGACAGAACGTTCCTTAAGTATTTACTTATTTACTTTAAATTCTCATTTCATAAACCGGCACTTTGATTGTTACCTGTTTTACAGTGGTAAACTAACCGTTAATGCTTTCTAAAAGACGCCTGTCACCTCAGTCATTCGAAAATCCGGAGACGGGGTTGCGGAAGTGTGCTCAAACGTTCCCGTGGCCCCGTCCCTTGTGAGTACGGCGGAACACCCCAGGAGTTTTAGTCGGTATACCGCCGACTTAAACTCCTAGGGAGTTTCAGGGCGAGGAGTCCGACATAACCGTGCTCCCCCGAGCCGGTGGAACCCGTAATAGGGTTTCTCCTGGGTTAAAAAAATGCTACAGCAAAGACAGGTCAATATGTGCGGAGCCACCCAAGCCACCGGTTTTTTCGTGGTAAGTATGAGTATGAAAAAACAAAATATATTTAAAATATTCGTAATTTATAATCAAGCAAAGCTTTGGATCATAGATATTAATACCCTATTTACACAATTTAAAACAAAGCATTAAGTCATTTTAACTCTTATTATAAGCTATTGCCGGCACTAGCTGATAATCAGCGCTGGAGGCTCACTCTGTCAGTACAACAGAGACACAGCCTTAGACTAATTGTATGATATCTTTTTTTTTCTTTTTATATTTTTATTCGTCTGTATTTCGTTTTCTTTCTGCTTTAGTTGATACTATGTCAATTAAAAAAGTAAAAAAATAAAAAGTGCCCGAAACTGGCGTGCGTGCATGCAACGACACTGATGAAGCGAAGGTGATCTGTCAGGATCGAGGCAAGTGGCAGTACCTGGTGTCGGCCTCTGGGAAACAAGCTTGAGGTTACGTTATGTTTTTGTCATGTGTCTTGTTGTAATAATAAAAACTCTTTCTTTATTTTCTCTCTTTGTTATTTCGGCCCTTCGGTGGTCCTTTCAGTCTTTCTTCTTCAAGGTAGGGGCAGTACCAAATACCCAGGTTCAGGTGGCCCGCAAAGCGCCCAAGAAACTTGGCCCGACACTCATTCATTACGCGGGATTTTCAGCTTAATGTCCTTGCTATTAATTATTTTATCTACTCGTTGTAGTAAGGGTGTTTCAGTAGTGCCTTACTTACCTCTTGGTTAAGGCATGTCTTGTCTTTGGCGGCAAATGCTGTGCACCCACCTATGTTTGACTATGGTCTCTATTTGAATTTAATAGTTAAAGTTAGAAGTTAGAATACATTTGTATTCAAACTTGTCATTGATGATTTTACTATTTTTATTTTTAATGCACTAACCCGTGCAAAGGACAATTTTAAAAACCTATTTAGAGGCTAAAAAATCCACCCATACCGGGATTCGAACCCGCGACCTCTGGCTAATTGTGCCAGCGCTCTTTCCAACTGAGCTAATGGGCGACTCACCGGCACCAGTGACATTTCGAACCTTTTTACACTATTCTCTGTATTACGTACAGGCAACGACATCTGGCCGAAGCAAATAGCATCACTTACAGCCCCGATACAGCAGCGACTTAGAGCGCTGGCACGGATAGCCAGAGGTCGCGGATTCAAATCCCGGCATGGGTGGAATTTTTAGCCTCTAAATAGGTTTTTAACATTGATTATTTGTTACACACATAATAATTCGCAGATGATAACAAAATTATTTCTCGAGTAATTTATTCTACCAAAAAGATATGCCAATGGGGATTTTTAATGGGGATTAGTGAAACATCCCAATTACAATATGTCCTTCCCGCGAAACAAAGCGACAAGTCAAGATAGGACCTCTTTTTATTTATTTACAATGACGTCATCAAATGAAGGATTCATTTCACGTTAATCTAAATGACCCAGTCAATTTCAGTACTAATAAGTTAGTCAAATTGAAAACTTAGGGATGTATTGTTAAATGATTATTAATACAATAAAGTTAACCTATTAATAGATAGGTATTTAAGTTATATAATGTCGCTGATACTTTTTGTGGTAAATTTAAAATTTTATTGGTAAGCTACTAATATTATAATTGATACTTTTTTTTTAAAGTTTTAGTAGATGTTTGGATGTTTGATACTCAATAAAGTAATAACGGCTGAACGGAGTAACATCACACTAGGCATACAGATAGACAAAGATCTGAATTGAGACACAGCATACTTGATATCACGGCTGGTGTCCGGAAGTCGCGGGCACCAGCCAGTCTAATATATAAAAATCTCGAGTTTTTGATCTTTGAAACTGTAGCCTTTTTTATGTAGCCTCGATTGTGTCCCACTGCTGGGCAAAGGCCTCCCCTTTTGTCTTCCATTCCTCCCTATTCATGGCCACTTCCTGCCAGTCCGGCAGAAAGGTTGTAAGGTCGTCCCGCCATCTCCGCTTGGGTCGGCCACGTTTGCGATATCCGTCGCGCGGAACCCAGTCAGTGACGATTTTTGCCCACCTCTCTGGGCCCATACGGCTTAGATGACCCGCCCAGTTCCACTTCAGCTTAGCGGTTGCAGCTCCAACATCGACAATTTTGGTTCTGGAGCGCAGCATTGTATTACGAATCCTGTCAATTATTTTTACACCTAGAATACTGCGCTCCATTGCCCGCTGGCAAATCATAAGTCTCGACTTCTGATATTCGGTAAAAGACCAGGTTTGTGCACCGTAAGTTAGGATGTACATGACGACGAGTTTTCGCTTCAGGGCAAGTGGTAACTTTCCCTTCATCAGTTCTTTCATAGACCAGAAGCTCTTCCAGGCGTTGTCGATGCGGCGATCGATTTCCTTATCCTGCCTGTTGTCGAAGGAGACTATCTGGCCCATTTTGAAAACATTTACATTTATAATATTATTAGGATCGCAGAATAATAGGACAGAATGACAAAATATCAAAAATGGTGTTGGGAGGTTAAAACCCTAACAGCTCATTACCTATGCCCAACATCAAGGTCGACAACCGCGGTAATAAATAAATATTCATCGACATATAACACAGATTTTGTTAGCCCTATACTAAGTGCAACTAAATGACTTGTGTTATAGGTGCTAACTCGACCATAGATTTAATACAATAAATACATAGATAACATCCAAGACCCGAGACAGATTAGAAAAGTTCGTTTTCGAGTTTAGCCCGGCCGGGGATCGAGCCCGAGACCTTCGGTTTTACAGTCAGCGTGCCAAATTGCTGCGCCACCGAGGCCGTCATAATAGTGTAAATGTATATATAACATACCCAATAGGCTATTTGACAGGTTTCTGAAAACCGACTCAGATTTTTTGTTGGTAAGTTTTTTGTTTTTATAAGTGCTCACATAGATTATTTGATTACACTGATAAAGATTTTTTAATTAATAAGTGTTCAGATGTTTTTCTAAAAAAGCAGTTAAATATATTTTAAAAAACCGCCAATACGCTGTCTTCAGCAATGTGGCGTCGTACATGAATGAGTGACGTCACCGATCAGTAAACAAACAATCGTCATGTCAATTCTCAGTGTCTCGGATTGCTATATTTACTGACCTATGACGTCATTATAGATTCGACCAATACCAGCTGTTTTCGATAAAATTACTACAGAACTATTAAGTTCTAACCTGTTTTTTGTCATTGTTTTAGTTAAAATGCCTTAATTCGGTTTTAAAATTCATAATTGATACAATATGTATTTAAATACTTCTTTTTTACACTGTCAAATAACCTATTACACCACAAAATTAAACGTTATCCTCAAAATTAGCAATCTACACCCCCGGTCATAAAATTCTAGCCGCGTTCACACGTCCTCAACTTTGCAGCATAAGCCCTGCTTTAAGCGTTAACTAAGTAGCAGCGATATCAACTCTGTGTTTTTGGGTAGAAACAGGACAGAGGTGTGGCTCCAACTGTTCTCTCTCTCTAGAAAAGAAAGAGACAAAAAAGCAAAAGAGAGTGAGAGAGCGTGACTGCGCATTGTCTCTGTTACTGACACATGCAGACAGTTATCAGTTACTAAATTTTGATATGACCGCCTTGCCCCTCATCGGGGCAAGCAGAGACCAGGGACTGCAACGTGCCATGATCCTGACTCACCTTTGCTTTATCAACGGTCAACAAACTTTTCTTCATTATAATAGTGTAAATGTAGATATAATAATAATATACCCGTTTACACCACATAATTAAACGTTATCCTTAAAATCAGCAATATACACCCCCGGTCATAAATTCTAACCGCGTTCACACGTCCTCAACTTTGCAGTTAACTAAGTAGCAGCGATACCAACTCTGTGTTTTTGGGTAGAAACATGACAGAGGTGTGGCTCCAACTGTTCTCTCTCTCTCTCTCTAGAGAATAAAGAGCCAAAAAAAGCAAAAGAGAGTGAGAGAGCGTGACTGCGCATTGTCTCTGTTACTGACACATGCAGACACAGTATTTTCTAAGGTTAACACGAGCACTAGACATAATAAAAACTGTATTTACACGGATTTTTCTCGTTTAATTTTACATTTTTACAATTTTCCGACGTTTCGGCCCTATTACAAGTACCGTCTCCCGAGACCACAGTACTTGTGAAAGTGCCGAAAAGTCGGAAAATTGTAAAATGAAACGAGTGAAATCCGTGTAAATAGAGTTTTTATTATGTCTAGTGCTCGTGTTAACCTTAGAAAATACTGTGTCTGCATGTGTTAGTAACAGAGACAGAGACTCTGTTTCTCTTTTTTTGTCTCTTTCTTCTTTAGAGAGAGAGTTGATACGCTGCTACTTAGTTAAAGCTTAAAGCAGTGGCTTATGCTGTAAAGTTGAGGACGTGTGAACGCAGCAAGAATAGAATAGATAGATAGACAGTTAACAAATTTTAATATGACCGCCTCGTAGTCTAGCGTTTATGGTTCATTACTAAACAGAGGACGTGGGTGCGATTTCCATTGGAGGCTGACGTGTCGTACACTGTAAGCACGAAACATATAGGCAGTTCCACACTAAAGTAAAGTACCTCGTTGGTCTAGCGATATCACGTCTGATTACCTTGTCAAAGGTTGTGGGTTCGATTCTAGAGGCCGCCGTGCATTTGAACAAATAACCTCAGTCTGGGTGTATTTCCATGTTTGTGAAGTCCTTGCCTGGTTACTATAGCACAAGGTATGCTAGTTTGGGACCAGGATAAGAGACATATTTTAAACTTTCGCGACTTGTACACATAGAATATTTTCGGGGATTAATCGCGTAGTACTTTATTATTGTCCGACATTGTCAGTGTAGTGTGTCGCAACCCTAATAGTGCTTTGCGATGGCTGATTGAGCGTAGTCTGAAACCTCATCAGCCGAAGATGCGAGCGGGTGCCAGCCAACAGTCTTCTCATGACCACGATGACTGTAACGTCGTCGAAACGTCGACGTAAAACAGCAATAAATTACTACGCGACCAAGCCCCGAAAATATTCTAACTACAGGATAAGTGATTTTGTTGTACAGCGTAACTTAGAAAACCACATGTGTCGGGGTTCGAACCCACAACCTTCCAAATGTATAGCAAGCGCTATATATGTATGACCGCGCTACTACCGCACCAGCCAGTACAATTATACTGTTTTTAATGCACTAACCCGTGCTAAGGACAATTTAAAAAACCTATTTAGAGGCTAAAAATTCCACCCATGCCGGGATTCGAACCCACGACCTCTGGCTATCCGTGCCAGCGCTCTTTCCAACTGAGCTAATGGGCGACTCACAGGCATCAGTGAAATTTCGAACCTCTTTAAAATATTCTCTGTATTACGAACAGGCAGCCAATGTCGCTGCCTGTACGTAATACAGAGAATATCGTGCAATCGTCACTGTACTACAATGCATGAACATAATATAGGGCCTGGTCCCAAACTAGGATACCGTGAGAAATGATATCATTTTTAAAAACCTATTTAGAGGCTAAAAATTTCACCCATGCCGGGATTCGAACCCGCAACCTCTGGCTATCCGTACCAGCGCTCTACCAATTGAGCCAATGGGCGACTCACGGCATCAGTGAAATTTCGAACCTCTTTACAATATTTTCTGTATTACGTACAGGCAGCGACATCTGACTTAAGCAAATTGCATTACTTACAGCCCCGACCACCTACTTTGCAGTTAGGTTTTAACATCGGAACGATATCACTGTACCCACATGATTACACTATTTTTATTTTTAATGCACTAACCCGTGCTAAGGAACAAATTTAAAAACCTATTTAGAGGCTAAAAATTTCACCCATGCCGGGATTCGAACCCGCAACCTCTGGCTATCCGTACCAGCGCTCTACCAATTGAGCCAATGGGCGACTCACGGCATCAGTGAAATTTCGAACCTCTTTACAATATTTTCTGTATTACGTACAGGCAGCGACATCTGACTTAAGCAAATTGCATTACTTACAGCCCCGACCACCTACTTTGCAGTTAGGTTTTAACATCGGAACGATATCACTGTACCCACATGATTACACTATTTTTATTTTTAATGCACTAACCCGTGCTAAGGAACAAATTTAAAAACCTATTTAGAGGCTAAAAATTTCACCCATGCCGGGATTCGAACCCGCAACCTCTGGCTATCCGTACCAGCGCTCTACCAATTGAGCCAATGGGCGACTCACGGCATCAGTGAAATTTCGAACCTCTTTACAATATTTTCTGTATTACGTACAGGCAGCGACATCTGACTTAAGCAAATTGCATTACTTACAGCCCCGACCACCTACTTTGCAGTTAGGTTTTAACATCGGAACAGTGATCGAGTACAGTGACGATTGCACGATATTCTCTGTATTACGTACAGGCAGCGACATTGGCTGCCTGTTCGTAATACAGAGAATATTTTAAAGAGGTTCGAAATTTCACTGATGCCTGTGAGTCGCCCATTAGCTCAGTTGGAAAGAGCGCTGGCACGGATAGCCAGAGGTCGTGGGTTCGAATCCCGGCATGGGTGGAATTTTTAGCCTCTAAATAGGTTTTTTAAATTGTCCTTAGCACGGGTTAGTGCATTAAAAACAGTATAATTGTACTGGCTGGTGCGGTAGTAGCGCGGTCATACATATATAGCGCTTGCTATACATTTGGAAGGTTGTGGGTTCGAACCCCGACACATGTGGTTTTCTAAGTTACGCTGTACAACAAAATCACTTATCCTGTAGTTAGAATATTTTCGGGGCTTGGTCGCGTAGTAATTTATTGCTGTTTTACGTCGACGTTTCGACGACGTTACAGTCATCGTGGTCATGAGAAGACTGTTGGCTGGCACCCGCTCGCATCTTCGGCTGATGAGGTTTCAGACTACGCTCAATCAGCCATCGCAAAGCACTATTAGGGTTGCGACACACTACACTGACAATGTCGGACAATAATAAAGTACTACGCGATTAATCCCCGAAAATATTCTATGTGTACAAGTCGCGAAAGTTTAAAATATGTCTCTTATCCTGGTCCCAAACTAGCATACCTTGTGCTATAGTAACCAGGCAAGGACTTCACAAACATGGAAATACACCCAGACTGAGGTTATTTGTTCAAATGCACGGCGGCCTCTAGAATCGAACCCACAACCTTTGACAAGGTAATCAGACGTGATATCGCTAGACCAACGAGGTACTTTACTTTAGTGTGGAACTGCCTATATGTTTCGTGCTTACAGTGTACGACACGTCAGCCTCCAATGGAAATCGCACCCACGTCCTCTGTTTAGTAATGAACCATAAACGCTAGACTACGAGGCGGTCATATTAAAATTTGTTAACTGTCTATCTATCTATTCTATTCTTGCTGCGTTCACACGTCCTCAACTTTACAGCATAAGCCACTGCTTTAAGCTTTAACTAAGTAGCAGCGTATCAACTCTCTCTCTAAAGAAGAAAGAGACAAAAAAAGAGAAACAGAGTCTCTGTCTCTGTTACTAACACATGCAGACACAGTATTTTCTAAGGTTAACACGAGCACTAGACATAATAAAAACTCTATTTACACGGATTTCACTCGTTTCATTTTACAATTTTCCGACTTTTCGGCACTTTCACAAGTACTGTGGTCTCGGGAGACGGTACTTGTAATAGGGCCGAAACGTCGGAAAATTGTAAAAATGTAAAATTAAACGAGAAAAATCCGTGTAAATACAGTTTTTATTATGTCTAGTGCTCGTGTTAACCTTAGAAAATACTGTGTCTGCATGTGTCAGTAACAGAGACAATGCGCAGTCACGCTCTCTCACTCTCTTTTGCTTTTTTTGGCTCTTTATTCTCTAGAGAGAGAGAGAGAGAACAGTTGGAGCCACACCTCTGTCATGTTTCTACCCAAAAACACAGAGTTGGTATCGCTGCTACTTAGTTAACTGCAAAGTTGAGGACGTGTGAACGCGGTTAGAATTTATGACCGGGGGTGTATATTGCTGATTTTAAGGATAACGTTTAATTATGTGGTGTAAACGGGTATATTATTATTATATCTACATTTACACTATTATAATGAAGAAAAGTTTGTTGACCGTTGATAAAGCAAAGGTGAGTCAGGATCATGGCACGTTGCAGTCCCTGGTCTCTGCTTGCCCCGATGAGGGGCAAGGCGGTCATATCAAAATTTAGTAACTGATAACTGTCTGCATGTGTCAGTAACAGAGACAATGCGCAGTCACGCTCTCTCACTCTCTTTTGCTTTTTTGTCTCTTTCTTTTCTAGAGAGAGAGAACAGTTGGAGCCACACCTCTGTCCTGTTTCTACCCAAAAACACAGAGTTGATATCGCTGCTACTTAGTTAACGCTTAAAGCAGGGCTTATGCTGCAAAGTTGAGGACGTGTGAACGCGGCTAGAATTTTATGACCGGGGGTGTAGATTGCTAATTTTGAGGATAACGTTTAATTTTGTGGTGTAATAGGTTATTTGACAGTGTAAAAAAGAAGTATTTAAATACATATTGTATCAATTATGAATTTTAAAACCGAATTAAGGCATTTTAACTAAAACAATGACAAAAAACAGGTTAGAACTTAATAGTTCTGTAGTAATTTTATCGAAAACAGCTGGTATTGGTCGAATCTATAATGACGTCATAGGTCAGTAAATATAGCAATCCGAGACACTGAGAATTGACATGACGATTGTTTGTTTACTGATCGGTGACGTCACTCATTCATGTACGACGCCACATTGCTGAAGACAGCGTATTGGCGGTTTTTTAAAATATATTTAACTGCTTTTTTAGAAAAACATCTGAACACTTATTAATTAAAAAATCTTTATCAGTGTAATCAAATAATCTATGTGAGCACTTATAAAAACAAAAAACTTACCAACAAAAAATCTGAGTCGGTTTTCAGAAACCTGTCAAATAGCCTATTGGGTATGTTATATATACATTTACACTATTATGACGGCCTCGGTGGCGCAGCAATTTGGCACGCTGACTGTAAAACCGAAGGTCTCGGGCTCGATCCCCGGCCGGGCTAAACTCGAAAACGAACTTTTCTAATCTGTCTCGGGTCTTGGATGTTATCTATGTATTTATTGTATTAAATCTATGGTCGAGTTAGCACCTATAACACAAGTCATTTAGTTGCACTTAGTATAGGGCTAACAAAATCTGTGTTATATGTCGATGAATATTTATTTATTACCGCGGTTGTCGACCTTGATGTTGGGCATAGGTAATGAGCTGTTAGGGTTTTAACCTCCCAACACCATTTTTGATATTTTGTCATTCTGTCCTATTATTCTGCGATCCTAATAATATTATAAATGTAAATGTTTTCAAAATGGGCCAGATAGTCTCCTTCGACAACAGGCAGGATAAGGAAATCGATCGCCGCATCGACAACGCCTGGAAGAGCTTCTGGTCTATGAAAGAACTGATGAAGGGAAAGTTACCACTTGCCCTGAAGCGAAAACTCGTCGTCATGTACATCCTAACTTACGGTGCACAAACCTGGTCTTTTACCGAATATCAGAAGTCGAGACTTATGATTTGCCAGCGGGCAATGGAGCGCAGTATTCTAGGTGTAAAAAGAATTGACAGGATTCGTAATACAATGCTGCGCTCCAGAACCAAAATTGTCGATGTTGGAGCTGCAACCGCTAAGCTGAAGTGGAACTGGGCGGGTCATCTAAGCCGTATGGGCCCAGAGAGGTGGGCAAAAATCGTCACTGACTGGGTTCCGCGCGACGGATATCGCAAACGTGGCCGACCCAAGCGGAGATGGCGGGACGACCTTACAACCTTTCTGCCGGACTGGCAGGAAGTGGCCATGAATAGGGAGGAATGGAAGACAAAAGGGGAGGCCTTTGCCCAGCAGTGGGACACAATCGAGGCTACATAAAAAAGGCTACAGTTTCAAAGATCAAAAACTCGAGATTTTTATATATTAGACTGGCTGGTGCCCGCGACTTCCGGACACCAGCCGTGATATCAAGTATGCTGTGTCTCAATTCAGATCTTTGTCTATCTGTATGCCTAGTGTGATGTTACTCCGTTCAGCCGTTATTACTTTATTGAGTATCAAACATCCAAACATCTACTAAAACTTTAAAAAAAAAGTATCAATTATAATATTAGTAGCTTACCAATAAAATTTTAAATTTACCACAAAAAGTATCAGCGACATTATATAACTTAAATACCTATCTATTAATAGGTTAACTTTATTGTATTAATAATCATTTAACAATACATCCCTAAGTTTTCAATTTGACTAACTTATTAGTACTGAAATTGACTGGGTCATTTAGATTAACGTGAAATGAATCCTTCATTTGATGACGTCATTGTAAATAAATAAAAAGAGGTCCTATCTTGACTTGTCGCTTTGTTTCGCGGGAAGGACATATTGTAATTGGGATGTTTCACTAATCCCCATTAAAAATCCCCATTGGCATATCTTTTTGGTAGAATAAATTACTCGAGAAATAATTTTGTTATCATCTGCGAATTATTATGTGTGTAACAAATAATCAATGTTAAAAACCTATTTAGAGGCTAAAAATTCCACCCATGCCGGGATTTGAATCCGCGACCTCTGGCTATCCGTGCCAGCGCTCTAAGTCGCTGCTGTATCGGGGCTGTAAGTGATGCTATTTGCTTCGGCCAGATGTCGTTGCCTGTACGTAATACAGAGAATAGTGTAAAAAGGTTCGAAATGTCACTGGTGCCGGTGAGTCGCCCATTAGCTCAGTTGGAAAGAGCGCTGGCACAATTAGCCAGAGGTCGCGGGTTCGAATCCCGGTATGGGTGGATTTTTTAGCCTCTAAATAGGTTTTTAAAATTGTCCTTTGCACGGGTTAGTGCATTAAAAATAAAAATAGTAAAATCATCAATGACAAGTTTGAATACAAATGTATTCTAACTTCTAACTTTAACTATTAAATTCAAATAGAGACCATAGTCAAACATAGGTGGGTGCACAGCATTTGCCGCCAAAGACAAGACATGCCTTAACCAAGAGGTAAGTAAGGCACTACTGAAACACCCTTACTACAACGAGTAGATAAAATAATTAATAGCAAGGACATTAAGCTGAAAATCCCGCGTAATGAATGAGTGTCGGGCCAAGTTTCTTGGGCGCTTTGCGGGCCACCTGAACCTGGGTATTTGGTACTGCCCCTACCTTGAAGAAGAAAGACTGAAAGGACCACCGAAGGGCCGAAATAACAAAGAGAGAAAATAAAGAAAGAGTTTTTATTATTACAACAAGACACATGACAAAAACATAACGTAACCTCAAGCTTGTTTCCCAGAGGCCGACACCAGGTACTGCCACTTGCCTCGATCCTGACAGATCACCTTCGCTTCATCAGTGTCGTTGCATGCACGCACGCCAGTTTCGGGCACTTTTTATTTTTTTACTTTTTTAATTGACATAGTATCAACTAAAGCAGAAAGAAAACGAAATACAGACGAATAAAAATATAAAAAGAAAAAAAAAGATATCATACAATTAGTCTAAGGCTGTGTCTCTGTTGTACTGACAGAGTGAGCCTCCAGCGCTGATTATCAGCTAGTGCCGGCAATAGCTTATAATAAGAGTTAAAATGACTTAATGCTTTGTTTTAAATTGTGTAAATAGGGTATTAATATCTATGATCCAAAGCTTTGCTTGATTATAAATTACGAATATTTTAAATATATTTTGTTTTTTCATACTCATACTTACCACGAAAAAACCGGTGGCTTGGGTGGCTCCGCACATATTGACCTGTCTTTGCTGTAGCATTTTTTTAACCCAGGAGAAACCCTATTACGGGTTCCACCGGCTCGGGGGAGCACGGTTATGTCGGACTCCTCGCCCTGAAACTCCCTAGGAGTTTAAGTCGGCGGTATACCGACTAAAACTCCTGGGGTGTTCCGCCGTACTCACAAGGGACGGGGCCACGGGAACGTTTGAGCACACTTCCGCAACCCCGTCTCCGGATTTTCGAATGACTGAGGTGACAGGCGTCTTTTAGAAAGCATTAACGGTTAGTTTACCACTGTAAAACAGGTAACAATCAAAGTGCCGGTTTATGAAATGAGAATTTAAAGTAAATAAGTAAATACTTAAGGAACGTTCTGTCACACACTTTTTTCTGACAAATTCGAAGCGACAGTACTACAGTTAACTATTTACTTAGCGAAATAAATTCTTAATTCATAAACCAGCACTTTGATGTACCCTTAGTAAAATACAATTAGAGTCAGCTAACTCCGAGTTTTGTTTTTCGATGGATCATCTTTCATAATGCCCTGCGTGTCTTAACAACTGTACTCAGGATGGCCAGGGGTACCGTGGGTCTGAAATGGACCTAATAACATTTTTTTTTTTAACATTACATAACACTTGCATACAAGCACATACATTGCTTCTGGCCCTGCACTAGGATACATTGTATCGTGGGAACCAGAAACAACGATATCACAAACATGTAAGCGTCCAAGACCTGGTTTTTTTTCCCAGCCAGGATTCGAACCCGAGACCTCTTGCATGGTAGGCAGATGCGCTACCGCTACGCCACAGAGGTCGTCACGTATAATGATTGCAAGTGATAGACCAGTCGACGAAGCAAAGTTCTGGGCCGTAACTGTTAAGTTAATTATTATTGTTTTGCCATCGACACGCTAAGAAGAAAAAGTTTTGTTTTCGTTTTGTTTACTAGGCATGAAAACAGGTAACAATCTTCTTCTTCTTCAGGCTATATTAGTCCACTACTGGACATAGCCCTCCCCTAATGAGCGCCATAGCGCAACGTTGTGCCACTATTGGGGGGGTAATGCCCATAATCCTCACGCTGGGCATGCGGGTTGGGGATCGCAGTTCGGTGGAATTGTACTGGAGGGGGCGCTGCTGCCCATCCCCTGGTTTGTGTTCCTTAGTCGCCTTAGAGTGAACTAACTCAGAGAAGAATCTGCTGTCTTCTGTTTAACCATCCTTCTGTTTGTACCATATTTTATCATAGCTTTGTAAGTATTGCTCAAACGTAACTTGGACAGGGTAAGGCGATTTTATGCTTAGATTCTTAGCCGTGTCTTTCGAGAGTTATTCTGCGCACCTGAGACAAGAAGCAGTTTTTTTTTTCAAAGTATTATCCCATTGTTTTGAAAGTTGTAACAGAATCTTGTATGTTTATCAATAGATACTGTTACTAAAACTGGGTGTTGTCTTACCAATTCGTTATCAACCCTTGTATGTCCCCACTGCTGGGTCTCTTCCTGCATGGCAGGAAGGTATAGGCCATACTTCACTACGGGGGCCACGTTACGAGTAATATATAACTGTGTATGAGTATCGCGAATCATTGAGAAATACTAAAGACGATTATTTTGTAATTTTGTATAATAGAAGGATTTTTGCATTAAAAAGTTAAAATTACTTTGCTGAATTCCGCCAAAAATCCCACAAGCACCATGCGGCTAGCTAATGCACCGCCCTCCCTCCCACTTTTTCAAGCAGAAGCAAGACACGAACACACCACCACCAACACCAATACTTGTGTGAGAAAACACGCGACGCGTTTCGCCTCTAACACGAGGCATCCTCAGGCTCCCAAATGCAAGTGACCGTCTCCGCTTTTTTTTTTTTTAACCCTATAAAGGGCACCCTCCGGAGGACACGGGGGAGGGAGGTGGTGAATGCTCATGCATAACAGCACGGACCCGGCCGTGCTGCCAATGTGGGACTCACAAGAAGTGCGCCTACCCACTAAACACCACCTTGGGACTGGTTTTGGTCCTAGAGACCCCTAAACCCACATCGGGAGCGACCCCCCTCGAGGCCGAGGAGGGCGCACAGCGGAGCTCCCTAGTGGAGCGTCCGCTCAGAAGAGTTTATATTACAAAACTGCTATGAAAGAGCAGTGCCCCCCCTAGGGGGGACACTGGCAGAGGAGGGGGGCGCGTCTGACTGAGACCGAGCCTCTAAGAGGTGGTTCAGGTCAGACGACAATTTGTCGGGCGGGTCAACGAGTACGTTCCTGGGCCTGCGCACCAGGTAACGTGGGTCCGTCGTGGGCGGAGAGTAAGCCGCTGCTTCGCGGATCAGGGGGTTGGGATGTTCTTCAGCAGTGCTGAAGAACGTCTCTGAGAGGGACCTAATAAATTGCTGCATGGTTGGGATTTCCATGTCCCGATGTAGGTCTGCGTTCCTGACGCACCAGTGAGCGTTCAGTGCCCTACGAATAAAAATGTTCTGTACCCTCTGCAGTCCGTACAGGGCTGAGGGGGACGCGTGAGCGAAGACGGGTGCCGCGTAAGTCATCACGGGACGAATGCAAACCTTATAGAGCGTTCGCTTGTTCCTAGCTGACATCCTACTGTGCCGGCCTATCATGGATGATAGGCGGCCTAGGTAAAATCGGGCTGTCCGGGTCACCTTCCGGATGTGTGGGACGAAAGTCAGGTTCCTATCTAAAATGACACCTAGGTACTTGGCGGATTTTTGCCAGGGGACTGGGGTCCCTAACATGCGAATGGGGGGGTCCTCGCCGAGAAACCGTCCACGCTTGTGTTCAAAACGCACAGCCGTGCTTTTCTCCGGGTTGACCTCGATGCGCCATAGTCTGAACCAGGCTCCTAGCTTATCGACCGCGGGTTGGAGTTTGCGGAGGATACACGACATCTGCCGACTCTTGCAGTAGAGTGTGGTGTCGTCGGCAAAAAGTGACAATTGGACCCCATCGCCGGGAATGGGAATGTCATTTGTGTACGAAATGTACAGGAGGGGGGAGAGCACGGAGCCTTGCGGGACCCCGGCTCTGAGCGGACGGGGGGACGAGAGTACCCCCTCGTGTCTAAAATGGAAGGACCGATCCTTCAAAAAGCTATATATGACGCGGACAAGTCGGTCGGGGAGACCCAGTTCGTACAATTTGTACACGAGCCCTGCGTGCCAGACCTTGTCAAAGGCCTTGGCGACATCGAAGAAGACGGCTACCGTCTTTTCGCGCCTAGGGAAGAAACCACTCAAGATATACTCTACTATGCGGTGGAATTGTTGAGGGCAAGAGTGCCTAGCTCGAAAGCCAAATTGGTGATGGATGATGAGAGGGGGTCCCTCTGACGGGAAGAGGTGGTTTCTCATACGAGTGAGAATAACTCGTTCGAAGAGCTTGCCCATGGCCTTAAGAAGGCTGATGGGGCGGTGGCTAGATGGGACGTTGAGGGGCTTCCCGGGCTTGGGAATGCCTATGACTGTCGCCTCTTTCCATGCGGATGGAAAGTCACAGAGGTCAAAGCAGGCATTGAAGAGAATGGCAAGGAGGGTGAGCACCTGGCCGGGGAAGTTTTTGAGCGCTAGGTTGGCAATACCGTCCGCTCCTGGGGCCTTTTTACGTTTCAGTCTTTTGATAAAAAGCTGAATTTCGTCAGTGGATACCGCGATAGGGTCGTCGGTTAAGGGGAGGGAGGTCTTTTTACGGACCTCCTCCTCAACCTTGCCTATGTGAACTGGGTCTCTATGCTGGACGCTGGGAGAGCATTGAGCCTCAATGCTGTCAGCGAAGCATTCGGCCTTTTCGTCGTCCTCGAAGGCGGTAGTGCCATCGGGACGCATCAAGGGAGGGGTGTGAGTGATCGCGTCAACGCGAAGACCGTCTCCGCAAAAACGCTCCGTATTTATAGGCTAGGCCGCCCCTCCCCCCGATGACGCAATGTAACCGTTAAACTGGTGACCGTTAAACCGTTTCAACCGCCTATGGGCCATTGTTGTTTTGTGCAAATATATCGATTAATGGGGAAATAGAGGAGCTGCCCAAAAACAACAATAGCCCATAGGCGGTTGAAACGGTTTAACGGTCACCAGTTTAACGGTTACATTGCGTCATCGGGGGGAGGGGCGGCCTAGCCTATAAATACGGAGCGTTTTTGCGGAGACGGTCACTTGCATTTGGGAGCCTGAGGATGCCTCGTGTTAGAGGCGAAACGCGTCGCGTGTTTTCTCACACAAGTATTGGTGTTGGTGGTGGTGTGTTCGTGTCTTGCTTCTGCTTGAAAAAGTGGGAGGGAGGTCTGTGCATTAGCTAGCCGCATGGTGCTTGTGGGATTTTTGGCGGAATTCAGCAAAGTAATTTTAACTTTTTAATGCTATTATGGATTTCCGCAAAGTAACGCCTGATTCTATACAACATAGAAGGATTTTAATTCTGCAAAAACCTTACCCAGGAATCAAGCGATCTACAAATGAAATTCGCGGCTTATGTGTGTGTCCTTAATTTCGTACACTTGGTACTAAATGGTCCACTAACAGGCGTGATTGCTTACAATATCACGACGCCGTATGTCATCAAGGCACTGCCTTCTAAATACCAGCGAATGCAATTAGATTGCAGAATATTAGGGCTCGGCGACATGGTCTGAAATATACAATAAATGGATTTTACTTGGGTCTAGTCTAATAACTTTTGTATTTATTTAGTGACCGAATAACTAAGGATAATACGATAAGACTGAATAATAAAGCAAAAACTTCCACGCATTTATTTTTTGTTTTGATTTACAAACGATTTAAACATAGTAAAAATACATAAAACGAGTAAAACGTCAAGTTAATATAAAACAAGCGGCAGGTGGCGTTATCGACCATTTTTTTGATTACTTTATTCATATTAGAAAACTTAGAGAAAATTTGCACTGACTACCCGTCTTTCCAATTTCCTTCAGCAACTTTCCATCGTAAGGTTGTCTGGAAGAAACTGCTTTTAGGAATAAGGCCGCCAGAGTTGTACTATGTACATTCGTAATTATTTTGTTGTTTCTCCAGTGTACAATAGAGAATATTATTATCTCATCTTATCTTATGCTGTAGGTTTTGAAGGTGGGACGAAAAAATACATAACCCTATAAAAAAGGAGAACGTCTAGTTAGGTTAATGCAAAACTAGCGTCAGTTGGTGTAAAGACTAAAATTTAGTTACTTTATTTATAAAAACCTATTTAGAGGCTATAAATTCCACCCATGCCGGGATTCAAACCCGCGACCTCTGACTATCCGTGCCAGCGCTCTTTCCAACTGAGCGACCCACCGGCATCAGTGAAATTTCGAACCTCTTTACACTATTCTCTGTATTACGTACAGCTTACATCTGGCTTAAGTAAATTGCATCACTTACAGCCCCGACAACCTACTTTGCAGTTAGGTTTTTACATCGGAACTTCACTTACTTTACATCACTGTACCCACATGATTATACTACTTTTATTTTTAATGCACTAACCCGTGCTAAGGACAATTTTAAAAACCTATTTAGAGGCTAAATATTCATATTGATTAGTAAGATTATCCGTGTGGTACATACAGTACCTCGTAACTTGACTTAGAAGTCAATATATCATGGTTTCTGTCCATACATTGCCATCTCCACTCACACGTCAGTAAGTATTCAGCAATCAAACACTGTGTCAAATAAATTTGAGACAGCGACCGCAATCTCCCATGCCTCACCAGTGTGCAATGGTCCTTCCAGCAGTAATGTCCAGAGGTAGAGAATATTAACACTATAAATTATCCGAGTCTACAGTTTAATATCAGGCAATTAATTGTCTCGAACTGGATCGGACTGGACACAGGTCGGGGGCGAATCTGACCGATGAGTTACGGGACGACTTGCTCCGGCCATCGGCTCGTAGGTTCGGCTTTTATTGCTTCTGCGATTGTTTTTGGTGTTACGGGTTACTAGATGTGGCCCGCAGTGGTACCCGCGGTTTGTTGATTTCCCCACGGGAATAAGACATTTTCCCGCAGTAAAACGAAGCATGTGTGTTAATCCAGGGTGTCAGCTAACTTCATACAACATTTTATTAAAATCGCTCCAGCCGTTTAGACGTGAAGAAAAAAAGTCTGTGAGTGTATAACAAACACACACACAGACTTTCGCCTTTATGATATTACTAGCTGTGGCCCGCAGTGGTAACCGCGGTTTATTAATTTTCCCACGGGAATAACGGCGTTTTACCTACAACTAAAACGCTAATTAAATAACTTACCCTATTCGAAGCCTCTTAATATGAGAGTGGCATCCTTGCTTCTCTCTGATTGGTCGTTCCATATATCTGTCCCTGTCTAACATCCCCCTCTCCGTCCCTCCAACGGGCAGCCCACTTTTTTGGTTGGGGCCGTCCGGCTAGCTCATTTAGTCTCATATTGCCACCAGGCAGGCATGAAAAGTGAGGCTTCGAATAGGGTAAGTTATTTAATTAGCGTTTTAGTTGTAGGTAAAACGCCGTTATTAAACAACTGTACCGCTATTCGAAGCCTCTTAATATGAGACGTGTCTGTTATCGCCTGGTGGAGGGACGCCATTGTGATGTATGTATGATATCAAAGTGTTAAAGCCTAGGGATGTGTAGGTATGATTTCTAAAAACTTGGATTCCTGTATAAGTATTGTATACCTAGACAGTAACATACACTAGGGAAAGAGGTACCTATCACACAATTTGTATTCAATAGCGGCTAACCTTGGTATGAGGAAAGATATTTTAAGGAATAAAACAATGACATCAACATTCAATCACTCCTTTTTAATTCTTATTCCAAACACTGAAATAAAATCAACAGTAACTCCTATTATCTATTAAAAGAGAAAGGGTGCACTTATATTCTATTAATGCACACTCGTAAGCTTTATTAAAGCATTTTTATTATTACCATAATTCAGTCACTAACCCAATATTTTTCTTTATTTTCAATTAAAGATGTTAACAATTCAATAATTTTCTGACCGTTTCAACCCATAGGGGGATGGACAATTTACATACATATTAGGTAGCTACTAAATTCTCAGATTAGACATATACTTTTCATTCATTGGATGGGTTGAAATAATCTTGATACTAAAGGCACTTCTGTGTGCGACTTAATCTCACGTCTGTAGAACTTGGCAAAGGTGTTCTGCGAGCGCCAGTTTCCCCTTGCGAGGATTTCGTCCAGCGGGAGGTTCAGGAGCCAGTTCTTGGAGGCGACTGCGGAGCGCACGCTGCCGGCTGAGGCATGCACGCCCGCTTCTTCTAGCGCAGACTTTACCCAGTTAGCGATCACAGTGCGCGATGCGGCACGTGGTTTTCCACATACTGTCAGGAATAGGCTGCTCGCTCTACAAGAGTCTCGTCGGTGTTTTGATAATTTTATCAGAGATTTGATCCAGAATAAGGGGTTGAGAGCATTTGACTCTGTATTTGTCATAAGCCGCCACCCAGATTGTCTGTAGTTGGCATTATCTGTTTTGGACCCGAACAAGGGCCAAAAGGTATCATAATCATCTGTGATTGTGAAATACTTGGGATCTATGGACAAGAGTGTAAGGTCATGGACTCTGCGCCCAGAGGACAGTAGTAGAATACAAGCTGTGTTTTTAGAACACTCATATAAGCTCAAATTAGAGGTGTTTTTATTAGCTAACCAGAAATACAGTCTATCTAAGTCCCAAATGGGGGGTTTTTGCTGCTTAGGTGTTTGGAGAGCTATAGCTTTTAGGATTCGAGTAACCAGGGGATGTGAGCTAAGGTGATCTACCCTATTAGGATCACATAAGGTTGATACTACCGACCTATGCAGCAAAATCGTATTATAAGAAAATTTGTGTTTTTGACAAAGGTCCGATAAGAAACGAGCGATGTCCGAGCCCGAGGGTGATCTGGATGGGATATTATTATCTTTAGCCCATGAGCACCAACGTCTCCAGGCAGAGGTATATGATTTCTTAGTGCTGTCTCTCCAGCTGCTTTTTAAAAGTTGTATTTGTTTTGGGGACCAGTCTGTGAGGGCTAATTCCCACCCCCACACCTCCAAATTTCTAGGGTCAGTTCGTTGACTTTGGCAGGGGCTCTGCCGGTCACTGTATCTAACATCACTTCTGGTAGGTTTGTTACTGTGAATGGCGCTGCTGTCGCCCGCCTCTTTAGGTCGGGGCGCCAAAAAGCTTTCTCCCACCGAGGAGCCACTATTAGATACGTGCCGATCGCCGTGTTTAGGTGAGTCAGGACTCTTGGTATTAGGAATGGGGGTGGAAACACCCAGGCTAACTTGAATTGCCACGTCCTTGAGAACGCATCGACGAAGCGCGCGCGGCTGTCCGTTGCATCTAGAGAGACATAAATGGGGACTACGTGGGCTCTGTGAGATGCGAACAGGTCTATTTGGGGAAGGCCCCACTTTGAAAATACTATATTCGTTAGAGCTGGAAGTAGGTGCCATTCTGGGTGATGGGAGCCGCGCGATAGGTGGTCTGCTTCTATGTTGTATCTTCCAGGTAGATGGTGCAGGCAGATTTGAATCCGGTGCGTTTGTAGGAGTCGAAACACTCGATAAGTAAGATTCATAAGGGAACGGGATTTGGTCCCCCCTTCGTTCCGGAGGTATGATATGACGGTTTTGTTGTCTGACTGCATCGAAATTAAACTCCCCGTTAATAAATGTTTGTAACTTTGCAGTACTTTTAAGATCGCTAGCATCTCTTTGTGGTTCGAATGGAGCTCTTGCTCTTGGGGGCTCCAAGATCCATTGACTTTGATGTTGTCTAGTTGAGCTCCCCACCCCATTCCAGATGCATCGGTCGATATGTAATGGGACACCATAGGCTGGTGGATATGAGAGCCTTTCTGGTGGTTTTTCAGCCACCACAAAAGTTCTGTTATCACTGCTTCGGGGAGAGGGAACACTTTCAAGGGGTCCTTCTTGAGAAGAAGATTGGAATGTTCTAGAAGCTTGCGGAAATTGAGTCGACCGTAAGGGACCACTAAACTTGCAAAATTTAATGAACCTATCAGACTTTGGGTTTCTCTGAGGTTTGATTTCAGTTTGTTTAGCATGCGTAATATTTTTGCTTTTATATTTTGTTGTTTTTGTAAAGGAAGTTGCCTGCGATTGCGATGTGGGTCCCAAATTACCCCTAGGTACTGAATACACTTCTGAGGCACCAACACACACTTCTTGTAGTTTATTTGCCAGCCAAGGTATTCTAGTAATTTTACGGTATATTTTATATGTGACATTAAGATTTTCCTGCACTGATGCGCTAGTAAAAAATCGTCTAAGTAGACCAGGGTACGTATTCCTCGATCTCGTAGTACTTGAGCGACCCAATTGGTCAGGGTGGCAAATATTTTTGGTGCTGACGCTAGTCCGAAAGGCAGACAAGTCATTTGCAGGAGTTTACCCTGGAAAATGAGTCTGAGGTAACGTCTGTGACTGGGGGCTATGCTTAGATGAAAATATGCATTGGAAAGGTCTATCTTTGCTAGCCAATCGTTCGGTTGTAAGAAGCTGGGCACTCTCTGCTGGTTGATAAGCCTGAATTTTGTCAAGCGTACGTGTAGGTTGAGCCGTCGCAAATTGAATATCGGTCGATACGAACCGTCCTCTTTTTCGTTCAGGAAAATGCTGGATAGAAAGCTGGGTGAGAGTGGTGTTTGCTCTAACACGCCCATCTTTTTCATTGCCTGGATTTGGTCTGCCATATCCTTTGAATAAGGAGTATGAACATTTTTGCCAGTCCCTGGCATATGGAGCGGGGCCTTGTTGTAGAACGGGATTCGGTATCCCTCGGAAATTATCTTTAACAGCATGGGAGGCGCTGATAACTTTCTCCATGCGTGGAGAAAGTTCTGGAGGCGGCCCGCTTGGAAATGTGAGTCAGTACTTACGCCTGGATTGGCTTCTACGGCTCTGGTATGGCTTTTGCTGCCTGATATTTGGATTTTCAGGGGCTCTAGGGCCTCTGGGACGAAAGGGTTGGCCCTGCGCGGGCATTCTTGCATGATTGAAGTACGGAACCACTCCTTGCGCAGGAGGGAAAGCGTATGGATGGAAAATAGCGCCATGCGCTGGCTGTGTGTTAAAGCTGTTGGTATGAGCCGTTTGTGCATTGAACATGCCCTGCGCAGGCGTTCGAGTATGTCTTAAATTAGTTTGCGAAACCGAAGGGCCTTTAGACGTAGGGGGTTGCGGCTTTGTGGGCCAAAATATCTTCGATATGCCGCCATTTTTCTCTAGGGCTGACGAAAGGTCATCTGCCTTAAATAGATTGTCACAGGATGGTGGTATTTTTCTTAGGTTAGATTTTACGTATTTGTCTTTTACAGACCGCAAAATAGCGTCTCTGCGTTGTTGGATCATGTCGGCGCGATGTCCACACGACATTTGCAAAAGATCATTTGATATTGTCAAATACTCTCCGCGAGCAAAAATTTCGTTTACTTTTCCCTCAATGTTTTCAATCGTGAGAGATTGTTCTGTTTTTAAATAGTTCATTAGGTCCTGAAAGCCTTTTTCAAAAGATTCTTGTTGCTTAAGCAGACCCTGAGTAATTGCAGCAAATCCCCTTTCAGTCAAAGAGAGGTTAGGGAATTTATCATAAGGTTTCAGTTCGTCATTACATTCTAGGTCTGTGAACCCGGGGGTGGAACAATATTTTCTCTGTGCGTCTGAATACCTTACGTCCGACCAACGTTCAGTTTCTAAATACTGTATACTTTTCAGGCGATCTACCCGGTTGGGATCCGATTTGGGAATAGCGGGTTCTTTTAGAACTGTATTGACGGACAGAGAAAATTCTGTTAATGGCTGCGCCTGAGGAGCAGGCGTTGGGTCTGGAAGTTGTCTTTCCATATCATTGTATAAATCATCACTGACGTTTAGGGAAATAACACTTTCGATATCGTTATCGGGTTCGTTATTGGATTCGTCAAAATTGTTTTGAGCCGGGTATCTTTGCGATAAAAAATTTTGTATACCACTTACTTGTGTCGTTAAGGTACTCAAAATCGCTTCTATTCGTAAACTTTTTTCGTCACTCCTAGAAGAGGATGATTTTCGCTTTTTAGCACCGCGAGGGCGGCCATGCGGTGATGCAGACCGCGATGGCGTCGGCGCATCTTGTTCTAATTCGGGTGGCGACGACAATGACATGCTGTCACCTACCCGTTCGAGTCAGAGCAAAAAATCGATATTAATTTTATTACAGGCAAACGTTTAATAGACTATAATGAGACTTCACTATAATAATTAATTATTTAGAGACTAGGACAGAAAAAATCTTAATATTGTTGTCGAACGGTAAAAACCGTTAGGAATGAATTCAAGGATTTTTATGGAAATGTTTAAGAGAAATAAAATAGAATAAATGATTCGAGCACTCACTTGGTTGATGAAGCTCCTGCGAACGACCGCTCAGTGCGAGAATCAAGACGCCAATGAGCTAGCCGGACGGCCCCAACCAAAAAAGTGGGCTGCCCACTCGCATCAATAAAGCCTTGAAAACCAATAACCAGATTATGAAGTACATGGGTATTAAAAAACATAATATTAGTCTTCAGAAGGACCTACTGGGCAACACAATGGAACATCAAGTAATAACAAGTGAATATGAGGAAAAAATTCAGGATCTTCACTCCCACATCCATAGTTTAGAGAAATCACTCAGTGACTTAGGCAAGCAGTACACTGAGGCACAAGAGGAAATGGAGGCATATGCAGCAGAACTAACAGCCTTAGGTACATATAACATGGATCGATTTCAGTCGCTAAGCAACAAAATATCAGCGGGTTCTTCATGTGCATCTTGTAAAATTCTTCAAGATCAGCCACCAGCATCAACATCATGCCTCACCACACGACTGCATGGCCCCACTGAGGATACAAGTCCAGCTGCGTTGCGTCTACCTCCAAGCACTACTGAGATAACTCACAGCCAGCCTGAATCAACCACCATTAGCATGACTGGCCCGGCAATAAAACAAGAAAGGAGGACTGTAATCTTCTCTGATAAGATAGGTGCAGGGTTAAGTCCTTTGTTGAATGACAGGCTGACACAAAATGTGCTGAATAAATGCTATCCCCATTCAAGTTTTACTGACATTGTTAAAGAGCTGTTCAAAAGCCCAATACAAAACGACACAACCTACATTTTATTAGTAGGAAATAGCCAAGGTGTTAAAAAGACTGATATAAACAATATATTTGAATTATATGGTCAAGCTAAAGATGTCCAACCGTGGATGGGAAAATTAGTGTTTTGCGCTTTCCCATATTCTCAGTCCCTGTCAGCAAAAGAAAATAATGACATCCATAGCTTGAACATACACATTCACCATTTGACATGTCGTCATAGTGACATATCATTTTTTGATCTTAACAAATTTGTTAAGAATTACTTTTTGACGCGAGATACTGTGTACCTACCTCACGAAAAATAGTCGACGTAAGTTAGCTACTTTGTTAGCTTACAATATTTTTGACTCTGTGGTTATAGGAATTATAACACAACCTGATAGGAATGACAACCGTGTTACTAGTATTAGTAATAATTCAACAGCGGGCTCAAACACACAGTCAATGGCTTTAAACTGCCATCGCAGACAAAGGAAAACCCTAAGTTAGGTATCAATTTAGTTGCACAAAATATACAGGGTTTTTCCGGCAAAGACAATTTAATTGAACTATTTTTAGCAGATTTCAATGTAGATATTTTGTGTTTAACAGAACATTGGCTGAAACATTCTGAAATGTCATTTACTTTAAAAGACTATTTAGCAGCAAGCACTTTTAACCGACAACACTCAATAAGAGGAGGTTCAATGATCTTTGTCAAAAGTAGTTTGAAAATGAAAGAAAGAAAAGATATTGTCAGTCTATCTGTTGAACGTTTAATTGAGATATCGTGTGTGGAATTGTATAGGTATATAGTTATGTGTGTTTATAGGCCGCCACAATCAAATTATAATGAATTTGAATTACTTATGGAGGATGCCTTAAAACGCCTATTCAGTACTACGAAGGGCATAGTGGTGTGTGGGGACTTCAATATAGATTTCTTAGTTCAAGGTCCACTTAAAACTAAACTCGCAAGCCTTTTCAGGTCATATAATTTAGATAATTTATTTACAGAACCCACTAGGACAACTGCTACTAGCGCTACCTGCATAGATAATGTCTTTTGCAATTGTGAATATTTAGAAAAAGAAGTCATACATAAATTACAGTCGGACCATAGCGGGCTATGGGTAGTCCTACCGTCAGTACTGGAAGCAAAAAAATGCAATGAATTAAATTGTAGGCCAATAACAGAGAAAAAAATTGAATTATTTAAAAAAAATATAAACATAAAGTTAAATTCGTTGAATTTCGATAGCAATGATCCGAATACGTTATATCAAGTATTGTTTTCAACCATTTCAAAAGAATTTGAACATGTTTTTAACGTAAAAAAAATTACAGAGTTAAAAAGTGGGTTTTCAGAATGGGCAACGCCAGGTATATATAGAAGTAGGAAAAGGCTTTATGAATTGTATGAAGAAAAACAATTCAATCACAATCCGACGTTCAAAGAGTGCGTAAAAAAATATTCAAAAACTTTTAGACAAACTTGTTTAACAGCCAAATCGATAAGTATAAGTAAAAAAATTATGGCGTCTACTAATAAAATAAAAACAGTCTGGCAAGTAATTAACAAAGAAACAGGTAAAACGAGACATAAGGACCAGGGATTTGCGTTGAAGATCGAAGGTAAGTTAGTTAATTCGAAGAAGGACATAGCAGAAATATTTCAAACTTTTTTTAAAAACATGCCACTGCATATAACGGCTAGCTTAAATTCTTCCTCCCAATTAGCCGATACCTTACTTTTGGAAAGTACAAATCCATGTAAAGTTGACTTCCAATTCTCCCATATAACTACCTTAACTATTGTCAAAACATTTAAAGAGTTAAACTTAAAAAAGACTGAAGATTTGTGGGGGTTATCGGTTAAATTAATATCCACTATAATCAATATTCTAGCACCTTACCTTGCTTTGATTTTTAATAAATGTGTTGACCAGGGAACCTTTCCTAATCTATTAAAGTTAAGTAAAATCGTACCCTTGTTTAAATCTGGTGATAGTGAAGATCCAAATAATTTCAGACCTATAGCAATACTGCCGGTGCTAAGTAAAGTTTTTGAGAAAGTAATATTACATCAATTGCAAACTCATTTTAGTATAAATAAGCTCTTCCATAAGAAACAGTTCGGGTTTACAAAAGGCCGCTCAACGACGGAAGCAGGCATAGCGTTAGTAAAGCATATCTTTGAGGCGTGGGAGGAGTCGCAGGATGCCATTGGGGTTTTCTGTGACCTTTCTAAGGCGTTTGACTGCGTTGACCACGAAACACTTCTCATAAAATTGCACCGATATGGTTTAAGTAATAAATCACTAAGTCTTCTTCGATCTTACTTAACAGACAGAACTGTAAAGGTTGATATTAATAGAGTTAAATCCTCGGGTTCTGATGTAAAAGTAGGAGGGTTCTATACTGGGTCCGTTCCTTTTTTTGGTATATATAAATGATTTGCCCTACCTAGTAGAAAAGCTTTCGCAGATAGTGTTGTTTGCAGATGATACTTCCTTAATTTTTAAAGTAAAGAGAGGTATAAGTAATGTAGACGATGTAAACAATGCTTTATCTACTATTCTAAACTGGTTCACTATAAACAATCTGATGCTAAATGCAAAAAAGACAAAATGCATCAAATTCTCACTACCCAATGTTAAAAATGTTGACACGAGTTTAAAAATATCTGGTGAGAGGCTAGAGCTGGTAGAGTCCACGCTTTTTTTAGGCATAACGATAGACTCAAAACTGCAATGGGGTCAGCATATTGGAAAACTGTCGGGTCGGTTGAGTTCAGCAGCGTTTGCAGTCAGAAAAATTAGACAACTTACAGACGTGTCGACGGCGAGGCTGGTCTATTTTAGTTATTTTCACAGTGTCATGTCGTATGGTTTGTTATTATGGGGACGGGCAGCAGATATAGAAACCATATTTGTCTTGCAAAAAAGAGCAATAAGAGCTATTTACAACTTAAACAGTAGAGAATCGCTAAGGGAGCGTTTTAAAGAAATAGGCATTCTTACACTGGCTTGCCAATATATATTCGATAATATAATGTATGTCCGAAAAAATATAATAATGTTTAAATTAAATAGGGACGTTCATGACGTAAACACAAGGAATAGAAACAAGGTTGCTTGTACTAAATCCCGATTAGCCAAGGTAGGCACATCATTTGTAGGTTACTGCGTTCGTTTTTACAACAAAATTCCAGAACGTGTTCTATGCTTGTCTGAAAATAAATTTAAAACTTTCATTAAAAATTCGCTATGTAAAAAGGCATATTATAGAATAGACGACTATATAAACGATCCTAATCCGTGGTAGTAAACCAATTCCACCGCGATTTTATTGTTAAGTATAACTGAGTATAACATATTTTATAATACAAGTGTGTACAGACGACGTGATTGCATATTAATAACTATATGATACCTTATATAACTGACAAAAACTTAACTGCAAGTTTGCTAAAGGTCATTCGAATGGTAGCGTGGTGTTCGGGTCATCTATCTCCCTCCAAAATGGTTGAGACTGATGATGGCTGAGCACTGCGTTATGCTCGTGAACGAGTGCTGTTCGTGTGTCTGGCCGCAGCACTTATGTTTTCCCCTATTATTGTGAGACATTTGACTAATGCTTTGGCATTTAGGGTTGTTAATGGCAATCATGAAATCTTATTAGGTTTACATATGGCAACTGATGTATTTGGTTTTAAGATGATTTGAGAAAAGATGGTCAGAGTGGAGTTTTTTTTTCCGCTGCCTTTTTCTCCACTACAATTACGGCCCGAAGGCGGCGGCTTACACTTTTACATTGTACATTGACATTCAGCAAACAGAATGTAAATTCTTTACGTTGAAATAAAATTATTTGAATTTTGAATTTGAATTTTGAATTTTGCCCGTTGGAGGGACGGAGAGGGGGATGTTAGACAGGGACAGATATATGGAACGACCAATCAGAGAGAAGCAAGGATGCCACTCTCATATTAAGAGGCTTCGAATAGCGGTACAGTTGTTTAATAAGACATTTTCCCGCAGTAAAGCGTAGCATGTGTGTTAATCCAGGGTGTCAGCTAACTTTATACAACATTACACTATTTTTATTTTTAATGCACTAACCCGTGCTAAGGAACAAATTTAAAAACCTATTTAGAGGCTAAAAATTTTTTTCACCCATGCCGGGATTCGAACCCGCAACCTCTGGCTATCCGTACCAGCGCTCTAACAATTGAGCCAATGGGCGACTCACGGCATCAGTGAAATTTCGAACCTCTTTACACTATTCTCTGTATTACGTACAGGCAGCGACATCTGACTTAAGCAAATTGCATTACTTACAGCCCCGACTACCTACTTTGCAGTTAGGTTTAACATCGGAACGATATCACTGTACTCACATGATTACACTATTTTTATTTTTAATGCACTAACCCGTGCTAAGGAACAAAATTAAAAACCTATTTAGAGGCTAAAAATTTCACCCATGCCGGGATTCGAACCCGCAACAAAAAAAAAAAAAAAATTTTAGCCTCTAAATAGGTTTTTAAATTTGTTCCTTAGCACGGGTTAGTGCATTAAAAATAAAAATAGTGTAATCATGTGAGTACAGTGATATCGTTCCGATGTTAAACCTAACTGCAAAGTAGGTAGTCGGGGCTGTAAGTAATGCAATTTGCTTAAGTCAGATGTCGCTGCCTGTACGTAATACAGAGAATATTGTAAAGAGGTTCGAAATTTCACTGATGCCGTGAGTCGCCCATTGGCTCAATTGGTAGAGCGCTGGTACGGATAGCCAGAGGTTGCGGGTTCGAATCCCGGCATGGGTGAAATTTTTAGCCTCTAAATAGGTTTTTAAATTTGTTCCTTAGCACGGGTTAGTGCATTAAAAATAAAAATAGTGTATACATGTGAGTACAGTGATATCGTTCCGATGTTAAACCTAACTGCAAAGTAGGTAGTCGGGGCTGTAAGTAATGCAATTTGCTTAAGTCAGATGTCGCTGCCTGTACGTAATACAGAGAATATTGTAAAGAGGTTCGAAATTTCACTGATGCCGTGAGTCGCCCATTGGCTCAATTGGTAGAGCGCTGGTACGGATAGCCAGAGGTTGCGGGTTCGAATCCCGGCATGGGTGAAATTTTTAGCCTCTAAATAGGTTCATACAACATTTTATTAAAATTGCATCAGCCGTTTAGACGTGAAGAAGTAACAAACATACACACTCACAATCTTTCGCCTTTATAATATTTGTGTGATGTGATGGTAGTGTGATGTGACGTGATTATGTGATGCTGGTATACTCCTGGTTCACTACCTCTGGATATAAATCAAAATCATTGTCCTCTGCATCTACGTAATGAGATTATTTATTCAGCGTCTAGTGGCGTCTTCACACTAGACAGAAGGTAATAACGTTTTATCTAGTAAATAATAGCGATTGGTCCCGTTTAATAATAATAATAGGGCGACAATGATATAGAGAAAGAGAAATAATTTATTCAACGGCACAATACTAAAACATAACAAATTCACAAAACACAACAAAAAATTAACAGATACACAAAGTTTACACACAAACAAACAGAGAAAAACAAGCTAATAAGAAAATTAAAAACAAATAATGGGCGATAGACAATTTGTGCACATTTATATTATTAATATCTTGTCATCAGAACTAAGAAAGAAAGCCATATTCAATGGTCCTAAGTTCACAGAAAGTGGCTCAGCAAAATTATTTTTTATTTAACATGTATGAGACCATACATGTTAAATAAAAAATTAGTAATAAGTTTAAAGGTGCACTATACTTACTTGTTGCAATTAATAAAAATGCGCTCGTAGCCTAGTGGTACAGAGTGATTGGAATCAATCACTTGGGTTAAGCAACAACAGGCGCGGTCAGGTCTGGATGGGTGACTATCCTGGGACGATCGCAAGTGGAATTTTATCGAGCGCTTCCGTGCTTAGCAAGACACCTTAAGCCGTTGGTGCTGACTATCATGCAATGGTGGCAGTTGTTAAGCTATGTCAGAGGACTTATGGGCGGCTTGATAACATCTGACAGTAAGGCCCGCGCCGGCCTTACAGTCTTCCACCAACCCAGACTTGGCCCACGTGGTGGAGTATGGTCTAATCTTTCTCCGCTACAGGAATAGACCCGTGCCCCAGCATTCGGGAGATACAGAGGGATCCATATAAATAAATAATTTAATAACAATATTATGAACCTCTCTGTCTAATTACAGGTACAGTTATGGTGATGATTTTGAATATCTTTATAAAACGAAATAATAAGAAGCTCATTTCTCTTTCTAATTAGAGCCGCTTCAGGTAGCACAGACAGAGACGGAAAAAACAGAAATAAGAAAGTTCTATCTTCTACTCAATAAAAGCGGAACAAATCAAAGGCTCGGAGGGTCTACCGCAGACATAAATGACAACATTTCATATTTTACAACGCGCAAAACTAAAAATACTGTTTCTTAATTTTGCTATCTTGATTACGAAAAAAATATTTAGAATTTTTATTATTGCTTAATTTTAGAGAAAATAAATAAAAACTAAAAATTGTGTGATGACGTCACACATACGGTGGAATGAGGAGGTGCCGTTGCCTAATATTAAAAATGATATGACAGATGTCATTTTCAATTTCATTCAAATGTCATGTCGGAGAAATTACTTTTCCTTTCCTTAATCCAACGGCTTTTATAAAAGGCGGCAAGGGTGTTAGTATTATTAAGCAGTTTGTGTGACGTAATTTAGCGGTTACGTCCTTTTAAAATAAGACGAAATTCGAACAGAAAATTATGAATGAAAATCATCGATTTCCGAAAATAAAAAAATATGGGTCGTTTTATTTCGTATCTAGTTTCCTTTAAGACAGTAAAATACGTACCTATGCTAAAAAATGAAATATAGTCACTTATGCCTGCTATTAAATGTCTAGGGGCCGCTTTCTGGATTGAGAACTTCACTAAGTAAATGCTTAAGTAACGTAATGTAAACGTAAATGAGCGTGACAGAACTTAAGTACGTAATACTTACGTTCTGTCACGCTCTTTTCTGAGAAATCCGAAGAGACAGCATTTGTCAACATCTACTTCCTTCTCCGATATATTAGTCCAGCCCATCCAAAGGTTGTCTGGAAGAGATCACTTTTAGTGATAAGGCCGCTGTTCTCTTAGGTTAAGAAATATCTGTGTAATTTCCATTTTTATGTACAATAAAGTGTTTTAGCTACCTATCTATCTAACGGACTGCCTCATAGTGTAGTATGCGATTTGGAATCTAAACCTGAAAAGAGTAGATTTATATTGAAAAAGTTCCTCTTAAGCTAAAACTAATGTTCGAACTTACTTTTTTAAGCACCACATATCAGCTTGATTCCGGATTCACTTACTTAAGCAGTAAGTGAATCCGGGATTAAGTCAATCAACTTAATGTTTATTACCATATTATATTATATAAACTGTGTGTATTGTATAGAGTGTACTCAGAAAATCACACATAAAACTCCCAGGTTCTTGTGATTTTAGATTAGATTAGATTAGAACTCTTTATTGTACACACCAGAAAACAAAATACATAAAAAGGCTTACACATCTAAGCTATTGCCGTATACAATTGGCGGTCTTATCGCTAAAAGCGATCTCTTCCAGACAACCTTGGGATGGATAGAACTGAAAGATGAAGAGAGTAGGTAGGTAGGTGTCCATGTAGTATACAGGAAGAATATGTACATAAACTGACTTACAACTAATATTCATATATATTTAATAAAATACATAAACTAGGCCATATATATATATATATATATATATATATATATATATATATATATATATATATATATATATATATATATATATATATATATATATATATAATATTATTAATCTATAAAGTATACAAACATACATAATTATATAGTTATATTTTTGGGTGTTTGATTTTGGGTTGTTTAATTTCATTATGCCTATGTGCCTTAATGTAAAGAGCTGACTGCCAACCTCTTTGCGAAGAAGATCTATCTATCTATCTATCTACCTACCTACAGTTAACTATTTACTAAGCAAAAATTCTCAATTCAGAAACTGGCCCTAAGTGTTTCAAAAGCTCATCGTAAAACATAACAAGTTAGCTGAAATGTAAAAACGTGCTTTAAAATAGCATCCATGTTTTATAAGATTAGATTAGATTAGAACTCTTTATTGTACACACCAGAAAACAAAATACATAAAAAGGCTTACACATCTAAGCTATTGCCGTATACAATTGGCGGTCTTATCGCTAAAAGCGATCGTTTCCAGACAACCTATAAGTAGCAATAGGTTAATAACCATTATGACTGCTTCGTCAGCTTAGCAATATAACGTCTTCTTACCATGCCGGAGGTCGTGGGTTCAATTTCCCCTGGGAGCCGCCGCATGTTTGTACAAATGGCTTCAGTCTGGGCGTTCGCACATTTGTGATGTTTTTGCCTGGTTAGCACAGCACAGGGTATTCTAGGACCAGAAAAAGTTGTGACGTAGCTAACCACGTCACCAGCCACACCACGAGCACCACGCAGGCACGGCGTGACAAGACGCCAGCGGAGCGCGGCCCGCGGCGCGGGGCGCCGCATGCAGTGACGCCAGCAAGGACTGGCGAGAGGCGCGGCACGGCGGCGACGCGAATATAAAAGGCGCAGCGCTAGCTCAGTCGAGCGGCTCCCACTACCAGTAAAGACGTTCACCGTAGGTCCGGTCCCGGTGTGAGTTTAAGGAGTTTCTGGTTCGCTGTGGGAGTCCCGGTAGGGCTTCAGGGCAGTCGGAGGGGATCCCGATCTGTAGAGGGTTGAGGAACAGGTGAGGGCACATCGGCTGATCGCCGGAAGCGGTACAGTGGTCCGCCTCTGAGGGCCCATCCGAGGTTAGCCGATGCCGCTCACGAAATGTCCTAGGGCATGGCATGTTGGTTTCCCGATAGTAGCCGGCCTAGGACATCTCGTGTGCCCGCCTTAGCCTCTGGGTGCTGGCACGTTGGGGTTCCCGATGGTGGCCACACCCCACACCCAGGTAATAGGGAATCTTGAGAGCGGTATGTTGGGGATCCCGATATCGGCCGCTCCAGGATCATTGAGAGTCGTAGGTACCTCTCACCAGGAATAAGTACAGCAGTTAGTAATAGTGAGCAAGTCGCCCCTAGTGTCCATCAGTAGTTAAGTTGTGTGAGTGTCGGTGGTGTAACAAAGACAGTGATAATACAGGGACAATGGTTAAAACCAGTGGTAGGTTAAGTGAGAGACAATTTGAGTGTGTAGGGTTAATTATGTAAATATTAGGTCTGTGTACATTAAATGGTGTCGGTTTTTGGAATCCAAGCGTAGTCATTTGTGAGTAGTCCCCATAGGCATCCCTCAAAGCGCCAACCCGGGTAGTATTTCACCGGGTCGCGCATAAACCTAGCCCCTCAGGCAGAGCACCTCAAGAGGTTAGTGTTACAAAGTGATTGTTATTAATTCTGTGCATGTCATAATTACCAAAAATAAATTTTGCTTTCATTCGAGAAACTTTGTGATTTTTTTATCCCTTAATAAATATATACCGAGCGAAAGCGGGCAATAAGGCCGGTAAAGGACGTACAAACTAAAGTAAATGTTACATTAATTGATATTGTATTTTTATGCAAATAATACACCTCGACCTCTGTGACGCAGCGGTAGCCTACCAAGCAAGAGGTCCCGGGTTCGATCCCTGACTAGGGAAAAAAAACCTCACGTCTTGGATGTTTACATGTTCGTGATGTCGCTGTTTCTAGTACAACACGGGTATCCTAGTGCGAGGCCAGAACTAATGTATGTGCCTGTATGTAAATGTTATGTTATATAGTAACAAAGTTTACCATAGTTTTAGTAATATCATGTAATTGCGCGTATGTGTGTGTGTGTGAGAGAGAGTTTATGGGTAAGTTACGTATATTTTTATACATATGGATAACTCACAGTTCAGTTATGTTATTATTTTTACTATTGATCCTTTACCCGTTATTCATATCCTCGTACAGCCGATAGCATCCATGGTATTTCCTCCGCCAGGATACAACAGTTTCGTACCGGCTCCGATAGGTACACAGACTACACAGCTGAGTGCACTAGAACAAGTAATTAGAAGCCGAGTCTCCAGGAAAAAGATCTATTCTCATTATCTCCCGGGACAATGTTGTCTAGCATCTTCCTTGGCTAGGCTTAGGCAGGAACAGCTGTAGCAGTTGGTGAAAACCTCTAGCCCTTTAATCTTCTGACTATTGATGGCCGGTGCTTGAGAATAGGCCACATATGCTGGGGCACGACTGTACATTTTTATTACCGCGCTTGGGCGTATTTAGTATACTATTTTTTATTTTTAATGCACTAACCCGTGCTAAGGAACAAATTTACAGTGATATCGTTCCGATGTTAAACCTAACTGCAAAGTAGGTAGTCGGGGCTATAAGTAATGCAATTTGCTTAAGTCAGATGTCGCTGCCTGTACGAAATACAGATAATAGTGTAAAGAGGTTCGAAATTTCACTGACGCCGTGAGTCGCCCATTGGCTCAATTGGTAGAGCGCTGGCACGGATAGCCAGAGGTTGCGGGTTCGAATCCCGGCATGGGTGAAATTTTTAGCCGCTACTATTTTTTTAAACGTATTTAGTATGTTAATAAAAACCTGAATTAAAAATAACCAATAACCCGAATGCTGAGCTTTTAACTACTAATAGAGAACATATAAAAACTTAAGACTGTTTTTAATACCTAAGGGTTAATACAATCATACTGCATTAAATAGTCTCCTTCTTCTTCAGGCTATATTAGTCCACTGCTGGACATAGCTCTCCCCTAATGAGCGCCATAGCGCAAGGTTGTGCCATCATTGGGGGGTGATGCCCATAATCCCCACGCTGGGCATGCGGGTTGGGGATCGCAGTTTGTTGGGATTGTACTGCATTAAATAGTCGTTTTTCATGAAATAGTTGACGTTTTCTAAAAGGGTGCAAACAAAAACATTATTTTACGACATAACTCGGACGTCTATTGACGCTCCATACAGTAGGATTGTGTGTTAAAATTACGTTAACGTGGTGACGTCATAGTTTGAGTACTATTTGTAGCGAGCGTTTTTGTACCACATGGCTAGAATGGATTTTCACAGATCACATGGTGAAAATTATAGAGAAAATAATACCACGTTTGCTTGTCTTTTAACAAGGCTTCTCCGTTTTCGTAACAATTTTTTTTAATAAATATTGTACGTTATAAATAATGAAATAGTCAATCCTTAAACATTCAACTCAAATGTAATAGGAGTAAAAAAATGTTAGCCGTACTACGACTGTACCAACTAGGATACCAGACAAGGACGTCACAATCATTAACAACCAGACTGAAGCAATTTTTACAAATGTACAACGTCTCCAAGGATAAATCAAACCCTTGATGTTCAGAAACCTTGGTTTGGTTGCCTCCGCACGTTTTGACTGGTTTTTTCTGTGGAGTAGGCCGACTAAGCTGTCAGGATAGTATAGATACTGGGTAAGCCTATTCCATTTAAAACTTAGACACTGTAGCGTCTGATGGTCCTTTCACCCATATAGTGTGAGTGAAGATGCCATTGGATGCTGTCTGTATAAGTCATCTCATTAAGTAAGTGCCACGGCCACAGAAGGCTCCGCACGTATTGACTTGATTTTCATGTGGACTAGGCCGGCTAAGCTATCAAGATGGTATAGGTGTTGGGCAACCCTAATCCAGATTGATTTTAGATAAAATCAATGTCCAATACACTGTAGCATCCGAATGATCCTTTAACCCATCTAGGGTGAGTAAAAGTGTCAATGAAAAATGCATAAATCATCCTATTAAGTGGGTGCTAAGGCGAAATCGCTAGTAGCCCCAGCTGCCTAAGTGATCTTAAACGATCACAAAGGTTAAGCAACACAGGGCGCGTTCAGTGCATGGATCGGTAAACCGTCTATGACTAATGCTTGTGGCTTTCCTGAGCGGTACCGTGCTTCGCAAGGCACGTTAAGCAGTTGGTGCCGGCTGCCGTCGATAGATGGCAGTCATTAAGCCAAGTCAGAGGCCTTAGGGCGGCTTGAAAACTTCTGACAGTAAGATCAGCTACTTGTCTTGCAAGCCTGTACCAATCCGGACTTGGCTCGGTTCGTTGCTCGGTTGATATATCACAAAAAACAATGGTATCCTAGCGATATTCAAATCGGTGTCCGCCATGTACTGGGATAAGATTATAACTGGCCAATACATTTGTGCATATACCACCTCCAATAGACAAGGTACTCTCAAATAAAGAGTGAGTGAGCTGTTATTACCAATCTTAAGCCGCAGTTTGTCGTTGAGAAAAATAAGGAGGCGGGATGCTCAGTCGGCCATTCATATTCATAATGCCCGGGAAATAATTAGTTTTCATTATTGCGTCCCTTGGCCTGGCAACAAAGTGGAATGAATTCTATATAATTGCCAACGAGTTGCCTATTTTTGCCTAATTAAGTAGAAGTAAGTGCTTAGTTGCGAAGAGTGAAAAACATAAATAGTATAATCATGTGGGTACAGTGATATCGTTCCGATGTTAAACCTAACTGCAAAGTAGGTAGTCGGGGCTGTAAGTAATGCAATTTGCTTAAGTCAGATGTTGCTGCCTGTACGTAATACAGAGAATAGTATAAAGAGGTTCGAAATTTCACTGATGCTTTGAGTCGCCCATTGGCTCAATTGGTAGAGCGCTGGCACGGATAGCCAGAGGTTGCGGGTTCGAATCCCGGCATGGGTGAAATTTTTAGCCTCTAAATAGGTTTTTAAAAAATATATGCTGTTTAGCGGTTGATTACGGAACAGCTGACGTTTATATGTGAGTTTGAAGCTGAACCTGAGGTGAAAGTTATTTTTCATCTTTTATGCTCAGAAAGTAGGTCTGAAGTTGCCTGAAGTTGTAAGGAGCGGATTGAATGAAATACTTTTCAGAGCAAGGGAGCAGAATCTTTTTCGACTGACAGCTGTCAAATCAATAACAAAAATAGTATTTTTTTTTCTGTTGAGTCATGTTCCACCTTTCTATACACCCACTTATTTATAGTTATACGAGTACTATAAAATATTGTACCTTTAAATATATTTTTATCAAAATTAATAATTGCTTTGGCTTTTCTATTTTGAAGGTGGTACTGTTTGATAAACAAATAAAATGCAAGTAATAGAATGTAAGAATGTTTATGAAAATTATTTATTAGTGACTGCAACATTGATAGACCGATATTAATAGACCGATAGATTGATATTAATCTTAAGTGTACTAAATTACATACCTTATTTGTATTTGTATACTTTTTGTGTACTCACTTATTAAAATAAATAAATAGAAATTAGTGTAACTGTCAAGTTTGTAAAAATTTGTTCATAATTAGTACAACCTATCGGCTGGAAGAGCGAATTCTTCCTAATACAGGTGTAAACTTAAAAGGAGGATTCGACCCTATCATTGTTACCACTGTTATAAATAAATAATTTTGAATTTTGAAAATTTTGAATTTTGAAAAAAATAATTTTGAATTGATAGACCACAAAAAGCGCGAATTCAATTAATTTATGTAATTTCTGATATTCCGGGAGAAAAACATACTGAGAGAAAAATTATAGGTCTAAAATCGCTGTGAATGTATAATATAAAAATAAATCGCTGAATCAAATCTCGAGAGCAACTGAACCGATTACGCTGATTCTTTTTTTTTTTTAGTATTCCTTGAAGTACGAGGATAGCTCTTACGGAGGGGAAAATAAAAAAAAAATAAAGAATCTACTGTGCGGTACGAAGTTCGCTGGGTCAGCTAGTATGTAATAAAACTTTGCATCTGAAAAAGGTACTATCACTTTTTTATATTCGACACTTACATAATAGACACGCGCTCGTGGCCTAGTCGAACCCTAGTGATTAGAAACTATCACTTAATAAAACTTTGCATCTGAAAAAGGTACTAACTATCACTTTTTTATATTCGACACTTACATAATAGACACGCGCTCGTGGCCTAGTCGAACCCTAGTGATTAGAAACTATCACTTGTTTAAAGCAACAACAGGCGCGGTCAGGTGCAGGATGGGTGACTGTCCCGTGACTACAGCCAGTGTCATTTCTCCGAACGCTTCCGTGATTCGCAAGGCACGTTAAGCCGTTGGTGCCGGCTGTCATGTATTGGCAGTCGTTAAGCCATGTCAGAGGCCCTATAGGCGGCTTGATATCGTCCGACAGTAAGGCCCGCCACTGTCTTACACCAACCACCAACCTGGACTTGACCCCCGTGGTGGAGTATCTAACAGGAGTGCCTAACCTTCCTGCGATGCAGAAAGAGACCCGTGCCCCAGCAGTAGGGAAATATAAGGGTTGATGTCGATAATAGACACAATAAGATCTAGAACAAACTAAATTTAAAACTGACAATATTTGTAAAAAAACGACCTGCTCGTATAAAAATAAAAACTAAAACATAAAGAGGTCTGTCGACAACAAACATTATTGACGTGTTTACAGAATTGTATTTTTTTAGGGTAACCCGATTTAATTAAATAGAATACCTAGATTGCTTTATAAAAAAAGTATTATTTATAAAAAATCGAGCAAAGTAAAATTTTGTAAAGCCGGCTTCCGAGAGAAAATTCTCTAATAGACCGGCTTTAACTCCGCCTTGAGAATGTTTAAGTGGAATTGATATTTTTATAAATAAGACTGGAACAGCCTTATTTACAAAGACGCAATTCCTTGAAAGACCCCAAAAACTAAAACTAAAGTAGTCATAAGTGGAGATTTTACAAGGACAATATGTAACCACATATTAAATACATAGACCCAAAAGAGTGCTTTAAAGGGATCATAAAGCCTTATTTACAAAAACACAGTTCTCTAAAATACTCCAAAACGCTAAATAAAATTGTCTGAAGTGAAGATTAGAGAGGCAAAGATGTAAAATGCGTAATCAACATTAAATAAACAGGCTGTAAGGAGTGCTATAAAGGAATAGTGTTCTTATTATTAAGGCCATAAAACTTAGTAACAAAAGGTGTGCCTGTTAATACGTTCTTCAACACATATTTGTTAAGAGCATATTGGAAAATCCGTAATACGTAATTCGCTGACGAAATTACGCTCTCTTAATTTAGACCGTTTTTTATTACAATACGATATTATTGCGGTATCTTTATGAGTATCCAAATAAATTAAATACTAACTTTATTATTTCTTCTTTCTACCTTTCGTTCTGATATTAATTCAAAAATGACTGTTTCTTTCATTAAATTACAACTGGATAAACATACTAGAGGCCTTATGGGCGGCTTGATAACTTCTGACAGTAAGGCCCGCCACTGTCTTACACAAACCACCAACCGGGACTTGACCTTCGTGGTGGAGTATGGCCTAACCTTCCTGTGATGCGGGAGGAGACCCGTGTCCCAGCGGTGGGGACATACAAGGGTTGATATCGAAACTTACTAGGTTTTTTGTGGGAAGAGTCCGACCAGGTTTCTTATATCTTTAAAAATCGACCAAAACAAAACTGTAAATACTCGTGAATAGATTGTTATATTAATATGAATTTCTGACTTTACTTTCCGCGTTATTAACAACTACCTGTTTCTCGCGACTTCGTTCGCGAACAAACATTCATATGTATTTTTACGAGCTATATTCTATCTCTGTGCCGAATTTCATAACAATCGATTCATCCGTTCTGACGTGATTAAGTAACAAACCTCCATACATTTACATTTACATAGAAGCACACACATTGCTTCTGACCCCATACTAGGAAACCCTGTGTCGTGGAAATCAAAAACAATGACATCACAAACATGTAAACATCCAAGACCTGGGGTTATTTTTGTCTCCAGTCGGGATTCGAACCCGGAACCTCTTGCATGGTAGGCACATGCGCTACCGCTACGCCACAGGGATCGTCACATATTTTGGCGTTAGATTATAAGTAAAGATAAAGATTACAATTGAAAAAGAAATATTGTGTTGGTTTGGTCATACGGAGAGGATGAAGGAAGAACTATTGTTGAAAGAAGTTAATACTCCTTCTCCACTTCATGCTGTAAAATCAGTAGAGCCGTTTGACATCGTCGTGTTTATGAGAAAATGTACATACCTAATTTTACTATTTTTATTTTTAATGCACTAACCCGTGCTAAGGACAATTTTAAAAAACCTATTTAGAGGCTAAAAATCCACCCATGCTGGGATTCGAACCCGCGACCTCTGGCTATCCGTGCCAGCGCTCTTCCAATTGAGCTAATGGGCGACTCACCGGCATCAGTGAAATTTCGAACCTCTTTAGACTATTCTCTGTATTACGTACAGGTAGCGACATTTAGCTTAAGTAAACTGCATACCTGATTTGTTTTGCAGTCCGCTAAAAGCCACGAACTGCTTAAATGGCCTCCCCATGGAGACCCTTGATCACTCCTGCACAAAATGATACAAGCGGCCAGTTATTAATTGTTCTCTGCTAATAGAAAACTGTCAAAAACTGGAGGGCATTCGTTTCGTCCTCCATTAGTCGGGTCTAGTCAGCAAAAATGTTGCACGTCGACCGCATATTTCGACCCCATTTTATTTAACTAAGGCACTAACATCTACATGTATCATCGTATGACAAGGCAATTTAGGTTAGTAATTTTATTTACTTATTTTAGTTAGGAGTATCGTTTCACCGATTATTTTACCCCACGTCATCTAAATCATTTAAATTTCCTAAAGTTATCACATTATCATGACCGATGATATCTAAAACATATGTATTGAAAGGGTAGTAAAACACTACCCAATTTTTATTTCTGTCGTTTTCTGGAAAATAACCCCAAAAATAAGACCTCGAGGTCTAGAAAACAGAGATGTTTGCGCTGGCTATTTCCTCATTATTTCAGAATTTAAAAATCACTACCAGCACAGTACAAATAAAAACCACCAG
Source organism: Yponomeuta sedellus (assembly GCA_934045075.1). NCBI lineage: Eukaryota > Metazoa > Arthropoda > Insecta > Lepidoptera > Yponomeutidae > Yponomeuta > Yponomeuta sedellus. The sequence continues at coordinate 2,312,072 of OW203722.1, read as the reverse complement.
TGCAGATTCTAGATTCTATAAGTTTTAAAAGGGAAAATTAAAAAAAAATAGTAATATAAAAAATGGTACACATTTTACACGTTTTCTTAAGAACTTTTGTTTCATAAACTCATAATATACCTACGCAGTAAACTTATTTCTGTTTGCAATACCTTAACAATATTTGAGTCGCAAGACTAAAAAACATCACAATTTCTTACTATGTTTATTGTTCAGCTGTCGTAGGTAAATCTAATTAATAGAACCACTAGACGATTTAGGTTAAGTGAAAAAGTGATAAATTAAAGATCAAAACTTGAAACCTTATGGGAACATAACGTCAGCAGCGGGGAATATCTCATTCGATATTATTTTTACCCTCGACTTGCTCGTTATTGGCTGAAATTAATAGCCTTTTGAGCGCACCGCTGTTAATTAATTCTGTGGCCAAAGCGTACGTTGTTACGGTATTGTAAGCCTTTCCCGCACTCTGAATTTTGCTATATTAAGTGCCTTATTTTTGGTTTCAGTTTTTACTGAAATTATAGACAGATAACTTATATGATTTTAATATACCTGTGGCGCTGTGAAAGAAAACTGTTATTGATAACTTTTATAACTTGAAATTATAAAATTCATCTCACAATATTTCAGTAATTACAAATTATCTACTAATGGCAGTAGTTTTGACCAAAATGGAGCGTCAAAGAAAATATTGTATTAATTAACCAAAATGACCTCTTTTCAACTTAGAAAATGTCAGGAGGAAAAGTTAAAATGTCAAAAAGAATTAACTATGCATTGAGTGTCTTAAGGTCTGCAAAATCAAAATTTGTCAGTCTAGTTCGAGGTTCCCCTGTATAAAAGATAGATTTACGGGCAATTTGTAAAAAAAAATCCTGAATATTTCCAAAAAACACTGGCTAGTCTTTGGTGGAGATTTTGCAAGGAAAAGACGTAACCACAAATTAAATAAAACTCCTCTAGGAGCGTTTTAATGGAATCTTGTTTTTGTAAATCAATGTCCCCGGGGCACGGGTCTCTTCCTGCATCGCAGGATGGTTAGGCTTTACTCCACCATGAGGGCCAAGTCCGGGGTGCTGGAGATTGTAAGACAGTGGCGGGCCTTACTGTCAGAAGTTATCAAACCCCCCGCAAGGCCTCTCACATGGCTTAACCACTGCCATTACATGACATTTTAATAAATAAACCTGTTGAACTCTTGAACGTCTCTCTTTTGCTCTCAATCTCTTTCATTTTCGTAAATCAGGTTCTACACAAACGTACAAAATTATAAAGTACATTATTTTCACCAATAGTACCTAATTCGAAAGCGAGAAACCTAGGTTTGATTCCCAGTGCGTGCATATACCAATGACTTTGTCTTCTATGTTATGCACATTTGTGAAGTTATAGCAGCAATACCACTCGCTAACTGTGAAGGAAAATATCGTGAGGAAACCTGAGAACTACGTTCATAAACCTCAGCGCTTGAAATTGCCAACCGGCGGTGGTCACGCGTGGTAATTAAGCCTATACTTGTTCTCTGAGAGACGGCCCACATAACATTTATATTTGGTTTTAATAACAAAAATATGCGCTCGTGGCTTATCAAACCGAGTGATTGGAATCAATCACTTGAGTTAAGCAACAACAGGCGCGGTCAGGTGCAGGATGGATGAACGTCCGGTGACTACCGCTAGTGGCATTTTTCCGAGCGCTTCGGTGCTTCGAAGAATATCATATCATATCGCATATCGCCTGCATACAGCATATCGAATGAAAATATATTATGGTCTTAGGAACTCGTCAGGCGACAAAAGAACTGGTAGCCTCGGCCTGTGCATATTTTTTTTTTTTTTTTTTATTAAATATGTCTTTATTTCCTCCGACATGGGGATCGGAGACTTTTCAAACCAAGGAGTTATAGTTACTACTTCTTTTTTTTTTGCATATGCACCGTTCGTGGGACGCATGCACTTGGAGACTGAGATTGGACGACTCATTCTTATATAATACTTATTTGTCCTGTACAGCGTGAATAACCTATATTGGCTTAATCAAATCAAATTAATATATACACACAATTCGGATTGCCTGTGCATATTAGGAACTCTCCCCAAAGTTTTCTTATAAAACTTATTCTAAATATGAAAATACGATGAACCATTCATTGAATTAGTAACAGTTTAGGCCCCGCTTATCCCCAGGGAGTACCTGTGGTGACTAAGCCCATCTCTCTCCAAGAGAACTATTTTTTTTTTTATTAGTATTTATTCAAGACATTTACAGAATACTATTTAAATACAAAAAAAACCTTCACTGAAACCTGTACAGGTTTATCTGTGAGGTGAGTTACTCGTTTTTTTAACTTAAGAAGTGTTGTTTATATATTTACGTTTTATAATAAACTAGCAGTGCCCCGCTGTGTTACACGTGGTTTATCGGTTTTCAAGTGTAAATAAGATCTTTCCCGCAGTAAAACGTAGCCTATGTACCCAGGTAATGGCACCTGGTAACTTCATACCAAATTTTATAAAAATCGCTCCAGCCATTTAGACATGAAGAAGTAACAAACATACACACTCACAAACTTTCGCCTTTTTAATATTAGTGTCATGTGATGTGACGTGATAATCGGTATTAGACCCGTTTAATACATAGGCTGCTACTTATGTATGCGGAATCTGGGATTCCAATAATTTTAAACGCAATTTCTGACCTACATGGTCAAATTCGTTCTTTTTTCAAATACTGGCCGCTAATATTTATCTCTTATATAGGTACGATAGTGTTTTGTTTTTGTTGGGTTTAAAATGTCATACCGCTGAAAAAATGGAACTCACTCGTGAAAATATTCGTGCTATGATTTATTACGATTTTCGACGTGGTTTAACGCAACAACAGTGCGTAGATCAATTAACTTCGACTTTTGGTGGTGAAGCTCCATCAAAAACGACTGTGTATCACTGGTTTAGTGAGTTTAATCGCGGGCGCAGTAAGCTCACGGACGAAGTTAAAGAAGGTCGCCCGAAATCGGTGGTTGTGCCACAAAATATTGAAGCTGTGCGAAAACTAATAATGCAAGACCGCCATGTTACGTATTGCGAGTTAGAGGCTATTCTGGGCATATGTATGATGAGCATTCATAGGATATTACATGAACATTTGTCTGTAAAAAAATTTGTTCGCGTTGGATCCCGCACAACTTAACTCAGGATCAAAAAGATGCTCGCGTCGAATGGTGCAAGAAAACCTTAAAAAAATTCAACGGAGGCGACTCAAAATTTGTTTATAATATATACACAGTTGACGAATCCTGGATCTACGCGTACGATCCCGAAACTAAACAACAATCAACAGTTTTGGTGTTTCAAACTGTGTGTGTGTGGCTGGTGCAAAAAGCACTGTAAAGCAAATGGTGGCCTGCTTTTTTGGTATTAATGGCCTTGTGGCTACAATACCACTGGAGAATCGCAGAACGGTTAAATCGGAGTGGTAAACGACCATTTGTTTGCCGGAAGTATTTGAAGAAATACGCCAAAAGAACCAGCGACGCAGAATCATACTTCACCATGACAATGCCAGCTGTCATACATCTCAGGAAACAAAAAGTACATTTTTGGATGGTCAATAAATAGAATTGATGGGTCATCTACCGTAGAGCCCTGATTTGGCTCTTAATGATTTCTATTTATTCTCAAATGTAAAGAATAAATTACGTGGTCAACGATTTTCGACCCGTGAAGATGCCGTAGATGCGTTCAAACAGCATGTTTTGGAAATACAGTGGAAAATACAGTAAAATCAGAGTGGAAAAAGTGTTTTACAAATTGGTTTCATCGAATGCAAAAGTGAATCGATCATAGTGGAGAATACTTTGAAAAACAATAAAAGCATATTTAGCCGTATACATTTGTTTATTTTTTCCATTCCGCATACATAAGTAGCAGCCCTCGTACGCAATACGCAATAAGCCCGTCAATTGTACTCTGTATCTTTACATGTTTTAAATATGTGCTCTGGTGTACAATATACCTAGTAGATTGCTTAGCGAGGGTAGAAAACATCAATTCCCGGGGTATTTTGGCGGCTATAGTCCGAGTAGGAATTGATTCTTTTACGCGTGTTAAACACTCTACTTTTCATTTCGAATATGAGGAAAATAAAAACTCATTTTTAACATTCAAATCTTAGCATAAAAGATTATTACCTATTTTTTTGAATTCCGTCACAGATACTATAACAGATTAGTACTCGCCAATTTAAGTAGACTTTTAAAATTTTAAATATGGAACGCGTCTTATTCCGCTCTAAGAAGTTTGCGCTAAATTCACACTGGCTGGTTAGAAACTCACATGGCCGCAGCATTTTTTTTTAATAAGTTTATTTGTTTAAAAAGCCTATTTATTACAAGAACTCTTCACAACTGACAGTATAGTTCTATTTTTACCCGACTGCAGCGAAGCCCAAAAGGAGGGTAATGTGTTTAGTGCGTATGTATGTATGTATGTATGTATGTATGTATGTAAGTATGTCCGATTCTATGTTCCCTCATAACTCCTTAACCAATGGTCAGATTTTGTTAAACAAGGTGTCATTCGATTCGGCATCCTTGCGCGGGTGTCATAGGCTATATAAAATCATAATTATGCGATCAGAACCGTGACGAAAAATAAAATTCGTTAAGAAGCTTCGTTAAAGTACAGCTAGGAGCCACTAGATGGCGCTGTTATATTTAGTTTATTGAATTCGAATACTAATTTTATTGAACTACCCCTAACAGGTGTGAAATATATAAAACAGAATTTTGCGGATGACGTAGGTTACATAAAATCAGCATTAATAGAGAACCAACGGAACAAAAAATAACATTTACTTCTAAGCAATTAAAGTACCACTTTTAGCCACTTGATGGCGCTGCGCTGCTGCTTTTATTTATTCTAATACATGTGTATACATAATTTTGGCTTTGGTCTACATGTAAACAAACCATTTATAGAATCGGTACAAATGCGGAAAGAAATAATTCCTATAAAGTGGTTTGATCCTTCTAGATCATTCATTTTATAAAAAAATATAATTTTGTTTAACTACGCCTAACACGTGCAAAGTATTTAAAAGAGAATTTTCCGGGTGTCGTTGATTACATTAAATCAGCATTAATAGAGAACAAACGCAACACAAATAATATTCACTTCTAAGTAATTAAAGTACTGTAGCATTAGTTCCTCTACCCAACCACAGATGGCGCTGTTTGTGTTCTAAATTGCGGTATGGTTTTGTCCGAAGGCCCTACATAATATTAAACAAAATTGGATAGTATTTGAGCGCTTGCGAATCACTTCGGCCAATACCGACTGTCCACTAATAATTGGCACGACTAGTGACGTAGGTAATATACCTCGCTTTGCGCTGTGGTGCGAGTAGTACAGTTACTAATCCGTAATCCTTAGTAAGTATCATATTGCTTCAATAAATAGATCCCTAAGTACGTGCTGTCATGCTGCAACAACGTTTCTCTTCTTGTCTGCTGAAACCCTGTCCTACAGTACCACTTTTAGCCACTAGATGGCGCTGGCATATATTTATTCTAGTACATGTATAAATTTACATAATATTAACTTTGCTCTACATGTAAACAAACCGTCTATAGAAACGTTATAAGTGCTGAAAGAAATAATGCCTATAAAGTGTTTATTTCTTTCTACGCCATTCGTTTATAATTTAAGAAATATCAACCTCATAGAGGGTAATAATAATAATACATTACTGCAGAGGCCGAGAAGTAAGGGATTGCTGGACGAGTTTGGGATAGACGGCCGAGTCGTAGACGAAGCCGTCTAGAACGAGTCCTGCAATCCCTGTTCCGGCCGAGGATTGTATAATGATTTTCTCAAACAATGCGAGGAAATATTAATATTAAAATAATTACTAGGTAATTAAGAAATGATAGTTTGGTTTGCCGCCTTTTTATTTTTTTAAATACACTAACATATTTGAGCACCATGTTTAACCGCACAAAAACCAATACCATAGATTGTTTTTTTTGTTAATCTAAGTATGCTTACATAACTTAGTAGGTGGTTGGCTGTATGTAATTTTTCCTTGGTCAGTTTACTTTTAGTAAGTAAATTTAAAAAGTTAGAGCAGCGGACGGTAATGGATTTTCATACTTACTTTACTGGCTTAGGCCAGTAAAGTGAGGCGGGAGCCATAAAAGAGAAACTTTGTGGCTTTATTTCATGGTAATTAACACAAACATTTCTGAGCATGTTTGAGAAAAAATAATGAATTTCTTAACACTGATATTAATTTCCTACTGACACTTAGACCAAAACTAACTGAACAAAATATATAAAGTGTAGCATGTAACTCCTTTTCCCCTGTGCGGTCATAGTCAGACAAGCTGGGTTCAAAGAAGAAACTATAAATGATAAAAAAATATTTGAACGCTCTCACTGGTAACCGAAGACGGATCCTCCATGACCTCGTATCGTAGGACCCATGAAATTTTAAAAAATTCTAGCTCTATTCATCTTAACGAATTTTATCTCGTTTCCTCCGAAAATAAGATTATGATTTTGTGTTAGGTTTCCTGTTCACTTGTGAGACCAAAGATTGCTTATCTACACCTAAATATTCAGTAAAATTTTTCAATGCTTTAGGGGGCCACCTCAAGATGAATTTGTTATAGTTTCATTTTAATACCGGTAATATTTTGGCATTCAGAAAACCAAGATTTTGTATGTCTCCACGCCCATGCCACAACTCTAAATAACTACGCCAGGCCGAAGGCCGAGCCCCATCATGCGGGTGCGAGGAAACTTGCCGCGATGAGGTTGAAGGCCGAGTTCAATACAGGTCGCGGCACGGCCGAAGGCTGTGAAGCGGGCTAGAGGAATACTCCCACGGCGATTCCAAATGCTGAGCTCTATTTACGCTGATGCCAAATGGAGAGACTATTAGCGCGGCCGAAGGCCGCGACAGTTACTTAAAGTTGCTGTTAGGAGGAAACCTGTCGCGCCTTTGTACAGGCCCCGGCTGAAGGCTCAGACCATTTATGTTCCCATTTAAAAGTCCTTATTCTAAGAAATTAGCGAGACCGAAGACTGGGCCCAGCAATGCAAGCACGAAGAATTCTACTCTGGAGATGTCGAAAGCTGAGCGCCGTTCAGGTCGAAGAGGTAATTCGTGACTATTCCAGTCCCCACCTACAATCGTTAACATTAAATAACTTGGTGCAGTGGAGCGTTTTTAGGCTACATAAAAAACAGACAATTTATGTAAGGATAATAAAGAAAAAAATCTGTCGTTTCCTTTGCAAATATTCTAGATAGTTTAACACCATTAGACCATATTCATTATACTAGCTAAAAAATATCGTACGATATAATTTTTTAATGCAGGCAGGTGGTACCTATGACTATATCAAACAAGTATATCAGTAAAAATATTTATGATTTGCCGCGACATGTCCATTGTCGAACAAAAGAAAATAAAGCAATAAACTAAAATTCATTTAGGACATAAAATAATATAACGATTTAAAGCATGTAAACAGAACAGATGGACCTTTAAATTTTATCGTTTTACTGAGTCACTAAAAGGTCAAAAATAAAAAAAATATTTTAAAAAAATAAAAGAACCCGACTGCAGTGATAAATCAACTGAAAGGGAAAAAATAAGATAATTTTATTTTCAAATGCTAATGTCGAATCAGAAGAGTTCATGCTGCTTTACTTGAGGGACCAAATAATATAACTTTATAAGCATTATTTGCTCAAACTGTTGCATTTATTATTTTGTATAAAATGATGCAGTCGGGACCCATTACTGTTTGTTTAAAGTCCTCTAATGGGTCCCGACTGCCTCATTTTATATAAAATAATAAATGCAACAGTTTGAGCAAATAATGCTTATAAAGTTATATTATTTGGTCCCTCAAGTAAAGCAGCATGAACTCTTCTGATTCGACATTAGCATTTGAAAATAAAATTATCTTATTTTTTCCCTTTCAGTTGATTTATCACTGCAGTCGGGTTCTTTTATTTTTTTAAAATATTTTTTTTTTAAAGTTCATTCCAGCCCTTAGGTGGGAAGTAATTTGTATGAGCTTTACCCTCCCTGTGGAGGGAAGCAGCATTTTCCACCCAATAATCAGAGCAAAACAACACTACTTTCCGAATATGAGAAATCTTATCTTATCTATATAACTTTGTATGAGCATCGTGAGTCATTAAGAAATACTAAAGAAGCCTATGTTGGTAAGCAAAATAACTAGTGTAATAAAATAACCACTTCGTATTATTTTCCACTTTTTATTGTTAACTTGTAGTAAATTTAAAAACCTATTTAGAGGCTAAAAATGTTGCGGGTTCGAATCCCGGCATGGGTGAAATTTTTAGCCTCTAAATAGGTTTTTAAATTTGTTCCTTAGCACGGGTTAGTGCATTAAAAATAGTGTAATCATGTGGGTACAGTGATATCGTTCCGATGTTAAACCTAACTGCAAAGTAGGTAGTCGGGGCTGTAAGTAATGCAATTTGCTTAAGTCAGATGTCGCTGCCTGTACGTAATACAGAGAATATTGTAAAGAGGTTCGAAATTTCACTGATGCCGTGAGTCGCCCATTGGCTCAATTGGTAGAGCGCTGGTACGGATAGCCATAGGTTGCGGGTTCGAATCCCGGCATGGGTGAAATTTTTAGCCTCTAAATAGGTTTTTAAATTTGTTCCTTAGCACGGGTTAGTGCATTAAAAATAAAAATAGTGTAACTTGTAGTAATTAACGTACTTATAATTTACAAGCAACGATACTTCGGTACACATCCGGACGTAACGACGGCGTCAGTGAGAATGCCCCTTCCAACCAAGCGTTAGCCTTTTTTATACTAGATAGTGTTGCCAGTGTTTGGATTTAGAAACGGGTATAATTGTTAAAACGTGGCTAAGAAATATTTAAAATTATTTACCTTGACTTTATTTTTCAAAGTACCTAACACCTAACAATAAAGCTTAAGCGGACCTATCTGCAGTGCAATGTTTGATTTTTTACCGCCAATGTTGGCCATCGCCAAACTCTATTAAAAACGATATTGGATGCAGTTTAATTACCGCTGGACAAACATTTGGGCAGCTCTTCGGAGCCTCGCCGCCGGCTAAATGAAAATCACTGGCCGATTTTGTTTAACAAGCTGCGGCCACATTGGAAGGGGGTTTAGTTTGCACTTGTTCTTGTGGCTATAAATAAACACTAATTGGCAGCCAACGAGCTTCGCCATCAAGAGGACAAAGTGATAAATAAAATTCAATGTTCGTCATAATATTAGTAGGTCTCCGAGTACTGAATAATGGGTATAACTTGTGTGTACTAATAAAATTATGAATTTATAACTAAATCAAAATCTAATTTATTATTAGCCGGTTTGTGAACTGTGAATTTCACTAAATAAATACTGAAGTTATACATTATACATTTTACATACTGGCACATACATTGCTTCTGGCCCCACACTAGGATACCCTGTGTCGTGGGAACCAGAAACAATGACATCACAAACATGTAAACATCCAAGACCTGGACTTTTTTTTCCAGCGGGGATTTGAACCCGGGACCTCTTGCATGGTAGGCAGACGCGCTACCGCTACGCCACAGAGGTCGTCAAGTTATTTTCTTTTTAATGCACAAACCCGTGCTTGCTCATGGTTGGGTTTGACCGGTCCGCTACCGCCGCTATTTGAGTTGAATAGGTATATGACTTATCGGCTGTCGTCGATAGATGGCAGTCGTTAACCCAAGTCAGAGGCCTTAGGGCGGCTTGAAAACTTCTAACAATAAGACCAGCAACTAGTCTTGCAAGCCTCCACCAATCTGGACTTGGCCCCCGTGGTAGAGTATGGCTTATACCTTCCCGTGCCCCTCGGTGGGAACATAATGTTTTTTTAATAATGATGAAATACTTCATTCATCATTACACCGTTCTGTAACGCTCTTTGCTGAAATGTTCGAAGCACCAGCACTACAGTTAAGTATTTACTTGGCAAAATTCTTAGTTCAGGAACTGGCCCTAATATTGATTAAATGAGATACATTGTGATTCACCTTAGTTAAGTTAGTGACTGAAAGTAAGTTAATATTGATACACAAACGAAAACTATCACTATGAAGTTTTAATTTACACAATCATGTTTAAAAACAATACTCGAACTTAGAATATTTTCGGTGCTTAATCGCGTAGTAATTTATTGCTATTTTAGCTCGACGTTTCGATGACGTTACAGTCATAGTGGTCATTTAAAATATGTTATAACAATACTTAATTTAGGTTTGGTACAAAGAAATGTATGCATTAGTTATTCTCGAGTGAAGACCACGAACTGTCAAACGCAGCGTAGGACTTCCAGCGGCTCGCTGGGCCGACAATCTTAGGCGCATTGCTGGCATTGGCTGGATGGTTGTAGCCTCAGATCATAGAAAGTAGGAGATATGCCCTAGCCGCGAAATAAGTCCGGTACCGCTGTCGCCACTTTTGAATATGTGTGCGTTTTCATTACATGCACAATATTGTAAATATAAGGTTCACGCACACGTCTGTCCAGTCATTTACTAGCGTTCTAATCTTTTAATTGGTTCGCACACTATGAAAAACAATTGTACGAATACACTCGTACACGTAAACAACAGCGTCGGTGAACTCCTTAGGGATGGAACACTCTATCAAATAATACATCTAAATGGGATGGAACACTCTATCAAATAATACAAACAAAATTATCCGATGACAGGTTATTCATTTATTAACAGTATACTTCGTGTTGGGATGATACAAAAAACAGAGCATGTTAAATTTACAAAAACAATATTACTAAAACAAATAATCCTATTTTAATTTACTGTCCTGTGAAATGTAAATATTTATTAAATAAGTGTCTTTTTGTCAGTATTTGTGGCTTCAGTATATGATAAAGACGCAAACTTGGCTTTCTACTGATATAGAATTTGATTATTTTGATAATGATGATGACTCCTGTACTGTATATTAATACGATATGTTAAATTTGTTGGACAGAACACCACTGAAGCATACTTGGTAGTGACTCTGTCCGGAAAGCTAGGTCTTCTGGGTTTAAATCCTGGTAATGGAAAGAACTTATATTTGTGTGAAGAGCATGTCCACGGTCAGGGACGCATTTGTACCTGGATCTTGGATATTTCTTTGTATTTTATTTATTATATGAATCCCAATGTAACGTGAAATGCACTTACATTACCATTTAGAAATTGGCTTTAAATATTGGTAACTCTGTTAGGACTCTGTAAATTAACAGCAGTTTTTGTTGGGTGAAAGAATGAAGTGCTGACTTTTTAAGAATACAATAGCAATTACTTTCTCATTCTCTGAAAATAATTCACCCAGCTATATAAAAAATAGAATTAACACATGTATAAACTCGAAAAACAACCATTTTTCTGAAGAAATTGCCACTTGTCTGAGTAACAGCGATATATTGGAAATCAGTAGCCACGCTTGGATTATAAGGATTAAGTAAAGAATATGTTTATGGCTGTGATTGAAATGTATCATGGGCCTGTAAATAAAGTAACTTCCTAATTAAAAATACAGTAAATAGGAAGAATTTTGTAAGCTTGTCAAAAAAAAATTCAATGACACTTTCGAAGCATATATAGATTAAAAAATAAAATCAGCATCCGACTGAAATCCTACAGAGAATATTTTCATTATCGTCATCATTCAGCCACAAGATATCCACTGCTGGACATAGGCCTCCTCCATGGATTTCCAAAAAGACCAGTTGAAAGCGGCTTACATCCAGCGTCTTCCTTCGACTAGGATCTTGGAGGAGATCTTCTCTCCATCTTGTCGTCCGACGGTGCACTTGCCGATATGACATATAAGCAAGTACCGACATACCATATTGTAGTCTCCATTCGAGAACTTGTCGGATCTAAAATGGTAAATAAATTATTAAAACACTGAAAATGCTTTAACTTGTTTTTCATTACATAATCGAATTTCATTTATAACAAAACGCTCATAAAAAATTAAATATATTAGACTATGATTTAGTACCACAACCACATCACCTGATTTGTTTCTTTAGAAACAATTTCTTTTGGAGAGTTATGCGTCGTCCATATGAAATGAAGATTAGAATAAAGTGATAATTGAATATTCTAAACCATGTAAAATTTTATCGTGATTTTAAATATACTGGTATCTCAACCTTTATGGAACTCGTTATTACTGGTATTTTCAAAGTAGGAACTGCCCACGGAAATATTTTTTCCCCCACTTTAGCATCTGGAAACACTTCTCTGTAAAATAGATGGAGCAAATGGTACTTTATTTGAGAGGAAATCAGTTATACCCTCTGTATTTTGATCCATTTTTTTTTCCTATTTTTCTTTATCTTTATTAGAAACTTTTTGAAATACATGATCGAAACTAGGCCTGTTTTTAATAAGACAAAATCCTTCTACTAAAATAAAAGCTTCCTTAGCAACGCAAGCTGAAGTCTACGCAGATGGAGTCGCGGGCAATAGTCGACGATAAGACTAGATACCTAGTCTTACAATAATTGGTTCTAGTAATTTTGGAAGTCTGGACGAACGGTTATAAATGCCTCAATAATATCGATACTTAATCAGTCTGAAAAGAAAGGAACTACCCCATCACTATGTCTCCAGCTGACCTACTGGTGAATTTGACATTTCGCGGCAAATACATGCGGCCGTACCTCGAAACATCGCATTGAACAATGATCAGTTTTGCGTTACGGTTCACTGCGCGCTGGCTTTTCCTAGTTAGCAAACCTCCACGAAAATCCTATATAGAAACAGCAGTGGAGTAACTACAATGTAATAAATACGTCCCATTTATGTTCTTAGTAATGTGATGCACATTGCACATAAAATTATTATAATTATGATTTTTCGTAGTTTAGAAGACGAATATAGTGAGTAAAATAGGTTTACCGGTGAAAAGACACTCCCCTGTTTTTGAATAGCATGTATCACAGTGATTTCTGCAGGTAATCACTGCGCAATTAGGCATTTTTCTCAGATGTTACTACGACGGCTGGCGCGAAGCGATTGACGGCCATATTTTAAAGTTTCGCAGAGGTTAGCCCAAATGGGCTAACGTTGGGCGACAGTGCCACGCCCACAAGGCACTTCTCCTTATTTTTGTGTTCTGAGGTTGTAGCCGAGGACGAAGGGTAGTGGGGAAGACATATGACCTGCAGTGGGCAAACACAGGCTGATTGACCGATTAACTAGACAGTAGATAGATAAATAGACAGAAAAACTTTATTGCAATACCAAAAAAAGAATAGTAAGATAAGATAAGAATACTCTTTATTGTACACCGGGAAATTGATACAGAAACAACAGATATAGAAGATAAGGCGGCCTTATTGATAATAGCAATTTCTTCCAGGTAACCTAAAATAGTATTATTATTAAATCGTAGTATTATTATTTTAATTCTTTACTGCACTAATTACATGAATAAATGTACAAGGGCGTGCCTAATGCAGGAAGCATTCTCCTCCAGCAAACCTTTGGTGTTGAAGAGACTGGCGAAGGGTAGTGCAAAAATACAACTTGTAAATAGATCAATATAAAAACATGGTTATAAAACACTCTGACAGTATTAAGTCTGAATAACCCCAAGACAGATATATATTCAGACTGTCAGTCTATCAGTCTGACAGTCTGACAGTCTGAATAGCCGGCAGATGCTGGATGCGGCAAGCTGAAGACAGGGCGCTATGGCGCTCATTAGGGGAGGGCTATGTCCAGCAGTAGACTAATATAGACTGAAGAAGAAGAAGCCCCAAGATCTCCTTATAAATAAACATATTCCACTGATCTGTTAATAGAATTTGGCTGGTTACCTTGACGATTTACTCCGTATCGTCCCAAGTTAGACAACCTATGAAATTTTACTAGAAGGAAAAAAATAAACTTTTCCAACTTCCGTCCCTCATTCATGATTCCTCGTTACAGCTGAAAACTCTAGTCTATCAACAGAGACAATCGCGATAATTCGGTTCAGATCCCTTTACAAAGGCGTGGAGGACAGAGCGGAAGGCACAGAAGTAAAACAACGAAAGTTCTGCGGGATGTGTGAACTTGTGACACACGATGTGTGTAAGATCAATGTGTGGTCTAAGGACAACAGATAGCTGCAAGCCTTTCTTTAAAAAACTCCAAGTACTAACTTTACCATCGTTATATATATGTGAGATAGCAATTTTTGTTCAAACAAACCAGGGTCGATTTGCGATGCGATGTAAATGGACGTAATCAACGAGATAACACACAACTTTGTCTAAATTTGGCTCACACGGCACTTATGAGCAAAAGTGTATTTTGTATGGCGCCAAAAATATTTAATAAAATTCCATTGTCAATCAAACATCTAAAATTAAGTATATTTAAGAAAAAGCTCAAGAATATACTAATAGACAAATGTTATTATACAATCAATGAATTTCTTGCTGACAAATTGTAAATTTAATGTAACCATATCATTTCGACATTTAATGTATTCTGTATTCACATTACCCTTATCAATTACTGTAACATAATTTGACATTAATGTATTATTTGAGACGCACATTTCAATAAGATTCAGCTTAATTTTTTTTTTTTTACGACCTACTTAAGATGTACCTGCATAAGATATAGACTACTTACTGTTATTATTTGAATTAAGATAAGCTCAACATTTGTATGCCGAAATGGCAAAACACGAAGATATTTATTATATTGTACGATCTGCATGTTTGTAATACTCGTGTTTATACAAATAAATCGAATTGAATTGAATTGAAGTAATTGAGTGAGGTCCTTTGGAATAGCGACGCGAGCGAATTCAACTCGACCCGGCGACACCAATAACAGTTCATAGTTCATTTATTTCGAAAACAACATGCAATGTGTGCGATCCCCAAAAGCTATCTTAAAACTAATTAAAAACTAATACCTATATTGCATGTTAGTGCCTTATAAAAGTTAATAAAATTACATAATCAATAGTCTCAAATCAAAAGTTATGTCATACCAATGATGATCATCATAATTGTTACTTGATACAAATATTAACAAATATTTAGATGCAATATATTAGATCAATAATAGTTGTTCGCGCGAGAATCGAACGCGCGACGTAATCATGAATCTGTGGTCATTCATTCACCACTTATTCGTTCCGGTGCCGTCGCTCGTGCCGCCCGCTCGCTACTTATTTTATCCATCCATCCATCCATCACATTCGCACTGTGACATACGCGCGTGATAAGTGCTCGAATTCTCGTGAAGTGATAGACATTTGGTGACCAAGAAACTTTATCAGCTCAAAGAACAATATATTGACAATATTAGACTATAAGTGAACAGTGCAGGAGTGTTCTCCGTGCGCTGGACGCATCAACTCATCCATCACCGCTCATCATCTGCCCAACAGCTAAAGCGAGCCATCATCCACCATCACCAAGTAAGTCCATTCACTTCACCTCCCATTCCGCTCTCTCAACCAGCCCATCGTAATAGTGTACCAGTAGTAATATTACCAATAGTAATAGTGTACATTGACACTCTACAAACAGAATCTATAGTGATAAAATCATTTACAGGTTTTTAGTCTATGTAGTGTATTATTTGAATGAGGGCAGTACCATGTATGAGTTCTATATATTATAATAACTTTGTAAACTCTGTTAATTAAGGATTTTGAAAAGACTAAGTTTAGAGTTTTTTTCTCCAAAATGATCTAGACTCTGAAATGGACACCTAGTTTGACTTCTAACGTTCATTAAGCCAGTTTCTGCGCTAATGGGGAGTTTTTCTTTTTGAATATTAAAAAAAAGTAGTTCTCAAGAAGTGTGTAGATGGCGCTGAACTGAATACGTTACTAGCCGTGTCTTACGATTTGAGACGATTGATAATCATTGATTGACTAAATATTGTTATTTACATAATGTAAGTTTAGTTTTATGATCTCATAAATCCAAGAGAAATAATAAAAAAGTAATGTGGTTTTCCGTACTTTGCAGTAACTTACCAAGTTCAGCGCCATCTATCCAGCGACTGGGGAAGTATTTAGAAAACAATAAAAAGAAAATCCCTCATTTGAATAAACCCTTTTCATTTCATTTCAATCGGGTTATATCCTTCTGTGACTTAGGACTCAAGTATCACTGAAGTACATTGATTTGTCTTTTGTTTTATTGTCGAATCTAGCAAGATAGTTTGAATCAGGTGGTTTAAAAGTCTGAGTCCTTCATCGATTTTTCGATTCTTCTTTCTATTATTTCTTCTTTTCGCTTATTTCTTTATTCTGTTCCTCTCGCCGTCGAAGCTAGAGCTGTGGTTAGAATCGGGTTTATCCTTCTGTGATATAGGATCAGTGACATATCTGGAGCCAGCGAGGCGTAGCGGCAGAGACAATTGTTCTCGAAAGCGGCCCGACTAGTAATCTACTAATTAAAGGCATTGTTGGCCCCAGCTCCTGTGTAAAGTGGCCTAACTGATGTTTTGTTGCGTTTTTCTGACGGATCTGCTGTTGAGCGAAAAGATAGAAAGTCCTTGAGCGGAAAAAGGATTGTGTATGTGCAAGGCTTTGATGCTTATCTGCTGGATGCAGCAAGCTGAAGGCAGGGCGCTATGGCGCTCATTAGGGGAGGGTTATGTCCAGCAGTGGACTACATAATATAGCCTGAAGAAGAAGACTTCAGGATGTGGGCCCTCCTAATAGTTTTCCAAGCTTCACGGTATTGTGCCGACCGCATCCAGCGACTCCCCGCCTACGCAACCAGGCCCTAGTGTTTAGGACTTGCATAATTTTTCAACAGAATGATATAAGCACAACTTTGGTTGTTATTTACCTGAATTTGGTAGTTTACAAAGCAATAGCAGTACAATGTCATTCCAGAGGTATAACCCGCGCAAATTAAATAGGCATCACTCGCGAGGAAGATCGGATTGCGCGTGGCGCTGGGTTAAGTAGCACGGGATATACCATTGCAATTTGATTGGTTACTAGACAATCAATAGTGTGAATGAACTGACCATAACCGGACTTATATGAATCTATTGAACTATGCATTTAGAGACTCGCCCCCCAGGTCATCAGACCATCCGGTGGAGATGCTGCCAACGCTGCAACGTCCGGCCAGAACTTTTTCGCCCCAGCGGTCATCAGTTCTTCGGCCACCGACCGCCCACATAGTTATAATATGAACACAGCATTTTATAAGTGCACAGTTTGTAGGAGAATAATAATAATAAGATCGTATTTGTGTATTTGTGCATGTATTTTTTTATTCCTAAACTGTTTTGCCCTAATATGCTAGTTTCATATAGTTATAACTATGTTATGTATGCAACTTTAACATAAACATTCTTGTACATTTTTTTTTGAAGCAAGTAAGTACTTTACATTTTCTTACTTCTAAATAGCCGTTTTCGAAAAACTACATAAAACGGAAATATTTTCTATTTTAACTTATTTTACTGGAATCATATTTCATAAGTGCCACTGCAAAGAAATTTTTTGCCTGTCACAGTCACAAAAATCCCTCCATCAGTACACACGAGTGACAATACTGACTTTATTCAAGATAGTTTTAATCCCAATAGAGATCACTTTTAGTGATAAGGCCGCCGTCTGTACTCTTAGGTTAAGAAATTTCTGTGTAAGTTCCATTTTTATGTACAATAAAGTGTTCTCTATCTATCTATCTATCTATCTATCTATCTATCTATCTATCTATCTATCTATCTACCTACCTACCTACCTACCTACCTACCTACCTACCTACCTACCTACCTACCTACCTACCTACCTACCTACCTACCTACCTACCTACCTACCTACCTACCTACCTACCTACCTACCTACCTACCTACCTACCTACCTACCTACCTACCTATCTATCTATCTATCCAATACATACACAGACACAAAAACGGAACGCTAAAAATAAATTTATGTAAAATAAAAATAACTAAAATCAAGTTGCACCACTTCGTCACTGGACGGAGGCACTAGATTTGCCTAATTACCCAGTTGGACTGTCGCCTAAATTTGGTTCCTGACTGGGAAGCCTATTGTCGTACGTCACCGATCTTTAACTATCCTCCATTCCTGGTGCAAGTGGAAAGGCATTCTCGTAACTAATGTCAGTTTAGAACGGACCAAAAAAGTATTCGTATTTCAATTACGTAACAGCTGTAAGAACATTTTGGGGTATAGCATACAGTTTGTTAGCTTTTAGAATATACCTCGGGCTCTAGAGTAGGCTTCGGTTTTCGCCGAAAGCACACGAGTGTAAATACTACTTCCTGCTCTGTAAAGGCCTAGCAGCTAGCCGCAGACGAGAGACTACCCTCCGGGTACTTTTTTTTCTGTCAATATAGATCTTTAATTAATTGTATCGAATAACGCACACGAAAGACTAAAAGTACCCCCTAAAAAGTCCCTCAAGTTACCGAGGACATAAAGAGACCGGACTGGACAAAAGTTTGGTGTTATCTTTTAAAACGCCTTTTCTTTTTACTAAAAGCAATTTCTTCCAGACAACCATAGACGAAGACAAGAAAAAAATTAGAGACGGGTAGTCGATATTAGAGTCGGTGCAGTTTCAAAATATTCAAATTAGGAATTCAAAGTTAGTAATTCATGTAAATACATAAATATACATTTTGCAAATTATTCCTTATACTTATTAAGTAATAGGTTACATCTATACAAGAAAATTTGATTTGATATCTACCGCTTTCCCCCATAAAGTCAATTGAAAATAGAGTGCATAATTATGTTAGAGCATCGGCTTCAAAAAAGTCAATAGTTAAATTTTAAAAAGGATTGGATGATAGGCTCTGGGTTGGCGGTCATTAACCCTTAGTCATACGTTATCAAGGTGATAGAAATTTAAGGATGTATTTTTTTTCATTTGTGTTTAAATTGTGTTTCATTTGGGTTGCCTGATCTAAGCCTGGAAAGTACTGTACGGTCGATAAAAAATTAAATGACAATAATTTATTTGCATAGTTTAGTTACATGAGTGCATCCTGGCTCCCAAACTAGGATACCCTGTACTATATGGGTAGCCAGGCACTTTCGATTCAGGACTTTTTTTTGTTTTTAGCGGATAAAATATAACTTTTAGTAAGATAAGTAAGTTGTTCACAATGTTACGGCGGCTAAAGCTGCCACGCCGATCGTCCGCCTCTCTGGGCCCTCGAACAGTATTCTATCGGTTTGGGAGCTCAGGTCACCAGAGGGTTTACTGAAAAGGACTTTGAGGGGAGTCCGTCGTTCTCTTTCCAGTTTTAATAGTTGCTAAAGTAGACTATCATCATCCTTATCAAACAGTTATGTCATTTCAAAGGCCTTGTAGGTGTGACGGTTTGATTTATCCAAACAATATTCGGACACAAAACTCGGCTGACAAATAAATCGTCTACGTGCAGGGGTGGGGCAAACAAGGCTTATTGTTAGTTTAATTAAATAAAAAAAATTACAACATAACATTTACATTCCCCACACTAGTGCGTCGTGGGAACCAGAAACAGCGACATCACAAATATGTAAACATCCAAGAACTGAGGGTTTTTGGACCCCAGCCGGGATTCGAGCCCGGGACCTATTGCATGTTAGGCACCATATGCACCACCGCTGCGCCACAGAGGTCGTTATTATTTGTTGCAAAAGTATTGCATGAATACCTAATTTATTTGTACACAGGCGAGCTAAGTAGGATTATTATGCTTTTCAATTGGGATATTTAATGAAAAGGTATGGCATATTTAATGTAAAATCCTCAAATCCGGAGTGCTCCTTGCAGCGACTACCGAATGTACTCAAGGAACCATTTACAGAAGGTTTATATCACTTACGTCATAAGTACGACTCTTGAACGAAAATTACCTTATACTTTGTTTGTCGAGCTCCACCAAAATGAGGCTATGGTGGAGAGTATTAGCGATGGCATGAATAATTCTCCAGTTGTGTGAAATCTGACGAAAAATGATGAAAAACATTCCCGTTTAGGCAGGTCGACCGTTAAGAGGGAAAAGCGTTTGTTCCATTTTCCGTGCATATTTTACTCCGTTGCCTAATGTGATGAACACTTTGATATCTTACGTTATGACCTATCGGAATAACTGTGCTGTTAAAATTAAATACTAAAGAGAGCGGTTTTATAAATTGTGTGACAGAAATTGGGGATGGTCGGAGTGAAACGTAAGTGCAGGTGCTTCGGTGTATTTTCGTGCAGAGCATCCGCTGTATCAGTGCTACAGTTAATAGTCAGTTTTACAATGGTCCTGCATGCTTGTCGCTTAAATAGTTGAAATATTATTGTAAACTTTCATTAAAATCCATACATACGAAACCTCACGCCCGTATCCCAGAGGGGTAGGCAGAGACCAGGGACTGCTAGCTGCCACGGTCGTGACAGATCACCTTCGCTTCATCAACGTTCATTAAAGTTCATTCAGTAGTTTTTACGTGTAAGAGTAACAAACATACATCCATCCATACTTACAAACTTTCGCGTTTATAATATTAGTAGAAATCTCATCTATGCCTTGATTCGTCGGCGAATGTTACTGTACGATAATTATCGAACATTAACAATGAATGTAAAATAATTTCGTGTCATCGGAATTGCGGGATCAGCTAGTTATAATTATTTATCAAATAAAGGTAAATATTTGATAATTATTAATAACTAGATACATAGTTGATAATTATTAACAATATATGCTTGCGGAGATAGTGCGAAGTGAGTAGACGCCTCGTCTCGGCGTCCCCCCCCCCCAACCGACCCCCCAACGGATTCCGATCTGCGATGGCCTATGTGGCAGTCACTCAACCGACTGTGGACCCAAGTAGGTCGCTGCAGTCAAAACCTTAGCTGATGGGGTTATATTGCACCAACGGAGGATCAATGTGATTGTGGAGCCTCATCGTTATCCGTCATGCACCCGCTCCAATGCCCATTGTGTCCTCACACCTGCACTCTGAAGGACCGAACAGAGGCCAACGCTGCTGCGATTGCAGTAGCCAACTATTGAGCAGGAAAAATATAAACTGGTCGATTGGCTGACACGAAAAGAAGAAAAAGTAAAGAAGGGAGAAATGAAAAGTGTGATTAAGCCTTTCCCCAGCAGTGGGACACAAACGAGGCTAAAATTAAAATATTTGGTTAATTTTGAAAACAAAACCTCTTTCTACAGAAAGAGTGATATAACATCCAGTTAACAGCATATCAACCATTACGCTCAAAGGCTGCTTATCTATTAGCAATCGACAGCGCCATTTATCTACCTTATTTAGTTACGTTACAAGTAAATTTTGCACCTAAAATGTATACCTAAGTGTATGTTCTATATTATGTCCAATGTAACCCGTTACGTAAATAAGTTATATCGAAACAAGACTGTTCTTGTTTTCAAGCATCGAAAATATTTAGCATAATTCTATTTCAGCCAAATGACATGGTCTTTGAAAAAAAGACGTGTTCGCTTTCGGCCAAAAGGTTGTACAAATAAGATGCCTGCGGGAATCAAACCCTCGACCTCTAGCATGGTCTTAAACTTGGATAACCTGTGATATGTTAAAAAAGACAAGGTCATTGTACAAACAAAATAATCCAGTGGTTACAGTGGTTATATTCTTTTTAATGTACTAACCCGTGCTAAGGAGAATTTTAAAAACCAAATTTGAGGCTAAAAATTCCACCCATGCCGGGATTCGAACCCGTGACCTCTGGCTATCCGTGCCAGAGCTCTTTCCAACTGAGCTAATGGGCGACTCACCGGCATCAGTGAAATTTCGAACCTCTTTACACTATTCTCTGTATTACGCACAGGCGGCGACATCTGGCTGAAGTAAATTGCATCACTTACAGCCCCGACAACCTACTTTGCAGTTAGGTTTTTACATCGGAATGATATCGCTGTACCCACATAATTATACTATTTTTATTTTTAATGCACTAACCCGTGCTAAGGACAATTTTTAAAAACCTATTTAGAGGCTTAAAATTCCACCCATGCCGGGACTCGCACCCGCGACCTCTGGCACGGATAGCCAGAGGTCGCGAGTTCAAATCCCGGCATGGTTGGAATTTTTAGCCTCTAAATAGGTTTTTGGGATACAGAGGGCTAACTACGATAAAAAATCATATCTTGTTGTACAGATCGTATTTTCAAAAAGTTCCTGTATAAATCTGGGTGTATTTAAAAGTAGAGTTAACCGGCATGGTTATCACATCGTAGACTAGACATCGTAGACCCCGTCTTCGCTTACCATCAGGCGTGACTGGGGCGAAGTGTAACCTGAGTGCTTAGTGCGAGTTTTTTAACTACTTGATCGCGTTAACGTAAACTCATATTTCTATGGCATTGAGGAAGCGCCACCTAGCGACAAGTATGGAAATTAAAATTGCTGAGTGCAAGTTGTAGTGGTTTACGTTGAGAAGTGAACACAGCCAAAACACGAATAAACGCGAGTTCGAGTTGTACTGTGACAGCGTTTTGCCAGTTCGAACGGTCAACTTACTCATACTCACTACTCAATGCTCGATTAACGCGGTAGTAAAGTTACTCGATTGGATCTGTCAAACTCGCACTAAGCACTCTGTCCTACTTAAAAAAAAATCTCTCAATTCTTAGGAACCAAGATAAAGAGCCTAACTAGGTCCACAAATCTGGGACTTGCATTTATGGGAAAAACGTTTTGTGTGTTAATGATATTTAGTCCCTGGTTTTTCGTCTTAAATTCACAGTCATGGCTTCAAAGGGTAACCATTAACACAGCTGAGAGATAGATAGTTGATTATTTATCTGCACTTTTTGACACACACTCACGTTTTGAAACATTATTTAAACAAAACTTTAAAATAACACAGAAATAAAACACCTATTTAGAGGCAAAAAATTCCACCCATGCCGGGATTCGAACCCGCGACCTCTGGCTATCCGTGCCAGCGCTCTACCAAGTGAGCCAATGGGCGACTCCCGGCATGGGTGAAATTTTTAGCCTCTAAATTGGTTTTTAAATTTGTCCTTAGCAAGTGGTTAGTGCATTAAAAATAAAAATTGTAAGAAATAAAACACTCAACTCGACTTATTTAAGGCGCTTAGGAGCGCTAACTAGCATCACCAATGGAATAAAAATAATAACATGTTTTATAATACGTTTTTATCTAAAAGTCAACATGAGAAATCTTAACAACTGTGATAACTTTTCAAAAAAACCTATTTAGAGGCTAAACATCCCACCAATGCCGGGACTCATCATGAGTCGCCCATTAGCTCTGTTGAAAAGAGCGGTGGCACGGAGAGCCAGAGGTCGCGGGTTCGATTCCCGGCATTAGTGGAATGTTTAGCCTTTAAATAGTTTTTTTTTTAAATTGTCTTTAGCACAGGTTAGTGCTTGTACTATTTTTATTTTTAATGCACTAACCCGTGCTAAGGACCAATTTAAAAACCTATTTAGAGGCTGTACGTAATACAGAGAATAGTGTAAAGAGGTTCGAAATTTCACTGATGCCGGTGAGTCGCCCATTGGCTCAATCGGTAGAGCGCTGGCACGGATAGCCAGAGGTTGCGGGTTCAAATCCCGGCATGGGTGAAATTTTCAGCCTCTAAATAGGTTTTTTAAACAGGTTAGTGCATTAAAAAAAGAATATAACTGTGATTACTATTTAAGGTTACATTTTAAGGTATAAATTTTTATGTTACGTTTGTTTGATTTCTGTGTATTTGTTGTTTCTTGTGTCCGCTTAGTACTTCGATCTATCCTGAGTGGGCTGTCAACATATTGTTCTAAACAAGTATCGTCATTCGTCATTGTTTATTCTTAGTACCATTAACAGTTCCATAGCGAAAATATATCAGGATCTAGCAGAAGTTCACTCAGCGTTTCACTTCTCAAATCCTTTAGTTGTAAAGCTAAGATTTTCTAATTTTTTGTACTCTATCTGAGATTTCATTCTTATGAAATTATAATCGAAAAACATGTGTTTTCTCCGCGATTGACCGGCCTTAAGCAACGGCCGCCCCTGGGCATATTTTTTTTTATTGTAATATTCCGTATTCTCTTGACGATCTGCCTTTCTAACAATCACAGAAGCAGCAAAATATTGCTACTAATCGAAGAAAACAGTAGTTTGTTCTCAAGTAAAAAATAGATTTGTTCAAAAAAAGCCGCTACTCCTGCGTTAGAATTATCCTACAGGAACATATTACCAGGGCATCAAGTATCTTTTGTCTTAATTCAAATCTCTGTGTATCTGTTCGCCAAGTTTTATGTAAAATCGTTCAGCCGTTGTTGCTTAATTGAGTAACAAACATGTTCATAAACTTATATTATTTTTAATGCACTAACCCGTGCTAAGGACAATTATTATTTTAAAAACCTACGATTATGTTCATTACCATTCATATTTTATTTTAGCGGGATTATTAAATCACTAAGCGCCGTTATATTATTTAAATAATATTGTTTAAGCGCCGTTCTATTTAAATGAAATACAGCTCAAGGAACGGTAAAAGCGGATCTTCCATGCCAATCTGTGTGTCGCCGCCAGTAAAGATAAAAACAGTCTCCATGACAGTCTATTCATCTTGGAGGCTTGCGTGTCATCCTGATAATGACAAGGCTCGCATCTTTTGAAGATAAATCCCTAAAGAAACGCCAACGCGTTGCTTGAGGCCCGCTGCGCTGTTTTCGTTCCCGTGCCTCTGCTATTATTATTTTGAACATTCCTACTCGGACCTAAACCTTTCGTAAGCACTACCTACACATTATTTGCGGCTTATTTACAAACAACATTTTGTGCTTATGTAGTAAATAAGCACATGCAATCCACTCCATCCAAAGGTTATCTGGAAGAGATCGCTCTTAGCGATAAGACCGCCAATTGTATAACATTACTCAGATTTAAGAATCATGGTTGTAATATTTTTCTGGTTGTGCAATAAAGTGTTCTCTATCTCTATATATCTATCTATCTACATATACGTATGTCCAATGATATAAACCCTTTGTATGTCCCCACTGCTGGGGCACGTGTCTCTACCTCCATCACAGGAAGGTTAGGCCATAATCCACCGCGGGGCCCAAGACCGGGTCGGTGGAGGATTGTAAGACAGTGGCGGGCCTTACTGTCAGAAGTTATCAAGACCTCTGACCTCTTTAACGATTTTGAGTGTTTTTTTCACATTTTCGTTTGATTTATGCAAATTTTATATATCTTTTTCAAATACGACGACTCGATTGAGATCTCATTTAACGAGATCTTACGATTTTAAAAGATATGTACGCAGGTACAGTCTGTTAGCTTTTAGAATATACCTCGGGCTCTAGAGTAGGCTTCGGTTTTTGCAGAAAGCACACGAGTGTAATACTACTTCCTGCTCTGTATAAAACTTTTCCTCACTATTTTCGTCACCGATTTTGAAATTATGTGTCATATTAGTTCCGATAGGTACTTCCATTCCACGAATATTATCCGATTCTATTCGATAGTAGCCGAGGCATATTCTAAATGCTAACAGACTGTACGTACGTAAAGTCGGACATACCTACATAAATACGTATTAATATTCTCTGTATTACGTAAAAAACCTATTTAGAGGCTAAACATCCCACCAATGCCGGGACTCACCATGAGTCGCCCATTAGCTCAGTTGAAAAGAGCGCTGGCACGGAGAGCCAGAGGTCGCGGGTTCGAATCCCGGCATTAGTGGAATGTTTAGCTTTTAAATAGATTTTTTTTAAATTGTGTTTAGCACAGGTTAGTGCTTGTACTATTTTTATTTTTAATGCACTAACCCATGCTAAGGACAAATTTAAAAACCTATTTGGAGGCTGTACGTAATACAGAGAATAGTGCAAAGAGGTTCCAAATTTCACTGATGCCGGTGAGTCGCCCATTGGCTCAATTGGTAGAGCGCTTGCGCGGATAGCCAGAGGTTGCGGGTTCGAATCCCGGCATGGGTGAAATTTTTAGCCTCGCCCATTGGCTCAATTGGTAGAGCGCTGGCACGGATAGCCAGAGGTTGCGGGTTCGAATCCCGGCATGGGTGAAATTTTTAGCCTCTAAATAGGTTTTTTAAACAGGTTAGTGCATTAAAAAAAGAATATAACTATTTAAGGTTACATTTTAAGGTATAATTTTTTATGTTACGTTTGTTTGATTTCTGTGTATTTGTTGTTTCTTGTGTCCGCTTAGTACTTCGATCTATCCTGAGTGGGCTGTCAACATATTGTTCTAAACAAGTATCGTCATTCGTCATTGTTTATTCTTAGTACCATTAACAGTTCCATAGCGAAAATATATCAGGATCTTGCAGAAGTTCATTCAGCGTTTCACTTCTCAAATCCTTTAGTTGTAAAGCTAGAAAATCTTAATCTAAATCTTTAACGATTTTGAGTGTTTTTTTCACATGTTCGTTTGATTTATGCAAATTTTATATATCTTTTTCAAATACGACGACTCGATTGAGATCTCATTTAACGAGATCTTACGATTTTAAAAGATATGTACGCAGGTACAGTCTGTTAGCTTTTAGAATATACCTCGGGCTCTAGAGTAGGCTTCGGTTTTTGCAGAAAGCACACGAGTGTAATACTACTTCCTGCTCTGTATAAAACTTTTCCTCACTATTTTCGTCACCGATTTTGAAATTATGTGTCATATTAGTTCCGATAGGTACTTCAATTCCACGAATATTATCCGATTCTATTCGATAGTAGCCGAGGCATATTCTAAATGCTAACAGACTGTACGTACGTAAAGTCGGACATACCTACATAAATACGAGTGAAACTCATTAACCTCCTTTTGGCATTATCAACAGTCGATTAAAAAGTAGTGTGCCTAAGTCTTCTGGAAATTTCTACTTCACGTACTCTGTTTCAGGGAATACCGGATGACGTGATCCGATTCGCGGCACGTCCGCAAGGCGGGAATCGAACCCGGATCAACCGGATTGATATTAAATCCGCAATAGAAATCGCGGGATGACGTGTTTGGCTTCTTGCGTCTTATTGAAAAGTCGTCGGAGTGAAATGATTATACGGTTTTTTGGGTATCAGTGTGTGTAATGCGGTATGTAGTGGTGATTTTAGAAGGAATACTATAGTTACACATATATGTGAGCATATATGCTCTTACTTTCCGTCGTAAGGTTGTCTGGAAGAAATTGCTTTTAGCAATAAGGCCGCCAATTGACAACATTTCATTTTTTTAGCATACGGATTTTATTGTCCTAAAGGAAACTAGATACAAAATAAAACGAACCATATTTTTTTATTTTATGAAACACGCACGTTTTCTTATGTTTTTAACATTTTAAAGTTTAAAATATTTTTACCGGAAGTGACGAAACAACGAGGCTCACAATATGTTTTCTTTTGCCTAATATCCTAAAAAAAAATATAGTTACAAATGTCATTTTAGTATTGCCAGGGCCATGTTAAAAAACAGTTTCTGAATTTTTTTAACATATGCAAATATTACACTATTTTTATTTTTAATGCACTAACCCGTGCTAAGGAACAAATTTAAAAACCTATTAAGAGGCTAAAAATTTCACCCATGCCGGGATTCGAACCCGCAACCTCTGGCTATCCGTACCAGCGCTCTACCAATTGAGCCAATGGGCGACTCACGGCATCAGTGAAATTTCGAACCTCTTTACAATATTCTCTGTATTACGTACAGGCAGCGACATCTGACTTAAGCAAATTGCATTACTTACAGCCCCGACTACCTACTTTGCAGTTAGGTTTAACATCGGAACGATATCACTGTACCCACATGATTACACTATTCGTGCATTAAAAATAAAAATAGTGTAATCATGTGGGTACAGTGATATCGTTCCGATGTTACACCAAAAAAGGTGTCAGGAGATAATTATGCTTATCAAAATGAAAAGCAAAGAAAAATATTCATTGCACAAGCAGTGTATTTATTATAAACGAGGATGAAGAAATGATAGAAAGTTGAAAATATTCTTATTATTTTTGTGTTTCAATCACTAATTATTCAATTAAAAGATAATACGGCAGATCAGCGATTTTTTTTTATAATTACGGCAATTTGAAGGTTTAGATACGGCAACCCAGATTTTGACGATAATAACACTGGTCGTCAGCTAAGTCGCTAAATTATTTTTGTCCTCAAAACTTTTTTCTTCTCGCTCTCGTCGTCATTTCTAGCGACTAAGTCGCTAAAAATTGGCAACACTGATTTTTTAGGTTAGATCTTGAAATTGACTTTTTTTTTATCGTGGCACATGCATGTTTACTGGGAGCCATGGTGTGACGTCATCAGCGTATTTTTGTGTTTTTACCATTTTCTCGGAAATGAAACCACAGAAAAAACTGAAATAAATTTTTACGTGCTTTACAAAGCCAAATCTCGAAATGGTTTTCGAATTAGAGCTCCATACAATTTTGAAATGTTGTCAATTGTACTTTGTATCTTTACATGTTTTATAATATGTGCTCTGGTGTACAGTAAAGAATATTCTCATCTTATCTTATATGCTCACCAAAAAACTTGCATAAAATTGTGTCAAAATTAGTAATTATTATTGGAACTTGGTTTACTTGACTTTCCGTAAATGTTGCAATATTGTGTATTAGTTTCAATATTGTACGGCCAATTTAAGACGGCTTGTTGCTTGACTGCCTAGTTTTTTATGGTCCAAATTGTATTTAGAATATTTATTTTTTACAATGTGTAATTAATCTGATAATTATTTTTGAAAGGTAAAGTAATAATTATTTATTGCTACATGAATCATGTTACATGCATAGGGATTAATCATTATTAATTGTAACTTAAATTTAAAGCAAAATATGAACTTTGGAGTATGTTTAATTCAATAAACACGCTTAAACAAGTGTTGAATCATTTTTTTCATTCATCAATCAGTTCTTAAGCATTTCCTATCAGTAAACCACAGGAGGTGGGAAAAATATTACTTGTACTTTTAGACAAAGAGAGATTTTTTTTACACACAACATAGGATTTATATAAATGAGTACATAGGCGAGCTTATTTCTATCGTAATTTCTTACAGCCAGTCCGATCAGTCGTCAAACCATGATTTTAAAGAATCAAAGAAAGAAAGAAATTTAAATCAAAGAAATTTTAATAATAAATGGTATATAATAATACTATTTTTATTTTTAATGCACTAACCCGTGCTAAGGACAAATTTAATTGCTCAACAACAACAACAATTGCTCAATTGGTAGAGCGCTGGCATGGATAGCCAGAGGTTGCGGGTTCGAATCCCGGCATGGGTGAAATTTTTAGCCTCTAAATAGGTTTTTTAAATGGTATATAACACACCTTAAAATAAAATACCAAGATAAAACAATATAATTACATAAACTACTTAGAGCTATGTATAAACATTGAATGTATTAGCAATACACTATATACATTAATATATCGTAACATAACATTTACACACAGGCACATACATTGCGTCTGGCTCCACACTACGATACCTCGTGTCGTGGAGACCAGAAGATTAACATTAACATAACTTTAACATTTACATACAGGCACATACATTGCTTCTGGCCCCACACTAGTATACCCTGTGTCGTGGGAACCAGAAACAACGACATCACAAACATGTAAACATCCAAGACCTGGGGTTTTTTTTTTGTCCCAGCCGGGGTTCGAACCCGGGACCTCTTGCATGGTAGGCAGATGCAATACCGCTACGCCACAGAGGTCGTCATTAACGACATCACAAAGACCTGAGGTATTTTATTTATATACTAATATACCACAGATACATAAAAATATTAGCAAAGAGATGTGCTCTTTTAATTTGAATTTAAAGAGTGAAACAGATGGACAATCTGTGATGGTCTTAGGCAGAGTGTTCCACAAATGCGCTGTCGCACGGAGTATGAGTTGGAGTAGGTAAAACTCAATATCACAGATTGGAGTTTGCAATGTTCGGTTGTCACATATGCACCGTGATCTGGCGCGTGGTGAAAGGGGTATGACCCTCTCATGAAGATACTGTGGAAAACTAGGACTCCGCAAAAGCTTGTAAACAAGAGACAACAACATATATATTGAAAAAGTATCTCTTAAGCTACAACTAACGTTCGAACTTACCTTCTTAAGCACCACATATTATCAGCTTGATTCCGGATTCATTTACTTAAGCAAGTAAGTGAATCCGGGATTAGTTATTACCATACCATTAAGTTAATGAACTTAATGTTTCTTACCATATTATATAATATAAACTGTTGTGTATTGTAAAGAGTGCGCTCCGAAAATCACGCATAAACCTCCCAGGTTATTGTGATTTTGATTTGTTTAATTTAACTATGTACACTTATGTTCCTTAAATAAATAAATTAAAAGAAAAATAACACGACTGCATGTTGCGGCGCTACCGTATAGGTAACCATTTAGATTGATACCTGTATTCTGATTCGTGGTCGTACTCGGACGTATTGAAGTGAGAATTGGCTTCCTTGGCTTCCAAGTTCTGAGGGCGGCCGGTTCTTCGCGAGATATGGCCTGCCCATAGCCACTTCAGCTTGCTGATTCTCTGAGCTATGTCGATAACTTTGGTTCTCTGTCAGATGCATTCGTTACGAATACTATCCTTCAGAGAAAGCTCACTCCATAGCTCGCTGAGAGATTTCACACTTCATTAGCAAATAATTCGAATAGGTACGCTTTAAGACTTACGGTTTTAAATTTACATAAAAAGTCGAGCAACAGCCAAAACCCTGTATCCTGAACGCTATGCTACATTGAATTCGAATGAGAAAATAAATGTCTAATGACTCTGTCCAGTTATCTTATCTTATTTTTATGCGGCACATGTTTAAGCCTTCGAATATTTTGCGTCTACGCTTTCAATTCGAATGGGCGAGAATCGGCTCCCTGATCTCTGTTTATGATCTCAAACGCGCCACTGCATTTAAAAGCCTTGTACTTATCTATTTTACATTCGTACGTCATTGATTTTTTATAGTAATGTTTTTTTTGAATAATTACTTCTGCCTAGGAACTACTAAGTTTTAATACCCATCCATCTGCATGCGAAATCAGAAAGTTTACTTAGCTCATTTCAGTGCATATCTGATAAGTGACAGTGTTATTGGGCCACAAGATTGTCAAGTAATTGACATAGTCCACTACATATTTCGTTTTTGCGGACAGATGTATACGTGGAAAGTTACATAGACAAGGCGCAGGCAAGGTGGGCATCACAGAACATAAAATTCTGTGGTGGACATGGAAATACACGCAACCTGAGGGCATTTTTACAATTGTGTGGGAATCGAAGCCATGACCTGCTGCACGCTAATCTCACTTGATGACGGGATACCGATAGACTAATGAGGCAGTGAAACCTAGTCGAGGAAGGCATTAAGGCAGCCAATAACTGCTTACTCATTGTAAATAGTGTATTTTTTTTTTCTATTATAGCGAGATACAATAAAGATCAGTTTTATCTTATACTCTTATCACGTTCCAGAAAATCTTCGAAAAATTCCGTCAGAATTTTCAAAACACTAAAGGCATGACCTAAGTTCACAATACTGCCGCTGAACGTTCCAGTCAAAAGGATTCTCATACGGCCAGTAGGTGGGTTTTTAAATAAACTACGTAGGTATGAGTATATATTGGTTGTTGGCGGACCGCAAACCTATAGTACTGTGATATGTGGACTCTGCCACCGGCTTAAAGCTTAGGTGTTGACTTGCATATTTGAAACCGATTTGAAAGGGTTTCTGTTTCCTATACTGAACAGCATCTGTTCGATAGGTTAGCTTAATATGAAATAAATACCAGATGAATGAAATAAAAGTTTTTGTTGTTTCACGAAATAAGAAAATTAAGGCTTAGGGGAAAATCGCGGGCAAACATGAGACATCAGTGCAATGAAGGTTTCATTGCATCGATGAATTATCATCACAGACTTTTGTAGCAATTTAGACACACCACAGGCTAAATGTACGTTTTTTTGTTTCGTTTGTTGTGTATTTTGTATATTTCTGGTGTGCTCATTTTTTTATATATTTATTTGAGTTATTAACAGATATGTTACACGCTTTCATTTCATTATTATTAACTTATTGCATTGCAAGAAATGTGTACTGTCTACAAATAATAACCACAACATGCATACTTTTTAAAAACACAAACTTAACCTAGTGCTAGTCCTATGCAGTACCGTAAGTGTTGGTACTCTAAATAAGTAACAAACATAAAAGGAGAAAAACCTACTTAAGAAGTAATATACTTAACAAGTTTTTCTTTTTACGTTTGTAGAAAAGAACCCAGACTTAGTTTTAATTGTTATTTTACAGGATCTAAACAGTTTTTCTTAATATTATATCAATTATCTGTTTAATAACAAACACTCAAAAGAGAGTTTTCAAACACTCAATTATGTTATGGATGACTTTATTATTAAAATGTAGACGTACATCACGTCAGTAATTTTTTTTTCTTCAGAGAACACTATATCGGCTCTCTGTACAACGAAAGCAAAGTCTAACCCTAGTCTAGACTAGACAAATAGGATGAGGACGCGACGGAGACAGTGTACAGAAACGAAGAGGGGCTGTGTATTAATATTGCATGAGCGGTCGCAGCAATGCGGCGGCGGCGGCGCCTCGGAATAACCAATTTCAGAAATGTCCTGTCGTTGAGTAAATGCCTCTGCGAGGTGAGTCGCAATGGAGGTAATGTCACCTGACGACCAATCGAGGGCATTCTTGGGGAGAAGAGTATTTTGGCAAAGCAATGGCATTATCCACTGACAATCTAACTTTGCGTCACGAGGTTGCCTGGAAGAAATTACTTTTAAATGGGTGGTTACGTGTATTTTTACGCTACGTGGTATAGTTTGCCTTTTATTACGGTTTTATCGATTTTTCCATAGTCCAAAAAGTCTACCTTAGGGGAACTATTTTCTCATACATCAAGTTAAAACTGTAATTATTTTTTGCTCCCACCTACTATTGCAGCACATCATTTCACGCGGCTCGTCACCAGCATCGCGAATCTGCAAGAAGCAAAAAATTAGCTGTAAATTTAGCGTAGCGTGTATTTTTAGATTAAATACACATACAGAAACGGAACATCATCATTAACCCATTATTTCTCCACCGAGGGGCATGGGTCTCTTCCCTGAGGAAGGTATAGGCCATCCTCCACCACGGGGGCCAGGTCCGGATTGGTGGAGGCTTTCAAGACTAGTGGCTGGTCCTACTGTCCAAAGTATTCAAGCTGCCCATTATGCCTCTGACATGGCTTAACGACTGCCGTTACATGACAACCCACACCAACGGTTTAACGTGCCTTGCGAAGCACGGAACCGCTCGGAAACATGCCAGTAGCGTTAGTTATAGACCGTCGCCCATCTATGCACTGATCGTGCTCTATGTTGCTTAACCTTTGTGACCATTTAAGATCACTCACAGGCAGCCGGGGCTACCAACGATTCCCTTGCAGTGCAGCGAGGTAACGGCGCCAGCGTAGTGGGACCTTTCGGTTTGTGTGTCCCAGGGTGGCTTATTCTTCTTTTATTGTCCTTAGCACGGGTTAGTGCATTAAAAATAATATAGTCATGTGGGTACAGCGATATCATTCCGATGTAAAACCTAACTGAAAAGTAGGTACTCGGGGCTGCAAGTGATGAAAAATTACTTCAGACAGATGTTGCTGCCTAGGCTGTACGTAATACAGAAAGTATTGTAAAGAGGACGCAGTCGCCCATTAGGTCAGTTGGGAGAGCGCTGACATGGTTAGCAAGAGGTCGCGGGTTCAAGTCCCGGTATGGGTGTAATTTCTAGCCTGTAAATAGGTTTTTGATATTCTTCTAGTGTTTTTTTTTTATTTTGAGTGTTTCGTTTTAATTCTCCATGTTAAGTTTGGACGAAGCTTTATGTCAATATATATTTTTTTAATATTTTGACATTTTTGTGGTTATACTATTTTTATTTTTAATGCACTAACCCGTGCTAAGGACAATTTTAAAAACCTATTTAGAGGCTAAAAATTCCACCCATGCGGGAGTCGAACCCGCGACCTCTGGCTGTCCGTGCCAGCGCTCTATCCAACTGAGCCAATGGGCGACTCACCGCCATCAGTGAAATTTCGAACCTCTTTATACTATTCTCTGTATTACGTTCAGGCAGCGACATCTGGCTGAAGTAGATTGCATCACTTACAGCCCATTGGCTCAGTTGGATAGAGCGCTGGCACGGACAGCCAGAGGTCACGGGTTCTAATCCCGGCATGGGTGGAATTTTTAGCCTCTAAATAGGTTTTTGAAAATTTTGTTGTATTATTATTTTATTGTTATAATTGACAAAACGAAGTATATCATGTACATAACTTAGAAAAAAGTCATGGGTACATGCTCGCACTGGAAACCGATCCGGGGTCTCTCGATTCCAAGTCTATTCTTCTACCCTCTGGGCTTATAACTCGCTAATGTGAAGGAAGACATCGTGAAGAAACCTGCGTGAAACCTGTGAGGTGTTCAAAACCTCAACGCTTAATATTGCCAATCCGCGGTGGGCACGCGTGGTAATTAAGCCCATATTCTCCCTCTCACTCTCTCTCTCTCCGAGATAACCCCTGTACCCTGCAGTGGGACGGTTGTAGACTACATAAAAAAGCTTCAGTATTGTTTTAGTAACTCTAAGTCTTCACTGTACACAGTTAAATACCACAAAAAAGAACAGCCCCTTTTATCGCAAACACACGAGGCAAACAAGAAGAGCGTGGCTGCAGGAGAGCAATTGATATCGGATTCTCCGAAACAGGTGAGCGAAACGGCGCTAACAGCAATCGCGACCCGATAGTGGAATATTAAAAATCACCAAGCAACTGTGTCAAAGAACACCTACGCACAGATAAAACAAAGAAGACGCGCGATAATAATATAAGTTCAAAATTCCATCTTTAGTAAAATGGCAACCAGCCGATGTTGACTATTTTTGCCGGGATCACGTCTTGACACGACACGACATGCGAATAATACAGAAGTAAACAAAAGAAGCAGACCTGAAATAAATTAAAAAAATAAAAGCTCGAAACATCTGCCAAAGAAACGAAAACCAATGCGGTAGATGAGCCAAAGATTAGCTAAGTACAGATAAAAGAAACAGTGTGGAAGTATACTCGTATAAGTAGACATTGGTCAACACTAGTAAGCTGAAGTGGCCAGTAATCTTGTCACATCGGCCAAAATATCGGTGATGGCTAGAAAAAACAAAAAAATAGCGGAAAGCCAAATCCCTTCCCATTTTTAAGTCTATGGTAAAGGAGTTCTATCACGCTAGTACACTATAACACTGAAGTAATCCGTAATATTGATGTGTTGTTGTTTATGTTTTTGTTATGTCCTTTCAATATGTATGTTCTGTTAAGTGTTTATGTATTTATATAATAATAAATATTTTTTATTTTGGTCTATTTATGTAAATTACTAGTATTTGTATTTATCTATTGATAACTATATGTACACTGTTGTTTAGGCATGTATTCATTTATACCTTTGTAATAATCTTGTATACACTATTTTCATTTTTAATGCACTAACCCGTGCTAAGGAACAAATTTAAAAACCTATTTAGAGGCTAAAAATTTCACCCATGCCGGGATTCGAACCCGCAACCTCTGGCTTTCCGTACCAGCGCTCTACCAATTGAGCCAATGGGCGACAATGGGTGAAATTTTTAGCCTCTAAATAGGTTTTTAAATAATCTTGTATGTTTGTACATCTACTTCCTTCTTCAATATATTAGTCCAGTCCATCCAAAGGTTGACTGGAAGAGATCACTTTTAGTGATAAGGCCGCCGTCTGTACTCTTAGGTTAAGAAACATCTGTGTAATTTCCATTTTTATGTACAATAAGTGTTCTCTATCTATCTTTCACAGTGTGAAAGTTGAACTGCAAAACTCGAGTGAAACCACCCTGTTTCAGCCTCCAATACACTCGCCCGGCAAAGCGAGCGCAATAAATGTAAGAACAAAAATGTAACAATGGTCTTGTGCGGGAGAGGCGGTGATAAAAAAACTCGCTTTGTGCAATACTGTCGTTGTGGTAGCATTTTTGATAGCTTAGAAAGATTTTTCTTGTATAATAGTGTGTTTTCTGAGTTTCAGTATGTTCCGTTTACATGAATTTGCATACAATGATGATGACTTTGATGATTGGAAAATCGTTTGTCAGGAAATGGTAAATGAAAAATCCGTTCACCACGATGGCATGCCATGGACACGCTAAAATCACCTGCGTGCAAACCAACAGCAGCTTTCCTCACGATGTTTTCCTACATAGTGTTCTAGTGTAATTACAGATGGTATGGTCGGTTTTCGTGACGTCTGTATTTATAACTGACGTCTGGAAAGTTCGATGCGTGTGTGTGCGTGGACTTTAAGCAGCAATGAAATGAAACCGCCGTTCATGCTCTTATCAATGTACTACAAAGCATTAACAGAATCTAGTTTCAAAAGGGGAGGAAGTGACACATTGATGCAACACTACAGAAGGATAGTAGTTCATAACAAACAATTTTTTTAGTGAAGTCACTTGACCCGGATTGCAAAGCTTCCTCTTCATAATTTACTTTAACTGTAATTAGAAGTAGCTAGTAGGTAATTACAGAGCAGGCGACTCGAGATCCCACCATGACATTCAAAGTGCCGTGGCACCTACCATGAGTTGTAAGTTGAAATACTCGTAGCAGTAGCAGAAAAACTTACTTTGGGAAGACGGGTTTTGACTGGAAATAAATCGTTCATAAATAAATAACTGCCATGCAATACAATTACTATTTTAATATATTGATATTAATATAAAAAGAACACGTAACAATTATGTTATAATAAACTCCTACAAAACTAATTGCTACGTTTGACTGCAGGAGCAGTCTAGCTTACGTTAGTTTTACCACAGATTTTAAATAGGAATGGCACACAAGCAGTTTCTATTATTATGAACAGCTAGTCCAAGCTCAAGAGTCTAATACTGACACAATTTTTCAATAGAATGATAAAAGCACAACAATGGTTGTTATTTGCCTCAATTTGGTAGTCGATAAATTATGACAAAGGTACTTAGCACAATATACTATTTTTATTTTAATGTACTAACCCGTGCTAAGGACAATTTTAAAAACCTATTTAGAGGCTAAAAAATTCACCCATGCCGGGATTCGAACCCGCGACCTCTGGCTGTCCGTGCCAGACACGGACACGGCACGGATAGCCAGAGGTCGCCGGTTCGAATCCCGGCATGGGTGGAATTTTTAGCCTCTAAATAGGTTTTTAAAATTAGTACATTGGCGGGCTTAAAAGAAATTTCTTCCAGACAACCGTACGATGAAAAATTTCTGAAGGAAATTAGAAATATAAATTGCTTAATAGTAAGTTATAAATTACCATTCATCATAAAACATCGCCGTATAGTGCAAGAAATAAGAACAACTTTTATAACCCTCAAACCATATGGCATGACGATCTGCGAAAAATATAACTGGATGCGGCAAGCTCAAGACAGGGCTCATTAGGGGAGGGCTATGTCCAGCAGTAGACTAGTATAGCCTGACAATGATGATGATGATGATTTTATAATTTACTGTTTTTATTAAATCTTATAACATTAATTCTATATTATAATTCACCACGACACATACTTTTTTCTAATACCTCATTTCTGCATCCATTAATCCAATTCTTCTGCCATACTCAAGTCTCGCTACCATACATAGGTTAAGACGGGCACACCATTATGGATAGCCAATTTAGCTCGTAAATTGTATACCTAAATAATTTCATGTTAAGCCCCTTCTACAGTGTAAAAGTTTATCTTATAAAAACAGCGAGGCGAAAGTTCACTGCTTGCGAATAAAAGTGTGCTTCGAGATTGTTTTAACTAACGCAATCCTTGCTTCCCCTTTTAAGAATTTTTATAAATTTGTTGTATCATCGCTTGACAGAAAAATACCTTGCTCCTAATTGCGTATACTCGTAGCTAGAGGAATTCTTCGTTGACTTTGGGACAACAGAGGTAAAAAAAGTCCTACCTCGAGGAGCCACAACCTACTCTGGCATGGTAATCAGACGTGATAGCGCTATACCAACGTGGCATACAACTTCCGGTGTAGTAGACTGCGGATAATTGATAATTTTTCGCTTTTTAAAAATTAATTTGATCTCAACACTTGTATGTCCCCACTGCTGAGGCACGGACGGGTCTCTTCCTGCACCGCAGGAAGGTTAGGCCATTCTGGGTGCCACAGGGGGCAAGTCTGGGTTGGTGGAGGATTGTAAGACAGTGGCAGGCCTTACTGTCAGAAGTTATCAAGCCGCCCATACAGACTCACATCACATGACAGCCGGCACCAACGGCTTAACGTGCCTTGCAAAGCACGAAAGCGCTCGGAAAAATGTCACTAGCGGTAGTCACGAGACGGTCACCCATCCTGCACCTGACCGTGCCTGTTGTTGTTAAACTCAAGTGATTGAAACCAATCACTCGGTTTCACTAGGCCACGAGCGCTTTGTGCTTCGTAAATTAACTAAAGCAGCGCAACACAAAAT
The DNA here is from genome assembly GCA_934045075.1 of Yponomeuta sedellus. Lineage (NCBI taxonomy): Eukaryota > Metazoa > Arthropoda > Insecta > Lepidoptera > Yponomeutidae > Yponomeuta > Yponomeuta sedellus. Next base: position 2,273,411 of record OW203722.1, on the reverse strand, counting down.
ACCAATTCCAGTCTACAGTCAGATATTGTTACATTGTTTCACTTGTTTATTGTGTAATATTGTTATTTTCTTGTACTTAAGATTGGAAAAATAAAAGTGTTCCGTTGACATCGGAACCCCGAAAGTGTAGAAAATATCGAAATAGAGGCCTCTCGAGTTTTCTTAAAGACTCAGTGTCGAGGAAACGTAGGAAATGAGATTGGGTTAGATACAGGGAGCTCGGATGTTAGTACATTGGGAGGCATTGACTTACATATGATTATTTTTCTTGGGCTGGCCCTGAAATGCATTTCATTTCATGAATTTATTCAGAAACTATTTACAGACACAACCAATAAATTAAAGAACTAAGATTTTTGTAGGGAAGGTACCGTAGTTTTTTTAAGATACTACACTCGTGGCGTTCGTGGTCTAGTCGAACCGAGTGATTGAAATCAATCACTTGAGTTAAGCAACAATAGGCGCGGTCAGTTGCTGGATGGGTGACCATAACGTGAAACTGGTAGTGGCATTGATTCGAATGACTCGGTTCGACTAGGTCACGAGCGCTTCAATCCATGATTTACGATCACCCACTTTTCTCTATATGTTAAATTAAATACTGTGGTTTAATTTTCATCGTTGCAGTTCGGAAAAAGTCGGTTTCTGAGCTGGATCAATGCTCACCTCTACTCGGTGTGTATGTTCCTACCTCGCTGGCCTCATTCTAGCGTTAGGACGTGTTTCCTGACCTTTTTCTCCTCTACTTTCTAACGTCCTTCATACATCTCTTTGAAGTCTGATCAGTCTACAAATCTCGAGGGCGGGTAAATAAATAGATAGGCCCACTTCACGCACGGATATTTATTGAAATCCATCAAAAGCTATAAATGAGTATTTACATTTTGTGACGCTGATGTAATTAGGTTTGTAGGTATGCGATGGAGTACCAAGTAATGTTACTTTTAGAGCGCCATCATACAAGATATAAAATAATTTGAGGTGGTTATTTCTAAGACGAATGACCTATGGCCAGAAGAAAACATAAAATAAGAGTATTCTTTATTTTATACACATATAGAGCACATTTTTTAATGAATTAGAAGAAAATAAAATTAAAAAATTAACCTGCGAAATTCTGCCTGCGATAAACTGCAGGCAGATGCTGGATGCGGCAAGCTGAACACAGGGCGCTTGGCGCTCATTAGGGAAGGGCTATGTCCAGCAGTGGACTACATAATATAGCCGGAAAAAGAAGAAGAAAATTAAAAGAGACGAAAATTTTAGAAGAATTTTCGAAATTTGTTTGGTTTTTTAACGTTACATGCATAACATAAGCTCACGCCTAACGGTAAGCCACTTAGGGAAGGGTGAGCAATCTGGGGAAGGGTAAGGCATCCGGGTTTGCCACTTGCCACGAACCTGACCAACATCTATTCTTTTTCAACATTCTTTTGTCGTTGCATACATACAGAAGTTTCAGATATTGTTTAGGATTCCGTAGTCAACAAGGAACCCTCAAAGTTTTGCCGTGACATCTGTCTGTTTGTCCGAGGTTCATTTGGCATCGATATCAAGCCTTGTATGTCCCCACTGCTAGGGCACGGGTCTCTTCTTCCTGCGTCGCAGGAAGGTTAGGCCATACTCCACCATGGGGGCCAAGTCCGGGTTGGTAGAGAATTGTTAGACAGTGGCGGGTCTTACTGTCAGAAGTTATCAAGCCGTCCATAAGGCCACTGACATGGCTTAGCGACTGCCATTAAACATGACAACCGGCACCGACGGCTTAAATTGGCATTTGGCATAGATGCATAAAAATAAAATGAATCCAAAAAACACCTGCGGAACACTGGGTGTAGGGCCACCTACCTGCACTTGGCTGGCCTTTTAACTTACTCTTCGCTAATATGTTTTTGCCAACTTTTGTTGATAATTTCACATAGAGTTGGTTATCGATTTCATTTCATTCATATCATATCAAATTCTCTACACTTTGAATTTTGAGTGGTTTAAAAGGCATAGAAAAACGAACGTGCCTTGCCAGTAACTTTCGAATGCGCTAGTTAGTTTTTTTTAATAGACACTTTCCTAAAACTATCTCGACATAAACTTGAATATATTAGAAGCATTAGTAGTCAGCCATAGCGGTGCGTGTAAGCCGCGGCTCCGCGGATCATTGTTCTGATAGACGGAGAGTCAGTACTAAATTGTTTATGATTTTTTTTTCTCACTTTTTCACTTTACGTCTATACTTAAAAGTAATAGTCTTAATATATGTCACTCTTGGTTATTAATTACATGATTGTGGCTTTCAAATCATCTATCTTTCACTATGTATAGTGAACGTAAGATTTGCCACTATAAACTATCATCATCAACCCATTATGTCCCCACCGAGGGGCACGGGTCCCTTCCCAGAGGTACGTATAGGCCACACCACAGGGGCCAAGTCCGGATTGGTGGAGGCTTACAAGACTAGTGGCTGGTCTTACTGTTAGAACTTTTTAAGCCGCCCTAAGTCCTCTGAATTGGCTTAACTTGGCCATCTATCGACGGCAGCCGGCGCCAACTGCTTAAAGTGCCTTGCGAAGCACGGAACCGCTCGGAAAAATGCCACTAGCGTTACTCATAGACGGGCACTCATCTATGCACTGAACGCGCCCGATGTTGCTTAACCTTCGTGATCGTTTAAGATCACTCAGGCAGTCGGGGCTGCAAGCGATTCACTAAAAAACTTAAAACCAATGTAGATGTAATTGCTTACTGTGAACAAGAGGTCCAGAGTCATTTTCAACTGGAGACTGTTAAGCCCCAATCAAGCTAACGGCGGCAAACATGAGACATCTGCCTGTGACGGGCATTTGCATCTCGATGAGATACTGTTTTACACGCCGCGCCTTCTTATAAGGGTGCGCGCACATTGTAGTTAGAAGTCTTGAGTTTGTTTCTGTCATCATAGTTTGTTTGACTGACTTGAGTTGGTTCTGGCTTTGTTCGTTGCGGGCGCGTAGTGTCTGAGTTACACTTTTTAGATGACTAAACTAAGAAAACGAACTAAAAGAAGGCCATACTGCATACAGTACACATATAAAAGAAGTTTTCGCAGTCAGCTCGGAACGGATTTGCTACCTCCTTACTCTTTTGTCATTGCCGAGCACCAGACTTCGCCGCAGGACTTTCTGGAGTTCTATTATGTATGTATCTACTGAGTTGAGTGACGTTGATTTTTACTTCTTTTAGGCTACTCCAGCTGTCAAATGCATACATATTTTGACACTTTTCGTTATTCGTTATCAACCCTTGTATGTCCCCACTACTGGGGCACGGGTCTCTTTCTGCATCGCAGGAAGGTTAGGCCATACTCCACCACGGGGGCCAAGTCCGGGTTGGTGGAGGATTGTAAGACAGTGGCGGGCCTTACTGTCAGAAGTTATTAAGCCGCTCATAAGGCCTCTGACATGTCTTAACGACTGCCATTATATGACAGACGGCACCAACGGCTTAACGTGCCTTGCGAAGCACGGAAGCGCTCGGAAATAATGCTACTAGCGGTTGTCACGGGACGCTCACCCATCCTGTACCTTACCGCGCACGTTATTCCTGAACCAAGTGATTAATTCCAATCACTCGGTTCGCCTAGGCCACGAGCGCTTCGTTTGCCTAAGCCACGAGCGCTTTGTTCGCTAGGCCACGAGCGCTTCTTTTTTGACACTTTGGAGTCGCCTAAATAACTCTATAGAGTGGAATGTTACATAGTAAGGGCAGAACTTCTCTCTAGGCGGTTCTTGTTTCGGTCGTCAGCATCATCACCATGATCACCCAGTCTACTGCCGAAATTATGTTTCGAAAACTGGGTGATCGTGTTATTATTATTGTTACTAATATAGTCTTAAGTCACTATTGTTACTAACATAATATGGTTAATGCCTGAAGTAACGAATTTTTATTTATATTTTTATGATTATTAATATATTTATTGCACATAAATATAAGATAGATAATATAGTGGACTAAATGCTACAAGCCTTTTCTACCAACCAACCGCAGGTGGCGCATGAAAATAACTCGAAGATATATAAAAGTGGCAAAAAGATCATCTTTACGATGATCTTTTAGGGCTGATTTTTCACTTAGGGCTGATTTTTCAATAGTCCGATAACTTTTATCTGAGGAATAAAAATGGCGGTTTGACATAATATTTATACATAAGCTGTCAAACCGTCATTTTTATTCCTCAGATAAAAGTTATCTGACTATTGAAAAATCAGCCCTTAATTACTTAAAATAAGAGATGCGTACTACGCATATACATAAAATCCTAAACTATATCATGAAATGTTAATAGATATAAAAAGGGAGAAAACTATAGTGGGGGTAAGTTCACGTACGCAGCTCGGGGTTTCCTCGGGGCTATCATGGTGATGAATCTCGTACTAAGAACGGAAGATGGATGCCAGGCAGATCCTATAACTGGGAACACCTGGTCTGACTAGTGTTCGTCAGTTATTATATTTATAGTATGTGATGTGAAAATACTGCGACGCTGGATTTTTAGGAGTATGAAGTGGGGCACAGAGTTGATATCAGCTCGCCACATTCTCGTATAAACACAAAAAAGGCGAGCTGAAAAGCAACAAATACATATAGAAAATAATAAAAACTTGAAAACTTTCTTCTCATCGTATGTAGTCATAACCCCAGACTGTGGAGTCCAGTACCAGTACAATTGAAGAAATTTGCTGTTTCTAGTTATTTTCAATCATTATAAAGCTCACAAAACGTCTTTTCAAACTGTAATATAAGCATATAAGCAATATAAGATAGTGTGAGCAACAATGCTAACAAAATTCCCTCTGGCTACGTGGTCCAACTGCCTTTATCCTACCAATCGGACAATATAAAGTTTTCTTTCCAGTTGGTCCGATTGACTAATTGGACTATTAAAACTATCATTTGCTTAGACCACTAGGCTATTGATAAAAAGTAATAACGAAACCTAAATATAAACTGCGCTTATATTATGCGTTCCATGCAGGGCATAGGCATGAAAAATAGACAACGTGGACCTCATAAGAATACTGTGTCTACTGCAAATCAGCTATTTCAAGTGCTAGAAGGTGGTAAGGAACAACTCAGAACTTCAGAGAACGTGACACTTAGAGGCGACTTTTGCATGATTAGACTATGAAAATGTTTTAATTGAAATTAAATTACATGAAAGTCGTTGCTAGACAAAAAACTCCACGATCGTGCACCCGAGCAACGTGAGTAAACAGTAAACAACACTTCCAGTGACAGTGTTTAGCAATGAATGAAGGAGCCAATTAATAAGCGCGGCCATTACTGCCACATTATGCAGCGGGCTTTAGCAGGACTTGCATCGCAGGCCGTGACTTCTGCCGCGGACTAATTGCCACTCGCGCCCAGAGCCGTGCTTATTACGAGCTTCTACTCGGAGTTTCTTGCCTAAAAGGAATTAACAGGATACTTTCTCAAAAACGTATTTGGAGGCTAAAAATTCCACCCATGCCGGGATTCGAATCTCTGGCACGGATAGCCAGAGCTAGTTGGCATGGGTGGTATTTTTAACCTTTAAATAGGTTTTTACACATACGGTCATGACATACGGAGCCGAGACGTTGAACCTGACAATGAAACAAGTCCACCATGTCACTCAGCGACCTATGGAAAGGTGTATGCTCGGAGTCTCGCTAAGGGACAAAGTCCGGAACGAGATTATCCGACAAAAAACCAAAGTCACTGACGTACGAGGGGAGGTCCAAAAGTTCGTGGAATGGAGGGGAAGAGTGGGGATAGGGGCGCTCGCTTAGTGTCATACTGTTAAGGGACTCATAATTAGTATATAAATTAAGTTTCAGAACACTCGCCTGCTTAACAAGTCAATCTGGAAGAAAACTGAAACAATGGAGAAAATTGAACACCGCGCTGTCATAAAGTTCCTTACGAAGCAAGGAAAGGACGCTCAAACCATTTTGAATGAAATGGAAAACGTTTATGGAGAGCAGTGCCCCAGTAAATCCATGATTTACAAGTGGCATGGTCTGTTTAAACATGGTCGGGAGTCGATTGAAGACGACCCCCGCTCAGGAAGGCCAGTTGAGGCCACCACATCAGACATCGTCGAAAAAGTGGAAAAAATTTTACTGGAAGACAGTCGTTTGAAGAAAAAACAGTTATCTGCATTAGTTGGAGTATCAGATACCACCATTTTGCGAATCCTACAAGATCACCTGGGTATGACAAAAGTCAGAGCAAGATGGGTACCGAGAATGCTCACGCCGCTTCAGAAACAGCAGCGCGTCGATGCGTCGAAACAGTTTTTGGAGTTGTGTGGAGACGAACCTGCACAGATTTTGGAGCGGATTGTTACGGGAGATGAAACATGGGTTCATCACTTTGAACCTGAGTCCAAACAAGAGTCTATGCAATGGCATAAAAAGGGGACACCACCGCCAAAGAAATTCAAAGTGTCGGAGTCGGCTGGAAAGTTGATGGCAACAGTTTTTTGGGATTGTGAGGGGATACTACTCATTGATTACCAAGAAAAGGGAAGAACCATAACCGGAGAAAATACTACGCATCAATATTAGAAAATTTGAAGGAGGCCATCAAGGAAAAACGTCGAGGAAAATTGACCAAGGGTGTGTTGCTCTTGCAAGACAACGCGCCGGTTCACAAGAGCAGAGTTGCAATGGCTGCTCTGCACACGTATGGCTTCGAATCACTAGTCCACCCACCCTACAGTCCAGACCTGGCTCCAAGTGATTTTTATTTGTTCCCAAATTTAAAAAAGGACTTAAGGGGAAGGAAATTTTCCGATGATAATACCGAAGCACGGAAGCACTCGGAAAAATTCCACTAGCGGTAGTAACGGGACGGCCACCCATCTTCTGGAATATCTTCCAGGTATTTGTCTATTTTATAGTAACATCTTGTGATTAGTTCTTTTTTTAATGCCCTTTTTTTTTTTTTAACAATGGTAGATTTCTTTGAGGTAGTTTGGTAGCTTATTAAAGATTTTTATAGACGCTGATGATGCGCTGGTAGAGTGTAACTTCATTTGTGAGTTGGGTAAAATTAATTTATTGTTATATCTTGTCTTCTTGTATGCCCTCCTAAGCCTTGGAGGTAACAGTTACTTCAAGTCTTTTAAAACTACGTAGATTTGATGATTTTTTTCTTCTTGTTGTCCAAAAAATGATGAGGAACATTGTACCTGGAACAGTAAGTTTTGCGGATTTCGTAATAACTCATTGCGTGTGAATTAAGAAAGTTCTCAACGTTCTCAACGAAAGTTCGATAGTTACAAACGATCGTCAGTAGGCCCGGCAGGCTGTTTCGACAAATTACTAATGCAAATTGACGTGTAAATGCTACCCTGTTCCAGATTCTAGTATGATTTGTAGCCGAATTGTCGGATGGAAATTTTGTGGCTCGCGGTTGCTGCTTTTCTAATTAGGTAGTTCAATGTTATGTTAATGAATTTGCTGCGAATGAATTACATGTTCCATAAACCATTTGTTGGTACTCTTGTGCCATTTGTGAAAGGTTGTGAGTTTGAATCCCGACATGTACCTATGACTTGCGATTGCAATCCTGTATGTCCCCACTACTGGATATAGCCCTCCCCTAATGAGCGCCACAGTACAAGGTTGTGCTATCATTCGGGGGTAATGCCCATAATCCCCACGCTGGGTTTGCGGGTTGGGGATCGCAGTTTGGTTAAATTGTACTGCAGGGGGCGCTGATAGCTATATACATATATATATATATATATATATAACACATATATAAGTGTTTGTGTCTCGTTTCTAATCTTTGTCTATCTGTACGCCAAGTTGCATGTAGATCCGTTCAGTTATTGCGTGATTGAGCAACATCCATCCAAACATCTTCACAAATTTACACATTAATAATATTAGGAGGGTGTATTTACACGGTTAACAGTACACTATAAATTATTACAAATCAATCACTCATATCTCCCCAGCATCATTTTACATTCATAATTCATGTTCGATCGCCATATTGAATCTTTTGTTAACAAAGCCTTTAGGGCGCTTGGATTTGTCATACGCTCCTGCAAAAAACTTCGGCAGCTTAAATCAATTAAAATTGTATATTGCGCCTTTGTCAGAAGCCATCTCGAATATGTTTCGCAGGTGTGGAATCCCTGCTATAATATTTATATAAACAATCTAGAAAGTATCCAAAAAAAGTTTTTTCGTTTTCTTAGATTTAAATTCAAAATTCCTAAGCAGGACTATAACCAACTTTGTATTAAACTTCATTTACTTCCTCTTTATGTTCGACGCAATATTAGTGATCTGTCATTTTTGATGAAGATTGCACAAAATTTCATCGACTCTCCACAATTATTAGCTCACTTGAATGTCCTAGTCCCGTCACGTCTATCCTCCCGTAATAAGTATATTCTATATGTTCCCCGCGTAAATACTAATTACCGTCAAAATTAATTTCTTTTGAGGGCCGCTCGGTCGTTTAATGAACTTTGTGTTAGAAATAACAGCATCGATTTGTTTTGCGATACTATAAGCAGCGTACGCAGATTTGTTACCTTGGACTTCTGCAATTCCTTGTAATCGATACCCGATAAAATGTATTCCTTATTGGAATGCATTGATTGATTGATCGAGACCATTAATATGTAGTGTGTGTGAGTTTTGTTTTGTAGTGGGCGAAAAATTTTCTTTTTCTAAAATATTTCTACAAGTGAAAACATGTAATTGGCTTTCAGTCATTATTTCAATCGCAATGTGTTTTGTTCATAGCTGTAAGTTTTCCTATTATAATAAAATAAAAATAAAATAATAAAAAATAACTCATACCCTGGCCTTTTGTTTCTTAACAATTTGTTACCTGACTGTTGTCAGTTGTTAATTGGTACTTTGGCATAAATAAAAACATCTGACAGCCTTCTTCAGTTTTCTAATTCGTTAAATGTATTTTGTAATTTCTAATACGGTCCCGGAGCTAATATTTTTAGTGTCTGCAATACCTATTCGGTGACTTACACACGTAGGTACCGTAGAAATAAAAAAGAAATGCAATAAGGAAAAGAATTAACTATTTATACTAAACTTATATACTCGTGGGTACCACTATCTTCCACAATATAAAAATGAATCGCTGAATGTGTTGGTAAGCGCAGATCTCGAGAGCCGCTGAACCGATTCAATTGATTCTTTTTTAGAATACTCCTAGAAGTACGAGGATGTTTCTTACGGATAGAAAAATAAAAAAAATATCAAAGAATCGTCAGCTAGTACTTATATAAATATTAAGAGGCTAAGACATTGACAGATAGTGTTCCATCAACAATTTTTGTATGCCGATGAACGGATGGTGGTTGGGGTACCAAAGAGTGGAAACTATGAACTGCCAAAGATAGCGCAAGATGGCCACAAGCCCTCCAAACATACGATTTCAGGTAGAATACCGGCAGAAGCTGGACGATAATAGTCGCGCATAAAAAAACGGCGTGCCATAGGGTAGGCCTATGTCTATCAATTGATTAGTACGGGCTGATTGATTAATTGAACCACTTTTTGGGCTAGTGCAAATACTCTGCGACAGCGCATTCCACTGCTTAGCTGAATATACAGTAAAGGAATCACTGTAAACCTGAGTATTGTGGACGCTAATGTGAAGGAAATGAAATCTTACGGGCTCATTTCTATAGCCGTTTCTAGTAACATTGCCTTAGTGTTTCACGACTCGCGATGCTCATAGATAGTTATTATAATTAAACGAGTCGTCGTCGTCAGGCTTTTCTAGTCCACTGCTGGACATAGCCCTCCCCTAACGAGCGTCAGGTTGTGCTATTATAGAGAATAATACCCATAATCCCCACACTGGGCATGCGGGTTGGGGATCGCAGTTCGGTGGAATTGTACTACAGGAGGCGCTGCTGCCCAACCCCCGGTTTGTGTCCGTTAGTCGCCTTTTACGACACCCGCGAAGAGAATTGGGTTGGTGCTATTCTCTAGGCCGACACTACTTAGTATCAATAATTAAACGGGTATTTACGGGTATTGCATTGCGACTATTTAGTAGGCAAAACTGTATTTGCTAATTCACACTATCTGTAGGTAAGCACGGCAACTGCAACGTTGCTGAAACGTCGGCAATTAAGGTAACTACGTTTTACCTAGTAAATGCTCGTGATTAGAATAGTTTAGTATATAACTAAAATTACCTTAGCCCCTCTGTACATCCTAACCAACTTAGAAACTCAAAGTAGAAACTTTAGACTATTTACACTTAGTTTGTTGGCAAAGGGATTATTTGCACACCCTGTAACAAGCTTCGCGTGTGCCGCTAACAAATACCTATGTGGGTGAAGCGACTGTTGACAGAAAATACATTGAGCAAACAAACCCGAACTTTCACAGGCCTAAACCCAGTTTAAACAAGACGTGAATATAGTTTATTACTTCCTAGCTCTGGTTCTATGTTCTGCCCGCTAATGTAAAAAAATCGATAGAAAGAAAACCCTCAAATCGACTCGAAATGGTTTTATTCAAAGTGGCACAGAAACTGCGCCTTAATGAAAGTTTCAAGTTACACTAGGTGTCCTTTTCAGAATCAAGATCATTTTTGACAAAAAAATGGGCAAAATATTCCAAACTTAGTCTTTTGCAATGTTCTTAATTAACAAAGTTTACATAATTTATATAAAACACAGAACTGATGCATTGTATTGACTTTGATTCCAGACATCATTGCCATCTAAATAACTCTTTATGTTACCACTTTTGACACAAAGTGTACTTTACACATTTTTTTATCCGCGATTGAGGCCAAAATTACTTACAAAACAAGAAATAAAATTTGTTGAATTTTAACACTAGGTGGCGCTGACAGTGTACCTTATCGCGTTGTGATCCCGTCCATAATGCGGTGAAGATGGCATTAAAAAGTTTAATAGTTTTCTCATAGATTTTGTCAACAAATCTTGAAACGTAAATGGGTCAGACTCTGTGATACCTCCTTTCTAATAAAAAGTTATCAATAAGCACTAAAACTGTATTAAATAATTAACGAGTGGAGATCTGAACGGTTTGAGAACTTTCTCGTTTTATTGAAGCCGGTTAACGACATTTCACTTTTATCTCACTCCGTCCAAGTTAAGTCTACCACTAATCTAATATAAAATAGAATTATCACTGCCTAGTTGGTGTAGTATCGTATGCACAAAAACAAAGGTCAGGTTTGATTCTAACTGTCGTACATTGAACATTGCCGTCGTACATTGTACAAATGGTGCCAGGCTGAGTGTGTTTCTATGTTTGTGATGCCTTTGTCTAGTTACGATAGTTTGGAATCAGCACAAGTGAGTTTGTTGCTTGGACATAATTACTATGAGTAGGTATTTGTAATAGAAATGGAATTAGCATAATAATATTATATTGTCGTAGTATCGTAGCATTAATACTTAACTACCGTACTGACTACGAAAAAGCTACTACGGCGTAGTACGGCGGCGTAGTGCTACGAGTACAATATCTCGTCAAGAAACTTTCAAAGATTAATTTACTCATCATCGTTGATTTAAATCAACTTGGAGAATAAAAGACACAAACATTGTGTACATATTTCACACTACAAAAAGACTGGCTACGTTAGCACTTATAATTCGCATCGTAAGATCTAGAAAAGAACAGTCCATGTGAAATCACCGCTCTTGTAAAGCAATGTGAAATGAAATGAAATAAAAAGATTTTATTCAAAGTAGCGCAGAATCTGCGGCTTGATGAACGTTACAATTCAAACTAGGTGTCCATTTCAAAATCTAGATCACTTTGAAAAAACTCCAAACTTAGTCTTTTCAAAGTCTTTAATTACCATAGTTTACATAATTATTTTAAAACATAGAACTCATGCATTGTACTGGCTTTGATTCCAGACATTATTGTCATCTAAATAATGCTTTATGCTATAGTAGCCCTTTTGGCACAAAGTATACTTCACACATTTTTGAACCGCGTTTCAGGCAAGCTTAATATATCTTCAATGTCAATAGTTATACTATACATATTTCCACCAGAATGTTTTCCAGCAACATTTTACATTTTGAAAACAATAAACCCGGCGCCGGTGTAACGGAATTAAAGGTTATCTCTTAGCCGGGCCGTGGACACGATAAATTATTATTTACGCCCAGTTTCAGAGCTCCATAAATGTCGTCAGCAGTGTTTAACTGCACCGTCGGGCCTCGTATGTTACCACCGGATGCAAAATGTGCAATATCAAAAATTCAGCTCAATTTATCGATAATTTCCTATGAGACTCGCCCCCGCCGTGTGTCTTGCTGGCGCTGAGTTTATACCAAATGGGATGGAGTTTATTAATGACTTGAAGAGGAGGTGTTAGTTTTATTTTGTATTGGCTGAAAATATAGGAGTTTTGGATGTACTGAAAAGATTTTTTTTTTGTAAATAGTTAAGTTCTTTCTGCCAGTTGGAGCTAATATTTAACCTTCTAAACCCTTTCGTTTTATGCATAGGCTATCTCAACCTCCTTAGTATTTTTTAATGATTCGCGATACTCATACATAGTTATATATTAACGGATTATTTATAAGGTAAAATGTAATTTTCCTGACGTTTCTGAAGAGTTGCAATTGCCGTGGATAGACGAAGTCTTCTTACCTTCTTCTTAATGCACACTCAGTGTACTTGTGATGAATGCCGAAGATGACGAATGATATAAAAATGTGTGTACGAAAGTGCTGCCGTAAAAGTTGTTGAAAGATAAAAGTGAGCCAAACCAGGAAACACTGACTCGTATATATACAAAGGTTTTTATTGCATTAACATCCAAAAGTCTTCATGAATTTGTGTGCGCAAACTTGTAGCGGCAGTAGAATATAAACATACGATCGTAGACAGTCGCTTGATCAGGATTTCTTTACTTTTGCTGACACAAAAATCACTACGGTCTGGTTGATTTTTTTATTGTACGTAACTTCCATGGGTGTCCTACTGCAAACAATATTCTCGGTCATTTTCCGCGTAGTTCGAACATATCCTACCAAAATCATAACTAATTGAAACTGGAACAAACATTTTAGACTCACGCCTACATTCCAGAGAGGGAGGCACACACCAAATAGTTTCAGTTGTCTCGATCCTTAAAAACCTCTTCTGCTGTCTCAAGATTCATAAGTCAGTAGTGTTATCTTTAATATAAAAATGAATCGCTGAATGTGTTGGTAAGCCCAAATCTCGAGAGCAGCTGAACCGATCTCGCTAATTCTTTAGAATATTCCTCGAAGTACGGGGATGGTTCTTACGGAGAGAAAAATAAAAAAAAAATAAAGAATCGACTGTTAGGCGGTACGAAGTTCGCTGGGTCAGCTAGTCTTTAATATAAAAATGAATCGCTGAATGTGTTGGTAAGCGCAAATGTCGAGAGCAGCTGAACCGATTTCGCTAATTCTTTTTTTAGAATATTCCTTGAAGTACGAGGATGGTTCTTACGGAGAGAAAAATATTTTTTTTTAAAGAATCGACTGTTAGGCGGTAAGAAGTTCGCCGGGTCAGCTAGTAAATTATAAAACTGGAACGACTTTAACTTTGTACTTTATTTGTACTGTCTTATTTATTTCACATGTATAACAAAAACAGAAAACTGGATAAAAACAGAATAAGCAGATAAAAATAGTCAGGTTTCGTCAAGATGTAAAGTAGTTATGATGAAAGTGAGGGCGATCTCGAAAATGTGTGACATAATTTTAAATATTTGAAAGTGATAGATAGAAAAAGAAATATAAAAAATGGTGTAAAGAGGTTCGCACCGTTACAAGTCCCTGCGTGCACATTCCTCTTCGGCCACTTTCGAAACCAAAGGTTCTAAACCAGCTTCGAAAACAGAATTATTTTTCTTTATTCGAAATCAGGTTTCCTAAAAAGAAAAATAATTCTGTTTTTGAAGCTGGTTTCCAACCTATGATTTCGAAAGTGGCCGAAGGGGCACACTCGCCAGCTTCAGATACATTTTGTCGTGCACTAAAACACCCGCTCTTTGGTTCGCGTCCCTTAGATCTCTATTAGCGGGCGTTGTAGCGTAATAATAGTGATGAACGAATAAAATGGACCCATCCACCCAACAAGAGCGATATTGCGTGAAAATCTGGGTCAAACTATAATTATATTTAGAGTTTGACGCAGATTAAAAATACATATCCAAATCTTAGGATATGTATTTCTAATACATATCCTAAGATTTGATAAGATTTTATAGGCAGGAATAGGCAGACACACAATGTGGCCACTTTCCACATTCTTCACGAACCGCTGAAATTCAACACTTGAGTGTGGAATAACAGTATTAAAATAATAATCGCAATTACACCTTTTAAATATAATACACAGGTCAATTAAGCTTAACGGTGTCGTTTTTATTGTTAAAATAAGAAAGCATTGCCTTATCAAAATACGTAATACAGAGAATAGTGTAAGAGGTTCGAAATTTCACTGATGCCGGTGAGTCGCCCATTAGCTCAGTTGGATAGAGCGCTGGCACGGATAGCCAGAGGTCGCGGGCTCGAATCCCCGGCATGGGTGGAATTTTTAGCCTTTAAATAGGTTTTTAAAATACTTTCCGTTTTAATGTAGCCTATAAGCTTGCCACTGCAAGGCACAACCTTTCTCTCAGAGAGAGAGAGAGTATGGGTTTTATTACCAAGCGTTCAAATTACAATTTCAAGAGGGATTTGAACACCTCGGACACTCAAGTTTCCTCACGATGTTTTCTTTCACCGTTAGCAGAGGGTGCCACAAAATACGTACAAAATAAAACATAAACGTACGCCCTTGAGAAGTATGTGTAGTTTTACTTTGAATGACAGGATACGCAATAGTCTAATTAGAGAACGTTGTGGACTGAAAGAGGATATAGTGACTAGAATTGAGAAAAGAATGTTGCGTTGGTTTGGACATGTGGAGAGGACGAGGGGAGAAATATTGACGAAACAAATATATTAGGGGTTAAAGTATGAAATTGTCGTTTTATTGCAATAGGTTCTTTGAATTGACATAGAATCTTAATGGTTTGAGGTTTTCGAATGAAACTTTTTTCAAATGGTTTCTATGTTGTTCTTTTTTTAAAAAATGTGAAACATTTGAATATCGACTTTCAATTGTTTTTGTTATTCAATTTAGACTCGAAAGATGGATACGCGTTTCTTTCTGCAGATCAGTCAAATCATGAGGCACCCATTTTTCGTATTTTTTTTATTTTATTGATTTGACGTAAGTGAGTCAATACTGTGGGTAAGGTAACGTTAAACCATGCCGCTAATTTCTGGGTAGTTTGATTAGGATCGGCTTCCACTATCTCTCTTAATTCATCGTTATTCACCTGTGTGGGCGGTCTTCCTCGTGGCTCGTTCTTTAAGTCGAAATGTCCATCACTAAAGCGTTTAAACCAAAATCGCACGGTGCGTTCATTAGAAGACCCCTCTCCAAACGCAGCATTGATATTGCGGGCTGTTTCTGCCGCGTTAGTTCCGGGTCGGAACTCGTATTCAAAAATCACTCGAATTTTCGCAGTATCCATCTTTCTTGTCTAAATTGAATAACAAAAACAATTGAAAGTCGATATTCAAATGTTTCACATTTTATAAAAAAAAGAACATCATAGAAACCATTTGAAAAAAGTTTCATTCGAAAACCTCAAACCATGAAGATTCTATGTCAATTCAAAGAACCTATTGCAATAAAACGGCAATTTCATACTTTAACCCCTATTATATTGCGAATCTGAGTGGAAGGGCTGGTAAGGGGCGTCCCAGGCGGACATACATCGACCAAATAGTGGATGTACTAGCAAAAGAAAAGATAAAAAGTACCCGGAACCGGCGTGCGTGCATGCAACGACTTAAGAACGTTGATGAAGCGAAGGTGATCTGTCAGGATCATGGCAAGTGGCAGTCCCTGGGTCTCTGCCTACCCCTCTGGGATACAGTCGTGAGGTTATGTATGTATGTGTGTATGTAAACGTACGTTATGATTATAAAAAAAATAAGCAAAACGTAGTCCCGGATCAGTACCGGACTGAGCTGGGTTTCAGCCACCGCCTTGTTCCCAACAAGTCAAAAGTTCTTCAAAGTAGCACAGTAAGTGCGGCATAATGAGCGTTATAAGTTAACTAGGTGTCCATTTCAAAATCTAAATAATTTTGGAGAAAAAATGGACAAAAAAGTTCCAAGATGTTGTGCGGGAGTAATATTAACGGTATTTTGTGTTTACGTTTCGTTCTTAACATCACTTTGCAAGCCATAAAGTACAAAATAAAACTTATGAAATTCTAAAATATAATATTGTCACTCAACATAAAACAATATGAAATTCATAACGGCCAAACAGGTGCAAATTCCAACCCTAAGCATTCTCAAGAGAGATTTTGCGAAATGCCTGCGTCATTTAATAGGGTAGGTAGCGTGGTGTAAGCACTTACGGTAATCTCCTCCAATTGCAGAACACACGGGATTGCGAATCATTAAGGCAGTGTTGTATGATCGGAATCCGAGCAAGATTGGATTGTATGGAATCAGGCGTTACTTTGCGGAAATCTACAATAGCATTAAAATGGGAAAAAACTTTGCTGAATTTCGCCAAAAATCATTGGTAGTGTGTTCGTGTCTTGCTTCAGCTTGAAAAAGTGGGAAGGAGGGCGGTGCTTAACTAACCGCTTGGCGCTTCGGTGGTTTTAGGCGGAATTTAGCAAAGTAATTTTTACATTTTAATGCTAAGATTGGATTGGCAAAATTTTAAGAATGCATTGAGAGCATGATATACGAGTACAATACATATTTTTACCAATATTTACTACGAAAATTTATTTAAAAAAATATTATAGTACTTTCTCAAAAAAACATATTATGGTTTGTTGTCCGTATGGGCCACGCCCTTAAACCACGCCACGACTTTAAAATAGCACGAATCTTTAATAAGAACGTTAGATATTCCTAAGATCAATTAAAAATTTCTTTCTACTACAAATAGATAGATAGATAGAGAACATTTTATTGCACAACCAGAAAAAAAATCACAACTATATAGAAGGGCCATACCAAAAATTTGTAAATCTAATACTTAACATAGTTATAATATTTTCGGGGATTAATCGCGTAGTAATTTATTGCATTTATTCTAATACTTAACATTGCTTTGATCCTCGCATCAATAGCTTGAAGTTGGAAGCCGCACACTATAAACTACTTGCTTTTAGCAATAAGGCCGCTAATTGTACTATGTACATTGTAATTACTTTGTATTTGTTGTTTTTCCAGTTACAATAAAGAATATTCTTTGGTTATCTTATAAACAAATACTTCATTCTAATGTTATAAGTTTTATATAGAAGCTAACAAAGCATAGTCAAGTTCTGTCAACTGTGGATCGAGAGAGTAGGCATAATAGGAAAAATCCATAAGGCCCTGCAGTACCTATGCTTTGTTACATGGGCTGAATAGATGGAATCCACAAAAACATTGATATTTGCAAACTACAATCAGTGTTGTCTGTATCGAAGTGTCTGTCTCAGAGGGATGTGTTAATTTACTTTATTCACTTGTGTCATTTATTATAAGTAATTTTTATAAGTACTCGGGGCTGCAACTGAAGCAAATTACTTCAGCCAGATGTTGCTGCCTGTACGTAATACAGAGAGTATTGTAAAGAGGTTCGAAATTTCATTGATGTCAGTAGTCGCACATTACCTCGGTTGGGAGAGCGCTGGCACGGTTGGCCAGAGGTCGCGGGTTCGAGTCCCGGCATGGGTGGAATTTTTAGCCTATAAATAGGTTTTCATTTTTATATGTTACTCACCGTGTTGTAATCACAACAAACAAAATAAGAAAACAGTTCCATATCATTAAAATTAAGCAAAAAAAAACACCGTGTGCCCCTTTGGTGTCTCTGTGAAATTTGCTCGACCCCTTCTTGCGAAACAAACTCTCTTAATCTATCTTTAGTGCTGACTCGGTGATTTGTTTTAAGAATTAACTGGACTTAGAGAGAATATAAATTATACAAAGTGTCTAGTTGGAAGTATCGGAGGAAAATTCCATATTCGTCACACTGGGGCCTGTACTAAAACAATCCACTTAATTGACGTTTATTAAAATTCTTCGCCGACTACTCGACCCCGAGTTGCAAACTTTCGAATAATATGAATAAAATTTCGCAATCAGTGCTCCCGGAGTATTCTATTAATAATTAATTCCATTAGCAGATCAAGGAGAAAAAACTTTGAATTTCATAACAGATGTTATATATAATCTTGAGTGAAGAAATTGACGCTTCTTTTTCGCTGCGCACATTTTTTTGGCATTTGATTAATATTCATTACCATCCAGAGTGATATTTATGTGATACTTTATCTAAATCTCTTTATCTCTAAAGAAGTGAATAATAATAATGCTTTATTCATACACAAGACACACATTAAACATTTGTATGAAATTAATACTAAACACAAAAAAAAGAAAACTCATACACCAAACACATTAAAATGTTTGGGTGAAATTAAGATTTACACCCAATTTTGATTAAAATCCACTTGCCTCAAGAAACATGCAATTCTCGATCAAAATTCTCAATCAGTAAGTGCGGCAATGTGTGTCCTGGATATAAAAAAGGTGACTGGGTTCAGCATGTGCTACAGGAATATGATACTTTCTTTTAAATAAGAACATATTGACTAATAACTTCCGCAGAACACAATCACTTGTTATGGTCCCGAATGGCACACTGTGCTGTGGTAATTTTAATGCTTTTCTAAGATAATCTCACATGTCAGCCAGATACCATATAATGGAATATATTTAGAAAGACTAGGATTGCATATTTACTGTTTATGGTACTTCCATTAGACATTGACATTGTCTTTTTCAAATGATATTCCATGACTTAACATGACATCATGTATAATGACATAAATATTGATGAACTCACTATGTTGTTTTTTCGAATCTTGAAGGCTAAATAGAATAAATCCTAGTGTGGTTACTGAGCTATACTAAAATTTCACGTCAGACTGTGAGCCAACAGGCGGCTGATACACCGCAAAGAAAACCCTTCACAACCAAACTTTTTTACCTAAAAATTCTAAAATTGTACGCGGGCTTGCGAGACTTTATATTTCCCAGCGGTTCTCGCACCCGTAACGTCACCGCGTCCGGTTCAATCCGGTAACGTCCAGTTACACCGCCTCTAGTGAAAACTAGGGATTGCCAAGTGTAACAAAATATCGATAAAAATTGTTTCGATATTTGAGAAAATGTCCTTTTTATCAAATTGTATTTTAAATCTATCAATATTTATTTCTTAAGTATATTTTTTTTTATTAAATTCTACAAATATAAAAAAGAGTTGATTGAACAAGTAAAGATCACAAATAGTAAAACTCAGCGTGCCACGATCGCTGCACTGACGATCTGAGGCAAATTTATGATGTTGGCTTGATGAGGGACATAATACAGCTGCTATACGTATAGCAGTAACCATACGTATAGCAGCTGACAAACAAGGCTGATAAATTATCGATAATTTTATTAGATGTGTTTCCTAAGTATTTAAATGGTCAAGGGAAATTATGTTTATCTAAAAACAGAAAAACTATTAAAAATTGTCTTACAAAATTACAAAAGTTATATAACGAACTGCGTTCAAATATTTTATTTCACATAACATACAAAACAAATATTTACTTGCACTTTTTTAATTTAAATATTATTATTTAAGGTTAAGAACATTGACAAGCTTAAGAATAAGGTATTATTACATAAAAATATAAAATATTTTTTAAACATCGATAATTTTTAACCAAGCCTAAAGTGGAAACAGGGCCGTGCGAAAAATTTGCCACGAGATTTTTATTTCGCCGCCTAAAACTAGTTCGCGGCTGATAAAACTAATGATAAATGCGATCAGAAGTAAAGCCGAGTACATGACGTATATGTACCCTATCAATACTAATACGAATTATTGTGAAAGTTTCGATTACTTAATTCCACCACAGACGATAATCCATGAATAGTTTCAATTCTAAATAAACTACAAATATATTAAACACAAATTGAAGTTTGTTAAAGTGTTGCTTCTTTAAACGCCAAGATCACTTACTTAAATAGTCTTCTGTTCTGTAATAAAACTTTAGAAATAGCGCCTTTTAATTAATATGTATAATTTATTTTCAAGCAGAGATGTAGAATCATCTGATATATATATCGTAAGAACAAATCATGTATTTTGTATACTTTACCTAATCGAAATTTTCACACCTTCATTGTCCTGTGCTCAAGTTCCTTTTTTCCTGTATGGCTCAAGGTTGGACAATGTCTTTAAGGTGCTTAGGGGCGCTAACAAGCGCCACCAATGAAACACAAATCACAACTCGTTTTATAATACGTTTCTTTCTTCAAAAAGTAAACATGAGGAATCTTAACATCTGTGGTAACATTTTTTAGAATATACAGCCTGGAAGTATTAGGAGTGACTTTAATAAATTTCCGCTAAAACGGCCATTTTTGGCGGAAATCGATTGAAGGCCTAGTTTGTTGATCCTAGGTTCTAGACTGTAGGCTGTAAAACAGTAGGTTAGCTTGACTCCGCACGTATTGACTAGTCTTTACTGTGGGCTAGGCCGCTTAAGGTATCAGGATTGCCCAGCACCTATCCTATATCATCTGAAACAATGTCCCAGGCACTACAGTACCCGAACGGTCCCTTCATCTATGCAGTGTGAGTGAAGATGCCACTGGACGCTTTATAAGTTACAATTCAACAAAAATTTTCCTATATACAAAAATACTTTATGTTTCTAGGCCCTTACTTATACAATAAAATTAATAAAGAACTCCCGTTATATAACCTGACCACATATGAGTTCAAAAATGTTCCATTTGAGTATCTAAGGAAACATGATTATGAAGAATCCGAGTTGCTACTAAAAATCCAAACACGATTCACCCAGCACACTGAGTTGGTCCTTCTATACTCATACACCCTCTCACACACACTTACGCATACTCATCAAACACAGATAGGTGTGAATCTATCTGTGTGAACCTATATTATCTTTATTGTAAGAATACCCTAATTGTTAACTTTTGTATTGTACTGCTTTTAACGTACACATGTCTAAGCTACATACCTACTATATTGAAAGTGAAGAGCACTGTTGCCTGAGATACAGGTCTAGAACCTAGTTCAGGCACAGAAGATAATTGTTTATATGCAGCTTTGCCACAAATATTGTAAGTAATACGCCTAAAATGTAAACATCTTGTAAAAATTTTCAAAATAAAGATAATTAATATTATTATTATTAAATCATCTCGTTAACTAGATGCAGAGGTCAATGTATACGTTATGATATACAACTTTATACATCAGATTATGCTGTAAAAACTCCTCGCTAGCCCGGTGACGCTTGTGTCCACACCAGCCCAATATCGCGACAAGGAAAACTTCCCCCAGGAACTCCTTGAAAACTTCCCTAACTCAGTGTTCTTAAACATTCTAATAAACAACTTGGGTCGTTAACAACAAGTTGACTAATTATACATTCAGCAATGTTGTCTGGCTGAGGAACGACGACTGTGACCCAAAGAATTTCCGACAACTTCATTATTGTTCAAACGCGGCTTAGTAACGAGAAAATTAGGCTGCATTATGGGCTCAAGACTTTACGATGAAAATTTCATTCATAATTGAAAACATTGTAGTAGACGTGAAATCAGTGCATAGTCATAAAAATTGAACGTGCTGTTGGCACACAGGTACTGACCTCCCTCAACGGACAGACACACACTGCTCATTGGCTGAAACAGAGACTTCAGAGTCCAGTAGTCATTTCTGAGCAGACAAACACACACCCACACAAACAAACATTCGATGTCAACCCTTTTTATTTGTTCCCAATGTTGGGGCACGGGTCTTTTCCTGTATTGCAGGAAGGTTAGGCCCTACTCCACCACGGGGGCCAAGTCCGGGTTGGTGGAGGATTGTAAAACAGTGGCGGGCCTTACTGTCAGATTATCAATTCAGGGGACGTTTATAGGTCACATAAAAATAAAAGCTAATTAGTACCAATAGTCCGTTATTATGGCACACTGTCAAAAATACTACGGCAGTTCAAAAACCACATTTCTTCATTCCGGCCCGGCCATCACTGTCTTTCGCGAAACTCGACGTTTTCTCAACTACCCTCGCGACCTCTTCCAACAATATTTTTACGGAATTTGAGCATAAATACAAGCAGGACATAACATTTTAATGATGTTTTCAAAGGACGTCCGGAGCTGTAAATAATAAATGCCGAAGCTCCTTCCTCCGTGGTCCCAAATGGCAACGTGTTGCCTATACCTCAAGGCGTTGACCTGACGAAGAGTTTTTTTATATTATTTTAAATGCACAAACCCGTGCTAAGGATAATTTTAAAAATCTATTTAGAGGCTAAAAATTTTTAGCCTCTAAATAGGTTTTTAAAAGAGTTTTTTGTATATCGTTATACAAGGTTCTTTTCCTGTACTACCCTTTGCGAGTCTCTTCAACACCGAAGGTTTGCTGGAAGAGAATGCTTGTTCCATTAAACACGCCCTTGTACATTTACTCATGTAATTAGTGCAGTAAAGAATTAAAACAACAACAACAAAAGGTCTAACTAAAGGTTTTTCTAGTGTGTAAAATAAAGAGTTCTAATCTTATCTAACTGAATCCCTATATAATGCAGCCTAGATGCGTCCCATTGTTGCTCCCATACCTTCTCTGAAGAAGAGAGTACGGGATTAATCACTAAGTGAGCCCACCGCAGTGTGGCGATTTGAAGAGCTGAGGTATACGAACACCTCATACACTTGGGTTTTCTCACGATGTTTTCCTTTACAGTTAGCGAGTGTTATTTCTACTATATCTTTACAAATGTACTCAAAAACGTGACTTAGAAAATAAAGACATTAGTACATGTCGGGATTCGAACCCACGAGCTCCTAAATGAGAAGCTCGTGTTCTACTAATCCGCTACCATCGATCTTAATCTAATCCCTGGATAAGTCACAAAGTGGAAGGATCTACTTATCATCATTGACATCATTGACATCTACCGGGTACAGACCTTTTGTTTCAAATGCCACCTTTCACGGTGCCTTGCCATCCTCATCCACGAACCCTCCACATGTATTGTCCGATCATCGGGATGCTGGTCTGCGATGCAGGAAGAGACCCGTGCCCCAGGAGTGTGGACATACAAATATCACACATCCCTGGTCTATCGCATCACGTCTGTTTAGCATGCCGCAG
This sequence comes from Yponomeuta sedellus, assembly GCA_934045075.1. Classification (NCBI taxonomy): domain Eukaryota; kingdom Metazoa; phylum Arthropoda; class Insecta; order Lepidoptera; family Yponomeutidae; genus Yponomeuta; species Yponomeuta sedellus. The sequence goes on along the minus strand of OW203722.1, from coordinate 2,250,078 downwards.
GTCGTGAACTTGGCTGGGGACACTGGTATAAAACGCCTCAGCCTGGGTGTATACTTGGTTCATATGTATGGTTCTTGACTGATTGATACCATACTTTGTCAATTTTTTCTCCAAAATGATCTAACATTTTGAAATGGACTCCTAGATTGACTTGTAGTGTCTGTGCTACTTTAAATAAAACATGTTCATTTCATTTCATAGTATAGATATCAGGACAGGGGGATTATATTATAGTACATTACATAACTAGGGTGGTAATACAAAGAAAGGCCGAGATCGCAGAAGTTTGCGGCCCGAGCTGCAAGCGAGGGACCCGAGAAACGATTCCCGTGTTGTGTACATCTTTTTATGTCTATACTTGGCCAGAAAGCGGCTTTTTACGCGCAGCATGCGGAAAAAGCCACTTTATTGCCAGGTGTGGCATAAAAGTTATTTATTTATTTATTATTATATGTCAATGTTTTCATAAGATCAAAAACAAGACCGACATATATTAAGAATTTTCTGACCCGAACTATAAAAACTCAGTGCCATTTATAAGATTAATATCTTATAGAAAAATAATTACTTGGTGGGTCGCCAAACTAGTTGAATCCTTCAGTTTTTTAGCTATACATCAATGTATAAGAATGAACCTTCCCAGAGGAAAAGATCTCTCTATCATCGCTACAAATAACCCAATTTCCGGCCTCGTCAACTCTCCACTTGATAAACAAACTTCACACCCTGACGAGGAATATGTCACGTCTTGCATAAGCTGGGGAGAATCACGTCCGTAAGGCCACCCGCAATGGTAAACAAACAAAACAGAAGTCCCACTTACTGAGGAAACGGCTGATTTGCTAAGTTATATTATTAATATAACTTAGCAAATCAGCCGTTTCCTCAGTAAGTGGGACCATGAGTTGACATGTGCGCCACAGCTACATAAAAGGAACTTTATTAGACCCGTTACTAAACGGGTTCAACTCAGCGCGCGCACTACAAACTCCAACATTCCTGCATCGCGCAATCAGTGTTTCAATGACATACCATAAATATAACGTCCGACTAAGAACAGTTGCACCAGCCGTCCCCAGTATACGATCTGCCTGGCGGGAAATTTCCCTGTATAGTGGAAGAACACGATCACCCGCTTTTACCTATATAGCCTATGTACGGACTCAGGTCTTGTCTCAGAAAGAGAGAGATTAGACTTCATAAAGGACAAAATCCTATTCCATAAATTGATGACAAATTTATCACGTTATCAGTAACCATCTTAAGTGCAAGACCATGACATAGCGTAGAAATGCTGGGCTGAATTACTACGGATATTTATTAATAAAGGTAATTACGTTTCACCTAATAAATAGTCGTGATTACATTCGTCTGAGCATCGCAAGACACCCTGCTTATATTATAAATTTAATCGTTTGTAAAGATGTTTGGATGTTTGTTACTCAATTACGCAATTACAACTGAAAGGATTTACATGAAACTTGGCGCATAGATAGACTAAAACCTGAATAAAACGTAAAACTAAAAATGCATTTATTGCGACGAACAATAAAAGAAGGTTGTTAAAAGGAGAAACAACATATAATGACGTCGTAGTTGGCGACAAAAGGTGTGTACTCAGCATGTGCCGCCAGAAAAAAATAATGCCTGTAAACGACGTTGTTTCTCTGCATTCAGTCACTGAATTGAGAGTAGGATGACGTTTGCGAGGACAGTTTTTTTCAATGGCTTTTTTTGTATGTACCATTCAATTATTGTCAAACTTTTTTTGGCTAATTTAAACGTATAAAAAAACGAACTGCGTACCAAACAACCGCCAGTGCAATGCTGCTTCAAGCTCATTTAAAATATGATAAGAATTTCTTTATTTAACACCAGAACACGACATAGAAAAACATGTAATGAAGATGATTGGCGGCCTTATTGCTAGAAGCCATTTCTTCCAGACCATATTATGGCGGATAGTTGCTGACGGGAAAGAGAGACATATAGTAAAATGGCCGGCAAAACACATTCTTACTCCTATTTAAGGCCGCCGTCTGTACTTAGATTAAGAAATATCTGTGTAATTTCCATTTTTAGGTACAATAAAGTGTTCTCTATCTATCCATCTAACTATCTTTAATATGAGCACCTCGCGACTCATTAAGAATACACTGTTATTCAAGCGAGGATCTTCTGTGCATGTTTATGCTGCGGCCTCGGACAACTTTCTTGATTAACACCACGTGGCGCGAATGACAACTTTGCACTGCCTTGTCGGGAACAGCTGGCGTGTCGTGAACAGCTTGCACTCTGACATTTCTTAGAACTCGTTATCAACCCTTATATGTCCCCACTGCTGGGGCACGGGTCTCTTCCTGCATCGCAGGAAGGTTAGGTCATACTCCACCACGGGGGCCAAGTCCGGGTTGGTGGAGGATTGTGAGACAGTGGCGGGCCTCACTGTCAGAAGTTATCAAGCCGCCCATAAGGCCTCTGACATGGCTTAACGACTGCCATTATATGACAGCCGGCACCAACGGCTTAACGTTAGAACTAGTTAAAAAAAAACTACCACTTAAGTTTTTAGGTTTTTTAGTTACCCTGATTAAAGGCATCAAGTATACCTAATAGATTATCGTGATTAGACCACTGAAATTTATAGCAATGTCTGAGCATCGAAAGTCATTAACAACTTCCCTGTCCTAGAGTCGCATATGGCTCAGAGGAGTCCATTGAAATCAAATCAAATCAATTTTATTTAAACTTAAAGAATTTACATTTTGTTTGCTGAAAGTCAACGTACAATGTAAAACGTTAGCCGCTGCCTTCGGGTCTTACTATAATGGAGAAAAAAGGCAGCGGAAAAAGAAACTCCACTCTGACCATCTTTTCTCAAGTCATCTTAAACCGACTACATCAGTTGCCACCTATACGTATGATAACATACGTCGTCGTCAGGCTATACTAGTCCACTGCTGGACATAGATCTCTCCTAAAGAGCGCCACGTTGTGCTATCATAGGGGGTAATGCCCATAATCCCCACGCTGGGCATGCGGGTTGGGGATCGCAGTTCGGTGGAATTGTCCTCCAGGGGGCGCTGCTGCCCACCCCCCGGTTTGTGTCCCTTAGTCGCCTTTTACAACACCCGCGGGAAGAATTGGGTTAGTGCTATTCTCTAGGCCGACACCACATAGCAGATTGCCATCAATAAAATTCATTCCATGAAAACATTCCATGATTGCCATCAATAAAATAACAATAATTTCGTTAGTCACATATGACTCATTTTCAATACATTTTTGGACATAGGTACAACTATCTAATTAGCGGGTGAAAGGTAGAAAAGTCAGGGATAGCGGAACATCTGCTTGAATCAGGATCAAACCACTGGATAGAATTACACAAACCATCGGTACTTTCCAACAATCGCTATTATTATAGCCGAATTGTGCGTGAAGCGGTTGAAATAAAGAAACACAATTTTTTTAATCGGGAATGTAGTTTCAAACTGCCGCAAACGTGGGATCCGGTTCTCAATAAGTATTCGAGTCGAAAAAAGGCGCATGGCTTATCGTCCGACGTTGTCAGTGTAGTGTGTCGCAACCCTAATAGTGCTTTGTGATGGCTGATTGAGGGTAGTCTGAAACCTTATCAGCCGAAGATGCGAACAGGTACCAGTCATCAGTCTTCTCGTGACCACAATGACGGTAACGTCGATGTAAAAAATAGCAATAAATTACTACGCGAAGCCCCGAAAATATTCTTACAATTCGATAAATAAACAATTCTAACAAGTCGCGAATGTTTAAAATTAGTTATATCTGGATAGGGAAGTTCAGCACTTTTGCGCTCAGGTAAGCGCAAATGCGTCCAGTGCGTTAGTTTATTCCCCCTTTGGAAATCTGCTTGACAACTTCCAACTTACATTTTTTCCGGCGAAATTACATATTCCAGCTGTAGCCGTCCCAAGTTTCCCGTGATCCTGGGTGGATTATTTAAATGTGAAGATTATCGTTTGTCCCCCATTTATAACTGGGCCCTCTTTAACACGCTCGCCGGGGATTTTTATGTAAGATCACGATGTTGGAATTTTAATAGAGGCCACATTAAAGGAGGGTTAAAGTGCCCGGGAGATGGAATATCTAATTTCGTTCGTTTTTTGTGTCCGTTTTTTTCTCAATTTTGTTTGTTGGCGTTCCCACTTTGTGCCACTTCGTTGGGTTTTGGATAAAATTGTCTAATGTCTGTAATTAGCATAATAGGTTTAAAATCTATAGGTATCAATCCTTTATATGTCTCCACTGTTGGGGCACGGGTCTCTTCCTGTATGGTAGGAAGGTTAGGCCATACTACCACTACGGAGCCAAGTTCAGATTAGTGGAGGATTGTAAGACGGAAGCGGACCTTATTTTCAGAATTTATCCAGCCGCCTATAAGGCCTCTGACATGGCTTAACGACGACTGCCATTACATGACAGCCGGCACCAACGGCGTAACGTGACTTGCGAAGGACGTAAGGTGGAGATGTTTGCATACTTTTTTTGTTGGAAATTGTTTATTTATTTGTAATTAATAAATGCTCCATTATTGTGATAACACTTTCAATACTTAATAATACACGTTTTTAATACAGGACTCTTAAAAGAGAAAGAAACGGAATGTTAATTCGTTTTTTGAGTCAGGCTTTCTCAAGATGTTTTCCATCACAATTAGCGAGGGGTATCCATACATTACTATGAAACAATGTAATTGGTAAGAACATGCCGGAATCCTACTTCAGGACACACGTTTTCTCTCAGAGAGAGAGTCTGAGCTTTATTATCGCGCTTGCCTACCGCTGATTGGACATTTCAAGCGCTGAAGTATGCGAACACCGCTTTATTATTTAACATTTATTATATAACATTAACCTTGCGCACCAGTTGGCACCCCTACGAAACCAGCGCCAGCGTAACTTGAGCTTCGGTGAGTGAGCCATTTACAGTCAAGCTTGAGACCAATTTCCTAAAAGATTGTTGGTCGTCCGTGGGATCGAGCCCGGACCTCCTGCTTGCGAGTCTGCTGCGGTGACGCCTGAGCCAAACGGGGTAGCAACGACTGGGCGAAAATTGTCTACACTATATAAAAAGCGCCTGCGCATTTGAAAAGGCAACATCACACGTACGCTGCGAACTACAAATATTGGCTATTTCAAAAGGCGCTCGAATATCATCACTATAATGAAATGCTTGGCGTGTAGTAAACAAGTTCAGTCGGCCGAACGAGTGACATGCAAAGCCTGTCAAGTGAGTTACCATTTTCAGTGCCTGAACATTACGTCGGCGTTCTTCAGAGAGAAAGCGCAAGAGCTTAAAAGCTGGATAGGGCCATGCTGTGCCGACAAAACTAGAAGCAGGAGGAATGACAACACCCCTGTGCGCAGGGCTTTCGAGCATTCACCAAATGAGAGCTTAATAACATCTGAGCCCAATATTGTCAGCACAAAGCCTGATACTGAGCGGCAATCTCCGGATAAGGGCTACGAAAACGTCACCACTCGGCGCCGAGGCACTTCTAAGAGGAGCACTGATATCTCATTGGTAGAAGATTATAGCTTCTCATTGGATAGTTTGCGATCAGTCGTGCGAGAGGAGCTGGAAAATGTCATCGGTACTAGTTTACCAGCTACAATGAGTAAGTTATTTACAGCGTTAATTCAGCCAATGCAAACGTATATCGAGCAACTGAAAGCCAAAGTGGAATGTCTGGAGGACAAAGTAAGTGCTTTAGAGAAAATCCACGACGAGAGCTTCCTTAAGCCGAAAACGACCATAACGCTGCAAACTGCTCCAAAACCTGCAAAACTTCAGGAACTGCAGATCACGGCTCAAGAAGACGCTCGCGTCGTGAGCGAAGAACATCGACAGGTACAGGCGACAACAACCGCGCAATCAACTATAATATCAGGTGATACAGCGAATCGAGCTCCGGAGGCTGAGTGGGCGCAGGTGGTGAAAAGAGGTCGACGTCGTAGCTCTCCCGCTGGCGTAACGCGTGGAGCGGCTCCACCAGGCACTACAAAACTCGAGGCGGCAGAGAGGCGGCGGTACCTGCATCTATATTATGTTAAAGTTGGGACGACTGAAGGGCAAGTTCTCGATCACCTGAAAGTGATATGCGGAGATGCTAACTGCAAGGTAATGGCCCTCAAGCCTAGAGGTGAGTACAGTAGCTTCAAGTTGGATGTGCCCTCTGGACAAGCGGATGCCATTATGTCGCCAGAACACTGGGCAGAGGATATATGCATAAAACCCTGGTCGCAGAGTCCCAACGGCCATTCCTTTCGTGACTCCATCAAAAAACCAGAAACCCTCAAAGCGCAATAGAACGGTGAACATCTTCTATCAGAATGTAAGAGGACTTCGAACAAAGGCATTACGGTTTTTATCGCTGCTTGAGTCTTCAGGCGCTGATCTATTTGCCATCACGGAGACTGGACTAAATGCATCATTCGATAATGCAGAGATCACGTTGCCCGGATACACTATTCTGCGGTGCGATCGAGCAGATGGTCGCAAGCACGGTGGAGCATGCCTAGTAGCCACTCCGCGTTTTGAATTACGTCAATTACGTATGCCAGGTGATATTAACATTGATAAATATAATTTTGAATTAGTGTGTGCAACCGTCCATAGAAATAATCGTTACTTATTTACCTGTTGTGTTATTTACATAGCACCTGGGACTGAGGAGAATGAATACATGGTAACGTTTGAAATGTTAGAAAAATTGTGCATTCGCTTTAGGAATAATTTTATTATAATAGGTGATTTTAACTTGTACTCGTGCCAAGAACCTGTGTTAGCCTATTACGAATATTTTACGTCTTATTGTGAATTCGTTCAGTGTAACAAGGTGGATAACTGTATCGGGCGTCAGTTGGATCTGGTGTTGAGCACTCGCGGTGAGCGCGGCGTCAGCGTGCGCGCGGCCGCTGCCGACGAGGCGCTCACGCCCGTTGACGCCTACCACCCGCCGCTGCATGTCGCTGTCGAGCTCCGGCCGCGCGCGATGCCCTCGCCGTCGCTACCCCGACCCCCCGTGTCAGAACACACAAAGGTACCGCCAAGTTCCCAATACAACTTTAATAAAGCCGACTTCAATTTGCTTTATTATTCTGTAATGGTTGCGGATTGGAGCGAAATATATAATTTGCACGATCCGGATCTGGCTTTGGATTACTTTTACGAGACAATTAATAAAATGTTTGATACTTGTGTGCCAATCAAGAAACAAAGACCAAACTGCGATAGATTTTATCCTGTATGGTACTCATCTGAACTTATTAAAAACATTAAATTAAAATACAATCTTCACAAGCAATATAAAGCAAGTAAGTCTAGTGAGGATTACAGGGTTTTCACTCAATACAGGGCACGAATAAAGGTAGAAACCGAGTTGGCTCATGACACATATATCGATCGCGTACAAAAACATCTCGCAACAGAACCAAAGGCTTTCTGGAATTACATGAAAAGCAAAAAAGGTAATTCGAGCCGGCCCAAATTAATACAAGATGGACGGGTGCTAGAGGCTGAGGAAAGTGCTGCAGAATTTGCGAAATTCTTCCAGTCAGTATACGTAGCGGAGCCCCCCACGCTGAGCGTGGCGGCGGCAAGCGTGACGGCGTCGTCGGGCGGCGCGCGCGCGCATCTCGCGGCTCTGGAACGCGAGACCGTGCTCCGCGCGCTCGCCCGCCTGCCGCCCAAGCGCTCGGCGGGCCCTGACGGAATCCCGCCTTACATATTTGGGGACTGCCGCGCGGTGCTGGTGGAGCCGTTGAGACATATTTTCAACGTCTGCATCAGTAACGCAACCTTTCCAGACCGCTGGAAACTAACACGCGTAGTTCCAGTACCAAAGTGCCGTGATGCTGCAGAGGTTAGTAGTTACCGACCAGTGGCAGTCCTATGTACGCCGGCTAAAGTATTCGAGTCTGCCATCCACAAATGCTTGTATTCCCAAGTAAGTGCCCAATTATCTGATGCACAGCATCGATTCCGTCCAGAGAGGGGAACGACGGGGAACCTGCTGCATCTCATGACGAGGGTGGTGCCAGCAGTGAATGCCGGAGTACAGGTGGATGTAGCTTATTTCGATTTTAGAAAGGCGTTCGACACGGTTGATAATGACGTTCTGTTGTCAAAACTAGCGCAAGCAGGCTGTACGCCGCATACACTTAAGTTCTTTTGCAGTTATTTGCGCAGCAGACGTCAATATGTTGACTGTGCCGGGCATCTGTCAGAGTCGTACTACACCAGGTCGGGTGTTAGCCAAGGTAGCAACTTAGGGCCCCATCAATTTATCTTAATGATAAACGACTTACCAGAGGTGGTCACAGAGGCAACTTGTCTTCTTTTTGCTGACGACTTGAAACTGGTGAGGGAAATAAAAGATATCGCAGATCAGGACAGACTCCAGGAAGACATTGACAGGGTCGTCGATTGGAGCCGGGAGAACAAATTATATTTTAACGTCTCCAAGTGCTCGGTTATATCGTTTAGCCGTGCCCATTCCTCGCTCCATTACCTATACCGGGCTGAGGGAGAGCCGCTGCAGCGCGTCGCGAAGGTTCGAGACCTGGGCGTCACATTCACGGCAGATTTAAACTTCCGGCAACACGTCGTCGACAAGTCGAGCGGCTTCTCTAACATCAGTGCGGTACGAGATCTCTATGGAGCGCTAGTGAGAAGCCACATGGAGAACAGCTCTATGGTATGGTCTCCTCATGAATTAAAATATAAAAATATGCTCGAAAAGATTCAGAATAAATTTCTAAGAGTACTATACAGGTTTAGAGGATGTCGGCGACAATAACGTCAGTCTCTTTACAAAATTAAGGCTTTTATTTCACACCAGCACACAACAGCAAATACAATGACAATCAGAAACAGTTTCCTATTCACCTGAGGTTATAGCGTCTCTTTATAACCAAAAATCCCACCAGCACGTCCTGCTGTCACAGACGTAGCGGAGAGAAGAACGATTGACCGAGTTACCGAGTGAATGATTGAATTGAATGAGTGAGCGGTCAATCGATGGAAATCCATCGTGCCCGTGAGTGAACGATAGTTACAATGTTGCCACAACCACCCCCCTACGGAGAATGGTAAGTGGGATATACTATAAAGGTTACATTGCAAATGTTTACCTAGACTTATGTGGTAAGTATACTGGCTGTATATGGCAAACTTAATATTACAGAGAACATAGCAATACATATTATTTAGAATGGCATAAAAGGTATGTATGACTATAATGTAGCGAGCTTAATATTACCTTAAACAAAGCAAAATCAGGCATACAGCCTTGCTTAGACACAGTAGGGAGATAAACAACATGACATGTTTAACTTACTATAACATTATCTTAATATATGCAAGCCTATTATTAAAGACCTCTTGTGGATACAAAAACAAAATTATTAAATATTGTTCCAAAATTATACAAACTTTGTTTTATTTACCTTTGAGTATTTACATAACTATACTCCTGCACAACATGTGTTACACCTTTGTGAAATGAAAAGAATACAAGATGCCTAATTACTGTATTTACCAATCTTTTATGTTTTTAAACCTAACCTGTCTCCCTGAACGGGTGCGTTTAATGAATGCAGGTAGGGTCGGTACAGGCGAATGGACCACAGGTAGAGGCGGCGCTACCTGGACCGGGGATGGGTCCATGGTAGGCTGCAAGAAAGGCGAGCCCACCTGGGTTGGTGGCACGAGTGACTGCTTGGCAGAAACCGGCTGCGGGGGAGGCTGGTCCCCATGACCTGACTGCGGGGTCCGTTCCAGGAACGCTGGCTTAACACGGTCTGCGCTAACTACTGTTGTTTTACCTTTTAGACTGATAGTAATGGTTTTACCATCTCTGGAACGCCCTATAACCGAGTAGGGCCCTGTGTATGGAGGTTGCAGGGACCGGCGGATGGTGTCATCGCGTAAAAAGATGTGTGTCGCCGTGGCCAGTTCCTTAAAAACGAATGGCGTTTTTGTGGTATGATGTACAGCAGGTACCGGACGAATGTCAGCCATTTTCCGCCGTAGCTGTACGACGAAATCAGCTGGGTTGTCGACGGAGGTTGGGTTAGTTTGTTGAACTAGTAGCTCACCAGGGAGGCGGATGGGTTCGCCATACAGCATCTCAGCTGCAGTGGCCTTCAGGTCTTCCTTGACGGCTGCACGCATACCCAGCAGTACCAAAGGTAGGGCCTTGGTCCATGCGCCTTCGTGGCACATAAGGGACGCTTTAAGTTGCCGGTGCACGCGCTCTATCATGCCATTGGCACAAGGATGATATGAAGTGGTTCTTACCCGTTTGGTGTCAAACTGGACCATGAGGCGGCGGAATAGGTCCGACTCAAACTGCGTACCTTGGTCTGTAGTTAGTGTCACGGGGACGCCGAACCGAGAGACCCATTTCCGGGTGAATGTTTCAGCAACCTCCTCTGCTGTGATGGAGCGCATGGGCCATGCTTCCGGCCATCTGGACGCTCTGTCTATGGCAGTGAGGAGGTAGCGGAACTCGTTGCTAACTGGTAGGGGACCTACAATGTCTATATGAACCTGCATGAAACGCCCAGATGGTTGGTTAAAGCTGCCCATCGGCGTTGAGATATGTCTCGACACTTTGCTGCGTTGACATGCTAGGCAAGACCGGGCCCATTCTCTACAGTCCTTCCTAACTGATGGCCATACGTACCGCTCGGTAACCAGCTTGGTTGTTGCCCTTGCGCCGGGGTGACTCAGGTTGTGCAACTTGTCGAACACCGCACGGCGAAACCGGGGAGTTAGGTACGGGCGAGCTTTTCCCGAGGATACGTCGCAAGTGACATAGACATTGGTTCCTGGAATATTTACCTTAGTCAGGCTCAGTCCAGAGGAACCAGTCAGTGTTGCGAGCTCGGTGTCAGTCTCCTGTGATTTCGCTAGGGCTTCGTAGTCCTGCTCGAGCGCGATGGCTTCTATACGTGACATCGTATCAGCTACCACATTGTCCTCACCTTTTATATACTTGATGTCCGTGGTAAATTGGCTGATAAAGGATAGCTGGTTAAGCTGTGGAGGGGGTAGCTTTTCTCGCCGCTGGACGAAAGCGTACAGCAGCGGTTTGTGGTCAGTGAAAATCGTGGCATGCTGGACCTGCAGTATATGCCGGAAATGTTGCACGCTCTCGTAAACGGCGAGCAACTCCCGGTAGTAGGCCGGCCACTCAATTTGCTTCGGTGTAAGCTTCTTGCTGAAGAAAGCTAGAGGGACGTACTGACCGTTAACCAACTGTTGTAGGCAAGCACCAATGTGGATGCTCGACGCGTCAGTGAAAAGACCGAGTGGAGCGTCAAGCACGGGGTGCTGCAGCAAGGTAGCTTGAGCTAGGCTCTCCTTGCAGGCCGCAAAACTCTGAAGGAGGTCAGGTGTCCATATGAATGGCTTCGCACTTTTCCCTTGGAGCTCCGTGAGTGCGTTAATCAATGGTGCTTGATTCTTAGCAGCGTGAGGGATAAAACGACGGTAAAAGTTCATCATTCCCAGAAATCGACGCATGCCTTGAACAGTTTTGGGAGGCGCATAATCTACAAGGGCTTTAATGCGGTCTGGGGGAGGACGAGTACCTTCTGCGGTGATATGAAAACCTAAGAATAATACCTCACTAGCTCCTAAGATGCACTTAGCTGGATTTACTACGACCCCATAATCCTGCAAACGTTGAAAAAGAATTCGGAGATGCTCTATGTGTTGACTTTTGTCCTTTGAATAGACTAAAATGTCATCGACATAAGGAAAACAGAATTACAGTCCCCGAGTAACCTCATCAATAAATCTCTGGAACGTCTGGCCGGCACTGCGCAGACCAAATGTCATAAAAGGAAATTAAAAAAGCCCAAAGGGGGTTGTGATAGCTGTTTTGGGAATATCAGGGTCGCTCACAGGGATTTGATGATAGGCTTTAACTAAATCTATCGTGCTGAATATCGTGGCTCCGGCTAAATTGTGAGAAAAATCATTAATGTGCCGTACCGGATAGCAGTCAGGGATGGTCCTGGCATTCAGGGCGCGGTAATCGCCGCATGGACGCCAGGCGTCTTCCTTCTTAGGGGCCATATGCAATGGAGAGGACCATGAACTCTTGGAGAGCCTCGCTGTCCCGGAACTCACCATGTCCTCGAACTCCTTCTTGGCCTCAGTAAGTTTCTGAGGAGCCAGGCGGCGGGGACGGCAGGAGACGGGTGGGCCGCTAGTAGTATTAATGTGGTGTACAGTCTGATGTTTGATCACTCTTGGGAGGCCGTGCGGGCGAGTTATATCGGGGAACTCGGCTAGCAATTGTGTGAAACTCGAGTTTCCGGAGATTATGGACTTAATACTGGCCTGGTCAGTTGTAGCGCTGGTAGCAGGCGAGGAGAGTCCAGTAGAAGCGTCCACTAACCTCTTGGTACGGCAGTCCGGCAGAAGATGGTAATGAGCCAAGAAATCTGAGCCAATTATGGCAATGTCAACATCCGCTATGACAAACTGCCACACAAACTCGCGTCGAAGACCTAAATTGAGATGTAGGGAAACCAAACCATATGTTCTAATGCTGCTGCCATTCGCAGCTGTTAGGCCATAGTCCTGCGACTGCTTGCGACCTGGGAACCAGCTGCGAGGTGCGCAGCAGAGGTCCGATCCAGTATCAATGAGGTACCGACGTTTAGTGCGTTGTTCGGTAACGAAGATGCGGCGGCCAGCAGGAAGACAGTCAGTAGCCGCCACTACTGACTGCTCCCGGTGTTTTCCGTGAGACTGCAATTACCAGTGCACTTTTTGGCCTTTGTTCTAAAACGTTTGTGGTACCAACACCATCCATTTCGCGTTGGTGTAGCCCCTCTGGATCGGTTTGGAGTCGCTGATGGAGATCGGTTGCGCGACCTGCTTCTCTGCAGTGCTGCCACCTGGCGAGTCAGCTCACTTACCTGGCGGGCAAGGTCCTGAAGAGGGTCCGGAGCAGTGGTCGCGCAGATGACTCTGTTAGAGGGCGAAACCTCCGCGATTCGGTCTGCAAGCTCGGCCACCTTATCTAATGGTAGGTCTGCCTGAGCAGCCAGTATGGCCTGGATATGCTCCGGCAGGCGGCGGAGCCACAGCTGGCGTACAATGGAGTCGTCCCCTATGCTAGTCCCTGCCAAGGTCCGAAGGTGTCTGAGAAACTGGGTAGGCCTCCGGTCACCCAATTCCTCATCCCCTAACAATTGTGCTAATCTTTTTTCCTTAGATAATGAGAGCCTACTTATTAGCTCTGACTTTAAATGAGTGTACTTGTTCTCGGCCGGTGGGTTGTTCACTACCTCTTCTACCACGTCTATCACGGACTCGGTGAGGCTGGCCACAATGTGGTTATATTTAGTGTCCTCCGCTGTGATACCAGCTAAGGCGAAACATGCCTCTGCCTGACTAAACCACGAGGTTGGCTTTCCTGACCAAAATGGTGGTAGCTTACATGCCACCTTGGCAACCTGCGGTCCCTCCGACCTATCCCGACCGTCCTGCACACTACTGTCAAGTGATTTCGTTACTGGCAACATTTTGATTGGTAAATACACTAACTAAATAACCTAAAATAGGATAATCTAAGTATAAAGTTAGCGAAATACAGTGAGGGTTACCCCGCGTCCGTTGTAAACGAGGTTCACGATGTCCCGTGGCAGCCGGCCATCGATCCGGGCGCGCGTGGCCGGATGGCAGGCAGGACGCGTCGCACGTCGCAGCAACGGGTGCCGGGTGCGCGTAGGCGGAGGATCAGTCGTCGACGGCGCCACTCAGCGCGGCGCGGCGTGAGGTGTACGTGCAGGTGATGCCAGTGCTGCCGGCGCGGCACAAACGGCGCCGGCGCGGCAAGTGCTGGCACGAGCGGCACGTGCGGCGGCGCCGGTGCGGCGGGCGCGGTCTTAAGCAGCGTGGCACAAGGGCGCGCGCAACGTCGGTGCAGGCACGAGCAGCGCAAGCGGTGCGAGCGTCGCCGATGCGGCGGGCGCTTCGGGCACAAGCGGCGTGGCTCAGAAGGCGCGCGCCGCGTCGGCGCGGCAGGCACTCAGCGTGGGCTTAGCAGGGCGGGCAGCACGAAAGGTCGGGCGCGGCAGGCGCTTGGCAGCGCGGTGGCGCGAGGCGGCGGCCGCGTGGCAGCGCGGTGGAGCAGGCGCCGCGTGGCAGCGTGGGCACCGCGTGGCAGCGCGGTGGCGCGGGGCGGCGGCTGCGTGGCAGCGCGGTGGAGCGGGCGCCGCGTGGCAGCGCGGGTGCCGCGTGGCAGCGCGGCGGAGCGGGCGCCGTGTGGCAGCGCGGTGGCGCGTGGCGGCGGCTGCGATGGGCGGCGCGGTGCGGCGGCCGCGTGGCGGCGCGATGGAGCGAACGCTTGGCGGCGCAGGGCGGCGCCCGCGTGGCGGCGCGATGAAACGAACGCTTAGCGGCGCAGGGTGGCGCCCGCGTGGCGGCGCAGTGCGGCGGCTGCGTGGCGGCGCGCTGAAGTAAGCGCTTAGCGGCGCAGTGCGGCGCGGCGTGGCAGCGGAGCAGCAGCGGGGCAGGGCCGTTTAGCCCCATTTTCTGATGAGCGTCATCGTATGAACGCGGTGCGACGGAGCGGCGGCGTGACAAAAACCTCGCGTGACAGTGTTCTGTCAGGGGTCACCACTTTAGAGGATGTCGGCGACAATAACGTCAGTCTCTTTACAAAATTAAGGCTTTTATTTCACACCAGCACACAACAGCAAATACAATGACAATCAGAAACAGTTTCCTATTCACCTGAGGTTATAGCGTCTCTTTATAACCAAAAATCCCACCAGCACGTCCTGCTGTCACAAACCTAGCGGAGAGAAGAACGATTGACCGAGTTACCGAGTGAATGATTGAATTGAATGAGTGAGCGGTCAATCGATGGAAATCCATCGTGCCCGTGAGTGAACGATAATTACAATGTTGCCACACAGGAGGATGTACGGAGTGTATCCAGGATACCCATTATTGTATCCGACTCTGTTTGTTATTGGCATGGTTGGATACGATAAGTTGGAAGTGAGACGAGATGTATCTCTTGCGGCATATGTATTTCGAGTGCTGCGAGGAATGGTCCACAACCCGGCCGTGTTGGAAGAAGTGCGGCTGAGAGTGCCGGACGAGTTCCGCGCGCGGCGGCGGCGGCCGGCGTTGTTGGCGGTGCCGCGCGCTCGGACCAATCTCTTGCAACAGGCGCCGCTCACGCGGGCGCTGCGAGATCTCAACCGGGTAGCCGATCAGGTGGATTTATTTACTTGTACGCTGAACGAGTTCACAAAAGCCGCTACTCAAATGTTAACTATGTAAAAAAAAACTTATTAATATTTATAATTAGGTAATAGTTTGTAATTGTGTGCTTCTATTTGTATTGTTATTGTTCTTTTATTATTCAGTATTGTTAATGTTTTGTTCATTGTTGTTATCTTAACTATTGAATTAGGGACTCCCTGTAATGATAGTTAAGTTTGTTGAAAAAAAAATAAAAAAAAATTAAAAAAAACAAAAAAAGGTACATACTTGTTAAGGTCTACGGCATACGAACCTTTACATCTCGATTCAGATATAAATTATTGGACACAAAAATGTAAGCAGCGGCCGATTGTACCCATAGAATAACCTACTACCTACTCTTTTCATCTTTCAGTTCTATCCATAGGAAGGTTGTCTGGAAGCGATCCCTTTTAGCCCTAAAACCGCCAATTGTGTACGGCAATAGCATAGATATGTAATGCCTTTTTATGTATTTTGTTTCCTAGTCTGTACAATAAAGAGCTCTAATCTAATCTAATAACTAAATAGTACTCACGACTGAAACATGACGCAATAAATACATTGGCATCTGCATCTACGTAATGAGATTATTTATACAGCGTCCAGTGGCATCTTTACTCACTCTGGATCTATACCATCCTGTCAACTTAGTCGGCCTAGCCCACAGGAAAGGCTACTCAGTACGTGCAGAGCCAAGCCGCAGGTTTCCTCATGATGTATTCCTTCACAGCGTGAAGTAATGCGACTACAAATTCGCAAATGTACGTAACTTTGAAATTAAACAAAGTCATAGGTACATTCCCGCACTGTAGATCGAACCTGGGTCTTTCACTAGCGAGTCCATCGTTATACCCACTGAGCAAACACGGCTATAAATAATACAAATTGTAATCCTAATGATTTAGCTATAATAGATTTTGCATAATGTTTATTGGAGAAACCGTGTGTCTGAAGACTCCAAGGGAAACTGTTACAAAATGTATTTTAATAAAATATAAAGTGAACTAAGAGGTGCTCGATATTCTATTAATATTCTAGTATCCTCTCTCTGAAAGTGGATACTTAGCAACTTATTGTTCTGTATAAAGCGAAATGGATGAACTGCCTATAAAAACTTATTGGCTTTGCCATCTAAAGTCAAAATCAGACGGCTCAGCACAGCTGTGATGAGCAAAAGCGTTTTTTATATGGCTCCGTTGATATACAATAAAATTTCCAATGACATTAAAGACCTCAGCCTAAGGCAATTTAAAAATTAATAGTTTATATTATTACAATATTAACGATTTCTTGTGTGACAAAAAGATTTAATCAGTTGTAGAAACTTATACTAATTTTATTTTTAATGCACTAACCCGTGCTAAGGACAATTTTAAAAACCTATTTAGAGGCTAAAAATTCCACCCATGCCGGGATTCGAACCCGCGACCTCTGGCTATCCGTGCCAGCGCTCTATCCAACTGAGCCTAATGGGCGACTCACCGGCATCATGTGGGTACAGTGATATCATTCCGATGTAAAAACCTAACTGCAAAGTAGGTAGTCGGGGCTGTAAGTGATGCAATTTACTTAAGCCAGATGTCGCACGGTAGGCTGAGAATCACGCTTCAAAGACATAGGAACTTGAGTTTTCAAGTGTCACTTTTTTCTCTCGAAATAGGTTTTATTACTCATTACTACACTAAACAATGTGATGAGAGACAATTTATAGAGCAAACGGACGCGTAAGAATTTTTCGAAGAAAAATTTGTATGGAGCTGACATGAAAAGTGGCTATAACTCTAGAATCGCAAGTTTGGCCGTAATATCCTTGCAGATGTAAGTAGTGCTACTTATTTGTGATTTTTCAGCATACTTTTTGTAGCGGTACCTTTTGCGATTTTAAAAAATATAATTATAATGTGTACTTTGTACTAAAATGAGTAGTTCTAATGCTTTTGTGTCCTGATTATGCGTAGTTAGATATTCCTGTACCCTAGTCTGAAATTAAAACTGAGCATATACATTATGTGTTTAATTAATAAGACTTGTTTTACGAATTATTAAAGTGATATTAACGTTTTTGGGAATTCATGATAAAGAAACGGTCTTTATATTTAATGTGCAATCAATCAGCCTGTATTTGTCCACTGCTGCATATAGGCCTCTCCAAGGGCAAGCCACATTACTTTATCCTCAGCAATCCTCACCCAGCCACCACCAGCGATATTTTTGGGATCATTGGTCGAGCGAACTGGTGGGTGTCCTACTTGGCGTCTGCCAGTTCGTGGTCAGTGAATGTGCAATTAGTAAAAATATGTTTTGAAAAATTGGTATTTTATTTTATTAAAACCTTTCTTACTTTGGTGAATGTCGTCTAATGTACATATTATCCCTTTACTAAAATAAAGGGATAATATGTACATTATATATAACACGCCTAATTTTAATTTCATAGGCTAGGGCATATGGTATAGGGTATATCTAAAGTTGGTCTAACTAGTCATTTAAGTATAAAATACACATTATTAATTAAAAAAAAAATCGCAAAGGGCACTGCTATAAAAAGTATGCCGAAAAATCACAAATAAATAGCACTACTTACATCTCCAAGGATATTACGGCCAAACTTGCGATTCCAGAGCTATAGCCACTTTTCATGTCAGCTCCTTTAGTATAGTAATGAGTAAAAAAACCTATTTCGAGAGAAAAAAGTGACACTTGAAAACTCAAGTTCCTATGTCTTTGAAACGTGATTCTCAGCCCACCGTGTGTCGCTGCCTGTACGTAATACAGAGAATAGTGTAAAGAGGTTCGAAATTTTACTGATGCCGGTGAGTCGCCCATTAGCTTAGTTGGATAGAGCGCTGGCACGGATAGCCAGAGGTCGCGGGTTCGAATCTCGGCACGGGTGGAATTTTTAACCCCTAAATAGGTTTTTAAAATTGTAGAAACTTGTTATAATTTATTGTGTATGTTAGATGACATTTCAATTTATTACTGACTCTTGTGATAAGTTCTTATTACTGTCATAGTTCATAGTTCATTTATTTCTAAAACAATATCCATTGTGTGCGATCCTTAAAAGCTATCTTAAAACTAATTAAAAACTAATACCTATATTGCATGTCAGTGCCTTATAAAAGTTAATAAAAATTACATAATCAAATAGTCTACAAATCAATACTTACGTCATACCAATAATCATCATCATAATTGTTCCTTGATACAAATATTTAGATGCAAATCAATACAAAGGTAAATTAGTGACCCAAAAATTCTTCAATTGAATAAAAACATTCTTCTAATAAATACTGCTTTAAATTACATTTAAACAAGTTACTCGAGTCAATAATTTTAAGATTTTGTGGAAGACTATTATATAATTTCACTGATTGGTATCGCGCAGTGTCATTACTATTATATTGCATGTTTGCATGAACATTCATACGCTCTAAAGGGCAGAACATGCAATTAACTAATGTAAGCCTTGAGACCTTTTATTATTACCTATGTTCGCGAATAAATTATTGTTATTCTTAGTCACTTATCGTTCATTGCTGCATTTCATACCGCATCTGTCACTTTATAATACAGTCTATACACGGCAACCTGAAGGCCACAGACCTACTCTCAGATACAGAGTATGTATGGGCTTAATAACCACATAAGCCCACCGCGGTGTGGCAATTTCAAGCGCTGCATTTTTCTCTTAAAACTTATCATTAGATACAAAATTGACGTTTTACGCTATCAACCCTTGTATATCCCCACTGCTGGGGCACGGGTCTCTTCCTGCATCGCAGGAAGGTTAGGCCATACTCCACCACGGGGGCCAATTCCGGGTTGGCGGAGGATTGTAATACAGTGGCGGGCCTTCCTGTCAGAAGTTATCAAGCCGCCCATAAGGCCTCTGACATGGCTTAACGACTGCCATTATATGACAGCCGGCACCAACGGCTTAACGTGCCTTGCGAAGCACGGAAGCGCTCGGAAAAATGCCACTAGCGGTAGTCACGGGACGCTCACCCATCCGGCACCTAACCGCGCCTGTTGTTGCTTAACCAAGTGATTGATTCCAATCACTCGGTTCGCTTAGGCCACGAGTGCTTCACAAAATTGACGTCCAATGGTAAATGAATTCATTAGTGAGCATATAGGGAAGAGCGGGTGATCGTGCTCTTCCACTATAAAGGGAAATTTCCGCCAGGCAGATCGTATGCCTGGGGACGGCCGGTCCAACTATTGTTATTCGCACGTTATATTTATGCTATGTCATTGAAACACTGCTTGCGCGATGCAGGAATGTTGTGGTTTGTAGTGCGCGCGCAGAGATGACATGTGCTCACAAACAGTTCTAATTTTATTATGATTCCAGAATGAAAGAATAGTGAAGTGGCTAAATACAGAAATAAACATAGTTTCGTATTAGGTCACTCAGTTGTGCCCGAATTGATAAATTGATCAATAACCTACCTCTTGTCCTGTAACTATGTTCTGCCGTGTATGTTTATTACCCGACTGCAGCGAAGCCCAAAAGGAGGGAAATTTTATGTAAAACCTAACTGCAAAGTACTAGGTACTCGGGGCTGCAAGTGATGCAAATTACTTCAGCCGGATGCCGGATGCCGAATTTCACTGATGCCGGTGAGTCGCCCATTAGATCAGTTGGAAAGAGCACTGGCACGGGTAGTCAGAGGTCGCGGGTTCAAATCCCGGTATGGGTAGAATATTTAGCCTCTAAATAGGTTTTTAAAATTGTTTATATTATTTTTTCTTTCTATTTTACTTCATTTCACTGCCTGATCTATGTGACGAAACAATCCTTCTGCAATTAAAGATATCTCAATGGAAGAGAACGCTTAACCGCACAACCAGAAACAAGTATAACAACCGTGATTTCCTAAATCTAAGAAGTGTTATGCTCGTACATAATATTGACGGCCTTATCGCTTAGAGCGACATCTTCCAATCATATAGACTAAGCAACTATCCGCCTATTGCTTACTCGAGATGGGCGGCGATGTGTGAGTGAAAAGCAATACTTTTGCTTGACCATAATATAAAAATGAACGGTTGTTTCCACTATATAGGAAATGAAAGAAATAAAAGAGAGTAAATCTATAAATCAATCAGCCTGTACATTTACAAGCTGATTGATTTATAGATTGAGTCACGTGCTCTAACACGTATGCACTTTAGTATCTTGTCAAAGTCAAAATTGTCATTTCCTCATAAGATAAGATCCGAATATTCTTTATTGTACACTGGAAAAACAACAAATACAAAACAATTGCAAATATACATAGTGCAATTGGTGGCCTTATTGCTAAAAGCAATTTCTTCCAGACAACCTTACGATGGAAAGTTGCATACATCAAGCTAGAATAAGCATAAGAAGAATTAGCATATTTATTGTGAGCATAGACATGGGTTACATATTTAGCAGTAACAGTTGCTATTTATAATAGAAGAGGTTGTTGACGCTAATGGTAGTCTAGTAACCAATTGCAATCCAATGTTGTATAGCCGTACAACTTAACACGGCGATTTGATCTTCAACTATTCAATTGGCGTGAGTTGTACCATAGGATTAACTTTGCACTGCTATTGCTTAGTAAACGATCACATAGAGGCAGCAAAGCAGAGATATTGTCGTCCTCATATCATTCTTTTGAAAAGTACATGTCTACACTATTTTTATTTTTAATGCACTAACCCGTGCTAAGGAACAAATTTAAAAACCTATTTAGAGGCTAAAAATTTCACCCATGCCGGGATTCGAACCCGCAACCTCTGGCTATCCGTACCAGCGCTCTACCAATTGAGCTCAATTGGTAGAGCGCTGGTACGGATAGCCAGAGGTTGCGGGTTCGAATCCCGGCATGGGTGAAATTTTTAGCCTCTAAATAGGTTTTTAAAAAAGTACATGTCTATTATACTTTAAGGACCGATCATGTGTATGTCTTTCATATAATAATAATTGTTATCTCTGTTTTTTAATTTATAAAGACCATACACATTATTATAGAATAAGAGATACACACGTATAACTAACCATCCACTTGTTATCTTATCTCATTTTGCAGCCAAGTCATAGCCGGAAATAGGTATTGGGAGCGCGCAAATGAATTAAGACATCTTGCTTCGAATCCCGTTTCCTTACAATCATCGCCTACCCAGACAACAAATGCACTTAATATTTTATTGGACATCCAGCCCGGGATATTGGACAAAGCGGCAAGATGTTACTATTTCACTACACTTTTACAGCAATGGTCCTCGTAAAAGCCTTGAGAACAATTGAAGTGGCGTATCGCCGGTATCGCTACACGGTTTTTTATTTACCGAGGCGTCACAAAATATGGAGCGATGATCTAATAAAAAGGATATATTTCACCGTGTTTTACTGCACGACCCCTTAACTGAGAGGCTGGGTTTTGACCCGTTAGCCCCAACGAAGTTTTATAATATAACATCGAAGCGCTTGTGGCCTAGTCGAGTTTAATTGAGTTAAGCAACAACAGACGCGGTCAGGCGCGGAATGGGTGGCCGTCCCGTGACCGCTAATTGACCGCGAATTTTTCGAGAGCTTCCGTTCTTCACAAGGCACGTTAAGCCATTGGTTGTCGGCTGTCATGTAATGGCAGTCGTTAAGCCATGTCAGAGGCTTTATGTTGTAAGGTTGCAAAGCGTTTTATAAATAATAATAATAATAAACCGGAACGACTTCAATTGTGTGTTTTAGTTATAACAATGTTTTTTGTATAATATAAACAGAAAACTTGGTAAAAAACAGAATAAGCAGGTAAAGGACAATTTATATGGCCTGGTCTAGTCAAAATGGATGTAGTAATGCAAAAAATGACGGAAATCTCAATAATGGGACAGAAAAATTTTGAAAATCATAGACACAATTAAAGAAACCTTTTGATAACCGTTTGATAACACACAGTAATTGCTAGTGGCTTTTTTTCGAGCGCTTCCGTGCTTTACAAGGGACGTTAAGACTTTAGTGCCGGCTGTCATGTAATGGCAGTCGTTAAGCCATGTCAGAGGCCCTATGTGCAGCTTGATAACTACGGACAGTAATGCCCGCCACTGTCAAACAGTCCTCCACCAACCCGGACGTGGCGTGGATATCAAATATTGTATGCCGTAATTCAGATGGTCTTTGTCTGCCCGCTTGCCAAGTTTCCTTTAACTTTGTTCAGCCGTTATTGCGTGATTGATAAACAGGATTAATAAATTGCAGAAGTAATTGCATTATAAACTTACAGCCCTCGCAACCCAACATATTTTCGTTCATACAATTTTGCAAGTGCCCTATTATCGAACTGAAAGACGTTTCACGTCAAAACTCCCCGCATGCGCGTGCGACGAGACAAGGCGTGGGAAACTAGCCGAGAGAATGAGGCGCTTGGGTCTCGCCTCGCGTCAATTTGCTCTCACGCGTAAGTGAAAATGAGTTCACGATTTTGTAGAATCATTAGTCCGTCCATGTTATCTATAATATAAAAATGAATCCCTGAATGTGTTGGTAAGCGCAAATCTCGAGAGCAAATTTCGCTAAATTATTTTTTTAGAATATTCCTTGAAGTACGAGGATGGTTCTTACGGAGAGAAAAATAAAAAATAAAAATAAAGAATCAACTGCTAGGCGGTACGAAGTTCGCTGGGTCTCTATAATATAAAAATGAATCGCTGAATGTGTTCGTAAGCGCAAATATCGGAAGCAGCCGAACCGATTTCGCTAATTCTTTTTTTAGAATATTCCTTAAAGTATGAGGATGGTTGTTACGGAGAGAAAAATAAAAAAATAAAAAAATCGACTTTTAGGCTGTACCATTGAATTTAAATGGCTGTACGAAGTTCGCTGGGTCAGCTAGTAAAGAATAAAAGCCTATCCACATTACTACAAGCCGGTGACGGGGTGACAGAAATAATTCTGAAATACTTAGAAAGTTAGATACCACTATACATGTGCAAAAAATTACCCGTTCCCGAGTCGTGCCCGTGGCCAAACTTTTTTTTGCGTTAGTATTCTCTAGTCTCTAACCTTAAACGCATTTCTGGGCCATTGTACTCCGTATAAATGGTCAGAGTGGAGTTTTTCTTTGCTGCCTTTTTCTCCACTACAATACGGCCCGAAGGCAGCGGCTTACATAGTACAATGACATTCAGCAAACAGAATGTAAATGCTTTATGTTGAGATAAATTGATTTGTATCCTTTAAAATACTGTATTTAATTATTGTAGTTTACATCGTTACCACCGCACTTCGCCAGTCCGTTGTATTATGAATAGTCCTTGAATCAAACCTTGCGGTTCCGAAAGGTCCAAGACCGACTGGCGTTACCTGCAGTAACATTTTTATGTGTTACATAAAAAGAGACCCCGATACGGCCTATATTACTTTATACTATATCGTTTCTTTTGTATAATTTAACGTGTATCACCCAAGCGAAGTATAGCGTATACTATTTGGAAAGTTGAGTGCGTAAAAAATCAGCGAAAGATATCCCTAAGCCTTTTTTACCAGTTGGTTTTGTTCAGCCAATAATATAGGTCCATAGCAGAAATTGAGAGACATTGAATAGAACACATATTTTATACGAACGGTCAAGTCAAGAACGGTCAACAAAAGCAATAAAATAAAATTGAATTTTTGGCATGCAACGACTTATGAATGTTGATGAATCGAAGGTAACTTGTCAGGATCGTGGCAAGTGGCAGTCCCTGATCTCTGCCTACCCCTCTGAGATACAGGCGTGAGGTTATGTATGTATGAAACTCTTGCGTCTTGAAAGTGAAGAAACAAATTGACACTTTGCGTTATTTTAATAACACATAGTGTATCTTTCTTTTTCTCTCTGTTTTTTTAATAGGGACAAACCTTGGTCTCTGCCTAACCCTCGGAACATGCAATACAGCCCTTTATAAACGTCTGTTCTTAATGTATGATAAAGCTTCTTATACGGCTGATGACCAATTAACAGTTTTGATAACCCCTCCCAATTTTCACGCCTTGGTTTGCTTGGTGATCTTTGGCTCTACAAAAAAATATTCGAACGAGCCGAAAAACTATAGGTCCCTATTGACTGGCGCAGGCCTAGCTTGTTATACGTATGACATAAAAAGGGAGCCTCGGAAACCTCATTTCGTTGGCGAACACAAAACGTTTTATTCGAGAGCAAAAATCCAGTTGTTAACCGCAACAATTTTGCGCATGACGTGGGGTCGTGAGAGTAAGACATTTTGGCTATCGGCTGTGAGCGCACAGTGCTTGAATGACTACACGGTCGGCGACGAACATAATTCTCTAAAAGAAAGAGATACAAGGTGTCTAAAAATAGTAATTAGAGAAAGTGAAATTGGCTTTATTGCCGACAAATAAACAAAGATCAATTAGCAAAAAAAAATTTAAGAACTAAATTTGGCAAAAGATATTCAGCGACAGGGAACATGCTCCACTGGCGATGCCGATTTTCAGCAAAAGCCTTTAGCGTTAGGTTAAGGATATAAAATATGTCGGGGTATCAAGAGATGACCGGTAAACATAGTGTGGGCCTTGCGATACGACAAATATATTATTAAGTCGTTGAGCACAGAAAAATCTGTTTAGCTTTTTCTGTTCTTGTTTATATTACGCTACTTATCAGTTTATTTGGATTTTATGATGTGTGTTTTTGTTCTAATAAGTGACTTTTCCTTATTTCTTTTTTTTACCTAGTACTCGCATTTGATTGAGCATGATTCTTGATAATATTTTTTAAACAAGTTTTCTTTCCTAAAGTTACACGTGTGAGAATACAAAAATATCCTTTACAAATATATCCTTAATTTAATTGTGCGTCAAAGCATCAGAGGACATTAATAAAAAGTTTACTAATTTTATTATGATAATATAAAATATCAAATTGTGCGAGTGCCACAACATGTTCCACGTAAGAACAACGCATCGTAATGATGTGCAGCGGTAGCGGAATAGATGGATGAAGTATCCTAGACCATTACTGTACTGTGCTACTTTCTCCCCGGTTCGGGGTCTTCGGAAATAAGGGCCCGCCCGGGGACCGCGCGGCGTTCCGGCTTGATTGGCCGCCGGCTTAACGCGCGGCGGGCGATGTCGGAAGATTGAAACCGCGATACGGTATGGCCCAGTAATATGTGGGTCTTGGTGGAGTGTGATACAGAAGTTTTTGGTGGCAATTGTTACTTTTCAATTTGCCACGGCCACAGTATAGTCGCCTCATGGCCGGTTTCTGAATTGAGAATTTCAGTAAGTATTTACGTTCTTTCCTGCTTAATTCTAAGAGACAACACTGCAGTTAAATATTCACTTTGCGATTTCTCAATTCAGAAACTGGCCCTCAGTTACTTTATTAGCCTAAAGTACCTATTTGTTTTCGTATTTTTTATTCCGATAAATCTCTTACTACCGTTCCGTTCCGATTTGTTGTATTCAGTTGCTTTAGCTGTTGCACTGACTTAATGCGCAGTGGTCGATGCTGAAAGATCGAAACCGTGTTAAGCTATGGGCAAGTTATGTATATGTCTTGATAGAGTGTTTTACAGAAGTGTTGTGTGTAAATAGTTTTCAATTTGCCATGGCCATAGTTAAGTCAACTTAGTTACTTTACTAGCCCAAAATACGTATATTTTTTATCTCTTTCTTTCCGTTCCGTTAATTTTCATTCCTTACTGTTCTGATCTTTTTCATTACCTATGTTTTTGTCCGCTCCGCCTTTTTCTACGCAGTTATTTCTTATTATAAAGGAGATATTTTTCAAGTCTCAGCATTATGGCAAATAAGCACAAAAAGTTGGCAAAGTCATATAAGTTTTTTCTTTCGGTTTCCATAGGTACTGGTCCATTCCATTTCATGATCTACAATCACTTGATCCTGCTCACTTGATCTCAAATAGCTTTTGGCATGGCGAGTGATTTTTGAAAATTGCTACAACGATTTGTCACTATCGTGGCAAAAAACAGACCCTTGTCTACATACTATTTTTATTTTTAATGCACTAACCCGTGCTAAGAACAATTATAAAAACCTATTTAGAGGCTAAAAATTCCACCCATGCCCCTCTCTGAAAATTCTACCCAGACCCTCGTCTCTTTCTAGCCCTCCGGAACTTAGGTAAGAGCGTAGGTAATGTTTTAAAAACAATAACGGGACAGAAACTGCCACATCCAGACAGGCTCAAAGTCCCAACTCGCTTACAACATCCTGGCGCCCGCAGATATCAGTGTCGATACAGAAATCGGAGTAGAGCCGTTTCGTTTACTTTTATGCTTACGTCGCGAGAAAAAGATTCTCAAAACGACATCCGCGGTTTTTAGGGTTCCGTTCCCAAAGGGTGCTGACGGGAATCTCACTAGCCCCCGGTTCCTCATACATTTGCAATCTGTAAGCTACTGTTAACAGTTGTAAGTTTTTTTTGCGTATCTTTGCCAAGTGCCCTGTTTACACCATTTTTTTTATATTTCTTTAATTCTGTCTATCATTTTCTAAACTTAAAATTTCATTCCATTCAAGACATTTCCTTGATTTTTCGGCATT
Source organism: Yponomeuta sedellus (assembly GCA_934045075.1). Classification (NCBI taxonomy): domain Eukaryota; kingdom Metazoa; phylum Arthropoda; class Insecta; order Lepidoptera; family Yponomeutidae; genus Yponomeuta; species Yponomeuta sedellus. The sequence goes on along the minus strand of OW203722.1, from coordinate 2,223,203 downwards.
ACTACTTCACAGTAAATCTTAGGTTCCTTGAGTCTCACTATGTGTACCTAACAGGATAAATAGACGTACGAATTACAATGGTTATCCGCGTCACAGGCTCGGCCTAGTGCGGCAGCCACCGAGTCCATAGTACCACTGTTTTTGTTTACACATATGACTCGATACTCGATGTTTTTTTGCACTGTCAACCGGTGCTTATTATGATTTTGCGTCTCCTACCCGACTTCCACGACACAGGCTGTGTCTAGTGTGGGAGTTGCAATTGATTCATAAGTATATTTCTGAATTTTTACATAAACAATTTTTTTTATTATTAGTTTTTTATAACACTATTTTTATTTTTAATGCACTAACCCGTGCTAAGGAACAAATTTAAAAACCTATTTAGAGGTTAAAAATTTCACCCATGCCGGGATTCGAACCCGCAACCTCTGGCTATCCGTACCAGCGCTCTACCAATTGAGCCAATGGGCGACTCACGGCATCAGTGAAATTTCGAACCTCTTTACAATATTCTCTGTATTACGTACAGGCAGCGACATCTGACTTAAGCAAATTGCATTACTTACAGCCCCGACTACCTACTTTGCAGTTAGGTTTAACATCGGAACGATATCACTGTACCCACATGATTACACTATTTTTATTTATTTTTTTATTTTTACATTTCAACCAGAACCGAATACATAAATTGTCCTTTACCAGCTTATTCTGCTTTATGCTAATGAGAAAACACAGTTCTTTAGACTGAAGCTCAAACGCCAATATGTAATTTATTCACTTAAAAATGTAATTTTTTTTTAAGTATTAAACATCAAAGCTGTTAGTTACACAATTAAAAGACTACGTGGAGTATGCTTACAAAGAAACTCCGCATTTATTACTTTCAAAACAGGTTTTTAACTGAGTTAATAGAATTATCAACCTATAATTACACTACACTTCATACAATAGTCCCCGTTAACATTTAAACACCTGGCACCTTTGTCTTTCCAATAATCCTTATTGTCATAATACGCTTTACTGCATACACGTATGCTCAACACGATTTATAAACCGCGTCGGTGGTAGCTTACATCTTGAGGTAGGTACTCTTGATACATCTTGAGGAATTTTGTTGTGGAACCTTCTCTTCATAAATACCTAGTTAGTTAGACCTGAGATTTCCGCACTATAGCCTCATAGTTGGGCCATTTTACGTAGCAAGCGCTGAGGTAAGCTAACACCTCAGACACTAGGGTTTCCTTACGATGTTTTTCTTCATAGTCAGCGAGTAGTATTGCTACTATAATTTCACAAATGTACATAACTTAGAAAACAAAGTCATTGGTACATGCCGGGGTTCAAACCCACGACATCCCGATTGAGAAGTCGGCGTCTACACCGCTCCGCTACCACCGCTCTTCATAAATACCTTTGACGGCCTCTGTGGTGCAGCGGTAGCGCATCTGCCTACCATGCAAGAGGTCCCGGGTTCGAACCCCGGCTGGGGATTAAAAAAAAACCCAGGTCTTGGATGTTTACATGTTTGTGATGTTGTTGTTTCTGGTTCCCACGACACAGGGTATCCTAGTGTGGGGCAGAAGCAATGTATGTGCCTGTATGTTAATGTTATGTTATGTTACCTACACATGCAAATACAGGTGCTAGGGTTACAATTCCGTTTTGACACAAAATACTTTTTTTGTATGTGATGTATATCAGTTTAAACAATATTGTAAATGTCACGGAACCCTTGAAGCATAAATCCATCTCGGCATTAGCTGGTTTTATTATGATCTCGGCATACGTGTAGGATAAAAAAATAAGGCGACGAGATATGATGTCAGCCGGGAAATTCTAATCGCTTTTGAAAATAAGAACTCGGTGAGTAAGCCGCTTGTGACGCCATCTTAAGCCGGGAATAGACCAACTGAAAAAATGCTGACGAACGTAAATTTACCAATAGATAGACGGAATAGATAGAATATTCTTTATTGCATGTACACCAGAGATTACACAAGAAACTTAAAAAATAACAGTATACAGTACAGGTGGCGGCCTTATTACTAAAAGTAATAATGCCATAACAACCCAACTGCTGAAAATGAACTATTACGTTACCTACGAATAACACTCCGGACCAACCTAGGTTACATTGGCCTCTGCATTTACATATTGAGATGATTTATACAGCGTCCAGTAGTATCTGCAATCACACTATATGGGTTAAGGGACCACTCGGGCGCTGCAGTGCCTTCTTCTTCTTCAGGCTATATTATGTAGTCCACTGCTGGACATAGCCCTCCCCTAATGAGCGCCATAGCGCCCAGTCTTCAACTTACCGCATCCAGCATCTGCCGGCAGTGCCTTGGACATTGTTTTTTAGATGGTGTAGGCTTGCCCAGTCCAGCATATCATCCTGACGGCTTAGTCGGCCTAGCCCAAAGGAAATACTAGTCAATACGTGCGAAGCCAACCAAGCCGCGTTTCTTTACGATGTTTTCCTTCGTGTGATATTGCAACTACAAATTTGCGAATGTACGTAACTTTGAACTTAAACAAAGTCACATGAACTCAGTGGGGATCGAACCTGGGCCTTTCGGTTGCGAGTCCAATGTTCTACCCACTGGGCTACCACCACTCCTAGGTAACAAGCATTTCTACATTGTTCAGTTTGGGTCCCGCCTACTTATTACTTAGTACTATTGATTTACCCGTATGTAAAAATAAGTGGAAATGTGTTTAGCTCGAATGTAGGTACGTATGTATGTAAGTATGTTCGATTGTATGTTGCCTCTGAACTCTTAAACTAGTGGTGATAGCTTGAGAAATAATGTGTCAACCGATTCGTCGTGTTTGCTTGAGTGTCTTCGGTATTAAATTTGCGTAAGAGTAAAGAGTTAAAAAGTTACCAGTGCAGTAAGGCCCGCCACTGTTTTACAATCCTCCACCGGACTTGGCCCGGTGGCCGTGGTGAAGTATGACCTAACCTTCCTGCAATGCAGGAAGAGCCCCGGGCCCCAGCAATGGGGATAAAATTTTTACAGCATGCGCCCACTGCATGGGCATTGTGATGCTGTAATTTTTTTTAAATTGATTTGTTAAATGCTGTTAAATGTTAAATGTAAAACTTTTGTAAATAATAAAACTGGAACGGCTTCTACTTTGTGCTTAACTGTACTGTTATATATTTTTTATATCTATGCAGATATAAAAATGAATCGCTGAATGTGTTGGTAAGCGCAAATGTCGAGAGCAACTGAACCGATTTCACAAAATTTTTTTTACAATATTCCTTGAAGTACGAGCATGGTTCTTACGGAGAGAAAAATAAAAAAAAATAAAGTATCGACTGTTAGGCGGTACGAAGTTCGCTGGGTCAGCTAGTTTATAATAAAAAAAAAACAGGAAAACCGGATAAAAACGGATAAGCAGGTAACAATCAGATCTATTTAAGGTGTGGGGTGGTAATGATGAGAAATTTGGTTTAAAAAATGGTGACGTAATTTTAAATATTTGAAAGTGATAGATAGAAAAAGAAATATAAAAAATGGTGTAAAGAGGTTTGCACCGTTACAACAGGGTTGAAACCAGATACACTTTTTATTTTATAATTTTATATTTTCTAAATGATTTTTAAGTGCAAAGTACAATGAAGTACAAAGTACGTCTGGCGCAGCCTGGCATTAATCAGCGAGTCCCTAGCGCTGATCCTTCCACCACGATAGCTTGAAATCGTCACGCTTAGAAGAAGGAAGCCGACTGGTTGTAACTTAACAATAAGGAGGTAGTAACTTCGTCATAATATAAGGTATTTTACTCGAATAGGCCATACGTACTGTGGGGGGTATTCAATACTGTGGAACGTCGTACAAATTTATAAGACATATAGCGGGGTTACCCGGGGTTCATCGATTTTTCCATGGGAATAATATATTTTCCCGCAATAAAAAGTATCTTAATTCTTAATCCGGGGTGTCAGCTAACTCCATACTAAATTTTATTAAAATCGCCCCAGCCGTTAAGACGTGAAGAAGTAACAAACATACACTCTCACTAACTTTCGCCTTTATATTATTAGTGTGAATGATAGTGTGATTAAAACTAAATCTACGACACTGTCACAGTACAAATGGCCTAGTTTGGTTTATTATTTAGGTATATTATATACCCACTAGATATACCTCGCTTCCGTGCTTCGCAAGGCACGTTAAGCTGTTGGTACCGGCTGTCATGTAATGACAGTCGTTAAACCATGTCAGTGGCCTTATGGGCGGCTTGATAACTTCTGACAGTAAGTCCCGCCACTGTCTTACAATCCTCCACCAACCCGGACTTGGCCCCCGTGGCGGAGTATGGCCTAACCATCCTGCGATGCAGGAAGAGACCCGTGCCCCAACAGTGTTGACATATAAAGGGTTGATATCGAGATATACCTAGGAATACCACTTGCTTATGGTGAAGCTGTCAGGATATTATAGTTGCTGGGCAAGCCTACACCATCTATAAAACCATGTTCCAGGCACGACAGCGTCGGAGTGGTCACCCATCCAGTGTGAGTGAAGATACCACTGGACGCTGTATAAATCATCTCATGAAGTAGATGCAAAAAGGCCAATATTATGGTGAAAGGAAACATCGTGAGGAAACCTAAGTGTTTCAGGTGTTCAAAAACCTCCGCCGTTGAAATTGCCAATCCGCAGTGGGCACGCGTGTTAATTAAGCTCATACTTTATATTTCCAAAAGAGCCCTGTGCTCTGTAGTGGGAAGTATATAGGCTAATTATAAAAACCAATTTAGAGGCTCTCTAGCCTCTAGACCGTGCTGGTTGGCGTGGAAATGAAGCGGCCTATACCCAGCAGTGGGGTTTACCGGGCTGATGATGATTAGGGTGGAGCGCACTTGTATGAATTTTATTTTTTTGTGGAATATTGAAGTGGCGGATGTCGCAAAAGGTGCTCTGATACTTACGCAACCCTTTTGTATTAAATCATTTATACGAAATATTATTAGAAGTACTGCCGCGTGGCATGCAAAGTTTTCAAAATTTGCGAAAAAATAGGTATACCTTCTGGACATTTGAAATGGTTTAGAATAAAATATTTTTCGTATAAATGCCTTTATTCACTTATGTACAAGTACCAATAATGATATAATCAAAAATAGTTACACTGTGTGGCCTATGGCATAATATTTTTGATCCACCAATCGCGCATTGTTTTACCATATAAGGTAATATTAGCCGAGCGTTCAGCGTTCGGGAGTCCAGGGGGTCAGAGGCGAGAGGAGGGTTTCGGGAGTTGTTAGCTACGCATCTATAACCGTGCAATTAGTCATCTAGCTAGATTTGACAAGGGACAACGTGAAAAATTGTACAATGAGTTTAAGAAGTAATTATTCGTCGCAAATCTTCGGTGTTGAAGATCGTTTCCATCTTTCTCATCCATCATTCCTCTTCAGTGGCTCGTGTGTCTTTTGCATGCCAACGAACTTCCTTTACGACATCTGTTTGCGCATCTTGATGGGAAAGCTACATGACCAAGAAGTTTTACAGGCGTCATTGGCAGAGCGTTGGAGGATTGTGAAAATCTTCCAGTGGTTGAATTTATTCCAATGGCATGTGAATTGCCAGAAATATCAAAATCACGTAGTACTCAGTACAGATCAGCTTTATCTAAGTGAAATATGTGACTCAGTTAGCAGAGGACAGTGCGACGTAAGTTTAGCCAAGCGAAACTCCGGAAAGATAGTTCATTCACGTTGGCTGACAACAGCTAACAGGATACTTCGACTATATGTCTCTACTAGCAAACCTTCCCATAATTTGCGAATCTTAGCGGACTTCGTCAACCGAGTGTATGCTCCGATGTGGTTTGAAATTCAAACCAAACCATTTTGCGTGTACGGATCAAAACACCTGCACAAAATGATAAAATTATCGAGGTACCTTCCAGCGAACCTCCTGAAAATCGTTGACCCTGTGCTTCAACGCAATGGATACTTCGTCCACAGCAAAAATATTTTGCTAAGTATGCTTGCAGACAATAGGAAACATATCAAAGAACTAGCGCTTCGGCGGATAGTTAAAATACGAGAGCAGACTTCGGGCCTGGCACCGATACGAGTGTTTAAAGTACCATTATTTAACCTATCTGCCGCCGAATATACAGATTTGATTGATTGGATCTATGTATCGGAGCCTCCTTTGATCAAATAGATACAAACCGACGTCATTTATGGAGCGATTCAAAATATTGAAATACTGGAAACGGAGATTCTGCCAAAAATTATTAAAATGCCATGCCACTCACAAGCTACTGAAAGATGCATCAAGCTGGTCACTGAGTCATGTGCTGCTGTATGTGGGCAAGATACACGTGAAGGATGGATCCGAACCAAGCTAAAATCGTGCAATATCATGCCGGTTTTCAAAACAAAAAAAGAATTTGTAGCTCACCAAACAGCGAATAATTCACAAACTTAGAAGTTTTTTATTGTTTTTATTTTAAACAAAAAGTATATTATTTTTTGTTTCCTTTTACTTTCTATTATGTAAAGTGTTGAACTATTCAATAAAACATACGATTTCTTCAATTTTAAGTACCTGTTTTAACTTTACATCAATCCCATGTTTTAAGGATTTTTGAAATTTTCAAGGGTCATGCGGCAGTACTTCGGTTAAAATTTGTGTTTGCTGTCCTGATATATTCTGAACGTATTAGTACGGAGCACCGCTTCCGCTCTCCGCCGTATTGAAAATGTAAAAAAAAAAAATTCGCTCCACCCTAATGATGATGAAGCACGGGTTAGCGTATTTAAAAGAATATATAGGCTACATAAAAAAAGATATGTGGTTGTGTGGTGTCGGCCTAGAGAATAGCACCAACCCAAATTCTTCCCGCGGGTGTCGTAAAAGGCGACTAAGGAATACAAACCGGGGGGTGGGCAGCAGCGCTCCCTGCAGTACAATTCCACCAAACTGCGATCCCCAACCCGCATGCCCAGCGTGTGGTTTATGGGCACTACCCCCCAATGATGGCACAACCTTGCGCTCATTAGGGAAGGGCTATGTCCAGCAGTGGACTAATGAAGCCTGAAGAAGAAGAAGAAGAAAAAAAGATATATGTCGGCAAAATAAAGAAAGAAATAGTTTTTAAACGACTGTTTTGACGGAACTCAAGCGCCACCTGGCGGCGCTGGGCGGAGTCTGCGTTACAACTTTGGCCGTGGAGTGGGAAGCGTGGCAGGAACGGACAGTTCACTTTGCAACACGCGGAAACTGCTCGCGTCACGTTTATAACAGTCTTAGATTAATTTTGATTTTGTTACTATGAAGTGAGTGAATTAGAATTGTGAGTGAATTAAAATACTGAGTGTCCTTAATTACTGAAGCGGAGTTTCCACTGAGCGCCCACAGTTCGAGATCAATCCTATCGACCAAAGCAGAAGAAGGAAACGAAATATGCCCCCGTCGTTATCAGAAGTGGGATCGACGCCGGTTCAAAATCAAGAAAATTCAGAAAGTGACCGTTGGCGCGTTATGTTCGAGCAACAAAACGCAAACATGCTCGCACTGATCGCGGCCCTACAGGCGGCGCCAAAGAATTCCAGCTATGTGGAGTTGCCAGAGTTCGACCCTGACAAGAAGGACATGGACGCGAGGTCTTGGTGCGCGACCGCGGATTTATGTTTTGGCGAATCTCCGTTGCAAGGCGCGCAACTGGTCTTGGCGATAAGTAAAGCGCTAAATGGCGCTGCATCAACGTGGCTATCGCAAGTGGCATACCAGGGCATCTCGTGGACAGAATTCAAGGTACTTTTTCTGGCGAGATTTGTCTTGAACGAGACGCTGGCGGCTAACCTCATTGATTTGAGCACTGATAAGCCTTCCGAGAAAGAAACAATGACTAAACGCCGCAAGTCGATTGAGGACGTCACTAAGTACCCGCTGGAAAGATGTCAACAAAGAAGAGATCATAGTGGCGACTTTACTGGCTCACGTTTCACAATTTGATACACGAATTCAGCGCATGGCTTTTACGCATTACTTTTCTCGTATTTGAAACGCAAGTGTAGCGCGGGTGAATATCCAGTGTTCCCGAGTACAAACGACCGAAGATTACTCTGATAAAGTGTTTTAACTGCGGAAAAACAGGCCATCGTCGATCTGAATGCAAGAGCAAGCCTGTGGGAAATGCACGACCTGCCTTATCAACAGCACCGAGTCAACCGGCACAGGGCACAACAACCAGCTGCAAGGGCACCGCCAGTCTGCTTCAAATGTGGAAAACCTGGACACATCGTCTATCGGTGCACAAACGGCGGCGATCCGACCGAGCGTGGCAGCGACCGGCGTGTCGACGTTTGCGTCGTGCGACCACCGCGTGGCAGATTGGAACATCAAGGTGATCTGTATTGTTTTACTTACGATTCTGGTGCTGAATACTCGTTAATTAAAGAAAGTTTTGCAGCCAAATTTAGTGGTAAACGAGAAAACAATGTTGTTGCAATGACCGGTATCGGTCAGTCTCGAGTATTCAGTACAGAACAGATTTTATGTTGTGTAAAGATTAACGATCACCATCTTGAAATTTTATCGCACGTTTTACCGGACATTTTCTTGCAAAGCGATATCATGATAGGGCGTGAAATTTAGAATCGAGGGATTTCTGTCAACATGACTGCAACTGAATTTTCGTTAAATAAGGTTTTCACGTTAGGTTCAGTGAGTTGCGAAACCGAACGGCAACCTACGTTTACCAGCATTAAACGGACGTTTCAGGCGATGATAAAGTAAAGCTTTTAGAGATCGTGAACCTATTTTCTGAATTCTTTATTACTGGCATGCCTACCACACGAGTGAAAACAGGAAAACTTAAAATCTGGCTAATTGACCCAAATTGTACAGTGCAAAGAAAACTGTAGACTCAACGAACTACATCAGCCGACGAGCCACAATTTCCAGTTGGTGCCTGGTTGATGATGAGCTTTGTGCCTGCTTGAGTCAGAGTAACTGCAGTACATTGTCCGTCCCAATGTCCACGATTGGAGAAGTTTTCATTTAAGAGTGAAAAGTTGAAATGTCTCTGTTTCATTGCTTCAGTAACTTCTGTTGGTAGCAGTGAACACTGTGCAGTTAATAATTTTATTTGCTTAGTAGTGATAATAATGAAAATTTACTGGGCTTTGTCCCTAAAGTAGCATGCATCGTTCATTGCCCTTGTTTTTTTTAGTTTTTACGAGTACTAAGATAAAACTGATTGACAAGTTTTATCAAATTTACCCTCTACCGGTTAAGAAAGTTGTGGTTACATAGTAGTTGAATCTACGTACATCTGTCAGCTAATTTGTTTACATTTTCGTTGCAAGTAGCCGGTCGATCTAGATATTCTTAAGTTTAACCTCGATCGCATTCCTAGATACTTTGCCTTTTGCTCCACTATAAATCCGGGTGCTAAAGTGGTTTGTTTACTTTGTATTTTGATTTTCAAAAGAGAGTAGATTCCTTTTAATTTGACTATTATCGAAGAGGACAAGTTACTGTGCTACTGTTCTGTACACAGAAATGAACACGACATAGTGGAAAACGGCGGCGTGAGCAGCGAGTTCACAAGGTGATGCGCCAGTTCAGCAACGAGCTAATTAACCACGCAGCCTGTCGAATCTGTCAAGCATCGAGGGTTGAGCAGCATGGCAAGCCGTTCTATCGCGTTGTGTGTGAACATAGAATGAATCTGGTGAGCTGTTTCTGTTTTATTACGATTTATCTATATAGCAAAACTATTTGCTCGTAAAGACAGTTTTCCGTACTGTTATTACCTTTACCACTAATCGAAAAAGAGTAGTTTCAATTATTTGCGATATAATGAAAGCAGAAGTTTTGATCTATGTTGGCAAAAAAAAAAAAAAAATTAATCCGTATTTAAAATTGATTTAAAGATGATTTTGAATAAAATTATGAAATGTAATTTGTATTAAAATAGCCGGAAAGGTTCTTGATCAATAAGTTTCTCCTCAGTAAGATTTTTTTTTTGTGGTGAGAATTAAAATTGAGTTTACAAGTGGGTATACGGCCGATGGACTGGCTGATGTTAATGTTTCTGCCCGATGACGTAGACGGGCAGGACGCAGATCTTCCTCGATTGAAAAGTGTGACATGTAAGTGTTCCCCGATATTAACCCAACAAAGTAATGAATTTGAGAATTTTCTTTGCTTAAGCTTTGTAAATGTTGATCACGAGCCATTTCTGAAATCTGAAAACTGTGACTAATTGACTATGTGCTAGTGAACGTACGTGCCTTAGACGTACATAGCACGTGGGGTAATCTTGAACTACGGCGATATTTCCATTATATTAGAGTCAACTGTAGTCTAGTGGTGATTATATTATGGCAAGATGCTCTCCCTGAATTCCAATTAGCTATCAACTGTTGCCAATATAGAACAACGAAATGAAGTCAGCTTGAGCTTTAATTGGCCGTGTAGCGAGACCTTTAAATCTCATGTTAGCTAACGAGACGGAACCCGAAGTTGACATCGAAGACGTTAGAGCTAAAGCTGTACTTAATAACTAATGCTGCTGATAATAACAAAAAAAGCGTTTTGAGTCCAAGAAATCTAGAGTTGTTAATTTCAGTGTAGATTTTGTTTTGCTATAAAATGAGGAGTGGAATCAGTTGAAATTAGATCTTAAATTCAGGGGTCCGTTTAAAGTAACTGAAGTGTTGGATGGAGATCGTTATACGCTGAAAGCTCTAGATTCGAAGTGTACCTACTTACAAGTATGCTCACGACAGGTTGAGAAAGATGCCCGAGAGTCATGTACCAGATAGATTTGATGTTAATCCTAGTGATAATGAGACTGAAAGAGTATGGAGCATGAACTAGAGAAGACTCTATAGCCGTAGACTATACCAGTAGCTATTACGTAGTCGTAGCCCGGTGGAAATCGGTGTCTCTTGGGCTCTTAATTGAATCCAAGTAGTCCGTGGGTGCGCGTTTGGCTCTGGCGGAGGTCGTGGTCTGTAGAGACCGTATCGTGTGTGGCAAGTGATGTCACGGTCGGCTGTGGGAGCCGTGGCTATAGAGGGTGCGTTCTCGTGAGGTTCTGGAACCTCTGTTGTAAATAATGTGATGATTAAAGTGTGTAAATATGATGATGCTGGTACATTACTCTAGAGCAAGTGTGTTTGCTGACCTATGTCCCAAGTTGTAAATAATTTGATTACTTTTGAGCTGTAAAGTTGATAAGTTTTAACTGATTTTAGGATATGAAAATGTAAATAAATGGGAAATAATGAAGTTTCTCCCTTGGTGAGATAAGTGAAATGAAAAGTTTCTTTTCCGGTTTCTCTATTGTTCCAGGTTAACACACGAGGACGTGTGTTAGCAGGATGGCCGTGTCGGCAAAATAAAGAAAGAAATAGTTTTTAAACGACTGTTTTGACGGAACGCAAGCGCCACCTGGCGGCGCTGGGCGGAGTCTGCGTTACGACTTTGGCCGTGGAGTGGGAAGCGTGGCAGGAACGGACAGTTCACTTTGCAACACGCGGTCGAGGTAGCACCACGCAGAAACTGCTCGCGTCACGTTTATAACAGTCTTAGATTAATTTTGATTTTGTTACTTTGAAGTGAGTGAATTAGAATTGTGAGTGAATTAAAATACTGAGTGTCCTTAATTACTGAACCGGAGTTTCCACTGAGCGCCCACAGTTCGAGATCAATCCTATCGACCAAAGCAGAAGAAGGAAACGAAATATGCCCCCGTCGTTATATATATTATTACTAGCCGGTGTCCGCGAGTTTGTCTGCGTAGTAGCTCGCGGATGGTAGATTTTTTCCTACTTAGGTACTTGACACTTATCGTCATATTTTGGACAATTCACACAATATTTTTTTTAAAACCTATTTAGAGGCTAAAAATTCCACCCATTCCGGGATTCGAACCCGCGAACTCTGGCTATCCGTGCTCGCGCTCTTTCCAACTGAGGTAATGGGCGACTCACCGGCATCAGTGAAATTTCGAACCTCTTTACAATATTCTCTCTATTACGTACAATATTTTTTATAAATTTAATCCTTTGTGTTATTCTGATACATAAGCCATATTATTGAAGTTTCATTAAAATCCATTCGGTAGTTTTTACGTGAAACATCTATCCATTCTTACAAACTTTTGCGTTTAAAATATTATTACGATGGGATAGGATTATGGTGAAGTTACTATCTACCATGTTAGTCCTGTAGTGTTGTTTACGAGTTTCCAAGGCGGCAAGTACCCGTAGAACTTTTCTCATAACGGCTCCAACTGTACTTTGATTAGTGGTTTGAGAGGAAATAGTTTGTTCTATTGATTGCGATTGAACTGAACGATGACACCACTTGAAATAACGATAGTGGATAAAATTGTAAAATAATTCCGTCACTAAAATCCCATTAAAAAGTACCCGGAACCGGGTACGCATGCGAGGACTAATGAAAGTTGACCAAGGGAAGGTCGTCTGTCGGTATCGTGGCAAGTGGCAGTCGCTGGTCTCTGCCTACCCCTCTGGGATATAGGCGTGAGGTTATGCTATGTTCTAAAATCTCATTTTTATATGATAATGATACAAGTCTAACTCTGTACAATAGGGAAATTACGTCAAGTAAAGCGTAAAAAAGTTAATGTTTCACTCATAATGCTGAAGCGCTCGTGGCCTAGGCGAACCGAGTGATTGGAATCAATCACTTGGTTAAGCAACAACAGGCGCGGTCAGGTATGGGATGGGTGAGCGTCCCGTGACTACCGCTAGTGGCATTTTTCCGAGCGTTTCAGGCACGTTAAGCCGTTGGTCGGCACCACCCATAAGGCATCTGACATGGCAGTCGTTAAGCCATGTCAGATGCCTTATGGGCGGCTTGATAACTTTTGACAGTAAGGCCCGCCACTGTCTTACAATCCTCCACCAACCCGGACTTGGCCTCCGTGGTGGAGTATGGACTAACCTTCCTGCGATGCAGGAAGAGACCCGTGCCCCAGCAATGGGGACATACAAGAGTTGATAACGTAACGTTATAATGCTGAGACCTTTCTAATCACATATTTGTATTAGGTTTTATATAAAACAGGCGTGTCTCATGAAGGAAAACCACAGAACATTTCTGTGAGGAAAACCTTCGTAAGCACTACACATGAATAAATTACTTTACTTTACTTAATCACTTTACGTAGTTTTAAATTTTCCTTGACAGCATTGGCTGGGAAGTTCCCTTCTGCCTCAATAAACTAGTGATAAATATAGTAACATAATGTGTTTAATTTTAATCTACTTTCGCTATAAAATTATATTATACCTATTCTTGTATGACTCCACTGCAGGGGCACGGGTCTCTTCCTGCATCGTAGGAAAGTTCTTCCACTACGGGGTCTTATTATTCTTCTTATTCAAATCTATTTTACGTCTCAGACATTTCTTTAAACCGACTGCAGTTGGCCCAAAAGAGAATAATGTGCGTTGCTCGTAGTATTATGTTTGTATGTATTAAAGTGTGTCTGGCCGTACCACTTTTGTTTTCCCTACTTTTGTAAGACATTTAACTAATGCGTTGGCAATCAAAGTTGTTAATGGCAATCATGAAATCTTATTAGGCATACGTATAGGTGCCAACTGATGTATTTGGCTTAAAATAACTTGATGGTCAGAGTGGAACTTTTTTCCCGCTGCCCTTTTCTCCACCACAATACGGCCCGAAGGCAGCGGCTTACACTTACATTGACATTCAGCGAATAAAATGTAAATTCTTTACGTTGAAATTAATTGATTTGTTTTGTTTAAACGTAGAGCCCAACATTAGTGCAAAAAACCAAAGACAAAGTCAGAGGAAGGCATAAAGCGCGCACAAATTATGCAGATGTCGGAATCATTCATTGGTTAATGCGGGCTTAATTGACGCTCTCATTGGCAGCTCTAATTGCTTTGGCGATTAAACCTATTTCATTTCATATGCAGATCAGAGCCGGCTCTCATTACGGCGGCGCTCCGCGTAATGGATCGCTAAGGACCTACATGCGGTGCCCATTAGTGGGCTACCTTTTTTTTGCTTTGTGGTTTTCTCTTTTTTACAATTAGTTGGAGACGAAGAAAAGGAGAGCGGTATCAGCGGTGCAGTAGAACGTCTGCTTCTCAGTCGAGGGTACGTGGGATCAAATCCCGGCATGTACCAATAACTTTTTATAGTATTTCTTAATGGTTTGCGATGCTCACACATAGTTATATATTAAACGGGTCGAGATTACTTATTAGGTAATACCTTAGTTCCAGACAATTCGCCAATAATGACTGTTTTCGAAAGCCGCGTTTTCACGTTCTCAGTACGCTCGGATCGAGTGCGCTATCCGAGTAACCTAATGCTTTTGATTGAACAGTTTTCGCGACAACACCAAAATAGCCAATCAGAAGCATAAGTTTACTCGGATGGCGGAATCGGACCGAGCGCACTGAGACCGTGAAAACGCGACTTTAAAAAACAGTCATTATTGGCGAATTGTGTGGAACTAAGGTTTTTACGTTTTACCTAATAAGTAATCTCGACCCGTTTAATATATAACTATGTGTGAGCATTGCATACCATTAAGAAATACTATAAAAAGTCATTGGTACATGCCGGGATAACCTGGCCTAAGTTATATAAATTTTGTGAAGTTATACCACTCGCTGACTGTGATGGAAACGTCGTTAGGAAACCTTGCCCGAGGTGTTCAACTACCTCAGCGCCTAAAATTGCGAATCTGCGGTGGGCACGCATGTTAATTAAGACCATGCTCTTTTTCTATGAGAGAAGGCATGTGCCCTGCAGTGGGACGTTTATATGCTACATGAAAAATGTACCTATGAAAAGTTTGAAGCGCTCGTGGCCTAGTGAGGTGCTCGTGGCCTAGTCAAACGAAGCGCTCGTGGCCTAGTCTAGATTAGAATCAGTCACTTGAGTTACAGTCGCGGTCAGGTGAAGGATTGGTGACCGTCCCGTGACTACCGCTAGTGGCATTTTTCCAAGTGCTTCCGTGCTTTGAAAGTCACGTTAAGTCGTTCTTCTTATGGCAGTCATTAAGCCATGTCAGAGGCCTTTTGGGCGGCTTGACGACTTCTGAAAGTAAGGCCCGCCAATGTCTTACAATTTTTCACTAACCTGGAATTGGCCCCCGTGGTGAAGTATGGCCTAACCTTTTTGAAATGCAGAAAGAGATTCGTGCCCCAGTATGGACATACAAAGGGTTGATGTCAATGTAAAATAAGCATTATGCTATTAATAGTTTTAAGAGAAAATAAGTTTTTTTCTATTGGTAACAACTGGCGCTAGTTAAAAAAGGGTAGCCCCTTAACGATTTAAAGCTATACTTGAGTATGGCCTAACCTTCCTGAGATGCAGGAAGAGACCCGTACTCCAGAAGTGGGGACATGCAAGAATTGATATGACATTTTTATACTCAAACACAGCTGAGAAAGGCCTTATTGCCGGAAAGGCCTATATTGCAAGTGCGCGCTGCAAAATATTTAATTTAGCTGAAACCATACGTGGCGAGCGCTTTTGGCTCCAAACTCAACTGTTGCCAAAATCCTCATCGCGCGGGCCTATTCCGGAGATTCAAACTGACACATACAATAAACAACAAAAAATTTGATTTTATCCTACAAAGGTAATTAAAAGCCATAACTTGAACATTGCGGATACTATAGATGAAGAAAATATTTATTTATTTTATTTATGTGAGCTCTAAAATATTTTTCTTATTATTATTTTTTATACCTATTTGGAAATGTAATAACAGCTTTAATTCAAACGGCACTGGAAAAAAAGTAACTATTAGCTCAGAAAGTAAAACTCTTCAACATATTTTCTATTTGGTTTGTAACCGACTGGAAATATTAGTAAAATTTTTGGTACCTCTTTACTACTTTTAGCTCTGCGTACTTCTCGGATTATAGTCTTAAAACACTATAATAATTAATTAAACATTGTGCTATAAAACAAAGAAGAGTTGTTTCATCTAGGAATTAGGAACGTTGATAATTTTTGTAAGAAACAGCAGATAGTTGAAGGTTTTCCCCATAATACAATTGATCGTATTAACACTTAATGTAACGCCTCACAATTTTCGTATAGATATGGGGATTTGGTTATACCCTAAATAGTGTGTATTAAAAATGAGATACATGTATGAGCATGTTAAACAAGATAAGATAATAATATTCTTAATTCTACACAAGACACAAAATTATGAAGACACAGTTTTCATAATTTTATGTCATAAAGACTTTATATGTTAGTCTTATTCTGCCCTGCTAATTAAGAACGCAGTAATCGTCAATTTTCCGATTTTCACTTTTTTACAAAAATGGCATCCTAAAGGTTTTATCTACACGGGAAAAATATATTTTCATCATTTTTTTTTAATGGAAATATGTTTTTTTGCTAAAGTTTTTTGCAGTAATTGTATGAAAAAAGTTATTGTACTAAAGATAAGTGGGGTAATAATCATGTGCTAGAAAAGAATGCAGTACTCGCAATGTATACTAGAGCAAAATGCAGTACTTGCTACAATTACTGCATTTTGATCTAGCATCAATCGAATAGTTCCTAAATTAAAACGCGGTATTTGACATTACTGCGTTTGGGCGTAGCATTGCTTGACGGGAGTCGTAGGCAATTATCATGTGCTGCGTATTGTCTTAGTAAATCAGTGCGTTAACGACATCCGTCGAGGTGACACGTCGCGACGTGTGGCAGGTCATTGGTGACTACAAAAGAAGTTAATAGACGTATTCGGGACAGCCAGCAGCTACGTAAGCAAACATACGTATATTTTATGGACATTGCCAATAAGAAAAAGGAAGTTTGTAAAACTTTCTTTTGACAACTCTGGGATTCCATAAGAATAATGACAGACGGGTATTTGATATTTAACACAAGTCCCTAGACGCGCAAAATGACCGACGTGGCCAACACCAACAATCGAAGCACGTGGACAGAGAGAAGCTTAGAGTACATATTGATAGTTTTAGACCAGCTATTGCGCACTACAGACGAGCACATGCACCAAACAGGAGATATCTGCCGAGTGACTTGAATGCATCCACTATGCATAGTGATTTTTTAGAATAAAATCCAGATATTAAAGTATCGTATGAACTGTACAGAAAATTCTTGAGAAATGATATGAATATATCTTTTGCTCAGCTAGGCAATGAAGAGTGCGAGCAATGCGAAAGCTTCAAACTACACCAAGTAGCATGCAAAGACACTGAGAATTGTACTGAATGTATTTCATACCACAACCACCGTAATAAGTATCAGACAGCACGTACACATTATCAAAAAGATGTTGCGCAATCCACGAGTGAGACAGAATCTTCCAAATGTTACTATTCGGCAGATTTACAAAAAGTAGTCATGTTGCCTAGGATGGAGATGTTTAAAGTTGTGATGTTCTGTCCTCGTATCATAGCTTTTAATGAGAGTTTCGTACCACTAGGTTCAAGTCAAGAAAAGCCTTTCGCAATGTTGTGGCATGAAGCAATATCAGGCAGGAAACAAGAGGATATAATAAGCACTTACAGAGCCTTTTTTGAGAGTAAACGCGACTGCAGTGAAATAACCGTTTGGACAGACAACTGTACTAGCCAAAATAAGAACTGGGCATTCTTCACATTTTTGGTACAGATTATAAACAGCCAAGTGATTGCTGCTACCAAGATCATTATTAAATACTTGAAACCTGGTCATACCTTTATGTCTGCTGATAATTTTCATCACCAAGTGGAAAACCAGTTGCAAAAAGCAAAAAAAGTATACGATTTTTCGGATTTTATCGATTGCGTACAACTTGCGAATTCAGGAAAGGTGTTTGTGAAGCCTATGGAAGTTGCCGATTTTTATAAATACGAAGACCACTCGTCTCAATATAAATTGAAGAAATATGATGAAAGAACCTATTTAAAAGATATTGTCTGCGTTGAGGTACAAAGAAGCAGCATGAAACTATTTGCGAAAACTGCCCATGATGGAGATTTAATTGAAATTGATTTTCTTAAAATAAAACTCATGAAACAAAATTGAATACCGGAAGCAGTACAAAATAAGAAGCCGAGAGGAATAACTGAGGAGAGAAAGACTGGTATATTTAGAAAATTAGGTGACATACTACCTCAAAACAGGCTGGTATTTTGGGAAAATCTTCCCGTAAACGACAATTCTATTGATCTCGTAGAAGCTAGAGAGTCAGAAGAGATGAGTAGGTGAAGAGTATTTCTCGAAGAATTTTATTGCTTGTAGGTATTTATATGTTTTAACTTACTTGATAATTCTTTTTTACTTAAACGTTTTAAGAGTTTATAGATTTTATTTTTGTTGATTGTCCAAAGTTGTTAAACAAGTTTTAGGAATTAAAGAATAATGAGTATTATTTGTTTGTGTTCAAAACTTTGATACGTTCTTTTTTAAACAAATTACTCTCTTATTGATGAGACTGAATTAAAATTGATTGTATTTTCTAAGAGTAAATAGTACCTAAGTACGAACTTATATTATGTCATGCGTTATACGGATCTACTTTAATATTTTTTATGTTAATGTCTTGCAAATATGCATGTGATTGGACCTAGACTATAGAAAAATACAATGATGTTTTTTTATTAGAAACCCGTCCTGATTGTGAAAAGAGAATAGATACTATTTTAAGTTATTTTTATAAGTAAAAACGGTAAATTTATAGGTAGGTATACCTAATGATCTAGATTTTGAAATGGACACCTAGTTTAATTTGTAACGTTCATTAAGTCGCTGTTTCTGTGCTACTTTGAATAAAGACTGGTTGTTGATAATATTAAGAATTACCTAGATTTAAATTACCTAGTTTAAGATACCTACTCAAATAATTAAAATGTTATTTTATTAGTTACCTATTTTCTACCAAAGGTTGTTGTCTTAAAGAGGTCTGATTGTTCCTAATTATTTAGAGTCGCTGCTGATTTTGTGATAATATTGTAAGTCGTTATTTCTCAATCGAAATAAAGTTTGATTGCTACGATTTTGTTTTAATTGCAATATACCTATAATAGAAACACAATATACATACAAATCATCCTAGTAACCCCCCAATTTAGGGTGGCACAAGACATAAAAATAATGAATAAATACTAACAAATAATGCAGTAATCGACAAGTGCTAGGGTGAAATGCAGTAATCAGCGCAAGTACTGCATTTACGCTTAGTTGTAATCTAATTCTCACTATACCTCATGCTAAGCTAAAACGCCGTAATACACACTATAGTTGGAACCATCGCTAAATGGAATAAAAAATAAATGCTATTTAAAAGCTTGAATTTTTTCCCATTTTTTTCGTATAAGTGTATGGTTAAAAAACATAAATTTCTTACTTAAATAACTAAAAATATGTTTACCGCGTTTTTCTCCGAACCGCCTTTTTGCAAGTGCTGCGTTCTTGATTACAAGGGCAGTATTGTACCGCGAGTATAAGGATAACATAAAAAGTATCCTAAAACCGGCGTCCATTCATACAACGACTAATGAATGTTATTGAAGTGAAAGAGATCTGACAAGATCCTGACAAGTGGTACACGCTCGTCTCCGCTCACTACCCTGGAATACAGCCGTCAGTTGGCGTGGTTGTTTGTATATAGTGTGTATTAAATTGTATTGATGTAATGTGCTATGTGGTGTCGGCCTAGAGAATAGCACCAACCCGAATTCTTCCCCCCGGGTGTCGTAAAAGGCGACTAAGGGACACAAACAGGGGGGTGGGCAGCAGCGCCCCCTGGAGTACAATTCCACCGAACTGCGATCCCCAACCCGCATGCCCAGCGTGGGGATTATGAGCATTACTCCAAAATGATGGCACAACCTTGCGCTATGGCGCGCATTAGGGGAGGGCTGTGTCCAGCAGTGGACTAATATAGCCTGAAGAAGAAGAAGATGTAACATTACATCAGTACAATTCAAACCGCACTAATTCACAAGAATAGGCCTACCGTTCCACATTTCAATCGCAACATCAACGCGCCGCATTCGCGTCACGTTTCATTCCGGCCGAATCCGAGGCGACGATATTGAATCGAGTTGCGGCTGCGAAATACTCGGCGGTTCCTTTTTAGGGTTCTGTACTCAAAAAGGGCCAACAAGACCCTGTTACTAAAGCCTATGCCGTATGAATATTCGTCTTTCTTACACCGTCCGTATCTTTGAACGTTAACCAGTTAAGTTAAAAGCTTTACGTCAGATTGCGGTTCGATTCCTGCTGTGGGTCGCCGTAGATTGTTTGGACTCAGTCTGGGTGTATTCTCGTGTTTGTGATGTCCTTGTCTGGTTACGATAGCACAGGAAAACCTAGTTTAGGACCAGGACAAGAGATTCTGATTCATCAAGAGAGAAGATGATTCTGTTGTGAAAGTTATGATTTTTATGGTTTGTTATACAAGTTGTTGATTACGACTTCCTTCGCGCGTAAATTATGATGTGTATGTATTTAGAAAAAAATATTCCAGCAACATGGAATATAAGCATGTGTACAAATCTGTATAAACTATCCCTGTGCTCAATTTTATAGAAATTCATTCAACCGGTCTGATTGTAACAAACAGCTGTCTATTTAAAGTTTCACATTCATAATAGTAATATCCAATTTTCTGACAAACCAATCGCACTATACCCGTAAAGCCAGCTCAAAGATATGCTCAATTTTTTTCTGCCATCGGCAATTTTAACCACTTCTCTATTAAATTAAGCACATGTATAAATTTCTAGTCACAATACCACTAGCTAAATGTGAAGGGAAACATCGTGAGGAAGCCCGAGTATTTAAGGTGTTTACAAAGGAACTTCACCATTTGAAATCGCCAAGTACTGGTGGGCACGCATTATAATTGAAATTGAAAAATGTTTATTTATCACACACAGATAGAGAACACATGAATACTATGAAAAAATAGTGACAATAATTGTGATAAAAAGGATAGGGCTCAGCTAGGTGCTGTGAGTGCATGCATCATCACAGCGCTGATTTTCAGCCAGTCCTTGTTCTCACTGAATTAAATAAAAGTTAGCGGATTTTAAAAAGAGAACACCGCAGTTGTAATCAAACAAAAATCTGTTAAGCATTATTTAGCTTCCACCCCATGAAAGGCACAAGGTGAATGAATATGAAGTGTACAGCATGTAAATTATTACACTGAATGGTATGGTAGATTTCATAAATTAAAGATCTTATCAAACCACTCAAATACGACAAGAACTCTCAAATTAAATTTAGTCACACCTGTATTTCCTAGGTTTCACTTGACAGGACTGGTTCAGGTTAGTGGTTGTCCAAAAAATTAGGCTAAGCGGCAATCAGGAGAGATTTTTTTGTTTGTCTAAAAGTAATGTTTTTAATTTAATTTTAAACCTAACAGTTGTCATGAATTGCCTGAAAGGTGGCGGGAGATCGTTCCAAATCTTGGCTGCCGCAAATTTAAAACTACCCCTGTACCCAGTAGATCTGTGTCTTGGGATAACCATTAAATTTAATTCCCTTCGTCGCACATTACGGGTGAAAGTTTCATTAGCCCATATAAATTTTTTGTATAGATACCAGGGTCTCTGTTTATGCACTACCTTGTGTACTAGTGTGGCCAGGTGCAGTTCTCTCCGAGCTCTCATTTTAAGCCTTCCCTTATCATTCAAGAATGGCGTGACATGAGCTCGCCTTGGCACGTCAAAGCAAAATCTAGCGCATGCATTCTGAACGCGCTGGATAGCACGTTCAGTTTTTGTGAAAATACGGGGACCATACACTACGTCGCCAAAGTTGAGCAGCGATAAGACCAGACTTTCAGTAAGCATAATTCTATTTTTTTCTGTCAGGTAGCGCCTGATATTATATAAAACCTTGAGCCTAAAGAATGCATTGCGTATCTTTGCATCAACATGTTCTACGAACCGCAGCTCCGCATCCATCAGTAGCCCCAAATTACGCGCCTTTGTTACTCGTTCTATTAAAGTAGAACCTACTGCAACGTTTGGGTTTCGGCCGATTACAGCTTGACATTGCCACTTGGTTCCCAATACCATGAACTTAGACTTGAGCGGGTTGAGGACTAAACAGTTTTCCCTTGCCCAACTGTCTATTACCTGCAAGTCAGCATTGATTTTGGGTACTGCTGTTTCAGTCTCTTTAGGTTTAAAAGAGAAGTAGACTTGGGTATCATCAGCGTACAAATGAATTTTACAGTAGGCAATTTTGCTAATTAGGTCCGCAGTGTATATTGTAAAAATCAACGGGCTTAGGATGGAACCTTGTGGGCAACCGCGAAGTATAACCTTCTCCTCTGACTTCCTGGTCTCCCCCTCCTCACTAGCCACCTCAACATACTGTTTTCGATTCTCCAGGTATGATTTGAACCACCCACAAGCTGACTCAGAGGCCCCATAATGACTCAACTTCTCTAGCAATAACCCCTGATTTAGGCAGTCAAACGCTCTGGAGAAATCTAGAAGAACCAGAATGCTAGCATGACCACTGTCGGAGGCCGTGATGATTTCATCAGTGACGTGGGCCAGTGCAGTCTCCGTGCCATGTCCGCTACGAAACCCTGATTGCATTAGAGGGATGATGTGTTCGGATTCAACGTGGTTTGTCAGCTGTCTGTGCACTATTCGCTCTATGATCTTGGACAAAATAGGTAGGATGCTGATCGGTCGCAGATCGTTGTACCCCTGTACGGTCGAATTTTTGGGTAATGGTATCACTTTTGCAAGTTTCCATCCGTTTGGAAAAGTATTAGTCATGATCGATTCATTGACAATAGCCGTGATTATTGGTAATGTCACGGAGAGCGTCATGCGAATCATGCTCACTGATATACCGTCAAATCCAGAGGCATTCGTAGTGATATTTTGAAGAATTTTGTTCACTTCATCCTCCGTACATTTCTCGATGTTGAAGATTTTTTCAGTATATTTGTTTCTTTTATAAACATCTAGTACAGCTTCCGCGGCAATGGCGTTACCCGGTGTTTTCAAAAAGAAATCATTGCTTCTGGGTTTCTCAGGTGATCCGGCACGGAGTGACTGCTTTTCCCGGTAATCGAAAGCTGCCTTAATTGTTTCCACATTTTACTTGGGTGGTGTATATTATTGTTTACAAAATGGGTGAAATACGCGCGTTTTTCCTTGTGTATTGAAGAGTTCACCAAGTTCTTCAGATCTTTGTAATACTTCAACTTATGTTCACACTTAGAAGACATCGCCTTTTTCCAGGCATCATCGCGATGTCTCATCATTATTCTTATAACATCAGTTATCCATGGACGAGGGTTATGCTTTACACGATTTTTTTTCAGTGGCGCGTGTTTATCGGATAGATAAGACACGTAGTTGTTAAAACGTATTACCATGGACTCTATATTGACCTCCTCCAGAATTTCATGCCAAGGGATAGCATTAAGATCCGCGCAAAAGTCAGCTTCGTTCACTTTGTGAATAAGTCGTGTGGTGAAGAATTGCGGTACTTCTCTAGGCTTTAAGACAGATAAATCCACGAGGACCATTGCATGGTCACTGAGAAGTGGATTATGGTGAACCTTTACACTCTTGCATAGCTGCGGAGAATCTGTTATGACTAAATCCAGTAAAGTAGCCGATTTATTATTTACGCGTGTTGGCTCTTTAACAAGCTGAGTTAGGCTTAGGTGATTGAAAAATGTTATGACCTCCAGCGCTGGCGATACATTAGGCTTAAGAAGATCAACATTAAAATCTGTCAGAATAAATAAGTGATGAAACGCTGCAAAACTATTTATTGATTCACTAATAGCGTCAATAGCATCCCCCACTGACACGCGTGTTTTCTCTGTTGCATCTGGTCGGTAGATGGTGCCTATTACCATACGACCAGCGCCCGGTAATCTTGTTTCTATCCACATTTGCTCCAACGACGGTGACACGGGATGGTCCAGTGTACGCGTGCGCAGACCGCGCCGTATATAAAATCCTATGCCACCACCTCGGTGTCCACTTGGACGGTGGCTCAGCCTGATGGTATAGCCAGGTATTTTAGGAGCGTCAAGTTCTTGTCCTTTTTTCAACCAAGTCTCGTTGAGCGCGATTACGTCTGGTTTATGCATTTTCATAACGTGTAAAAACTCATCTTGTCCAGTGTTCATTGATCTAACATTTAGAAGACCTAACTTAAAGTTATTATTCCGTTTTTTAGACATCTTTAAACTGATTAATAGTCAGACAAACCCAAACCAGTCCTGTCATTGGCATAGATAAACAATATTGTAATACAGAAAATAATAATGAAAAATAATAATACAGAAAAATGTCCCTTGGGGAGTAATCGTCAGCTACATACTGGTTAATACAATTCTTCATCATTTCATTCAGCTGACACATGGGAACAAGGTATTCTAGAATCTCATAATCCACACAGAGCAGAAAAATCGCAGTTGGACTGCACACTAACAAAAATTCGATTGATTCGTAAATTATATATAGAGCCACCAACACTATCTCTAACCATACATGCATACACCAGTTCCTATTAATTTGACGCACAAACTGCACTGAGACCAAAAACACGAACTAGATCATCTTCTGTGCGCAGTCGATGCCGTGGTGCACCTTGACTTTGGCGCACATACACCCTGCCCTCCCTCGACCAAACAAATCGCCAGTTGGCTCGTTTCGTGATATCTCGTGCACGACTGAAGATATGCCTGTTGGTTCGAGTCAGCCGCTCATTGACATAAAACCGGCGTGGCGGTCCAGTTAAGTCGATACCTTCTGTAGTGGCGCCGCGGCGGACCCGCGCCGCCTGCAGCATCTCGTCACGTATCACGCGCCTTGCCAGCCGTACCACAATGTGTCGCGGGCGTGTTGTTGCTAGCCCACCCAATAGTTCCGGAGGGTGCCCCACTCTCCTAGTGCTAACTACATCCCTTTCTTCGAGACTAACACCCAGTTTATTCGCGATGTTGATGACAATGTGTGGCAATCTTTCTCCTTTCTCTTCAGGTATGCACGAAAGCTCGATATCATTCAACAGCAACTCCTGATCGCGCTCGTTGATGTCAGCCTTTAGCCGCTCCACAGTTGCAAGAAGCGAGCCATCTATGGCTTCTTCACCTCCATCAAAGCGGCGCTCCAACGTGTTAATGCGCTCCTCGAGCTTGTTGACCCGACTTTCACAGTTATCCATCCGTGATACCAACTTAGACATAGTTTGATTCAGTGCTTCCATTTGCTTTCTTGTTGCAGCCAATTCCTCGCGAAAGAGTCGTATTTCCGTTACAAAAGACCCTGCATGAGATAATTCCGCGGTCTGATCAAGAGCAGTGGTATTCAAAGCACCCAGTATGGACTCATCCATCTGATCTGGCGGACTCAACAAGGCATCTGTTCTGTTTCTTCTTTGAGTGATATTCGAATTAACATCCTTTACTGAGATCGATGCGCGCACCGGCGTGTCTGTATTATCTTCTCCTTTGGGCTGTTTACATTTACACTCTTGGCACACACAGGTTAAGGCTGTCGGGTCTAAGGTGCTCACTACGTCCGCGCCGTAGAGGCAACCTGTATGAAGTAGGTTGGTGCAGTTAGTACAGCTGAAGTATGCGTCCTTCTCCACGGTCTTGCAACAGACTGAGCAAAGGTCGCAGGAGCCGGACATTCTATCGTCTGCTATGGTGGTTTGTCGTTTCATAGTTTAACAGGAAACAAAAAAAAAACGAAGTTTGTATACTGTGGATCGAACTCACAGCTCAATCAGTGATCACGTTAGACGTAGCACGTTAACCGCTGCGGCAATTGGTCTTTAGAACACAAGTTTAATTTTGCGTTCCTATTCAGACACTTGTCTGTATTTTATTGACTGAGTGCAGCTCAGAGCCAACACCTGGGTTCAATGACCGACCTTAATTGTGTGATGAGTGACGACAGTAAATCGTTGCGTTTTATGCGGTGTTTCTCGAGGAATGCGCTTTAGGTAAATCGCCAATATTAAACGAACGCTTGCACTTCTTTTCTTATTATCACTTTTAACACTTCTTGGATAACCCACGATCGATATTTTACAAACTTTACTACTATTGATAGCTTTTGAACATACTTTATGAAATAAATAAACGGAGCGATCAAAAATGCGGTGCTCACTCTCCGAATCCGCGCGGGTAGCGGGTTATTAAGCTCATATTCCCTATGTGACAGAATGCCTGTACCCTGTGGTAGGTGTTATTATTTTTATCATACATGAATTATATGCTGATACGGAACCCTCGATGTGCAAGACCAACCTGCACTTCGCTGGTTTTAGTTGGATTATCTATTTTCTTTGGCTGGTTTCGGGTAGGGCCTAGATGGAGGCATAGAATTGTAAAGCGTAGAACTGCAATTCAAGTTTTCAAAGTGCAGCAAAGAAATGGTAGCCAACTTGGAGTTCTTTTGCATTTCTGAGAACGTCAGTCACACGAATGTACCGATGGGAATTATGCCTTAGCGCAGCAATTTAGTTATTTCTAGCCAAACTAAGTTACAACCTAAGACCTATTTCAGGTCAATTTCGTTTTTCTTCGAATCCGACCACCAATTATTGTCATCTAGATTTTTTTTTAATTTGCTATAAGCAGGAAGGCTGCCAATTGTACTGTATCTTTATAATTATTTTATGTTTGTTTTTTCCTGGTGTTTTTCATTGGTGTACAATAAAGATTATTCTTATTTTATCTTATTATATGAAAAAAAATCTGAGTGGCAGAGGAGTACACACACCTCGGCGCTTGAAATCGCTAATCCACGTTGAGCACGCGTGTTGATTACTATTTCTCTTTGGTTAAGACAGCTCGCTGCTACACCAGGAAGCGTGCGGGGACTGAGCGGGCGCGGGCGGAGGCCGGGGCGAGACGGGCCCCCCACCGCTGCGCCGCCGCATACGGCACTTCTACCGTCGTCGTACCTCGACACGACTGATTTTTTGTACGGGCGCGACGCGAACGATTGTAACCTATCAGCTGTTTTCAATACATTTATACTTCCTTAAATACAGTCCACTATCATTTGTTATAGACATCCCAAAACCTATTAGTGAGGGTTCTGTAATTACCATTTGGTCCGCGAGCCTTAAAATCGTTCGTGAAAAAGACGTTACGAAAAACCGTTACGCGTGGAAGTCGACGGGCAAGAGGTCACAACATCTAAGACGGCGACATCGTCTATCGTCCAAGCTCTGTGGTCAAGGGCGGCACTGTGGGATCGTCGGATCGACCCTCTTCTTCAGCCAGTCTACGAGCCCACCGCAAGCAACAACAAACGGTGTCCTAGTGCCTGCAACCGGCCGGTCAACTGCAAGTCAGTGCATCACTGCGTGATCAGCAAGCCAGCGTCACGGAGACTTCAAGCACCTGCAGCCTTAGATCAGCCAGTCTACGAGCCCACCGCAAGTAATAACAACGGTGTCCTAGTGCCTGCAACCGGCCGGTCAACTGCAAGTCAGTGCATCACTGCGTGATCAGCAAGCCAGCGTCACGGAGACTTCAAGCACCTGCAGCCTTAGACCGTGAGACCGTTCCTATTATTACATCCTAAATACATCATATCCAAGATTTTCCGCATTCCTACCGTTTCATAAATACTTACGTACATACTCTAAAACATAGTAAACCTTCTTAATTCTAAACACAGTCAATATACATTCAATATCTAATTTACAATTGCTAATCGTTATAACAACGCAAACAGTAGCTAAATCTATTTTAAGAATACGTACAACTCAATTATAATTTTAAAAGCAGGTATCTATACAAGAATTCCCATAACAGTTAAGTACTTACTTACCTCAAAGAACGAAGTTCCTGACAAAAGTGTGTTAGCAACAAATCACCAAAGCACCTTAAAATAGAAATAGCGAAGATTCACTTCCAGAAGTTGTTGCTACTATTTTATTTGCAGGAACCCCTTCTTTTTTGTAGATAGCTTAATTCTATCATGGCTACAGAAAAGGACCTTGTAAAAAAGAGAGGTTATTTAAAAACAAAGCTCGTACTTTTCAGTAAATACTTAAATCCACTAATTGCAAGCAAATCCTTTGGCCAGTTAGAAGTCAAACAACTTGAATGTCGGTTTGAAAAATTTAGAGAGTTATTACAAGAATTTGATGTATTACAGAGCGAACTGGAGATGCTGGTCAGTGACCCCGAGCCGCAGATAGCTGAGCGCGAGCAATTTGAAAACGATTACTACAGCCTGCTTGCTTCCGCGCGAGATATCATAGAAAATCAGGCCCCCAGCCGACGTGGTGCGGCCACGGACGTATCTGAGGTAGGTTCTGGGTGCAGCACGGTGGTCACAAACAAGCAAAATAATGGTGTCAGATTGCCCAAAATAGATTTGCCTCACTTTGATGGAAACTATCAGCATTGGCTCGAATATCGCGATACGTACACATCACTGATACATAAAAATGACAGTATTGACAACATCAATAAATTTCATTATTTGCGAGCGTCCCTGAAGGGAAGCGCCGCATTAGTCATCAAAAGCCTGGACTTTTCATCAGATAATTACAAAGAGGCTTGGAGGTTGCTGCAAGAACGTTTCGACAATAAGCGGTTGCTTGTTAACAATCACGTCCAAGCTCTCTTTAATACAGAACCACTTCAAAAAGAATCTAGCAAAGCTTTGCGGCATTTAATCGACATGACAAACAAAAATCTAAGGGCTCTAGCTACCCTCGATCAGCCCATTGAACACTGGGACACACTCATTATTTACATGGTGTCAACTAAATTAGACAGTGTAACAAATCGTGAATGGGAAGAATACAGAAATTGTTTAACAGACCCACCTACCTTCGCCAATTTCATGTCTTTTCTCAGCAGTAGAGCAGATCTTCTAGAGACACTAGAAGAGTCAAAAGGTAACAAACATAGGGCCGACTCTAACCCCCACAAGCCCAAAAGCTTCATAGTAGCAACAGCAACAAAAAAGTTCAATTTAAAGTGCCCTGTTTGCAATCAGGAACATCTCCTTTTCAGCTGTCAAACTTTCCGGAATTTCCCAGTAGATTCCCGAAAAAAGGTGGCCCAAGAAGCAAAGGTATGCATGAATTGTCTGCGTCCAGGCCATGCAACAGCTAAATGTAGACTCGGACCCTGCAAATATTGTAGAGAAAGACATAACACATTGCTTCATACAGAACAAGAAGTCAGACTTGAGAATAATGTTGCCTTAAATTGTCAACAAGACAGCATACAGACTCGACACGTTATACTGTTCACAGCTTTGGTGAAGGTGTTGGACAGCAGAGGCGAGCCACACGTAGCTCGACTGCTGCTAGACAATGGAAGTACAGCCAACTTCGTTACACAAGCTTTCTGTGGTAAGCTCAATTTACAGACTCAACCGATCAGCTCAAGGGTTTCAGGAATTAACAATCAGGCATTCAATAGCGCTCGGTCTTGCTCTCTTACAATAGAGTCTTCTAACGGCGACTATAGGGTGAACATTGACTGTTTAATATTACCACAGATTACATCATCACTCCCTACATCTTACATTGATATAGACAGTTTATCAATACCTACAAACATAAATCTAGCTGACCCAACTTTCAATGAGCCGTCCTCTATCGACATTTTAGTTGGAGCAGACATTTTTTGGGCCGTCATAGGAAGCAATCGCATTCAGCTAGGTAGAAACAAACCAATCTTATATGAAACAAAATTAGGTTGGCTCATATCAGGCGCAATTTGCGACAAAAAATCAGACTCTACGATTTGTATGTTTACACAGGACACTCATACATATTCCGACCTTTCTCGTTTTTGGGAATTAGATACAATTTCCCCTAAACATGATTTTACATCAGAAGAGAATGCATGTGAAGAACATTTCGTTCAGACTACGGAACGCGATGTCGATGGCAGGTTCATAGTAACGATTCCCTTAAAGGAATCTCCTGAAGTATTAGGAAACTCTTTCGAGAAAGCTAGGCGTAGGTTTCTGTCGCTGGAGAGAAAGCAAGAGAGGGAGCCAGACTTCAAGGAACTCTATGTTTCCTTTATGAAAGAATATGTTGATCTAGGTCACATGACTGAAGCCAAAAGGCAAGACAATGGCACAGACATTGAATATTTCATGCCCCATCACGGCGTTCTCCGTGAGTCAAGTACAACCACGAAGCTACGTACAGTTTTCGACGCATCTGCAGCTACTACATCAGGCAAATCGTACAACGATATTCAAATGGTTGGCCCAACTGTACAAGACGATTTGCTTTCCATTTTGCTACGATTTCGCCAACATAAGTATGTGGTAACTGGGGATGTAGAGAAAATGTATAGGCAAATACTTGTCACAGAAACGCAGCGCTCTCTACAAAAAATATTGTGGAGAGAAGATCCATCTGATCATCTAAAATCATACAAGCTGAACACTGTCACATATGGCACGGCATCAGCACCATTTTTAGCCACCAGATGTTTGGTTCAGCTAGCGTCAGAAGCGGCAGACAAAAACGTAGAGTTTGCTATAGCCCATGATTTTTACGTGGATGACCTTTTAACAGGTGAAGATTCTATTGAACAAACAATACATTTGTGTCAAGGCATCACTCAGACACTAAACAAAGCAAAATTCAATCTTAGAAAATTTCAATCAAATAAGTCAGACATTTTACAAGCTATTTGCAAAAACAGTAATAGTTCAGACGTTGTAGATCTCAGCGCTAATGAATCGTCCAAGACCTTAGGTCTCAATTGGCAATGCTCTACTGACGAACTTTCATTTTCAATAAATTTCAAAATTGATGGCAAACTGAATAAAAGACACATATTATCAGTTATAGCACAGGTCTTTGATCCTCTAGGCTTAGTTTCACCTTGCATAGTAGAAGCAAAGATTATAATGCAACAACTATGGGTGCACAACTGTTCATGGGATGAAGACTTGCCAGAGCATATAAAAAAGTTATGGCTCAACTTTTACAAAACTCTACCCCTTTTAAACAACATTAAAATTCCCAGATGGATTACATGTGACTCACCATCAGCGGTAGAGTTTCATGTTTTTACCGATGCCTCAGAAAAAGCATATGGAGCGTGCATATACGTACGCTCTACAAGCGAGTCTGGTACAGTCACTGTTCACCTTCTGGCGTCAAAAAGTAAAGTGGCGCCCATAAAGCCGACGACAATGCCACGGCTTGAGCTTTGCGCTGCGTTACAGGGAGCAAGATTGTGTGCAAAAATTTTCAGTTCACTTACCTTGAGTTGCGGTGAGTGTGTATTTTGGTGCGACTCTATGATAGTGTTGGGATGGATTGCATCGTCGACGACGCAGCTCAAACCCTTTGTGCGCACTCGAGTTGGCGAGATACAGGATGGTTTCTCCAAGAACAGCTGGCGTTACATTCCTTCCAAAGAGAATCCAGCTGATCTTGTGTCTCGAGGGCTTAGCGCAGATTCCATAGGTGAATCATCTTTATGGTGGAATGGGCCATCTTTCCTAACATTAGATAAAGCGTTTTGGCCACAGAAACCAAATTCAGTTCCCAATGAAAACTTACCCGAATTTATTCATACATGCCATTTGGTTTCTGATAATACAATGGCCAGTACAGATCTATTTTCTTCTCTATTAAATACATATTCAGAGTTTTGGAAGCTTCAGCGCATTGTGGCTCTACTTTTCAGATTTATAAACAATTGTCGCAAAATCAAAGTAACAAAGTTGCCTTCACTTACAGCTTTAGAGTTAACACATGCCACAGACTTTCTTATATTTAGAGCCCAACAACAATCATTCCCATCAGAATACGAATTGCTAAAGGCTGGCAAATCGCTACCTAGCAAAAACAGGCTTCTTCCTCTGTCACCCTTTATTGACTCTAGCAATCAGATAAGAGTCGGTGGCAGATTAGGTAACTCACACTATGACTACAATGTGCAACATCCAATAGTCTTATGTAGCAAGCATAAAATATGTCAGCTATTATTTCACAAATATCATAAAACTTTTTTTCATGCTGGTCCACAACTGCTTTTAGCAACTATCAGGCATAATTATTGGCCTTTGGGAGGTAGAGCTCTGGCGAAGAAAACCGTACATTCTTGTGTTAGGTGTTGTCGTCTGAAAGCTGAATCAATACAGCCTGTGATGGGTCACTTACCCTCACAGAGAGTTCAGCTAGAGTTCCCATTTCTCGAGACCGGTGTCGACTACGCCGGGCCAATGCTGATAGCAGACCGTAAAGGTAGAGGCTGCAGATTAATTAAATCTTATATTTGCATTTTTGTGTGTTTAGCGACCAAGGCTGTCCACCTAGAACTGGTCTCAGATATGCCCAAAGAAGCGTTCATTGCTGCTTTAAACCGTTTTATTGCTCGCAGGGGAAAGCCGCAAAGCATCTTTTCAGATAATGGCACCACTTTCGTTGGTGCATTCAACGAACTGGCCAATATATTAAAACAACAATATACATCAGAAATGATAGAGCAAGGTATCAATTTTTCATTCATTCCAGCCTACACTCCACACTTTGGTGGACTGTGGGAATCGGCGGTTAAATCCACAAAACATCATTTACGACGCATTCTAGGTCTAGCTCATCTGACATACGAGGAAATGTCGACATGCCTCATACAAATAGAAGGTATATTGAACTCTAGGCCTATCACTCCTATCTCATCCGACCCATCAGACCTTACACCATTGACTCCTGCCCACTTCCTCCGAGGACGGTCTCTAATCTTTGTGCCTCATCCGCAGGTTTCAAACGACAAAATCACCAGCTTGAGTCGTTTTGGTCGCATAGAGTACCTCAAGCAGCATTTTTGGGCGAGATTCTCTAACGAATACATTTTATGGCTCCAACAGAAAACTAAGTGGTGCAGAGCTAAAGGAGAGCTCAAACAAGGAACCATGGTGGTGATCAAGGACAAAAATCTACCCCCCTTGATGTGGCTTCTCGGTCGAGTCGTCCGCCTTCTACCTGGCTCCGACAATATCGCCAGGGTCGCGGACATAAAAACAAAAAAGGGCATCCTCCGCCGTGCCTTCAATAACATATGCCCTCTGCCAGTTAATCTTCTTGAAGATACTTCAACGCCGGGAGTATATGGTTAAGACAGCTCGCTGCTACACCAGGAAGCGTGCGGGGACTGAGCGGGCGCGGGCGGAGGCCGGGGCGAGACGGGCCCCCCACCGCTGCGCCGCCGCATACGGCACTTCTACCGTCGTCGTACCTCGACACGACTGATTTTTTGTACGGGCGCGACGCGAACGATTGTAACCTATCAGCTGTTTTCAATACATTTATGGGTCATACACAAAAATTGGTTATAAAAATGTTCGGAAAGTAAAAAAAAATCTATTAAAATAATATTCGGAAACAACTGCCGTCTATAGAATTATATTAGGCTAACCAATAAAAGACAAAAAGAAACAGATTGACTGAACAGTCAGTAAATAAATTTCAATAAATTTAAGTGACTTCCTGCAGAAAAAGATCCCCTCCTGTAGACTGTTCAGATTTTTGTCTATAAGTTTGATTGATTTTAAAAAATACTTTGAAAATAGCTTGTACTGTGGTAATAATATAAAATATATATATATATATTCAGGTAAAAGCTTTCGATCTATAGACAATATGCGTATTTTTTTAGAGGAGCTACAGGTAATAAACATGTCGTTACGAGGAACAATGTCTTCTCTGTAGACCTTAAAATGAGCTACATTTTTTTAAATTATTCCGAACGCATCCATTCTATTATTTTATTGGGGCAACACTGCATATTTTCTGTCATTTTCGCCGGTGGTGCATCTGAAACGTTGCGCGTGAGCCGATTTTTTGTTATCGAAACACATTATTTATTGTTTTTGTCAAAGCTCAGTGTTCTTTCCTGTTCTGCATAGATTTTAGTAAGTACTGCTTTAAATTAATTATTGATATCATGCCATTGTGATCAATCAGGGATATTTTGTGCATGTGTAGGGTCGGGCAACTAACCTCAAAATATATGGTAGCAGGATTATTTTGTTTTCGAAAAGTCTTTTCTGTAGTCATCTTTTCTGTAGACACTGTCGTCTACAGAAAAGACTTGGTCTACAGAAGTCAAGTTTTAAGTATTACATGTATTATAGTAAAGTACGCTTCGAAATTTTTGTTTTGTTTTATGTAATATTTTGTAGAATTGTTTTTTACCAGAATTTACCGTTTCATTAGAATGTATTACTTTTATTATAGATGCAATGCCACGCTCAAGTAGATCAAGGACTCAACTTTCTGAAGAAGAAAAAAAGGCTAGGCGTCGTGAGCAGAAAAAACTCAGTATTCGTCGAATGCGTGCTAAAATGAGTGAAGAAGCTTTGGAAGAAAGAAGAGCAAAGGATAGAGAACGGTATAAAAAAAAGAAAGAGCAGGGACTTACAAAAACGATAAAAGATTTTAACCCGAGAGAACAAAGACAAATAAGAAAAATGTGGAGATTAAAGGCGATGAAGAAACGTGAGAAAGAAAAAATAAAGGAGAATGCTTTAAAATTAATCAACGAAAATACGCCTCCATCAAGCCCATGCACTTCACGTGCCGACAGGGGTCAAGTAATAGCAAGTCGCAATAGGCGAAGACTAAAAACAGAAAATCATTACCTCAGACATAAAATAGAACAATTAGAACGAAAAATGGCAAAATACCGAATGAGACTTGTTAGAGCAGCTAAAAGAAACCAACAAAATTATCTAAAGAAGAAACGGGAATCAAAAAATAAGCAAAAGCCATCAATGAAAACCAAAGACTTAAAAAAATCTATACATACATTTTTGAGTCAAGATGAGAATAGTAGACTAACATCGGGTAAAAAAGAAACAATCACAAGACGCAAAATAAAAAAGCAAATTCGCTGGCTCAATGAATCGTTATTGAATTTACATAAAGTATTTATGAGTGAGACTGGCACAACAATATCTTACGAGACTTTTCGCAGATATAGGCCTTTTTGGATATTGGTTCCAAAAGTTAATTCGAGAAACACCTGCTTATGTGTTATACACACAAATATGAATCTGATTGTTCAAGCTCTTCAAAAATCAAAAATGGTTCTATTTAGATCTGCTTCTGAAGCGCTTAAGTCAATATGCTGTAACAATTCCCTTCAAGTCTCTTGTTTAGAAAGAAAATGCGAAGACTGCAAAAACAAAACTATTGAATATGGTGAGTTTGAATCAAAAGATACCGTGAGTTACGAGAGATGGACAACTAAAAATGAGAAAGTAATAATTAAAGGTAAAATGAAAATATGCAAAAAAACTGTAAAGGAGATCGTTTGTACCACAAAAAAAATGCTTTTAAATGTTTTCAAAACTGCATTAACACCTTTTATGCAGCATGTGGCAAATTACGTCCATCAGTTGCAGGCTATTCAGAAAATTAAGCAACAACTGACACCATCCGAAGGATTGTTTCATATTGATTTTTCGGAAAATTATAACTGTAAGTATGGAGAAGAAGTGCAATCTGCACATTTTGGGGGCTCAAAGCCTCAGTTGTCCCTCCACACGAGTGTGTATTACAGCACTACAACAGATCCCCCCATGAATGTGCTGAAAGCCACTTCGATGTGCACAATTTCGCAAAACTTGCGACACGATCCGATTTTGATATGCACGCACTTAATGCCTATAATTACCAGAATAAAAACATTGTCACCAAAACTGAAACATCTGCACATTTTAAGTGACGGCCCCACAACACAATATAGAAACAAAACCATGTTTCATTTGATAGGCACTTTTTTGGCCCAAAATTTACAGGTTGATACGATCAACTGGCATTATTCAGAGAGGGGCCACGGTAAAGGTGCTCCCGATGGAGTAGGTGGGTGCATCAAAAGAATATGCGACAGCTCTGTTGCGAGAGGAAACGATATATCTAACTACGAAAAATTAATGACCTGTGCAAAACAAAATTGTAAGGGCATCGAGGTATATGACATAACCGAAAACCATATTTCCGTACTTCAAGATATGATTCAGCATAGTGCAACCAAACCCTTTCAAGGCACCTTGAAAATACACCAACTTAGCTGGAGTCTAAGTAAACCAGCAACAATCCAAGTCAGGCGTCTCAGTTGCTTAATATGTGCAGCTCACGTAAATTGTCCACATTATGGAATTGGACAAATCGATATTGAGTTCAAAATTGACTCTCCTTGTCTGGGATCACCGGATTATTCTCATCACCCAGCTACACCAGATACGCCCGACAAGTTGCCTGAACTCAATAGTCCTCTAAGATCGCCTGTGACTCCAGCTACACCAGATGCTCCAACAGTGCCTAACTCGCCAAATCGAAGCTTTACTCCAGATGTATCCACTTCAGCAGCGGCGCATCTTCTAAATCGACCGCAAAAAAGGACCCGGCTAATTTCTACCGATGACAAATCACTGGAGTTACCCATGAAAAGGCTGTCATATATTCCAATAAGTGACGATTCATCTTCAGATGATTATGCAATTTTTAATTAAGTTCCTTACAGTCTACAGGAACCGATGTCTTTTCTGTAGAACAATCTAAATAATTTTTTTTACATTATAACTGTGACTTTTGCTTGTACTTTTCTTGCTATGGCAGAGAATCCAGTATTATGACGACTGTGTCTTGTTTTAGTTTTACCAAATAATTGTTGTTTTTTTTGTTTAAGTTGATCTTGTACTTTTCTGTAGAAATATTGTACTCTTCTGTAGACGCCAAAAACACGTAAATGGTACGTTTTAATCATTTAAGCCAAATTGATCTCTGTAAGTGACCTTTTATGTTTAAAAATTGTTTTTTATTAGTAAACTGAAAGATTATCAA
The DNA here is from genome assembly GCA_934045075.1 of Yponomeuta sedellus. Lineage (NCBI taxonomy): Eukaryota > Metazoa > Arthropoda > Insecta > Lepidoptera > Yponomeutidae > Yponomeuta > Yponomeuta sedellus. The sequence goes on along the minus strand of OW203722.1, from coordinate 2,186,334 downwards.
CGTTAACAAAACTTTTTTATTTTTTTTATTTTCATGACCTTCGTTTGTGTATGACCCTTATACTTCCTTAAATACAGTCCACTATCATTTGTTATAGACATCCCAAAACCTATTAGTGAGGGTTCTGTAATTACCACTCTTTCTCTCCTCGTGAAAGAAGGTATGTGCCCTACAAAAGGAGGCATAGAGGCTGCGTTTATGTATTTATATCGTTATAATTAAATATGGCACCGAAAATTTTTGGAAAGTTCCCGAAAATTCCAGTAACGGCGCATAATTAAATAAATAAATATTCATGGACATATTAAACAGATCTCGTTTACCCTATACTAAGTACAACTAAATGACTTGTGTTATAGGTGCTAACTCGACGATATATTTAATACAATAAATACATAGATAACATTTAAGACCCGAGACAAACAGAAAAGTTCGATTCCTAGTTTGACCCGGCCGGGGATCGAACCCGAGACCTTCGGTTTTACAGTCAGCGTGCCTAACCGCTGCGCCACCGAGGCCATCAGTCAATTACGAGTAGACTTGCTCACCACATGCCGCTTACGCACATAGCAATTGCTTGAATTGATGAGATGAAAAAATGAAATGACAAGCATTCATTTAACACTACTAAATTATTGTTACGATCTAAGTAAAACTAAGTTACTTCAGTAGATCATTAGGTGCGATTACAGTAAAATTATGATAAATTAATCAATGTTCCCAACACTAGACACAGCCTGTATGCGTATCGCTTCGCTTTTGAGCGAAATTTTGCCCCTTCACTCTGTCTTTGCGTAATACGTCTACGGGACGCCTGTGGACGTGAACTCATGAATGTAAAGGATGGTAGGGTTTCAACTTACCTGCAGATAAAATTCGTAGTACCCAAGAAAAGGTTGCCAATAATCTAGCGGAGACGAAAACGATTTTGTCATAGGCTCCTTTTTGCTTTTGAGTAAAGTTTTTTCGTGTAATATATAAACATGTGTAGTCACAGTGCTTTATAAATATTATTATTAATCATAGTTACAGTGTTTGCCATGGAAAACTCCTCCTAAAGGGCTTCATCCATTTTCATGTTATTTTTCTGTTTATTTGATATGTTTGAGAATAGGTTGTAGACTAATTAAAAAACAACTTTCGTGGGGTCATTATTTTTAAAAGCGTCTACAGCGGATCCGAGACGTTTATGTTGTAATTTTTGTGTAGTGACTCGTTATACTTTTATTTAATGGTTCTAATCGTGATTAAATTTATGAAGGAAACTTAATTACCTGAACTCGCGTTTATTTGTAGATTTACGTTGTTATTTCACCCTAAAACGCCTCTAACTCACACTTTCCTGCGACGCAGGAAGAGACCCTTGCCCCAACAGTAGGGACATATAAGGGTTGGTATCGGGGAATATATGGTACCTAATAATCTGTGGTTATTCGAGTATCTTTTCCCTTTCATCATCATCAACCCATTATGTCCCCACCGAGGGGCACGGGTCTCTTCCCTGAGGAACGTATAGGCCATACTCCACCACGGGGGCCAAGTCCGGATTGGTGGAGGCTTGCAAGAATAGTGGCTGCTCTTGCTGTCAGAAGTTTTCAAGCCGCACTAAGGCCTCTGACTCCTTCTCTGTACCACTGGCCATTTAAATTGCCTCTGAGGATTTTTTTAAATAATTGTGTTTTTTTTTATAAATAAGAACGTTATTGCCCATTTTTTATTCACAGGTGGTAAAGCAATTAACTCCTAAAAATAAGGTAACTAATGAGCAACGTATCACATTTGGTGTGCCAATTTGCATTAAAAATTTCTATAGTGTTAACATGAATTGGAACAATTTGAAAACGAACAGAATCCGAATGTTCCTTTACAAATGTAACGCGAATAGATCAATTGATAATATAATGTATGCTATGTTTTACTATAATTAGTTCACGTACCTTAAATCTGGTGATTGATGTATCTACAGGTTCTGTAAACTTTAAAATATGTTCTACTTTGTTGTTTGTAAGGAAACTTAATTGTAAATTCCTCAGCCCTTGAAATCACCAATCCGCGGTGGACACACACGTATGTCTGTCCATATTAATTACGAATTAACATCATGGTCTCTCTCTCTCTTAGAGAAAACCTATGGCAGTAGGACATAACTATATAATTTTTTAAAAAAAATTGTGTTATAAAGTGCATTCCAGTTTTTCAAATTTCATTCTCAGCTATCATCACTGAAAATGAAATATAAGATAAAATAAAAATATTTTACACCAGAAAAAACAAACACAAAATACGTAACCCTGACAACCATAGACTAAAGGAATTAATATTGCAACGGCAACCATGTGGCACCAAATTGGAAGTTGCTGGCTCCACGCGGGCATGGGCTGGCTTTAATAACTTTTCAATACCTGCTATGCCATGCTGTCGAGCTATGTTTTTGGAGAGAAAAAAACACTTAGTACAGTCTATTAATTCTTATTTATCCAATTCAGTAAACTATATTCTAACCTCAAAATTGACATTAGATGCCAAAACTAGATATTTTCTCGCGAGTTCATGAACTTGGTTTATCAAATTGGCAGCGTTTTATCTAAAATAGGGTCCCAGGTTACTTTATTTATGGGAATATGGCAGTTTTTAAATAAAAATCATACTTTACCGTTAAAATGTTGTTTACCAAAATAGACAAGTACCTACGGATAAATACACTGTAGGTACCCATGAGTTTGCTAGGATTTGTTAAAAAACTTTTGTTAAAACCTCTAAATAACAATTATGAAATCCAAGTCCAAATATTTCAGCCATGCTAGCGGAGCGGCAGCCTCGAAGTTTCGGTATGTTTCGGCCGTTCGAAACTTATATAGACTACATTTAAAACATGTATATATAATCAGCGCGATAGAATCATAATAGGGCTACGTTTCATAGAACCTACCCATCACGACCATCATTCTGAATAGCTACTTTAAGGTTTAAGATATTTATTTCTCAAAAAGAATACATAAATTTACTTACTTGAGAAACAATTAGTTAAGTAGGTAACAATACAATATCGACGGACAGTTATTAGAATTAAAACAATAATAGAGGGTAGTCCTTAGTACAAACTACGATCCAGTTACATCGATGTAAGGCTGTGCTTTCATTAATTATATTGGGTACGCAAAAATGTTTAATTGGTTTATTTTTTGTCTATTGAAGAGTCCTTTCTAATGTGGTTTCTAAGTAGTTTTTTGAAAGTGAGTAGAGATTTGGCTTATTTTATATCTTTCGGCAGTTTGTTGTACATAGTGGCACCCTCAGATACTAAGCTCCTCGTTCCATATTTTGTTCTATAATGTTGAATCAAAACTTTACAGCGTTTTAGTACGCAGGCACTGACTTGACTGGACTTTAACAATATTTTAAGTTGTAAACAGTTACAGTTGTACTAGACCACGACCACAAGACCACGGCACCTGTAACAGTGCCGAAACGTCGGAAAATTTTAAAAATATAATAAAACGAGTGAAATCCATATAAAAACAGTTTTAATTATAAAAACCTATTTAGAGGCTAAAAATTTCACCCATGCCGGGATTCAAACCCGCAACCTCTGGCTATCCGTGCCAGCGCTCTACCAATTGAGCTCAGTTGGTAGAGCGCTGGCACGGATAGCCAGAGGTTGCGGGTTCGAATCCCGGCATGGGTGAATTTTTTAGCCTCTAAATAGGTTTTTAAACATGAAACAGATTTTTAATGTTATATTGTTATATAATATTTTTCTTTGTTCTTTCTTTTCTTATTTGTCTGAATTATTTTAATATCGTGTTACATTGTGTTATGTGTATTGTATCTTTGTGGCTTCAAATCTCTCTCTCTCTCTCTCTCTCTCTCTCTCTCTCTCTCTCTCTCTCTAATGTTGAGTGGATTGTAAATTTTGTGGTGACTGTTAAAGGGGAGCATGTCATCATCATGATCATCAACCCATTATGTCCCCACCGAGGGTAATAGGTCTCTTCCCTAAGGAAAGTATAGGCCATACTCCACCACGGAGGGGAGCATATACCTAGGACCCAAAAATTGTAAAACCTGTTTATAAGGCTTTCTGCTGGTGCTCCTTATAACATAAAATAAAATAAAATAGAGTCGAATCTCTTTTCTGTTTACTACCACGAAGAAAAATTCGTATAAACCGGCCAACTGTGTGTCGTAACATTACATTCACTTTTTTTTACTTAGCCTCTTTTAAGTCCCACTGATGGGCAAAGCGCTCGTGGCCTACTTAGTTGAACCGAGTGATTGGAAACAATCGCTTGAGTTAAGAAACAACAGGCGCGGTCAGGTGGAGGATGGGTGAACGTCCAGTAACTACCGCTAGTGGCATTTTTCCGTGCAGTTACGTGCTTTGCAAGGCACACTAAGCCGTTGGTGCTGGCAGTAATGTCATGTAATGGCAGTCGTTAAGCCACGTCAGAGGCGTTATGGGCGGCTTGATAACTTCTGAGAATAAGGCCCGCCACTGTCTTACAATCCTCCAGCAACCCAGACTTGGCCCCCGTGGTGGAGTATGGCCTAACGTTCCTGTGATGTAGGAAGAGACAATGAATCATGCATGTAATATTTTTTTGGAAATAAATGGCTTATTATTATTATATATTATTATATAGGAAGAGACAATGGGGATACAAGGGTTGATATCGATGGGCAAAGGCCTCCCCTACTTTTTTCCATCTCTCCTTGTATACAGTGACCTCTATTTTTCTTTCTAGACACGTAGTAGGTAAATAAGTATAAGTAATTAAAATATCTTTACTTGAAAACACTTCAGAATACCATCAAATACCGTAAATGAAACCAAAGAATTGAAATAACTAGGACATCCAATCCCGCAAAACAGCACCAGAACTAGCTACGGAGTAACGTTGCAGCCAAAAATAAACAACACACTAGCGGCTGCTTCCCGAATGTGTGAAATAGCTGGCGCTGATTAGATGCCGAAGATTGCACCAGAAATACTCCGAGATTGTCTATCTGCCCGCTCCGCTGCACTGATATGGAAAACTAGGGCTGTGACGCGAAGACAAGTAACTAGTTACTAGGCCAATACCGTTACAGTCTGTTTGCTTTTAGAATATACCTCGGGCTCTAGAGTAGGCTTCGGTTTTCACCGAAAGCACACGAGTGTAATACTACTTCCTGCTCTGTATAAAACTTTTCAAAAGTTATTTAAGGTTATAAAGAAAAAGAAAAAGAAAGAAATACATTTATTGTAGCAACAAGACACATCACAGAAACAAAAAACCAGACAATTAACACAGCATGAGCACAACAGAAATAAACCAAATATACAGATAAATGAAACAAAAAACACACAGCTTCCGCCTGTGGTGCGTCTAAATTGCCACAAATGGCAGCTGACTCAGCATTGTGCTGAGAGACTGAGCCCTCAGCGCTGATTTTCAGTCAGTGCCCGAGGTAACTGAATAAATAACAATACAACATAAAACTTACCTTAATGCAATATAACCGATTATATCCGATAGTAGTCGAGGTATATTCTTAAAGCTAACAGACAGACTGTACGTGGATTAACACATGTCTGTCCTGTTAGAGAATGCAGAGACCAGGGTTTGACACCGGCTACTGGTTGCCAATTGGTTTGCCATCCTGGCAAACCTCTTTGCGTTGATCAACAGTAAGCAGTCGCAACATGCACGCATGCCGGTCTCAGAAACTTTTACATACGTTTACCTTTATTAACATAACATTTACATACAGGCACATACATTGTTTCTGGCCCCACACTAGGATACCCTGTGTCGTGGGAACCAGAAACAGCCACATCACAAACATGTAAACATCCAAGACCTGGCGTTTTTGTTTTTTTATTGTACTAGTAGTTTCCCTATTTGGTTGACAAATGGCCGCCTGGGACGTCTCCGTCTCTTCCACCCACATTTTCTCAATACATTTCTTTTTTAGTTTTAACTACTACATGCTCTTTCAGTCCAGGCCAGGTTCCTAAGACTGTTTTATTATAAAATACTATGTTACTTAGATAGACACAGACAAACCGGCTGCAATAGCGTTCATAAAATTTTTCATTTTTTTTTGTATAAAAAAACTAAACTGACGTCCGGATATTGGATTGGGAGTTTTGAATTTGGAATTTCCTTTATTCAATTGTTTTTATCATTTTGGATGAATGCGACCTTATTTTAAGAACATGCATATTAGCTAGGATCGTCTTCTGCTGTTCCCTTTTTTTATTGAATTGTCGCCATGTATAACTAATCCTCAATTAGCCCAATATCCTACATTGATAATTTTAACCATTTGGCACTCTTTCGCTTAGTGGTTCAGCCTTATCATCGTCAAGCCATTATGTCCTCACCGAGGGACACGGGTCTCTTTTCTAATTAAGGTATAGGCCATACTCCACCACGGGGGCCAAGTCCGGACTGGTGAAGGCTTGCAAGACTAGTAGCTAGTCTTACTTCTTAACGGTATTTGCTCAATTTTGCGCCAGCGCTGTGCGTACGTACAGCTCTGAGTTTTCTCACCCATTACGAGGGCTGCTACTCATGTATGCGGAATAGAAAAAATAAACAAATGTATATGGCTAAATATGCTTTTATTGTTTTTCAAAGTTTTCTCCATGAGTTTTTCTCCCTATGATCGATGCACTTTTGCATTCGATGAAACCAATTTGTAAAACACTTTTTCCACTCTGATTGAGGTATCTCCAAAACGTGCTGTTTGAACGCATCTACGGCATCTTCACGGGTCGAAAATCGTTGACCACGTAATTTATTCTTTACATTTGGGAATAAATAGAAATCATTGGGAGCCAAATCAGGGCTGTACGATGGATGACCCATCAATTCTATTTTTTGACCATCCAAAAATGTAGTTGTTTCCTGAGATGTATGACAGCTGGCATTGTCATGGTGAAGTATGATTCTGCGTCGCAGGTTGTTTTGGCGTATTTCTTCAAATACTTTCGGCAAACAAATGGTCGTGTACCATTCCGAATTACCCGTTCTGCAATTTTTCAGTGGTATTGTAGCCACATGGCCATTAATACCAAAAAAGCAGGCCACCATTTGCTTTACAGTGCTTTTTGCACGAGCCACTTTCGTAGGGTTCGGCTCATTTTGAAACACCCAAACTGTTGATTGTTGTTTAGTTTCGGGATTGTACGCATAGATCCAGGATTCGTCACCTGTGTAGATATTATAAACAGATTTTGAGTCGCCTCCGTTGAATTTTTTTAAGGTTTTCTTGCACCATTCGACGCGAGCATCTTTTTGATCCTGAGTTAAGTTGTGCGGGATCCAAAGCGAACAAATTTTTTTTACAGACAAATCATGTTATATCCTATTTCATGTAATATCCTATGAATGCTCGTCATACATATGCCCAGAATAGCCTCTATTTCGTGATACGTAACATGGCGGTCTTGCATTATTAGTTTTCGCACATATTCAATATTTTGTGGCACAACCACCGATTTCGGGCGACCTTCTTTAACTTCGTCCGCGAGCTTACTGCGCCCGCGATTAAACTCACTAAACCATTCGTTTTTGAGTTATACACAGTCGTTTTTGATGGAGCTTCACCACCAAAAGTCGAAGTTAATTGATCTACGCACTGTTGTTGCGTTAAACCACGTCGAAAATCGTAATAAATCATAGCACGAATATTTTCACGAGTGAGTTCCATTTTTTCAGCGATATTACATTTTAAACCCAACAAAAACAAAACACTGACGTATATAAGAGAAAAATATTAGCGGCCAGTATTTAAAAAAAGAACGAATTTGACCATGGAGGTCAGACATTGTGTTTAAAATTATTGGAATCCCAGATTCCGCATACATAAGTAGCAGCCTATGTACCACTCTATCGGTTTTGACTACGTCTGGTTTTTTCGTCACTTTTACTTTTATTAATACTAATTACTTTTAATTTTATTAAGTCTAAGGTTAAGCCGTTGGTTCCGGCTGTCATGTAATGGCAGTAGTTAAGCCGTGTAAGAGGCCTTATGGGCGGCTTGATAACTTCTGACAGTAAGGCCCGCCACTGCCTTACAATCCTCCACCAACCCGGACTTGGCCCCCGTGGTGGAGTAAGGCCTAACCTTCCTGCGATGCAGGAAAGGACCCGTGCCCCAGCAGTGGGGACATACAAGGGTTGAATCGATTTTAAATAAAACTTATTGCTAACTAAACCTACGAATGTACACACTGCAGTGTTGGTGAGCGCATGCACACAAACACTAAAGTTTAAATAAGACATTGACATCGTTTACGTTCATGCCACCATACATCAATCTGTAAAGGCTAAAGGATCTAAAAAGAATGAAATAACGTAACCAAAATAACGGTACTCAAGGCCCGTTGCGTCACAACACTACTGCAAAATGTACTTTCAGTACATTTGAAGCTCTTAGATTACACTTCGCCTCGGCGTACGGTTGGCACTCCATTTCCGCCGCGCAGCTGATGCGGGCTTATCTTGTTCATTACTACCCTACCCCGGCCGAGATATAGCTTGACGGTTCCATTCGTAGCTTATGATTCTGTTATTAAAAGAGTAAGATGTTTGCTTCTTGGAAGACCATTTGTCTTAGATATTGCACAAGAGAAAACCTAAGTGTCAGTAAAACTTCAGCGCTTGAAATTGCCTATCCTGAGTAATATATTTAAATCTCTGTTTATAGGCTTAGTAGATACATAATTTATTCACACTGTTATTTAGTCAAATATTTATATTGATATCAACCCTTGTATGTCTCTTTCTGCGCCGCAGGAAGGTCATACTCCACCTCTGGGGCCAAGTCTGGGTTGGTGGAGGATTGTAAGACAATGGCGGGCCTTACCGTCAGAAGTTTTCAAGCCGCCCATAAGACCTCTGACATGCTTAACGACTGCCATTACATGACAAGCGGCACCAACGAAGCGCTCGGAAAAATTCCATTAGCGGTAGTCACGGGACGGTCACCCATTCATCACCTGACCGCACCTGGTGTTACTTAACTCAAGTGAGTGATTCCAATCACTCGGTTCGACTAGGCCACGAGTGATATGCTTCGCTGTATTTAATATATCTCTGAAATTATCATTTAGCATGTTTTGTTTATACATTTACTTCCTACTCTAATGTATTATTTCAGTCTATCTGAAGATTGTCTGGATATGATAATTTTGAGTGATAAATAAAGAATAAAGAATAAATAAATTTATTTACAGCAAAGTGTTACATTTGTGTCCTGGCTCCCAAACTAGGATTCCCTGTGCTATGGGTAGCCAGGCTACTTCCGAATGTAAAAAACCTATTTAGAGGCTAAAAATTTCACCCATGCCGGGATTCGAACCCGCAACCTCTGGTTACCGTGCCATCCGAGGTTTAGCCTCTAAATAGGTTTTTAGCCTTTAAACAGGTTTTTAAATTTGTTCTTAGCACGGATTAGTGCATTAAAAATAAAAATAGTATACTTCCGAATGGTTAAAACTTAATTATTGTACTATAGGCACTTATACATAAACTTACAAACCATTGCAAGACTTATTACTCAGACCGGATTTTTTAATAGTCAGACAACACCCTGTCATTGTCTTATCATATCATTTAGACAGTGACAGCATGCAATTCACTACCCAGGCAATCTTCATCCAACGACTGAAAAACCGGCCCCTAGTTATAAGTTCAACAATCGCTCAGTACAGTGATAAGGCCGTCTGCTCTTTAGGACATATCTGTGTAATTTTATTTTTACTGTACTGTCTGCGCCATCAGCCTATTTTGAATTTGCCACCATAATAGTCTATGACCATCCGTCGCTACGTCACCGGACCTTTTGCGAACCCCGACACTCTTCTGAACCGCACCCAACGTCAACGTGCCTTGATTTCATCATTTAATTTTGTTCCACGTTTTAAACGAATTTACTGTAGTTTTCCTAATTAAAAATAACTTTTTGTATACGAAGACTACGAGGTTTTCTTTGTCTCGAAAAGACCCAATATATTGAAGAAGACTTCCAGTGGCCCGCGTGGCCATAATTTGGCATCCGTGACAGTACGCCGCTAAACATTCGACGGTTGTCCCTACATCGACTTCTTCGAGTACCTGAGTGATGTGTTCTATATTTATACGTATTACAAACGTGAGGTAATTGATAAATCAGCATGTGCTCGTACACTGCTGAACATAGGCCTTCCTCAAGACAGGCCACTGCTTTCAGCCCCCAGCCATGGCCGTCCCGGCAGTAATCTGCCTTAGACATGAATGGGTGAATCGTTCGTGGTAGAGTATGGCCTAACCTTCCTGCGATGCAGGAAGAGACCCGTGCCCCAGCAGTGGGGAAATACAAGGATTGATAACGATGTGAAAGTGAGAAGAATTGTGACTGTACATTCATAAATGTACATTCACAATTCTCAATTGAATGATTTTCTTGTAGCAATAATACTCGCTTAACGTTAAGGCATAACGTGATATTTAAAGGACCAAAACAAAACAACAAACAGTCTCTTCAGCATTGAACATAAAACCAAAACCCAAAAAATGGGAATGGGAAGCGAGCATAAATGTTCGCTTCCCATTAATTTGTGTTTTTCATACAATCTTAAAACTTGACGCGTTTAACGGTACTGAAGATTTGTGTATTGAACCCTACTGGAAAAAGCGGCTTACAGTTTTTGCGTTATTTCAATAACGAAACTTTCCAAAAAATGGCAGTGTTTCATTAAAACCTTTCCAAGCTATATTTTAATCCCCAGCCGGCCTGCAGATAGATATATTTAAAACATCGCACGCATGGCGACGTCAGTTCAGAGTAGACTGTAAATTATGGCACCACGCGAGCACTCTATTATGCACCGTGTTACAATTTATGCCTCCACTCATCGCTCGCGGCAGCTTTTTCAATAGTTTTGGGTTTCAAAATGGCCTTTTATACGTGTGAGCTTTATCTTTAGGCACCTGATTTATGCTGCGATTCGCGCGCGTTTTAAAATGTTGCACAAATGCCTACAGTTACCGACAAGCGATCGATTGAAAATTCAACTGAAATACCTCCTAGCGCAAATTTGGCTGAGAGTTAAGCTTACTTTGATATTGACCCAGTTTAAGATATCGTAGATTACTCTCATATCCAAATAAGTATAAAGTCATAGCAATTGAATAAAATCTGAGCAGCGCGTTATCATGAAAATTGAGGGAATGTAGCTGTCATCATGATGATGACCATATCAACTTTTTGTATATTCCTGCATCGCAGGAAGCTTAGGCCTTACTGCATCACGGAGGCCAAGTCTGGGTTGGTGGAGTATTGTAAGACAGTGGCGGGCCTTACTATGATATGTTATCACGCCGCCCATAGGGCCTCTGACATGGCTTAGCGACTGATATTACATGGCAGCGGACACCAACGGCCTAACGTGCCTTGCGAAGAACGGAAGCGCTCGGAAAAAACCCACTAGCGGTAGTCACTTAGTGGTCATTGGTCACCCATCCAGTGACCGCGCCCGCTGTTGGTTAACTCAAATGATTGGAATCAATCACTCGGTTCCACCAGGCCACAAGCGCTTGCAGGAAAGTTACTGTCAGCAGCACATCAACCCTTACATGACGGTCGTTATCACTAGTTCGATAGAACACCGATCGTAACCTGGAATGTACCAACGATTTTGTTTTCTATATTACGTAGATACATTTGTGTAGTTGTAGTAGCAAAAGAAGGAAAACATAGTGAGGAAACCTGAGTATCTGAGCAGTTCTCGTAACTCAGCGCTTGAAATTACCAATCAGCGGTAGGTACGATGGCTAATTAAGCCTCTACGAGAACATGTAGCTAAAAAAAAACTGCACAAAGTGAGGGAGCGTTCATTGGTTAACCATTACCAAATGCTTGACTATTACTATTACCAAAACTTAGCTTGACTATTACCAAAACTTAGGGCTTGGTTCGATTCTCATTAGATGCCACAGTACTTTATTTGTGCAAATGGCCTTACTCTGGATATATTTCCATGCTTCGATATCAACCCTTTTGTATGTCCCCACTGCTGGGCACGACCACCTCCCGAGCGACCGACCGATCGAGCAATCAACCAACCAATCAGTCCATACTTATCCTCTGCTGGGCATAGGCTTCCTCCAAGGCACGTCACTTCCAGTAGTTATCTATCCTCGTTCAGCCACTGCACGCAATCTGCCTTAGGACATACTCGTAATATATCAGTATATTGTTATTATTGGTTTCACGGAACACAAAGTCATTATTGATCTGGATCGAGTTAATTGATTTTGTGTTAAAAGAGTTCGACCAGGTTTTGCTCTAATTCGCAGATCTCTAATTAAGGTAAATAATGTGTGCTGCTTACGAAAGTTTTAGATAAAAAATACAGAGTCTAGTGCTCATAGTTAGAATATTTTCGGGGCTTAATCGCGTAGTAATTTATTGCTATTTTACCTCGACGTTTCGACGACGTTGCAGTCATCGTGGTCACGAGAAGACTGATGGCTGGCACCCGTTCGCATCTTCGGCTGATGAGGTTTCAGACTACCCTCAATCAGCTATCACAAAGCACTATTAGGGTTGCGACACACTACACTGACAATGTCGGACGATAAGCCATGCGACTTTTTTCCACTCGAACACATCTTGATGACCGGATCCCACGTTTGCGACAGTTTAAAACCACATTCCCGATTAAAATTTTTGTGTTTCTTAATTTCAACCGCTTCACGCACGACTACTATGTGTACAAGTCGCGAAAGTTTAAAATATGTTATAGAGTCTAGTGCTGTTCCTAAAACACAAAGCCGCAGCTATTCCGCGAATCTACCATCGGGCCCAGAGTTGTCACGTACTGTTTGTGCTAGCTGTACTAATGGCGGCCCCAATATAACACAAACAAACAATAACCCAAAACCGCGGCTCGCAGCATTAAATTCTCTCACTAATGTATTCCACAATCCGCATATTTACAGTTTACACAATGAACGCGCCGCCAGGTGGCCCAGCCGGCGAATTCCGCCCAATACTGGACTTTCAAATTACGCACTTTGCATATGGAAAAATGCAATGCGGCAAAATAATTCAAAGGTGGCTTTTGATGTCGATAAACAATTGCTCACTGTATTGTCTCTTTGTATGGAAGAATTGTATAATCCGGACTGGGCCCCCGTGGTGGAGTATGGCCTATACCTTCCTCAGGAAGAGACCCGTGCAACTCCGTGGGCACATAATGGGTTCATGATGATGAAGGAAGACTAAAAAGCGTGAAAGTAATGTATTCATTTACGTACGATGTAATATACGAGCTACCCGTCTCAATTTTTCCTTATGCAATCTTTCCAATTTAAGTTTGCCTGGAAGAAATTGAGAAATTGCTATCAGCATTAAGGCTGCCAATTGTACCTCTTCTTTTGTAACTGTTGTCTCTGTAATTATTTTCTAGTGTGTACAATAAAGAATATCGTTTATCTTATATTTATTTATTTATTTTCTTGTCACAGAGATATCAAGACACAAAATATATTCAACTAGATGAAAACCCGTCTTCGCTCGGGTGAAATGCATAAAACACATCTAGGTACACACAAAATATAGGTACATATTTCTGTAGCCATCGGTTCTCAAGGAATATTATAGGTAAGCAAGGCATAGATTCGTAGAGCTTCGTTCATTGTGTTTAATATATAATATATAAAGTACTAGCTGTCCCGGCGAACTTCGTACCGCCCTATAATCAAGAAATATCTGTTACCTTTTTTACATAAGAACCTCCTCCTAATAATAACAAATACAACAAAAAAAATAATAAGTGAAATCGGTCCAACCATTCACGCGTGATGCCGTGACCAAGTGAAAAAGGGATTCATTTTTATATATATAGATAAAAAAAGTTTTTACACAAATAATTTTTATTTTAAATCAACATTCAAAATTAACTAACATAATTAAGAAAAACCTGTAAATTTTAAGGTTTATTCTATGTAAACCTCTTTGTTTTAAGCACTCAGTCTTTTTCTCTACTCTGCAGTTCCCAAATGCAAAGAGATACGGCTGTTAATTCTCGTGTTATGTTTTTAGTTTCAGTGCAGTGGTAGCCCAATGACTAGAGAAATCAACTCTTAAGCGAGTGACGTATGTTCGATTCCCAGTACGAGCATGTCCCTATGACTTTGTTTATTCTGCGATTCGCAATACCACATACTAACTGCAAAAGAAAATGTCGCGAGGAATCTCGCGGCTTGATTGAATCTGCATACATTGATTTGTTTTTAGTGGGCTAGGCCGACTATATAAGCTGTCAGGATGGTGTAGGTGCTAGGCATTCTTCAAGCTGATCGTATACCTGGGGACGGCCGGTCCTACTATTGTTAGTCGGAAGTTATATTTATGGTATGTCATTGAAACACTTTGATTGCGCGATGCAGGAATGTTGGAGTTTTTAGTGCGCGCGCAGAGTTGACATGTGCTCGCCACACAATTTTATAATACCAGTGCGAGTTTCGGTCATAATATACATTTTTTGGCATAAAATTACGAATGTCCTGCTGCGCCATCTGTTACAAAAATATTGGATAAAAAAGGAAAACTTTTAAAGCCCCTCCATAAGTTTTTGATTTTGAGCTTACCGGGTTCACATGCTCAATCTCAATCAATAAAATATCTTCTGGCGTCGCCCAAAGCTCACATTTGGGCCCGCTCCTGTTCGTTATTTTTATTAACGATGCCCTAGAACGTGTACAACACTCAAAGGCGCTTTTCTACGCGGACGATCTGAAGTTGTACAAAGAAATAGGAAGCATTGAGGATACCCTTTTATTGCAGTCTGATATCGATAGGATTTTCGAGTGGTGTAACAAGAACTATATGTCCCTAAATATATCCAAGTGTTACCAAATGGTTTTCACCCGTAAACGTAAACCCATCACCAAAAACTACACCATAAATAACAGAAGCCTCGAGAACGTCGAATCTATTCGAGATCTCTGTGTGGAAATGGACAAATGCGCAAAATTTGTCCTACACATTGACAAGATCACACAAAGAGCATGTAGATCGTTGGGTTTCGTGGTACGTAAAGCTAAATTATTCCGTAATTCAAGCGTGATCAAACTGCTTTACAGTTCCTATGTACGCAGCATCTTGGAATATTGCAGCACGGCGTGGAACCCTGTTTACAAGGTTCATATAGAAAGAATTGAAAGGGTACAGAAGCGATTCCTCTACCACCTTTCATTTGCTGATGGGTTGGCTCGTAAACTGAAATCGTACTCGGAGCGATTATGCCATTACCGCATGGAACCGCTGAGTACTAGGCGTGAGCGTGCAGACATGCTTTTTCTGCACAAGCTGATGAGTGGTAGCATCGAATGCCTTGAGATCTTAGAAAAGGTCAACTTCAGGGTTCCGCGTATCAACAGCAGAATTTGTAACCGCTTTCCCTTTGCGCTTCCTAAACATCGCACAAACTTGGGCACCCACGCGCCTCTTAATCGCATTATGACAGCCTATAACCGACGCAGGGACGAATTGGACATATTCTCGACTACAACGCAAACGATTAAGGAAATCTGTTTAGATCCAGTAAAATAACAATTCAAACTAAGTCTCGGTTCTTTTCTACAATCGTAAAAAATAACTTTATAAGGATTTTACTTTTGTCTTAAGTAAGTTTTTCTCCTTTTCTGTTTGTTACTTATCTAGAGTACCAACACTAACGGTACTGCATAAGACTAACACTAGGTTAAGTTTGTGTTTTTAAAAAGTATGCATGTTGTGGTTATTATTTGTAGATAGTACACATTTCTTGCAATGTAATAAGTTAATAATAAGGAAATGAAAGCGTGTAACTTTTCTGTCAATTATTCCAAAAAAAAAAAAAAAAAATTATTGAGACCCCTTATTTGCGTATAGTATCTATTAGTGTACAATCTTAAAAGGCCTCACTAATTTTTATTTCTGGAATTAACCAGTTCCGAATTTAAAACAAGAAACTTTTCTCTGCAATTATTATTTTGTTAGCCTTGTTTCGTAATTACAACACGAATTTAATACTTTTAATCTTTTGTACAGCCATAGAAGAATGTTTTCTCTCTTCTACAATCGAGTGCTGCATGTTTATTAAGGAAATTCAAACAAGCTTGAAATAATATCGTTTAATAACGATTAGTAAACAATAAAAATAGTAAATCCTGCCACTGTGGCCTTGTGGAACCGAGTGATTGGTACCAATCATTTGAGTTGCTGGATGGGTGACCAATGACCAGTCAGTGACTACCGCTAGTGGATTTTATGTCCCTAATAAAACCGATTACTTTAATCGATTAGTCTGCATGTATTAAATAAAAAACACCTGCACAATCATCATAGCAACAAATAACTCGTTCAACAAGTCAGTCTACGTATAGCTTCCATTACAATCATAGATTTACGCATCTACCAGGACGAGATTCCACTAATTTATTGGAAAGTTGTAAAAGTTCCCAATGAGTCCCGGTACTGGCATACTTTCCCTTTCACCGGGAGCGGGTTATTGAAATAATTTCCGTCGGGATTCGAATATTTCGGAAGACTTTCGGGCAAGAATGGCGGGGTCCTCGTCAATTTCGAATACTTCGGGGTTATTTCGGAAAATATGCAATAGACAATGACAACGTTTTATTTAAGTAAGTACACAAATGGAAACCTTGATATGTATTATGATATAAGTACACTTAAGAGATAGTAAAACTCTTTAAAAACTCATTAACGAAAGGTTCACTCGATGTACAGAAATACTACTTTCTACTTTTTCGATTTATTTAGTTGCCATCCGTAGACAGAACAATCTGAAAATGTATACAGCGTAATCTACTTGGTTATTTTAAAATTCACAGGGTAACCTGTGATGAGTAGACCATAAGAATTTTAAAATGACGATACATTAAAAGAGTCTCCCCGAACGACGTACTCACTGAGCCCGTACGTCTGGCGCACCCTGGGCAACAATCAGCGAGTTCCTTACGCTGATTGGCAAATCCTCTGCTTGTACGTAATACAGAGAATATTGTAAAGATGTTCGAAATTTCACTGATGCCGGTGAGTCGCCCATTAGCTCAGTTGGAAAGAGCGCTGGCACGGATAGCCAGAGGTCGCGGGTTCGAATCCCGGCATGGGTGGAATTTTTAGCCTCTAAATAGGTTTTTAAAATTGTCCTTAGCACGTGTTAGTGCTTTAAAAATAATATAATTATAAATCCGTGTTTATTCAACCATATTTTCTCAAGACAATTAATAATAGAGAAAACTAAAACAGAAAAAAAAATTAAAACTGACATGTAAAAAAGACAATATGGATAAAAAAAATAAATCAATAAGCAAAATAAACAATAAAACGGGCTGTCGCCAACAGGCGGCTTGATAACTTCTGACAGTAAGACCCGCCATTGTGTTACAATCCTTCACCAACCCGAACTTGGCCCCCGTGGTGGAGCACAGCTGTAACGTATTCGAAATCGACGAATGTGTGACGTAATTTAAATATTTGAAAATGATAGATAGAAAAAGAAATAAAAATGGTATGAAGAGGTTTGCACCGTCACACGGCCTAACCTTCCTGTGATGCAGGAAGAGATCCGTGCCCCAACAGTGGGCACATACAAAGGTTGATATCGAAGGAATTTTAACTAAAAGAAAACGGATAATTTCTACAAAAAACGGAATTAAACTTGATTATTTTGGATCTGTAGCAATTTCATCGAAAACGGATAGGTCGAATTTATAATGACGTCACAGCTCAGTAAATATAGCGATCCGAGAACCCGAGAGTTGACGTTTCTTTGCATACTATTCGAAGTCTAAAGTCATAAAAATGAATTATCATTTACTCTTTTAGAAAAAATACACAAATATTTAAAAAAATCACCTACTGAGCACTTATTAAACGCCAACGAAAAATGTGAGTCGACTTTCACAAACTCGTCAAATAGCCTATCATTTCCGCGACTCAGCATGGAACCATAGATAATTATCATCTCACGTTATTATAGTGATTAAATATAATCATGGAAAAAGTTAAAAAAATATTGGGATTGTCGTAATAAATTGTTAGGTGGCAGCTGCACATCCGGTTTCAATGACTAATAGCATTTTGTCTCATTTTGCTTTTCACCATGTTGGTGTTCTTGAGTGGAGGCCGTGAATCGGCAAACGTAGTGTAGGACGCCCTTCGACCGCAGATTGTCATCCGACCGAGGTGGGATGACTATCTGCGAAAAACTGCCGGCAGATGCTGGATGCGGCAAGCTGAAGACAGGGCGCTACGGCACTCATTAGGGGAGGGCTATGTCCAGCAGTGGACTACATATAATATAGCCTGAAAAAGAAAACGAAGATGTTGGTGACGTCACAATGATGAAAACGCTCGTGGCCTACTCGAACCGAGTGATTAAAATCAATCACTGCAACAACAGGCGCGGTTATCTATTGGCATCTAGTGGCCTATTTTCCCAGCGCTTCCGTGCTTCACAGGGCACTCTAAACCGTTAGTGCCGGCTGTCATGTAATGGCAGTCGTCAAGACTGTCAGAGGCCTTATGGGCGGCTTGATAGACAGTAAGGCCCGCCATTGTGTTACAAAGGATTGTAGACTGTAGTGGAGGACCACCAACCCGGACATGGCCCCCCTGGTGGAGTATTACCAAAGCTTTCGGCGATGCAGGAAGAGACCCGTTCCCTAGCAGTGGGGACATACAGGGGTTGATAATATTGACATCGGTAACATTGTATTTGCAACGATTTCAATGAACTAACGAACAACCTTTGGATTACCGTCAATCTTTTGTGCCATTACTTCAAACCAAACAGACTTTGATCACACATTTTAGAAACGATCCTTTAGAGTTACACAATGTTTGGGCCAAATTGAATACGAGAATGAAATACGGCTCAAAAGGTTAAGTACCTATAATAACCGCTGTGCTGTGTTTTTATAATTTCAAACATAGTTTATAATTAATGTTTCTGCCAACCGCTGTGAACCTTAGTCGGGTTTATATAAGATGGTAGTGGTGTGGTGTCCACATAATTATTTTCTCTTTATTCAGTACTTGCTGAATAAACGGGTGAGGCTGTAGCGGGTTACGCCGCCGTTGCTTTAACATAACTGTCTTTATTTAGATTTTTTTAGGTTATTGTACTTTATTGAAGGCGCTTAGGGGGTCTAACTAGCAATGGAATAAACATCATAATACGTTTTTTAATACCCTGTGTGGTGTCGGGCTAGAGAACAGCACCAACTCAATTCTTCCCGCGAGTGTCGTAAAAGGCGACTAAGGGACACAAACCGGGGGGTGGGCAGCAGCGCCTCCTGCAGTACAATTCCACCGAACTGCGATCCCCAACCCGCACGCCCAGCGTGGGGATTATGGGCACTACCCCCTATGAGGGGAGGGCTATGTCCCGCAGTGGACTAGTATAGCCTGACGACGACGACGTTTTTTTTAAAAAGTAAACATGAGAAATCTTAACATCTGCTAACTACTTTTAAAACATATAGCGTAGAATGTATAAAGCCTAGTATAAATGTCATGTTCCTTGTCTGGGTTGTGTTGGTAATTGTTTGTGTGCGCATAATAGTTGTGCGAAGCGCTCGTGGCCTAGTCAAACCGAGTGATTGGGATCAATCACTTGCGTTAAGCAACAACAGGCGCGATCAGGTGCGGGATGGGTGACCGTCCCGTGACTACCGCTAGTGGCATTTTCCCGAGCGCTTGCGTGCTTCACAAGGCACGTTAAGCCGTTGGTGCTGGCTGTCATGTAATGGCAGTCGTTAAGCCATGTCAGAGGTCTTATGGGCGGCCTGATAACTTCTGACAGTAAGACCCGCCACTGTCTTGCAATCCTCCACAAACCCGGACTTGGCCTCCGTGGTGGAGTATGGCCTAACCTTCCTGCGATGCAGGAAGAGACCCGTGCCCTAGCAGTGGGGACATACAAGGGTTGATCCTATGACTGGACCTTGGTCAACAACAAACAGTAGATTTAATATCAATCCGTGCTTCATGATTATCAGCAAGCTACTGGCCTTTGTGAAATAACGTTTTTACATTTATATAAAATAATTTCGAAAACCAGTTTAAGTATTCGTAGATTTTTATCACATTCAAATAAATATTAAGTCATTGTAATTGAGTAACATCTGATAGCAGCGGGTTACGAAATCATTAGCATAAGAATAGACTAAAATACAGTGTGAATTTCAAAACCGACTTAAGGAATTTTAACCAAAAAAAATTATGATTTCTGCAAAAAAAAGATAAAACCTGAAATTTTGTACCTGTGGTAGTTTTATCGAATACGGCCAGGATTGGTCGAATCTATGATGACGTCACAGCTCAGTAAATACAGCGATCCGAGAACCTGAGAGTTAAATTGACGTTTATTTTCTTAGTGACCAGTGACGTCACTAACTCTTGCGACGCCATATTGCTCAAGAGCGTTTGGGCGGCTTTAAAAAATAATTTTAGTTGCTTTTTAAAAAAAAAATACACTCTGCATTTAAAACTTCTGACTTTCTGAGCACTTATTAAATACGAGCAAAAAATCTGAGTTGGTCTCCAAAAACCTATCTTATAGCGTATTAAAGAAATGTTCTTTTCGTTATGTTTAACAGTGTTATTACGGATTTAACATTATTTTTGTAAAACTAATTGCAACTTTGCGTGATTTTCAACTATTCAAATCCAATTTTAAAAGTTGTAGCAAGTTGCGTTATCTATATTAGTGTTGCGTTTTCTATGTTAAATGCTTATCATGCGAAATGCGTTAAAAAGTTAGATATTAATTTAGCTGGCCGACGCCAACCATAAGTTGCTCGAACCACAGTTTTTCTTTCTTTTTTCATAGTTCTTCGTTTTTTCTCAACGACAACTCCTTCGTTCCGCATCGCCGTCAGTCCAGGCTCTGTATAGGCGAATCCTGCATGACAGCATTGCAGGAGAGATACCAAGCAGACTGTCTGCAGCGGCAAGGGTGCCCGAGAGGCTACACTATACAAACCCCTGATGCCGGACTGTAGAGACAGACAGACTAGACCCACCTGCTGCAGCGTTCCTGCCAATGACCCCCACTAAACGTCTATTGCCTATTCAGATACAATAGAGTAGGCTTTGACTGTTGACTACTACATATTCTGAAGCAACCTCTACAGTAAGTGATGCAAATTACTTCAGCCAGATGTTTCTGCCTGTACGTAATACAGAGAGTATGGTAAAGAGGTTCGAAATTTCACTGATGCCGGCAAGTCGCCCATTAGCTCAGTTGGGAGAGCGCTGGCACGGTTAGCCGGAGGTCGCGGCTTCGAGTCCTGGCATGGGTGGAATTTTGAGCCTCTAAATAGGTTTTTTACAACATCTACAGAATATATTTATGCTCTAAGAATTTTCAATGCCACTGTGATGCAACTGGCTGTCGTGAGGAGTGCGACGGGATTACTAGTATTGTGCAATTAACAGGGTATAGACCAGTACTGCAGCGAGATCATTTGACAAATTCTTACATGTTCCCCTTCAAAGAAAAAAAACTTTAATCTACGCTTTTCACTAGACGAAAACTCTATGAGAGACACAAAATGCCTAAATTGATATGCTAAACTGGCTATTATATGATATGTCAGAAACTTTAAATTACTGAAAGCAACAGTAGTGTGAATATAGCGTGAACACTTCTTTTACAGTGGGGAATAAGCGACGGAACGCGATGAAAAATCGTGCCCAAATGTATCATGCATTTCGTCTAGCCTGCAGTTGGGGGAAAAAGTTCCTTTAGGGCATTATTTCCACTAGCCCCAGTGAGTTAACGTTTTCACCCGATTTCGGAAGCAAAGGAATGTTATCTCTTCGGCGCGTATGTAAATTCGTTCAGTTGATCTAAGATGAGAATATTTTTACTCTACTAGCGAATAAATGACATTGTTAGGTGTACAACAAATCAAAGAATTTTATTAAAAATTACTCAGAAACTGTGATTTATTGAACGTTACAAGTAAAACTAGGCAGCCATTACTAAATCTAGATCAACTAAAATAGTATAATTTTTCAAAGTGTAAAATTATTTGTAACAACGCAAGGTCATGAAACTGCAACGCAGTTCATGCCAATAAAAGAAAAATGTTCTCTTACGTACATCCATGGGCCAAACGGTTTGAGAATTTTTTAACAGATGAGACGGTAGATTGCATAACGAGGGTAGAAAGGATCAATTCCCGAGGTATTTAGACTATAGTCCGGCTATAGTCCGAGTAGGAATTGATTCTTTTACCCGTGTTAAGCACTCTACTTTTCATTTCGAATATGAGGAAAATAAAAACTCAAAAGATTATTACCACGGATTTACATCCGTGATTATTACCTATTTTTTTGAATTCCATCACAGATACTATAACAGATTAGTACCCGCCAATTTAAGTCGACTTTTTAAATTTTAAATATGGAACTCACCTCGTAATTGTTGCGTCTTATTTCGCTCAAAGATGTTTGCGCTAAATTCACACTGGCTGTTTAGAAACTCACATGACCGCAGCATTTTTTTTTATTTTTTAAAAAGCCTATTCATTACAAAAACTCTTCACAACTGACAGTAGTTCTATTTTTAAACTTCATTCCCGCCCTTGGGTGGGAAGTAATTTGTATGAGTTTTTCCCTCCCTGTGAAGGGAAGCAGCATTTTCCACCAAATAATCAGATCAAAACAACACTACTTTCCGAGTAGGAGAAATGAAAAATTACATACAGCCGTGCATCCTCATCATTGAGAGGTAATGATGAGGATGGAATTACCTCTTAAGGATGGAATTACCTCTTAACCCTGCGCTATGGCGCTGATTAGGGGAGGGCTATGTCAAGCAGTGGACCTATTTAGAGGCTATTTTTTTTTAAATTGTCCCTAGCACGGGTTAGTGCATTAAAAATAATAAAATCATGTGGGTACAGCGATATCATTCCGATGTAAAATCTAACTGCAAAGTAGGTACTCGGGGCTGCAAGTGATGCAAATTACTTCAGCCAGATGTCGCTGCCTGTACGTAATACAAAGAATATTGTAAAGAGGTTCGAAATTTCACTGATGCCGGTGAGTCATCCATTAGCTCAGTTGGAAAGAGCGCTGGCACGGATAGCCAGAGGTCGCGGGTTCGAATCTCGGCATGGGTGGAATTTTTAGCCTCTAAATAGGTTTTTAAAATTGTCCTTAGCACGGATTAGTGCATTAAAAATATTAAGAAATAGGTTCTTAGAGCTAAGCATTCTAAAGTTGGCGTAAGAATTCTAAAAACAGAATCAATTTTTCAGGTATGGTGGTGTATAAGATTTTTTGGCAGTCAGTTACTTTTGTTTAATAAGTGTTGGCAGTGTATGCAGTATGGTTGTGTATAAGGCTTTTGAGCAATCAGGTTTTTTTCTTTTTATAATAAGTTTTTGCAGTGTATGCAGAGTGCAGAGATAGAGTGCTGAAGCAGTTCCGAGAAAAAAATAATTTTAAAATGTGTCTACGTTTTTATATTGTGTTTACGTATCTTCCCATTGCAGGGCACACATATTCTTTTAGAGAAAAAGTTTGGGCTTAATTATAAGGGACATTGCATGGTCTTTAACAGTTTTTTTGTACTTTATATCAAAGTGATAAGATTCAATTTAAGATGGCATATATGCGCTACCACGTAAAGAGTTAAGCTGGAAGATTTATACAAGGTCTGTGAGTTAGGATTCTAACTGTAAGTAAATAAAATGTAATAAAGTGGGAGGAGCGGGAATCTTCTTTATTAAAGAGAAAGAGAAGTAGAAGTTTGCATTTCATAGACATTTTGTACTAAATTTTAATGTAGAAGGACGGCTGTATGAGTCATTTTCTGAAAAACTATGAAACACTAAATAGAATTTTTATAGAATGTTTTTATGGAACTGGTGTCATCAGAACACCGCTAATTCTGGAGGAGGGGGGGTAAGAAATTTGGAAACTTACTACAAATCGTATATTTTTTGAGACAAGAAGCTGGCTACTTTAATTTTACTTATGTTTTGAGGTAAAACTCATTGAGGTGTAACCAGATGAAGTCTGTAGTAAGGTAAAGACTTATTGCCTTTCAAAACGGACTACCAAGTTGAAGATCGTGGGTTCGTTTCCCATTGTAGTCCGCGGTACCTCATTTGTACAAACGCCCTATCATAACACAGGGTATCCCAATTTGGGATTAGGATAAGTGATTGTATTGTGTACTTATACTAATCCTAAATTAGGATACCCTGTGTTATGATAAGCCTGTGTTATGTCTGTAATTTCCTTTTTTATGTACAATAAAGTGTTCTCTATCTATCTCTATCTATCTATCTATCTACTATTAGTTAGTTACTGCCACTCGCGAACAATAGCGATACCACTCGCTAGCCTTAAAGGCCGTACTCTCTCTCTCTCTCTCTCTCTGACAGAAGCCTGTGCCCTACATTAGGACGAATGTAGGCTGCAATATTATAATAGGCGCTATTAAAGCCAGAAGCCATACAGAAAAAATCTGGGAATGGGGGCGCGTCAAAGTCAAATATTTATTGACTATAATAAGAAAATGTTTACTTAATGATCGTCAAAGCTGTTAGTTTCACACTTAATAGATTATGTGGAGAAGTTAGTAGAACTAACAAAGAAACTCCACAAGAATGCTTTTTAAAACATTCTATTAATTTATTTAAATTAACCGAATTTTCAACTTAAAATTACATTACCTACACTAGACATAATCGTCCCCGTTAACATTATTTTAATACCAGACATCTTGTCTTCCAAATAATTCTTAATATTATCATAGGCTTTATTGCAAATCGTATGCTTAGCACATTTTTTAAACTGCGTTTAAAACTGACCGACCTTCGTCTCTCCCCTCAGTACATTCCATATGAAAAGTTTTATGCGCGTTTTTCTGCGGCCCTCCTGTGTGGCCGCTGGCCAAATCATATAGCAGTGCGTAAGTAAGGCTGGGCGCATGCTGAGACACAGGCGACGCAGCACAGCGCAGCGCAGATTTTGTAAAACATGGAACATCGTTAAGCTACGTACGCTGCGGCACAGGCACGTGCTACGCAGACATCAGACACATGTCTGCCCTGCTCTGCGTCTCTTTGTAGTGCAGGCACAGATTTCTGCGTGACGCGTGCACGTCGAGGCATGTTTAGTAACAATTTTGTTGGAATGACAGAGCATTTAATTGAATTCGTAGTGAACCTTGCTTGTATGATACAAATCATCCAGACTATTAAAAAAAGACATTGAAAGAGTTAGTATGGGTGATAATTGCCAAGGAATGGAGCGAATAGTTGCGTCGCACTATGCGGTGGGGGCCTTTGTCTGCTTCAACAGCCCTGCTCTGTACTGAACTGTGCAGCGTCGCCTGAATCTCAGCATGCGCCCAGCCTAACACTCGCTAACAGCTTTTGTAGCACAATTAGGACCGTCTTCGTTGCCGGCTAATCTAATCTGCCCCCGATCGGCGTACACGCTCTGTGTAGCACCAACTTACATAATTATATTTACACGTGCGTTTATTGCTACCCAAAGCTTGGGTGATGAGCGGATAGATCTTTCTGTTAGAAAACTACACAGAGTTGCAGAAAGCTCCAGTGAAACATCCTCATATGGTTTTATTAATTAACTCGTTGGACAGTATCACGTCTGATTACCATGTCGGGGGTTCGATTCCCACTGGGGGCCACGTACATTGGTATCAATCAATTTCAATCCTGTATGTCCCCACTGCTGGGGCACGGGTGTATTCCTGCGTTGCAAGTAGGTTAGGCCATACTCCACCACGGGGGCCAAGTCCGAATTGGTGGAGGCTTGCAAGACAAGTAGCTGATGGTCTTGCTGTCAGAAGTTTTCAAGCCGCTCTAAGACCTCTGACTGGGCTTAACGACTGCTTTCGATCGACGGCACCTACCTCTTAACGTGCCTTGCGAAGCACGGAACCGCTCGGAATAATGCCACTAGCTTTAGACATAGGTCACCCATGCATGCATTGAACGCGCCCTATATTGCTTATCCTTCGTGATCGTTTAAGATCACTCAGGCACCCGGGGCTACGAGCAATCTGCTTATTTTTCTGAAAAAAAATCGAATTAAAATGGTTTTATCGACTGACAATCTTTTATTTTGCCGATGACTTGACTACATTCTGGTGCCATCTTGCTATTTTTGCAGTCGTAACAATAAACGATGAAGCATTTCGCTCATCGCTTCTATCTCGAGCCAGCTCCGCAGCGTTGCCAGACGTGCGAAAAATCTCGTACCCCTCGAAATTCAGCAGACTCTGTACAATGTACTCTGAGAGAAAAAGGATTATGAGATAAATTTACTAAAGTGCACAACAAAATCTCGTACACTTTTGTGCGGCTTTTCAAAAATATTGACCTCCTGCTCAAAACTATTGAAAAGGAAATAACAATTTTAAAAACCTCTTTGGTGGCTAAAATTCCACCCATGCCGGGACTCGAACCCGCGACCTCTGGCTAACCGTGCCAGATTTAGCCTCTAAATAGGTTTTTAAAATTGTCCTTAGCACGTGTTAGTGCATTAAAAAAAAAGAATATAAGAAAATAACAATCCCTCATATAGATGTATTTATTTGTTGTTGCTTACATATTAATATGCTTGTTATATCCATTGCACTATATGCTTGCAGTGTGTAACGGTGCAAACTTCTTTACACCATTTTTTTATTTTTCTTTAATACTGCCTATCATTTTCAAAAAATTAAAATTACGTGACAAATTTTTAATACTTCATCAATTGTTAATACTTCACATTAATACTTCACATTTTGACTAGAACTGTTTTTTTTAATAAAGCACAAAGTTGAAGTGGTTCCAGTTTTATACACACGCTACAAACACTATAACGTCGACAGAGCAAGAGAAGCGCTTCTAAATAATAAATAAACTTGAAATGATCAACTCTACCTAGGAAAATATATGAAAAGGTACAACAGATTGACGAAGATCGATTTATGTAGTGCGGTCTCGTTGAAATGTGAAGTAGTACCTAATATCAAAAAGTCAAGGAAATCTTGAAAATGGATGACATAATTTTAAATTGTGAAAATGATAGACAGAATCAAAGAAATATCAAAAAATGGTGGAAAGAGGTTTGCACCGTTACAACTTCACGAAACCACACACTGAATTATGCCATTGTAGTGCGAGAAAGATATCTGGCAACTGGCAACACTGTAACTTCGGAAGAGCAATATGAGCGAACAAAGTTACCCGGTACCCTCCATGCCTCGCCAGCCCTTGACTGAAATCGGCTCTGACACGAGCTTTATATCCTTATGGATTATGACGCCTTGCGGCTTCACGGGTTATGGTTTTAACCATAGACTAGTTTATACAAATACGGCCAATTGCATGTTTTCTTTTCTTCTTCTTCCGGCTATATTAATGAGTGCCATAGCGCAAGGTTGTGCCATCATTGGGGGGTAATGTCCATAATCCCCACGCTGGGCATGCGGGTTGGGGATCGCAGTTCGGTGGAATTGTACTGCAGGGGGCGCTGCTGCCCAACCCCCAGTTTCCCTTAGCCGCCTTTTACGACACCCGCGGGAAGAATTTGGGTTGGTGCTATTCTCTAAGCCGACACCACACAGCAATATGTTATCTTTTGCAACTACTATTTCTAAAACCTTTTTAGAGGCTAAAAATTCCACCCATGCCGGGATTCGAACCCGCGACCTCTGGCTATCCGTGCCAGCGCTCTTTCCAACTGAGCTAATGGTATCAGGAATTGTTTTTTCGTCTTTCGTCCTTAAAAAAAAGGTGTAGCTTCAGAAGAGCGAAATTCTTTAGAATAGCGGCATCTACAAAGGTTGTCTAAAAGAGATCGCTCTTAGCGATAAGACCGCCAATTGTATAACATAACTTAGATTTTGGAAATCATGGTTGTATTCTTTTTCTGGTTGTGCAATAAAGTGTCCTGCCTGCCTGCCTGCCTGCCTGCCTGCCTGCCTGCCTGCCTGCCTGCCTGCCTGCCTGCCTGCCTGCCTGCCTGCCTGCCTGCCTGCCTGCCTGCCTGCCTGCCTGCCTGCCTGCCTGCCTGCCTGCCTGCCTGCCTGCCTGCCTGCCTGCCTGCCTGCCTGCCTGCCTGCCTGCCTGCCTGCCTGCCTGCCTGCCTGCCTGCCTGCCTGCCTGCCTGCCTGCCTGCCTGCCTGCCTGCCTGCCTGCCTGCCTGCCTGCCTGCCTGCCTGCCTGCCTGCCTGCCTGCCTGCCTGCCTGCCTGCCTGCCTGCCTGCCTGCCTGCCTGCCTGCCTGCCTGCCTGCCTGCCTGCCTGCCTGCCTGCCTGCCTGCCTGCCTGTCTGTCCGCCTGCCTAGCAAAAGTCATAACTCTAAGTGTAACCGCTGTAAAGATATGACTGAATAATCGAGCGCTAAACTTCAATTCACTTTCCTGGAAAGTACAGATTTCGCAGATATAACTTTGTTCTACCAATAGGTCGATCTATCTATTTATATTATGGTGGTCGGCGTCTTTGATTTTCCCCAAAGTTTTTCCCTGTACATTTATATGAATGACCTCAGTGTATTTCAAATCATTTCTACTGCATTTATCCTTATTCTTCTGTTCTTCTGCTATACGCAAGTCTTGCTACGATACATAAGTGTTGCGACCATCAGCACTATCGTAAGGTTTGCCAGGACTGTGGTAAGTGGCAATCTTGGTCTCTTCGCTTAGGGATACAAACGTAAGTATTTGCAATGTAACTCTCAATTTTAATGAAAACTTGAAAGTTACATTCATCAGTCTACCGACATCACAGCAACTGTGACGCTGCCGAAACGTCGGGAAATAAGCTAATTACGTTTTACCTAATAAATAATCGCGATTTGACCCGTTTAATATATAACTACGTATAAGTATCGCGCATCATTAAGAATTATTAATTTTAATTAAATTAATAAATTTCATGTGTTAGAAGATTGGATACATTTAACGGTTGTATTGCTTCGAATTTGCTCACCAAGTTCAACTTTTTTAGGTATACACGTTTATTTACTTAAAACTAGAATAAGTTTTTTTAAACTATAATCAGAAATGTCTCTAGTTTCATCACAGTTTTTGTAGGAAAACCCTTCTGACTTATAGTGTAAATATCAGACTTTCAGAATATAAGGAAAATGGCAATTTTAGTAATACTTACGGAGTCGTGGAAATCGCCCCGACAGATATTTTCGATTAAGACATAATATGCTGTTGGTATACTTTGGTTACGGTGGCACTTATTCAATTGAGCCCGATTGATAGCCTACTTTCACTCATCGACAGACAAAGTCCTGCTATATGTTCCAATCAACATGATCCGGAGTGTATCCTAAAGTATCTCCCTTGCAGGGCTAGTATAGTCCTTTGGGTGAAGAAATGAAATGAAAAGGGTTTATTCAAAGTAGCGCAAAAACTGCGGCTTAGTGAACGTTGCAATTCAAACTAGGTGTCCATTTCAAAGAGTGTCTTGGAGTGGTTTATTTAACTGAAATATTGTATTTTTTATTCTAATGCAGGTCCTAGACTAAGCAACATATGGCACATAGTAAAATATTGACGGTAAGACATAATGAAATTCCAAAAGCGGGTGGGGAGAACCCCACTGCGACGAGGCTGAAGGTCGAGCTCAACTCAGGTCGAGGCCGAAGACCGAGAACAGATTCACATATGACAAGTTTCGGCGAGATTGTATATAACATAGAACAGACTTGCGAGGCCGTAAACGCAACTACCACTTTTTTGTTTTACTCCGTAAGCACAGACTGCGGTGCTGTGCTTTTTAATTCTATGACCTCAGATAAGATAAGAATATTCTTTGGAAAACAACAAATACAAAATAATTACAAATGTACATAGTACAATTCGTTCCGGGTCATGGCTGTTCACGTGACGGAATGTGTAAAGTATTTAAAATAAATAAAATAAATAATAAAAATTCGTTTATTATAAGAAAAGGATTTTGACAAGACATTAGATCATTGCGTCTCCCACACTAGGCGCAGCCTGTGTCGCGGGTGGCGGGTAGATTACACATTGCACCGATCGAGCAAGCGAGTCGCCGCACAGTCGTAGGGCATGCGGACAAAAGTGTTATTATGGACCAACTTTTGCTGCCGCACTAGGCCGAGCCTGTGTCGCGGACAGCTTTGGTATATAATGCATGCCTGCGCTTGTGTTACACTTTATTTACTTTATTTGTAAGTGTCAAAATGTATCAAGTTTCATAGTCAGAATGTTGCAGCGACAAAATGATAAAAGCTTACATTGTATTTGTGTTACATTATACTCGTGTCAGAATTGCAACATTCAACAATGTGTTTATGTGAAATTATGTCAGAGATAAAATATCTAAATGTTACAATATTTTAATGACTAATCATTTGAATTTATATAGATAGAGGATTTATATGATTGAATAGCTGATTATAACATATTTTAAACTTTCGCGACTTGTACACATAGTTAGAATATTTTCGGGGCTTAATCGCGTAGTAATTTATTGCTTTTTTACCTCGACGTTTCGACGACTTTACAGTCACCATGGTCACGAGAAGATTATAACGACATGGCTGTAACGTCGTCGAAACATCGAGGTAAAATAGCAATAAATTACTACGCGATTAAGCCCCGAAAATATTCTATGAATAGCTGATTCTTACAATGGCAAAAATATTATACTTATTTACCGAGGACCGGTGGCCATCAGTAATAAGGAGGATGAGGTGAGGTGCAATGATACAATCTTATACATTCTGACACTCGATCGTTGACACACTCGCTTGGTAACAATTAATTCATTTTGATACTAGCTTATTCTGGCAAATTATCTTTATGGCTAGCTATGCATATAACAATCGTTCTTCCAAACAATCGTATTAGTATGTTGTGCATTTTGGCTCTAGTATTATTTAGCACATAGGTAATCGAACCATTTGGACATTATGTCATGTGAGCAGCCATGACCCGGAACGGTACAATTGCTACATTAACAACGTAGGTAGTTACTTTTAAAATAATGCAAACCTGAGATATGATAATTTGACTTAGGGCAGATTTTTCAATAGTCAGATAACTTTAGAAATATTTATACATAAGCTGTCAAACCGCCATTTTTATTCCTCAGATAAAAGTTATCTGACTGTTGAAAAATCGCCTTAATTACGCAACTTGTGTTGATACGCTTGCACTGTCCCATATCCATGCGACCGCCTGCCATGCAGGGGCGGCGGCGTCTAACGCAGAGTCGAATAAGAGGCACAAATATGCAGCCATAGGGCAGGGCTATATATTTGTGCCTTTCGGAGTCGAGACTCTGGGGCCATGGGGTCCGGAGGCGAGACTCCTCTTTAAGGAGATCTCGTCGCGCCTAGTCGACGCTTCAGGAGACCCGAGGGCTGGTGCTTACTTTGGCCAAAGAATAAGCCTAGCCATACAGCGAGGCAATGCCGCCAGCTTTCTTGGTACTCTGCCGCCCGACAGCGATCTGGCTCAAATATTTTACACTATTTTTATTTTTAATGCACTAACCCGTGCTAAGGAACAAATTTAAAAACCTATTTAGAGGCTAAAAAATTCACCCATGCCGGGATTCGAACCCGCAACCTCTGGCTATCCGTACCAGCGCTCTACCAATTGAGCCAATGGGCGACTCACGGCATCAGTGAAATTTCGAACCTCTTTACAATATTCTCTGTATTACGTACAGGCAGCGACATCTGACTTAAGCAAATTGCATTACTTACAGCCCCGACTACCTACTTTGCAGTTAGGTTTAACATCGGAACGATATCACTGTACCCACATGATTACACTATTTTTATTTTTAATGCACTAACCCGTGCTAAGGAACAAATTTAAAAACCTATTTAGAGGCTAAAAAATTTTTAGCTCAATTGGTAGAGCGCTGGTACGGATAGCCAGAGGTTGCGGGTTCGAATCCCGGCATGGGTGATTTTTTTAGCCTCTAAATAGGTTTTTAAATTTGTTCCTTAGCACGGGTTAGTGCATTAAAAATAAAAATAGTGTAATCATGTGGGTACAGTGATATCGTTCCGATGTTAAACCTAACTGCAAAGTAGGTAGTCGGGGCTGTAAGTAATGCAATTTGCTTAAGTCAGATGTCGCTGCCTGTACGTAATACAGAGAATATTGTAAAGAGGTTCGAAATTTCACTGATGCCGTGAGTCGCCCATTGGCTCAATTGGTAGAGCGCTGGTACGGATAGCCAGAGGTTGCGGGTTCGAATCCCGGCATGGGTGAATTTTTTAGCCTCTAAATAGGTTTTCAAATATTTTATTTAAATTAGAATGTTTTAGGTTTAGTTCCATTTTTATTATTAATTATTACTATTATAAATATTTAAGCTATTTAAAAACCTATTTAGAGGCTAAAAATTTCACCCATGCCGGGATTCGAACCCGCAACCTCTGGATATCCGTACCAGAGGTTGCGGGTTCGAATCCCGGCATGGGTGAAATTTTTAGCCTCTAAATAGGTTTTTAAATTTGTTCCTTAGCACGGGTTAGTGCATTAAAAATAAAAATAGTGTATTTAAGCTATCATAATGTTTGTATAATATATAATATAATGTGACAATAATTATTATCAACCATCGGCCAGGTATCATAAATAATTTAATGACGCATTTGGAAAATATTCCAGTGCGGACATGCCAATGATCTTATTTTAGAAACACCTTGCGAATGAAAACAATTGCGAGGACACCCGAGTGCTTGAGGTGTTCAAATACAGCGCTTGAAATTGCAATTACGCGGTGGGCACCGAGGTAATTAGGCAAATATTCTTTATATGAGAAAAAGACTGTGCCCTGCAGTTGAACGTTTAGAGGCTACATAAAAAATGTATTTTTATAATTATAAAACTGACATTATTTCAAGTTTTGTTAAAATAAATTCATTAGACGACTTTGTGTTCTATATTGTTGTATATTTTTTGGTTTTTATACAACACTTGCTGACCCAGCGAACTTCGTACCGCCTAACAGTCGATTCTTTAATATTTTTTTTATTATTTTTCTCTCCGTAAGAACCATCCTCGTGGTTCAAGGATTATTCTAAAAAAGAATTAGCGAAATCGGTTCAGCTGCTCTTGAGATTTGCGCTTACCAACACATTTAGCGATAAATTTTTATATTATAGATAGTTTAAAGTTACTTTATTTATCCAATCTCTCTTCTGCTATGCAACAGCGTCTTGTGGTACACAATGCATTAATACGATATCAACCCTTTTGTATGTCCCCACTGCTGGGGTACGGGTCTCTTCCTGCGTCGCAGGAAGGTTAGGCCATACACCACCAAACTATAGTGATTGATTCCAATCACTCGGTTCGACTAGGTCACGAGCACTTCGCACATTACCACATTTCCACGTGAATTGATAATGTTTGCACAACGATAGTGAAACGGCATTGTTTTGTTGAAATCGTATTTCTAGAAATAAAACACCATCTGTACAGGAAAACGCGTACATACGACTAATTATAATTTACTTTTGCAAGAAAATTACATTGAGTTACAATGTATTCAACGTTGCCTTCACCAGTTGAATATACAGTGGACAGCAGGTCAACCTGTACATTTTTGTTCCAAAGTCATCCTTAACTTAACTGATTAGATTATATTATTTTAAATGCACTAACCCGTGCTAAGGACAATTTTAAAAACCTATTCAGAGGCTAAAAATTCCACCCATACCGGGATTCGAACCCGCGACCTCTGGCTATCCGTGCCAGCGCTCTTTCCAACTGAGCTAATGGGCGACTCACCGGCATCAGGAAATTTCGAACCTCTTTACAATATTCTCTGTATTACGAACAGAGTTCGTAATACAGTTGCGGGTTCGAATCCCGGTACGAGTGGAATTTTTAGCCTCTAAATTGGTTTTTAACTGAGAGTTCACGTATGCAAAGGTTGATTTGCTGTGGAATATACATACGGCCTCGGTGGCGCAGCGGTGTGGCACGCTGACTGTAAAACCGAAGGTCTCGGGTTCGATCCCCGGCCGGGTCAAACTAGGAAACGAACTTTTCTAGTTTTTCTCGGGTCTTGGATGTTATCTATGTATTTATTGTATTAAATCAATCGACGAGTTAGCACCTGTAACACAAGTCATTCAGTTGAACTTAGATGAACTTAGATCTGTGTAATATGTCCATGAATATTTATTTATATTTTTTATTTATTTATCCTATAGCAACGCAATGTTAAATGTCAATTAATTTCGGTCTTGGGCTTTCCATAATCAAGTCTTTTCCCGCCACTTTGTCCAGGGAGCCAATTCTCAATTATTTAGCAAATAATTCGTATACGACTTTAAGGTTTATGACTTGAATTCTGCATAAAAAGTCGAGCGACTGCCAAAATCTGTATTCTGAATGGCATGCTAGATTTAATTCGAATAAGAAATTACATTATATTACATAACATTTTACATACAAGCACATACATTGCTTCTGGCCCCACACTAGGATACCCTGTGTCATGGGAGCCAGAAACAACGACATCACGAACATGTAAACATCCAACACCTGGGCTTTTTTTTTCAGTTGGGATTCGAACCCGGGACCTGCATGGTAGGCAGACGCGCTACCGCTACGCCACAGAGGTCGTCAGAAAATAAATGTGTAATTACTCTGTCGAGGTAACACCTATTATTATCCGACACGAAGGCTTATTTATACAAATGTCTGAGCCTTCGAATATTTTGTGTCTACGCTTTCAGTTCGCATGGACGAGAATCGGCTATCTGTTGCCTGCCCACGCTTCTGCGCCCGTCTCTTATCTCCAGACTAGCACTTATTCATTCTTTTGTCTTGTCTACGTCACATATGGCCTGGCCAAATTCACTTTTTATATTATTTTTAAAAAGGTCAACTAATAGTTAACAACTACTATTAACTGCAAACCAAAAGCAGTTTACATAGCATGTTAAATATCATTAAAACTATACATCATTAGTATCGGGATTGAACATTTTGCACCTTGACTATGTCGGACAGTTACGTTTTTCTTCGGATTTCGGTGTAGATAGTCCGATAGCCAATCCAACGAAGCTTTCTCCATTCATATAACGAGTATTATAACGACGACCTCTGTGGCGTAGCGGTAGCGCGTCTGCCTACCATGCAAGAGGTCCCGGGTTCGAATCCCGGCTGGGAACAAAAAAAAAACCCAGGTCTTGGATGTTTACATGTTTGTGATGTCGTTGTTTCTGGTTCCCACGACACAGGGTATCCTAGTGTGGGGCCAAAAGC
Organism: Yponomeuta sedellus; assembly: GCA_934045075.1. Taxonomy (NCBI): domain Eukaryota; kingdom Metazoa; phylum Arthropoda; class Insecta; order Lepidoptera; family Yponomeutidae; genus Yponomeuta; species Yponomeuta sedellus. Next base: position 2,151,008 of record OW203722.1, on the reverse strand, counting down.
AATGTATGTGCTTGTATGTAAATGTTATGTTATAAATCAGTAAATTGAGTAATCAATCACTAGAGTTAAGCAACAACAAGGGTGGTCAGGTGCAGAATGGGTGACAATCCCATGACTACCGCTAGCGGCATTTGTTCCGATAGCTTCCCTGCTTCGCAAGGCACGCTAAGCCGTTGGTGCCGGCTGTCATGTAATTGCAGTTGCTAAGCCATGTCAGAGGCGTTATGGGCGGCTTGATAGCGTCTGACGGTAAGGCTCGACACTGTCTTACAATCCTCCACCAACCCGGACTTGGCCCCCGTGGCGGAGTATAGCCTTCCTGCGATGCAGGAAGAGACCTGTGCCCCAGCAGTGAGGACATACAAGGGTTGATAGCGAAATGAGTAAGAAACGAACATATGTTCTTTTTTATTTCAAGAGAATCGAACGTTTGCCAATTCTGGTTTTCAATTTGCCCTTAGCGCACTTTTATGGCAAACTGAGAGAAACTGGATACATAAAAGAATATTGAAAACGCATTGCGGGTTATTGTTTTCTCATATGGAGACGATTCTGAATGTTTCTTTTTGTAGACACCATTTGTTAGTTAAGTCTGGAATTCTTGTCTGATTTTTTTCTGACAAGTAGGAACCTATCTTTTGCACGAGAGCGGTGGTAGCGGAGCGGTGTAGAACGCCGGCTTCTCAATCGGGAGGTCGTGGGTTCGAACCCCGGCATGTACCAATGACTTTGTTTTCTAAGTTATGTATATTTGTGAAATTATAGTAGCAATACTACTCGCTGACGGTGAAGGAAAACATTGTAAGGAAACCCTAGTGCCTGGGGTGTTAGCGTACCTCAGCGCTTGCTACGTACAATGGCCCAACTATGAGGCTAAGTGCGGACATCTCAGGTCTAACTAACTACTGCACGTGCGACTTTATTCGCTTGAAATTTGAATTAAATAATTAAGTTCAGCACATTACCACGTAATGACACTTATTACAGGATACGCAATAGTCTGATTAGAGAACGTTGTGGACTGAAAGAGGATGTAGTGACTAGAATTGAGAAAGGAATGTTGCGTTGGTTTGGACATGTGGCGAGGATGAAGGAAGAAAGATTGACGAAACAAATATATACTGCAAATGTGAGTGGAAGGGCTGGTAAGGGACGTCCCAGACGGACTTACATCGACCAAATAGGGGATGTATTAGCAAAGGGAAAGATAAAAAGTACCCGGAACCGGCGTGCGTGCATGCAACGCCTCATGAACGTTGATGAAGCGAAAGTGATCTGTCAGGATCGTGGCAAGTGGCAGTCCCTGGTCTCTGCCTACCCCTGTGGGATACAGGCGTGAGGTGAAGGATGGATGTATGACACTTATTAGCCTTCTATTAGATACGTCGCAGAGTATCAACCTTCAACCAAGGTACAACCTTCACTTAAATATTAAAACACTGTTAATTGGCTGATAAGAATCTCGTGTTTTTTGTAATAAAAATACAGAAACGTAATGGTATTCGAGAGTGAATATTTAAATTAAAATTGATTCATTATTTATTAATTGACCAAGAGTAGGTAGTTGCCATTGTAGAATACGATAATTATCAATATAATCACGCTTGTGTCAAGGAAAAAGTAATCACAAGCACCATTTTAACCTCTTCAAACCGAAGGTCTCGGGTTCGATTCCCGGCCGGGTTGAATTAGCAAACGAACTTTTCTAGTTTGTCTCGGGTCTTGGATGTTATCTATGTATTTATTGTATTCAATCTATCGTCGAGTTAGAACCTGTAACACAAGTCATTTAGTTGTACTCAGATGGGGCTAACGAGATCTGTGTAATATGTCCATGAATATTTATATATTTATTATTTTTGTAATTTAGCACGGGTTAGTGCATTAAAAATGAAAATAGTATAATTTAGCCGGTGTAAAACCAGTTTTTTACATATTATTCTCCTTACATTCCCTTGAATAATTTATTCAAGGACCTTGATTAAAACGATTAAATTGGCCACATAGTATATTTATTGCCATTACCATGAGTAGCAATCCAGGAATAATAATTAACCAATCAACCATAGCACGGGTTAGTGCATTAAAAATAAAAAAAATAGTATAATCATGTGGGTACAGTGATATCGTTCCGATGTTAAACCTAAGTCGGGGCTGTAAGTAATGCAATTTGCTTAAGTCAGATGTCGCTGCCTGTACGTAATACAGAGAATAGTGTAAAGAGGTTCGAAATTTCACTAATGCCGTGAGTCGCCTATTGGCTCAATTGGTAGAGCGCTGGCACGGGTAGCCAGAGGTTGCGGGTTCGAATCCCGGCATGGGTGAAATTTTTAGCCTCTAAATAGGTTTTTAAATTTGTTCCTTAGCACGGGTTAGTGCATTAAAAATAAAAATAATATAACCAATCAATATCAACCCCTGCATGTCCCCGCTGTTGGGGCACGGGTCTCTTCCTGCATCGCAGGAAGGTTAGGCCATACTCCACCACGGGGGCCAAGTCCGGGTTGGTGGAGGATTGTAAGACAGTGGCGGGCCTTACTGTCAGAAGTTATCAAGCCGCCCGTGAGGCCTCTGACATGGCTTAACGACTGCCATTACATAACAGCCGTCACCAACGGCTTAACGTGCCTTGCGAAGCACGGAAGCGCTTGGAAAAATACCACTAGCGGTAGCCACAGGACGGTCACCCATCCTGGACCTAACCACGTCCGTGGTTGCTTGACTCAAGTGATTGATTCCAATCACTCGGTTCGACTAGGCCATGAACGCTTCATTCAAATTTACCAATAATCTTTGGTAAATAAACCTTATTTCATAATCATCATCTACCCATTATGTCCCCACCGAGGGACACGGGTCTCTTGATTAAAGAAGGTCTAGGCCACCATCCACCAGGGGGGCCAAATCCGGATTGGTGGAGGCTTGAGGCTTGCAAGACTAGTGGCTAGTCTTACTGTCAGAAGTTTTCAAGACACCCTAAGGCATCTGACTTGGCTAAACGATTGCCATCTATCGGCGGCAGGCGGCACCGACTGCTTAACGTGCCTTGTGAAGCACGGAACCGCTCCGCAAAACTGCCTCTAGCGTTAGTCATAGACGGTCATCCATCCATGCACTGAACGCGCCCTATGTTGCTTAACCTTCGTGATCATTTTAATTCACTCCTTTTTACGTAACTCATTCTCTAAGTTACCGTACATGTGAAGTTACGTTCACAGTAATGAAGTAGTGAGTATATACTCGTAGTAGAGAAGGAAAACATAATGTGGAAAATTTTGTGTCTGAGTGGTTTAGCGCCTGAAATTGTACATCGCCGGTGGGCTAGGCACGTGAGGTAATTAATCTCTTACTCTGTCTCTGAGAGAAAGCCTGTGCTCTGCGGTAGGTCATATAGGCTAAATAAAAAAGTCTATACCTACTTACCAGTATAAAACACAGGCAAGTTAATCATAACAACATTTTGTCGCATCAAAAAACTCAAAAGAAAACAAATCATTATCAACCCATTATGTCCCGACCGAAGGGCACGGATCTTTACCCTGAGGAAGGTATAGGCCGCACTCCACCACGGGGCCACGTCCGGTTTGGTGGAGGCTTGCATGACTAGTGGCTGGTGTTCCTGTCAGAAGTTTTCAAGCCGCTCTAAGGCCTCAGACTGCTATCTACCAACGGCAGCCGGCACCGACTGTTTAGCGTGCCTTGCGACGCACGAAACCGCTCGGAAAAATGCCACTAGCGTTAGTCATAGACGGTCACCTAACCATGCACTGAACGCGCCTTATGTAGGTTAACCTCCGTGATCGTTTAAGACCCTCAGGCAGCCGGGGCTACGAGCGATTCAAGCGTAGGTATTTTATAGGTACTTAATTAAAAAATTACAATTTCATAATATAAATAGACTTGTAAAGTAAACTCTATATGCGACCCAATTTAATTTAGCTGAGATAACATTAAAAAAATTACACAAATTAACATCGAGGGTAAAGCTGAACAAATTGAAAGGACACAGGTGCTCTTCAAATTATAATTATACTTGTAATTATATACTGTACGTATACTGAGGAGAATTAAAACTTCAGAGTACGTAGCTCAGTAATTAAGTTACTAGAAATACATAGTATTTTTTTTTCTTTATTGCACACGAAAAACACAAGAAAGAAATAAAATTTTAGAAAATATATGTACAAAGGCTTTTGCTCCGTGAAAGATTTCTTCTAGCAAACCTTGGGGATTCGGAGGTCATTATTATTATCAATTAATTTATTGCACATAAGTATATAAACTATATAAAGCGCTCGTGGCTTAGTCAAACCGAGTGATTGCAATCAATCACTTGAGTTAAGCAACTACAGGCGCATTTAGGTGCTGGATGGGTGACCGTCGCTAGTGGCATTTTTTTTAGCGTTTCCGTGCTTAGCAAGGCACGTTAAGCCGAGGGTGCTGACTGTCATGTAATGGCAGTCGTTAAGCCGTGTCAGAGCCCTCATGGGCGGCTTGATAACTTCTGACAGTAAGGCCGGCCATTGTCTTACAATCCACCACCAACCCGGACTTGGCCCCCACGAAGTAAGGGTATGGCTTACAATTTTAAAAACCTATTTAGAGGCTAAAAATTTCACCCATGCCGGGATTCGAACCCGCAACCCCTGGCTATCCGTACCAGCGCTCTACCAATAGCCTCTAAATAGGTTTTTAAATTTGTTCCTTAGCACGGGTTAGTGCATTAAAAATAAAAATGGTGTAATTATGGCTTACAATGGCAATGTGGCGGACTTAATGCTGCACCCATTTTCTACCAGTCAACCGCAGGAGTAGCACGAAAACTACTATAAATATAAATATTCATGGACATATTACACAGATTACGTTAGCCCTATACTAAGTACAACTAAATGACTTGTTTTATAGGTGCTAACTCGACGATAGATTTAATACAATAAATACATAGATAACATCCAAGACCCGAGACAAAATAGAAAAGTTCGTTTTCCTAGTTTGACCCGGCCAGGGATCGAACCCGAGACCTTCGGTTGCACAGTCAGCGTGCTAAACCGCTGCGCCACTGAGGCCGTCTATATTTTCTATCACACAGTGACGGTGGTAGCGGAGTGATAGATCGTAAGCATCCCGTTGGTCAAGTCGTAGGTTCTAATCCCGGCATGTAACAATAACTTTGTTTTCTAAGTTACGTACATTTGTAAAGTTTTGTAGCCATACCACCCGCTAACGGTGAAGGAAAAACATCTTGAGGATACCTGAGTGTTATTGACATACCTCGGCGCTCCAAACCTCCACGCGTGGTGATTAATTGCCTTTATCATCCTTCACTGTATACTAATCTAGACGTACCACGGACGCGATTTGATAATGTTTTAAGCCCAGTGCAAAAAACCTATTATAATAAAAAAAAATCTTAATGTTATATTAAGATTTTTTTTTTGGCCTTTTGCATCTACTTAATGAGATGATTTATACAGCGTCCAGTGGCATCCTCACTCACGCTAGATGGGTGAAGGGACCACTCCGACGCTGTAGTGCCTGGGACATGGTTTTATAGATGGTGTGGGCTTGCCCAGCACCTATACCATCCTGACAGCTTAGTCAGCCTAGCCCACAGGAAAGACTAGTCAATACGTGCAGTTAATTAAGGTTAAGATATCTTGCATTGACATAACGGTAACGAGGGCGACTATGTCTAGTCTAGTTTGTTCGTTATCAAGCCTTGTACAGTCTTTTAGCTTTTAGAATATACCTCGGCTACTATGGGATATATTCGTGTAATAGCAATATCGGAACTAACATGACACTATGACACACACCCAGAGTAGGAAGTAGTGTTACATTCGTGTGCTTTCGGCGAAAACCGAAGCCTACTCTAGAGCTCGAAGTATAGTTAGTTAGACCTGAGATTTCCGCACTTAGCCTCATAGTTGGGCCATTGTACGTAGCAAGCGCTGAGGTACGCTAACACCTCAGACACTAGGGATTCCTTACGATGTTTCCCTTCACCGTCAGCGGGTAGTATTGCTACTATAATTTCACAAATGTACATAACTTAAAAAAACAAAGTCATTGGTACATGCCGGGGTTCAAACCCACGATCTCCCGATTGAGAAGCCAGCGTTCTATCACTCCACTACGAGCTCGAGGTATATTCTGAAATCTAACAGACTATATGTCCCCAATGCTGGGGCAAGGGTCTCTTCTTGCATCGCAGGAGGGTCTAGTGTAGTGTAGTGTAAGTTGAAAACTCTGGTGATGAAATTAAAACCTGTCGCTGCCTGTACATAATACAGAGAATAGTGTAAAGAGGTTCAAAATTTCACTGATGTCGGTGAGTCGCCCATTAGGTCAGTTGGAAAGAGCGCTGGCACGGATAGCCAGAGGTCGCGGGTTCGAATCCCGGCATGGAAGGAATTCTTAGCCTCGTAATAGGTTTTTAAATTGTCATTAGCACGGGTTAGTGCATTAAAAAGAATATAAATAAAAACCTGTTTTGAAAAGAATAAAGGCGGTGTTTCTTTGTTAGCTAATTTTCCACAAAATCAATTAATTGTGATACTTTAGATAGATAGATAGAGAACTCTTTATTGCACAACCAGAAAAATATTACAATCATGATTCTTAAATCTAAGTAATGTTATACAATTGGCGGTCTTATCGCTAAGAGCGATCTCTTCCAGACAACCTTTGGATGGAGTGGATTGCATGAAGAATATTTACAGCATTGACGTACGTTAAGTAAATATTTTGTTTTTATAGTGAATAGAATTTTATGACTTTACTTTGAATCTTTAACGTCTTATACACCATCCAGATACTCTGTCCTACGGTGTATAGGCAAGCACATGAAAAAGTCAAAGTGGGTTAAGATTTCACAAAAAAGAAATAGGTATGTATTGCACTTTGTTTTACAATTAAGTGCATCGACATCACAGTCACGTACTAAATAAACACTGAAATGCGTATGGCAGAGATTAGTAAATATTCCGCTTTCCCACACAGATGTATACATAGGTCAAAAGTTAAAAAACATGTGTTAAGTACACTTTGTGCCAAAAGGGCTACTATAACATAAGGGTTAATTTAGATGACAAAGATGTCTGGAATTAAAGCCAGTATAATGCATGAGCTCTATGTTTTATAATAATTATATAAACTATGTTTAGTGAGGACTCGAAAGGACTACGTTTCTTTGTCAATTTTTCTCCAAAATTATCTAGATTTTAAAACGTATGGACACTTTGTTTGAATGGTAACGTTCAATAAGCCGCAGTTTTTGCACTACTTTGAATAAAACCTTTTCATTTTCATTTTATATAATCTAGGCGCTTGCCTTGATATTAACAATGGTTCTCTATATTTTCTTTCATACATACATACATGCATGCATGTATGCATGTATGTATGTATGTATGTATGTATGTATGTATGTATGTATGTATGTATGTATGTATGTATGTATGTATGTATGTATGTATGTATGTATGTATGTATGTATGTATGTATGTATGTATGTATGTATGTATGTATGTATGTATGTATGTATGTATGTATGTATGTATGTATGTATGTATGTATGTATGTATGTATGTATGTATGTATGTATGTATGTATGTATGTATGTATGTATGTATGTATGTATGTATGTATGTATGTATGTATGTATGTATGTATGTTTGTTTGTTTGTATGTATGTATGTATGTATGTATGTACGAAAGAAAACAATACCTATGTAAGGCCCCATAAAACCAATTGCTTTGTTTGACTGAGAGAGCAGCCTCGTTACAATAGTTTTACCACAGATTATACATTACAGTTACATCTGAACAAAATCCAACAAATTTACTGCATTTCTTCGTGTTTTTTGCTTTATTTGTGCTGTGACCGTAATTACATTGCTATGGCTTTGCATTGTATACGTGTGTGTGTTTTATAAGAATAAATGATTTATCTATCTGTCTATTTACTGAAACGATAACTTTGAAACGTTAGAGGAGAAAACAGAGTATGTTCGCTAAGAAAATATTGAAACAACAGCTAAAGTAGCGACTGAAGTTTACCGTGAATTCGTTACGGGCAATCAATTAATAATGACATTAAGAACTTCACTCGCTTGGACTCAGTTGTGAGGATGGCGTGCAGTGAGGATGGTGCGAGGAGGCCAGTCGGAAAGTCGGTGTCTCTCGATGATGTACTGTCTAAGTTCAGTTTGTTTGGAAGGTACCACGTCACGGTCACGTTACTGATATGCTTCGCGTACATGGGCAATGCCATTTACAGTGTCAACTACATCTTTGTCGTCGAGAAGATTAACTACAGGTGCGTCATTGTTTTTTTTTTTCACTGTTTATGCTACTTGCTTCCTTTGTTATACTTTGTTGCATACGAAAATACAATGGGTGAAATATGACAAAGGAAAATTAATGTACAAAGGCGAGTTGTGAAAGATTTCCTTGTGGTACTGGGTTTGTGAGTTATCTCAGCTGGGGTACATCTGCGATTTCATTTTGATGATCGTGGATCTATGGATCCATTGTTAGAAGGTCGCTTAGATTTTTGTTTTTCGAATTATCAACATTAATTCGCCGTAGTATTTCTTAGTGATTCGCGATACTTATAGATAGTTACATATTAAAAGAGCTCAGTTGGATAGAGCGCTGGCACGGATAGCCAGAGGTCGCGGGTTTGAATCCCGGCATGGGTGGAATTTTTAGCCTCTAAATAGGTTTATAAAATTGTCCTTAGCACGGTTTAGTGCATTAAAAATAAAATTAGTATAATCATGTGGGTACAGCTCTTAGGTTACGAAATATCTGTGTAATTTCCATTTTTATGTACAATAAAGTGTTCTCTAGCGATATTATTCCGATGTAAAACCTAACTGCAAAGTAGGTAGTCGGGGCTGTAAGTGATGCAATCTACTTCAGCCAGATTTCGCTGCCTGTACGTAATACAGTGTAAAGAGGTTCGAAATTTCACTGATGCCTGTGAGTCGCCCATTAGCTCAGTTGGAAGAGCGCTGGCACGGATAGCCAGAGGTCGCGGGTTCGAATCCCGGCATGGGTGGAATTTTTAGCCTCTAAATAGGTTTTTAAAAAATTCTACCTAGACCAACAATGCCGTCACAACACTTTGACGTAGTATTTTTCGATCGATATCTCTTTACACAAGTGTTTTAACTGAAAAAAACTTCTTTTAAATGCATTTGTCACAAAGTTGCCAAGTTCAGCTCATTTTATATGCTCTAGCTATGCTCTTAAGTATTTTTTACAAGTCATAAAGATGTATTGCAGTTTTAATACTCGATTGTTTTAGATTTATCTTTAGGGGTAGAATCAATAAGGGAATTGAACCTGGTTATTCTGTGTTATTCTTTCCCCCAGTTTCTCGTACACTAACGATCTGTTAATCTATTGTTAACAACTGTAAAATATTTTTTGTATGCACTTTGACCAACTGACAGCTGTTAACAGAAGATTAATGGCTTGTTAGTGTACCAGAAACCGGGGGTTAATCGCGTAGATTTTTTTTATAGATTAACGTTAAATAAACATATTTTTTTTAAGAAAAGAAAAGATAGACATTTAATCAAAATAAAAGGAGTTGACAAAATAAAAGAAGTTGACAAAATTTTATCTGAAAGGTGTATTCCTTTTATTTATATGAAAAAGATCACACAGTTTTCGCTCAGGTAGGTCGGGTTGAACATAAAAAGACTACCTTACCTTTAAATTCTACTAAACTTCCTGCAGCAGCCTGAATGAGTAGTTAGTAGTGCCATAAGCTATTTATTACATGCCATTCAAGGATGAGTATTGAATGGAGTCGCTTCATTGGTGTCTCAATTACTGTGTCCAATAGGAAGATCCAAATATAGACACGATTCCATTCATGTACCGTACCGGAGCTGCCACATTAACTCAAGGTTCAACGTCTCTACGTTTGGTTTCATTTGCCATGCTACACAGGTATACAATCATGTATTGTTCAGAAGATAAAAAGCATTTCTCAATGATTTGCAATGCTCATAGATAATAGTTTTACCTAACAAATATTCGCCATTATACCCGTCTAATATGTGTGTAACTAAGTTGTAAAGTATTATGTTATTTTTATTTTTAATGCACTAACCTGTGCTAAGGACAATTTTAAACCTATTTAAAGGCTAAAAATTCGTCCCATGCCGGTATTCGAACCCGCGACCTCTGGCTATCCGTGCCAACGCTCTTTCCAACTGAGCTAATGGGCGACTTACCGGCATCAGTGAAATTTCAAACCTCTTTACACTATTATCTGTATTACGTACTGGCAGCGATATCTGGCTTAAGTAAATTGCATCACTTACAGCCCCGACTACCTACTTTGTAGTTAGGTTTTTACATCGGAAAGATATCCGTGTACCCACATGATTATACAATTTTAATTTTTAATGCACTTACCCGTACCAAGGACAATTTTAAACCTATTTAGAGGCTAAAAATGCCACCCATGCCGGGATTTTGTATATTACAGTTTTGTTTTATAGGGCAGTTTAATATTTAAGGAAAGCCTCAATTTCGATGATAATTTACAAAAGTTGATTATTTTTAGCTTAATTCCAAATTTACTTACTTAATTCAATCTGGCACTTATTTGCCTTTTTGCCGGAAGTGTCTGACTAACACCCGTATGCCAAGATGTTCCTTAAAGTCTCCTCGACTCAATACTCGACGGAGGTGGAGTCGAGGAGAGATGGTGGAGGCATTTCCTTGAGTTAGTATTACCAGTCAGTATTTGGAGTTTACTCGAGAGAGTACAATCAATATGATTTGTGGTCTAACTCGAGTGGGAATTTGGCTTTTTATTTCGACAACGGCGATGTCAGTTTTGACAGGCAGAAGTTGTTATTTCTCGAGGAGGCTTTAAGGTAGGTCCCGAGGTATCTAAGCTTTGACAGTTGATTTCTCGACTCGAGTGAGGAACTTACTCGATTGGAGGAAATTTAATGCGTTCTAAAAGACGGTTTTCTTCGGTTGAGCAAGAGTTGAGTGGAGGAAAACTCCGAGGGACGTCTTAGAATACGGGTGTAAGTGTCGTGTCAGTGAATCCGGAGGTGAGCTGCTAAAAAAATATATTATTAATTGGCCGATTTAAGGTTCCACTGCTAAGCAAAGGCCTTTCCTGTAGCCTCCACTCCTCCTCGTCACCGGCCATTCCCTGCCACCCCAGCAGAAAGTTCCATAACTTAGCATTGCATAGGGTAACATAACATATCATTACGCTTGTACCCCAGAGGGGCATATACCAGGGGCTGCTATTTGCCATGATCCTGACAGATCATCTTCGTGCATTGTGTAGGTACTGGAGAAAATAAATATATTTGTATTTTTATATTTTGTATCACGCACGCCGGTTCCGGGTAATTTTTTGTCTTTTCTTTTGCTAATACATCGCATCCACCATTTGGTCGAAGTATGTCCGTGACCGGCATAGATAAATAATTGTGTTAAATGTCACATTAAAACAATCATGTTTGGAGTAAGGCAAAGACCCACTTGCCTAGGTTCTAGCAAACCTCTTTCGCTTCATCAATATTCAATATTCGCCGAATGCATACGCTGGCTTTGGGTAATTATAAAAAAAAGTACAACTTTAATTAAATAATATGACCCGTTGAAAATTAAATGGAATCATAGGGTACAAAAAGGCTGCACACAAAAAGAGCGTAAACTGTGAACTCACAAAATGCTAGTGGCATAATACATTTAATACGAATTATGGAATTATGTGAAGCATTTATGTATATTTGAGTCATCTTATAAAACTTAACCTCTTTTGGAAAAGAAAAAAATGGCATCCATACGCTTATTACAAAATGTAGAATTGAGTAAAAAAATTATAAGAAATAGTTAGGAGTTTTCGTTTGATTATGATAATTATAAGTAGTTATGTCGACTAGTTATGAGACTTCTCAAATTTCTCGTAGGCGTGATCGTTGCAAAGACGAACCGTCTTAAAAGACCGTTTTGTGTTCCGCGACGATAGTACCGTTTTACGTTTCATTCTAAAGCAGTGCCAGCGACTCTAAAACAGTGTCAGCGTTTGCTCGTCGCGAGACTAGTCCTTAGATTGTTTGACGCGGATATGTCCTTTAATACTATATTAATAGAGCCTAGAACGTAATGAGATCATTGCGACGTCATCGTCGGCTTCTTGCTCGTTCCGTTCGTTTTGGTCTGTGATACAATAAAGTAATCTTTATTTTTATGAGTATACAGTCGAATATCGTGTAAAACAACTTATTTTTTCCGATGTTTCGTGATTTCGTCTCGTTCGCAAAGCGGTGGTCATTGCTGTGTACCTTAATGTCGTTGGTATAGCGTCTAATGTCGTTTAGCAATAAATGGCAACGAGTCGCGACTCTCGCTCGCTCGCTCGATCGCGCAGCTCGTCACCCACGAGCTTTTTACATTTTTTCAGTTTGAATTAATAATTTAATGCTACTTACTGATTGTGAATGTTAATTATGTAATTTTGTATTTATTTTTTACTCAAGTTAAAGTTTAGTTTTAATGTTTAGTCCTAAGCTTGGAAAAGTATGAAGAGAAGTTCATTAATTTAGAGAAAAAATATTGAAATCGAACGAAAAACGTTAACTAGTCCTCAATCTCATTCCGCAACCATTTCTTTCACTAGTCTTCGAGACGAATGTCGACGAGACGAAACGAGAGTTTCTCTCGTTTGACCGTCCTCTGCGCCTTGCTCGTTCGCATACAAGAAACCGGTTGCGAACGAGGACCGTTTCGAGGACCTGTTTTCGTTCCAGAAAAAACGGTTGCGTTTCGTCGTTGAAAAATTGGACAACGACCCACTCCTAATTTCTTGAAACCTATAATATCGTAAAAAGATAACGATTTTTTTTTAAACAAGATAAGAATATTCTTTATTGTACACCAGGAAAAAAACAAACATAAAATCGCTTTTAGAATATACCGGGCTCTAGAGTAGGCTTCGGTTTTTGCCGAAAGAACACGAGTGTATTACTACTTCCTGCTCTGAGTGCTTAGTGCGAATTTTTTAACTACTCGATCGCGTTAACGTAAACTCATATTTCTATGGCATCGAGGAAGCGCCACCTAGCGACAAGTATGGAAATTAAAATTGCTGAGTGCGAGTTTTAATGGTTTACGTTGAGAAGTGAACACGTTTACCAGCCAAAACACGAAAAAACGCGAGTGCGAGTTATACTGTGACAGTGTTTTGCCAGTTCGAACGGTTAACTTACTCATACTCACTACTCAATGCTCGATTAACGCGGTAGTAAAGTTATTCGATTGAATCTGTGAAACTCGCACTAAGCACTCTGATAAAACATTTCTTCACTATTTTGAAAAGTTATGATTTATTATTTATTTCTATTACACGAATATATCCGATTCTATCCGATAGTAGCCGAGGTATATTCTAAAAGCTAACCAGAGTGTACAATTGGCGACCTTATTATTTAAACGATAACTTTGTTACTACTCAAACATAACCTAACGAGGAATTATCTAAAATTTTAGATCAAAACAAATTTCTCTCCTTCCAGTTGCAAGCACTCGTCTTTACTTTGCAACGTAGCCGCAGTAAACTCCACTGGAGCTGATGACTTCAACATTCAGTGCTACGAGAGGGTGTCGAGAGACGCAGAAGTCTCCTGCAGTAATGTGAACAGCTCTGTCGTGGTTCACTGCAAGGAATGGGACTACGAAAGACCTGACAGTTTTGTCGGTGAAGTAAGTCGTTTGAATGGCACAGTTGGTCGCAACGCAATAGGCATGATGAAAGATTTGAAAAACCTATTTAGAGGCTGAAAATTCCACCCATGCCGGAATTCGAACCCGCGACCTCTGGCCATCCGTGCCAGCGCTCTTTCCAATTGAGCGATCCACCAGCATCAGTGAAATTTCGAACCTCTTAACAATATTCTCTGTATTACGTACAGAATTTCTAGCCTCTAAATAGGGTTTTAAAATTATTCTTAGCACGGGTTAGTGCATTAAAAAGCATATAATAACGAAAGATTTTAAAATCCTCATCCATAATGTGGCGACACATTTACTATTTAAAAAAAACCTGTACTTCAGTAATAAACTAAAGTTTAATGAAGGCTAAAGCAATAGCTTTAGATAAATATATCTAAAATTATTTTTAATCTGTGAGAAAACAACTCGCAGTGTCATGGCGTCGATTCTAACGTCACGGCTAGGTAAACAACATTGTTATCATACTATTTTTATTTTTTAATGTACTAACCCGTGCTAAGGACAAATTTAAAAACCTATTTAGAAGCTAAAAATTTCACCCATTCGATTCGAACCCGCAACCTCTGGCTATCCGTGCCAGCGCTCTACCAATTGAGCCAATGGGCGACTCACCGGTATCAGTGAAATTTCAAACCTCTTTACACTATTTTCTGTATTACGTACAGGCAGCGATGCCGGTGAGTCGCCCATTGGCTCAATTTGTAGAGCGCTGGCACGGATAGCCAGAGGTTGCGGGTTCGAATCCCGGCATGGGTGAATTTTTTAGCTTCTAAATAGGTTTTTAAATTTGTCCTTAGCACGGGTTAGTGCATTAAAAATAAAAATAGTATTATCATGTGGGTACAGTGATATCGTTCCGATGTAAAACCTAACTGCAAAGTAGGTAGTCGGGGCTGTAAGTGATGCAATATGCTTAAGTCAGATGTCGCTGCCTGTACGTAATACAGAGAATAGTGTAAAGAGGTTCGAAATTTCACTGATGCCGGTGAGTCGCCCATTGGCTCAATTGGTAGAGCGCTAGCACGGATAGCCAGAGGTTGCGGGCTCGAATCCCGGCATGGGTGAAATTTTTAGCCTCTAAATAGGTTTTTAAACATTGTTATCACTAGTAGTTACTACAAAGCACGGGTAAAGTTTACCAATGTTAACCTAAGCGTGACGTCACGCGGGGTGATGGGTGTTTCAGTCAAAACAGTATCAATCTTTTATTTTATTAAACACAATATTTTAATAATCAAAGCATAGTCTTTTATAATCTCTTTTTCTTACAAAACTATATCAGTGTTCTGAGTTTTTATTAGTTACCAGTTGAACGTAATTAATATATTATGTCTACGCCAAATTTTAGCTTTTTTGTACTAATCACTAGGTTGCAGATAAACAGACACACAGATGGACATTTCCAAACTAAAAGGGCTCTTTTAGTTTGGAAACAAAGAATTCAAAAATCGGTAAACCGACAAAAATATGCTTAAAACGAAATGAAATGAAAAGGTTTTATCAAAAATGGCGCAGAAACTGCGGCTTAGTGAACGTTACAATTCAAACTAGGTGTCTATTTCAAAAACTAGATAATTATGGAGAAATAAATGGACAAATAAACTTTAAACTTAGTCTTTTCAAAGTCCTTAATTAACAGAGTTTACATAATTATTTTAAAACTCATGCATTGTACTGGCTTTAATTCCAGACATCACAGTCATCTAAATATTGCTTTAAACTGTAGTAGCCCTTTTTATATACGGTGTACTTAACACATTTTTTGTAATGACAAAGACTAATTAACATGTTTCAATAATTGCGCATTTCAGAGATAACCTTGTATAACTTCAGTAGTGCAATCTCAGTAGTTACCAGCCATTTAAATATTTTTTAAGTGTATTCGAGTAAACTGTAAATATTTTGCACGTGTTTCTTACAAAGTGTATTTTTTACTGCAAAAACGTGCCCGGTGACATAGGTACATCTTACTCGTATGTCATCTACTCAGCTATAATGTTTTTTATGCTCTCACGTCTCCTAGATATAGATTTTCTTTTGTATTTATAACATAGTATTGCGAAAAGTAACAAAAAACTAATTCATAGAGACAGATCTAGAGGCGACTTAAATACGTTAACATGTAGCTATAAGTATGCAACCTTAATCATCCATGACGATAGTAACAAGTTAAGTAAAAAGGGAAATTGGGATAAATTAATCTCGGATTATAAATAGTATTTTTCACACCTCCTGCTCGACAATGCCTTATTACGTACCGTCAAATATCATCGTAAAGCATAGCCTTGTCTCTCGAGGGCAATAATAATGAAGAATTTCCCTAGGGAATAAAGTGATTTGAATTTAGAATGTCAAAATTCGCATGAAAACTATGAAGAAGCCCCGCATTGCAATTCGAAATTCGAATTGTTGTTCGACTTATGCAGCCCTGTCTTTTTATTGTCTCCCAGATGGTGTAAAAAGTAGAGTATTCACCTCTGGAATAAAACATGTCTTAGTCTCGGGCGGTATGAACCCCTGGCTTCACTCAGGACTCTACATAACTCCCTCGCTTCGCTCAGGAGTTAAAATTTAACTCTCTCGCTGCGCTCGGGAGTTAACTCGGAGTCCTTCGCTCCGCTCAGTGTTCAATATACCGCCCATGACGTAATACATGGTTTTATTCCCTTAATGCATAATCTACTATTGTATTTCCCCATTTCTTTGTATTCTGAGACTGTTGATTTATTTTACTTTTCAGCGTATATTGGTTTTCAGTTCAACCTAGCGTGCGAGGAATGGTGGCTGACGTTCGTGGGCACAGCCCACTGCGTGGGCTATATGGTTGGTTTACTCATCGTGGGGCCACTATCTGATAGGTGAGACAATTTAAACCATTTCACATTCACATACAGCTACATACATGGCTTCTAGCTTCACACTAGGATACCCTGTGTCGTGGGAACCAGAGACAGCGGCATCACAAACATGCAAACATCCAAGATCTGGCTTTTTTGTCCCTGGACCTCTCGCATAGTTGATAGATGCTCTACCGCTGCGCCACAGAGATCGTCCATTTGACCATTTAAACTAAAAGACTGTTTTAAGTAAGTGTGGTCAGAATCATTTAAGTTACAATTTCTGTCGATGAGAGAATCATCAGTTAGTATAAGCTAAAATTTGGAAGATTTGAGGTAATAAATATTTAGACTTTAGAGTATGGACGTAGCAGTAAAATAAAAAAATAGCTGAGAAATCTTCGTTGGAGTTGAGACATATAGTTTTGAAAAATTCGCAAAAAAAGGACAAGACAAAAAAATATATGTAGAAACTTTAAAATCGCGCACACAAAGGCAAGATACGATAATTTTCAGTAAATGAAATAAAATAAAACCGTTGGAGTAAACGTGTTCTTGAGTGGAGACTGCGACTCGGCAAACGTAGTGTAGGACGCCCTCCGACCAGGTGGGATGACGATCTGCGAAAAACTGCCGGCAGATGCTGGATGCGGCATCTGCCGAAGCTGAAGCTGAAGACAGGGCGCTATGGCACTCATTAGGGGAGGGCTATGTCCAGCAGTAGACTAAATAATATAGCCTGAAGAAGAAGAAGTACACTTATTAACTACACTATTGAAGTGACGATGTGGTGCGCGTGGCGGGTCCGCTCTGGAGCAGACTAGCCGCAGATCGCCATGAATGGCATAAGATGGAGGAGGCCTTCACTCAAAGTTGGGTTCCCAAATTTAAGACCTAACATAATTATGTAATTTTATATGATCATTAGTATAGCATGTTATTAATGTCTAAGTAATTTCTTTTAATTTAAATACTTAAAATATGTAATAATTCAATTTGGAAATAAAGGCTCATTTCATTTCATTTTTATTGAATTGTAACCGGAAAAACCCTGTAAGTTTATTATGATTATTATTAAAAGTCTTTATTGCATAAAACAAAATCACATAGGCGAGCTTAATGCTACTTACCATTGATGCTATTTACCCGATTACAATTGAGTAAATTTAGTTAATAAATTCATATAAAAACTGTAAACAATTACAAAACTATTTTTTTCCAGTGGGGAAAAAATATCTAAACTGCATAGTTGTAATGGTTTGTTGAGAACACTCATGCCCGATTTCACCAACAATCCCTAACTTTTAAGGGACACCTATCCCTTTTTAAGGGCTACCTAACCGTTGTTTCGCTTTCACCAACGTTAAAGCGTCACTTACGCCGCTAGGGGAACCCCTGTATTTAGGAGGCCGATCATTGAGCCCCTAGCCTTAGGTCACAGTTTCTTTGCCGTCTAAAATGGACAATTTGTTGGATTTTATTGGTGACTTTGGAGGTCTTGAAGACCTGGACTTCTTGTCGAACCCAAGGCTTCTTAGGCGGCCTCGCATTTATCGAGAAAGGCCCGATTCCTTATCAAAGTACGACGACGTGGATTTTGTTAGGCGTTATAAGTTATCCAAACAGACTGTTATTTTCTTACTTAACATAATTGAAGTTTGCTTCGAAATTAAAGATAAGAAGTGAGTACTGCACCGTTTCAGTCTTGTACTTTGTACACATTAGGTGCCAACTATTATGTTTTCTGTGACATTACGTGCATGCACGCCCTATTACCTACTCAGTTGCATTACGGACGATAAAATATAGCCTAAAGGTCTATCTGCTATCGATCGTACCTTCTTAGCTACAAAAAAGGCCCTTCCTCCTACAACCGACCGAGATTTTAGAAAGCAAAGCAAAACAAATTGTTTTGACTTTCTGGCAGTTCTTTTTTTACTGATGTCGCAATGAGATATCATCAGGCAGCCATCCACTTTACATTGTATTATTACATATTTTACTAAATATTAATTGCTGAATTAAAAATGATAATGTAATAAAGCTATGATAATGTATATGAAGTCAATTGCCCGTTAAAATTACTCAAAACACGTAAAAAGAATTTACCGGTAAGTTGACGCTAAAACACAACACTAGACCATAGACAAAACATCACCTAAGTAAGTAACCCCTAGTTAGGTGATTTTTTGTACGGTGAAAAAGAATTTAAGTTGCGGGATGGTTTAGGGAATCACCTAAGCTAGAAGTTCCCTAGTTAAGTGGATGTTAGGGGATCGTTGGTGAAATCGGGCATCAGTGTGCTAATTCTACTCGCATTATGAGTTTCGTACTGTTATATCGTAATGTTAACTAAAATCATAATGGTATGAAGGGATCTGATGGTAATAATTGCATTCATTTCAGATTGGGGAGGAAAATAACAATCATTGTAACAGGAGTAACTGGAGGCATTTTGGGCATCGCAAAAAGTTTCACGACACAGTATATTCTTTACATTGTCTTGGAGTTCATGGAATCTGCTATTGGAGATTGCTGCTCTCCTGCCTTCATGTTAGGTGAGAGATTATAATATACTAAGTAAAAGTAATTCTAACATCCAGGAAATCCAAAACCGCCACTTGTGTACGGCAAAACTTAGTTATGTAAGCCTTTTATGTATCTGTTATGTACAATAAAGAGTTCTAATCAAATCTAAAATCTAGTACTTGTTAACCCAAATCTTGGTCTAGAATTCAACTGCAGGCATAGGCCTCAGTCTGGATATATTTCCATGATTGTGACGTCCTTGCCTGGTTATCATGCAAGTGATATGTTGTGTAGAACGATACAAGAAGAGACCCGTCCCCAGCAGTGGGGAAATACTCGTACAAGGGTTGATATCGGAATTTAATCTTCAATCTGTTGACGTGTGTCAGCTGTCTGCTGGCGCAGTTACTAATAGTTAATTTTAGTTTGAGCTATGTTTGCTTCTGTAGTCATAAGGGTTAATGGCAGCGTCCGGATGAGGTTGGCCGAGGACAGAAAAAAGTGGCTTATCTTACAGTGGTACAGACTAATGTCCAGCAGTGAAAAAGTATGGGCTTGATAGATTTGCTGATAACTATGAAGCCATAATACGAACCTAATATAAGCTTTCATTGAAGGTAATTGTCAATCAAAGCTAAAGTTATGCAATCACCAAAATATCGTTGGCATAAGTTAAAAAAATCTACTTCCAGTTATGGAGATCGTGGCAACAAAAGACCGGGCCAAATTCTTTGTTATCACCAACCTGGGCTACATAGTAGGCTCTATCGTCTTCGCCTGGGCCGGCTCGTACTTCCACTACTGGCGAACTCTACTGCGTGTCATCTACGCACCATCCTTACTGATGCTTCTGTATATATTTTGGATAGACGAGAGCCCCCGATGGCTGCTCACAAAAGGGCGGAAAGAAGATGCCATAGCGATTCTAGAGAAAGCAGCTAGAATGAATAAAATTACTCTGGACAAAACGGCGTTGGACAACATTACAGTCGAAGATAATTCAAAGACTGATCTGCGATTAACGACCTTGTTAAAAACTACTTTTAAGTCGAAAATTCTAATGAAAAGATTCCTAGTTTGTGTTGTTTGGTGGACGACAAGCACGCTAGTAAGTTATGGGGCAACTGTTAATGGAGTATTGCTGGCTGGAAACAAGTACCTAAACTATACACTGATGGCCTTAGTGGATATCCCGATGAGTCTGGTCATGGGATACATGATAGTATATTTTAAAAGAAAAAATCCATTGTTCTTGTCGTTCCTGGTATCTGCAATTTTTTTTGCCCTCCATCCATTTCTGCCTACTGGTAAGTGATTTCACTTATTTCTCCTTCTTCTTCTTCGTCTTCTTCAGGCTATATTAGTACACTGCTGAACATTGCCCTCCCCTAATGAGCGCTATAGCGCCCTGTCTTCAGTTTGCCGCATCCAGCATCTGCTTGCAGTTTTTCGTTTTATTTATTTAGAGAAATTAAATTACGAGTATATATATGAGAGAGAGAGAGAGAGATATTTATTTGAAGCCACAAAGATACAATACATATAACACACATAACGATATTAAAATAATACAGACAAATAAGAAAAGAAAGAACAAAGAAAAATATTATATAACAAATAATACGATATAAAACAAACATTTACAATTTAGAAGGGCATTGTATCTCCGCAGCCACAAACAGGTAGCTGACTCAGCATTTGCTGCAGGCTGGGCCTGCAACACTGATTTTCAGTCAGCACCTATATACTACAATCCTTGACAATTTGAGCTATTTTTAATAATTTACATCTTAGGAACATCAGTGCGTGAGGAAGTATTATTTCATGTATAGGATCTAAAGCAAATGTTGAATTTAAACCTGTTACCATACAAATAACGCCACGGACGGTTACTATAACCGTGATAAGAACAAAGCAAAACGATGAAATAGGAAATATTATATCGGAATATTTATTTATTACACACCAGGAAATTAAATATTGAAACGCTCTAGCTGTAAACAAAAAAATATATCGACCCCATTGCCTATAGCAGGATCTTCTAGGAAACCATAAGAACAGAATAACTCAGCGTGGGGTACTGGCATAGTACCGAAACGTAACAATTAGGGTCTCACGCTAAAGAAGACTCAGGGTGACCAACTAACTTTTACGCACACAGGCCCAGACTTTTCATAGTCTGTTTCTTAGCTGATGTGAGCATCTTCTTTAGCCTGACTTACATCACCCGACTTAGAACTGTTCCCCATATTGCATCCAAAACTCCACGCATGCCCTTTTATTAGCGATTACAATAATCAGCTCCTACTGCCTACTCATTTGCTTGTAAGTGCTACTTCATTGGCGTCATCTTAGTTATTATTATCCTCGTCATCTTGGTTTTCAGATATGACCTGGCTAGCGCTCTGCTGTTTCATATCGGGCAAAAGTATGGTGGTGATATTCTTCAATATTACCTACGTCTTTACGTCGGAGTTGTTTCCGACGTGCACTCGTAACACCATGCACGCTCTCTGTTCCTCAATAGGAAGGATCGGGTCCATTGTAGCCATGCAGACGCCATTACTCGTGAGTGAAGTATCACATAATACAGCATTAGCTTAATAACCCAATAATGTTTAGCTCGAGGTGTCGGTGATAAATAGTATTGTTGATACTAATTCCAAAAGTATTTTTTGATGATTTACAATTTAGATTGCGCCAACGCTGGTCAACGTTAGCCAAACGAGAATGATTCAGAATATAAGATCTATTAGGAAAGTGTGTTGAACGTTGTCTAGCGCTTTTGGCTTTAACCTGGGTTTTGCTGACCCACACTCAAACTACGACCCACATCATGTTGGCAAATATAAATGCAATGAAATGTAGTCAATAAGGTGAGAATTTCATGCTGGCATCAATTTCATGTCAATGCCACTCTGCCACTGCCACTCCACTTCCACTCTAGGTGCGCACACGTATAGAACCTTCTAGGCGTCAACGGAATGAAAAAGATGTTACGTAAAAGAATTCTATGAACCTCTCATTGTCCTATAAACCAGTAATAGAATCGAGGCCCTGGTTTGCATGAAACAGAAACTGACCTATGTACTACAATTTAATTATCTTCTTTTTGTTGTCACTTCGACAATATTTCCGTGTTCTACCATGAAAGAGCAGCTATTTTAAAATTTTGTTTTTTTTTCTCCAAATTAAATACAACTAGCATTCCAGTGACTCAATATGGACTTAACATAATCTTTTATTTTACGTGACACCAGATTTAACAGTAGATAGACACAGTACTACACATCATAAAAGTGCCTTCAGGAATCTACGTTCGCGCAGACTAGGAAGAAGTGCAACAAAAGTACCCGAAGCTATACGTATGTTCAACATGATCCTTAACCGATACGGTTAAGGTGCAGAATTAATTGCCGCAGTAGCGCTACCTATTTCGCTCACGCTAATATTGCCAAACTAACAGTCACCTGTATCGATGACGTTGAATCAACCAATAGTAACAAAGGCGCGCGGCCTGCCATAAAATGAAACTATCTGATTGTATAGTATTTCCTAAGGTTAAAACGAGCACTAGACATAATTAAAACTGTTTCTATACGGATTTATGCTCGTTTATTAAATTTTTACAATTTTCCGACGTTTGCAAAATGTAATAAACGAGCATAAATCCGTATAGAAACAGTTTTAATTACTATCTGATTGGTCGATCAACTTGCCGCACATCCAAAATTTGGTCATCTGCGCAGGTACATCCGCGAGACCTATTTCTTGTGTAGCACTGTATCTCGATGTGGTATTTTGACATCTAAGTAACATAAATGAGTTTTAATACGATGTCATCATAATGTACATCATAACATAATGTAATAAAGGGATTCTGAAATTCTGGCAAAGGATTGTGATTGTGAAAGGGCCTTTCCAATCGGATTGGGAATCGGTGGACTGATCATGATAATAGCGTACCACGTTCTAAGCAAATATAGTTATTATTTTATCTGCTATACAAATACAAATATATTTATTTTCTACAGTACCTACACAAAACACTTAATAATAATATTTATTTCCAGAACAAGTCCAATACATTTCAAATACAAACACACACAATAAAAAAGTAACTTAAGGTAAATTTCATTTAACAATTCACAGTTGCATGGTAGTGCCGCCAGGTCGCATGAAGAGGACTTTCTGGCCATTCTCGTACTGCACATATTATTGGGTTAACAGATAAATTGACGGTAGCGAGCTATTATTACTAATTTTACTTAAAATAAGTAACTCATTATTATTACAATGTTACATTTTGTAGTAGGAGACAGGAGTCCAAAATAGGTTTACCCCGTGCTATAGGTCGACCCCGTGATATTACAATACGCTATAACAGTATTGTAACGTTTCCTTTCAGCTACAATACTGGCACGGTCTACCCTCAACCCTGTTTGCGGGCATGTCCCTGCTGGCAGCACTAATGACGCTTCTGGTACCGGACACGGCCGATGGCGACTTACCGGACACAGTGAAGGAGGCTGAAATTATAGGCGCTTGTGAATTAAAGGAAAAAAAGATTAGTCGATGATTCAGGTCCTTTTACTTACCAGTCCATGTTGACGTCATCAAGATAAGATTTAAGATGAGATAAAGTCTATTTATACTTACGCGTCCAATTGAGTAAACAAGATTCTAACCTCAAAATTGACATTTGATGCCTAAACTAGATATTTTCTCGCAAGTTTATGAACTTGGTTTATCAAATTGGCAGCGTTTTATCTAAAATAGTGTCCCAGATAACTTTTTTTTAGGGAAATGTGATTTTTTTTAACTAAAACGTCCACTTTACCGGTCTTGTTTATTGTTTACTGAAATCTTGTTTACTGAAATGGACAAGTGAGGATAAATAGACTGTAAGCCTTGTCTTAGAGAGGGAGAGTATGGGTTTAATTACCTTGGGTGCCCGCCGCGAATTAAGATAAATATTGTAAATTTCAATACTTATCTTATCTTAGATAAGCGCTGAGGTAGGTTTTTGTAAAAGATTCGTTGATCACATTTTACAAGACACATGTCACATCAGTAGGTAATATAATAATATTGGTCTTCTGCATCTACTTAATGAGATGATTTATACAGCGTCCAGTGGCATCTTCACCCACACTAGATGGGTGAAGGGACCACTCCGACGCTGTAGTGCCTGGGATGTGGTTTTATAGATGGTGTAGGCTTGCCCAGCACCTATACCATCCTGACAGCTTAGTCGGCCTAGCCCACAGGAAAGACTAGTCAATACGTGCGGAGCCAACCAAGCCGTTTTCCTTCACGGTTAGCGTGT
Organism: Yponomeuta sedellus; assembly: GCA_934045075.1. Taxonomy (NCBI): domain Eukaryota; kingdom Metazoa; phylum Arthropoda; class Insecta; order Lepidoptera; family Yponomeutidae; genus Yponomeuta; species Yponomeuta sedellus. The sequence goes on along the minus strand of OW203722.1, from coordinate 2,126,522 downwards.
GGTATTGCGACTAAAAATTCGCAAATGTACATAACTTTGAAATTAAACAAAGTCATTGGTACATGCCCGCACTGGGGATCGAACCTGGGGCTCTCGCTTGCGAGTCCATGGTTCTACCCACTGAGCTACCAGCGCTTGGTAGGTAGGTACACAGTTATTAGTATAGTAACGTAGAATGGTATTACAATTAGGCAGATAGGAGTAGTTGTATTTGGAGTGTTTTGTAAACTTGCGTTTTTATAACGAGGCCCAAAAAGCCTTTAAATACTTAGGGCCAATTTGTGAATTAAGAATTGCGCTAAGTAAATAGTTAACTGTAGCGCTATCGTTTCGAATTTCTCAGAAAAGAGCGTGGACGGAACGTTACTTCAGTATTTACTTAGTGAAATTCTCAATTCAGAAACCAGGGAGCCAATTCTCATTTCATTAGCAAGTAAGTCGTATACGACTCTAAGGCTTATGACTTGGAATTCTACGTAAATAGCTTATGACTTTAAGGCTTATGACTTGGAATTGTACATTAAATTCGATTGAAAAAATAAACGTCTAACGACTCTGTCGAGTTACCTTATTTTTAAGGTACAAATGTCTAAGCTTTCGTTCATTTTGCGTATACGCTTTCAATTCGCATGGGCGAGAATCGGCCACCTGCCCTATCAAACAGGCGACTATTCTTGAAATCCTCAAGTACGAGTAAATTCCCGGATTCTCGAACATTCGCAACGTTCAACTTTTCAATAAGCCCGCTAGCCCTTACAAGACATCCATTACACGATCCGGGGAATCCCGGCGCTGGACATGGAAGAGGCGTGGCCACAGGTACTGTACTCACTTGTAACTACCCACTTTGCTGGCCAATTATCAATTCCGGACAAGGTACCCGAGCGATTCCAGATTCGAGTTTCAGGAATAGTTGCTCGTTGGCGAAAGCGCCGCTTTAAGAGCTGGTCGTTAGAATAACACGGGGATTGCCCATCAAGGGTATTGGTGTTGGAAAATTGAGGGACGCCAGGTGTAGCTTGAACTGGTGAAACTATAATTTTTTCAGTATGTCTTAATGACTCGCGATACTTATACATAGTTATATATTAAACAGGTCTTAAGGGTTTATAGTGAGTGTTGTGTATCGGCCAGCTGCGAAAAACTAAAAGTGACTACTCACAATAATTGACTGTACTCGCCACTTCAGTCTGCACGGGACCACGGCAACTGTAACGCTGCCAAAACGTCCGAAAATAAGGTGATTACGTTTTATTAATAAATAATTGCAATTAGACCCGTTTAATATATAACTATTATTTTTTTAAGCGGGCGACGTATTACCGAAAAACTTTGCTCGATGTAACGATAACAATGTTAAAACTGTGACTACGCCTTTTTTAGCATTTTCATAGCACGACAAAGTGCGTCACGCGGTTTGAGGCTAGCGACAAAGGCCCGTAGATCACTATAGTTAGTCATTTTGTTGTACTTAGTTTAGGGCTAACGAGATCTGTGTAATTTATATGTCCATGAATATTTATTATTATTTATTTAGGCCATAAGTGGCGCCGAGGAATAAGTAGGAAAATGAAAAATTATGTCTTCATGGAATTATTTCCGCTGTTATTAATTGTAATCCACCACTGTATACTGAGGTTACTGTAAATTATTTCAATAAACATAATTCATACATTTTCCGGGTTAGCAAACGATGTGACAGTAGGCGGCTTATATCTGCCGCAAGATCGTTAACCGTTGGTTTAGACTGGTTCTAGACTGGAGACTGCGAATCGGCAAACCTAACGTAGGGCGCCCTGGGACCAGAGTGCTTAGTGCGAGTTTGACAGATCCAATCGAATAACTTTACTAACGCGTTAATCGAGCATTGAGTAGTGAGTATGAGTAAGTTAACCGTTCGAACTGGCACACACAACGCTGTCACAGTACAACTCACACTCGCGTTTATTCGTGTTTTGGGTGGTAAACGTGTTCACTTCTCAACGCAAACCATTCAAACAACTCGCACTCAGCAATTTTAATTTCCATACTTGTCGCTAGGTGGCGCTTCCTCGGTGCCATAGAAATATGAGTTTACGTTAATGCGATCAAGTAGTTAAGAAACTCGCACTAAGCACGGTGGTGGAGCGACGACATTCTGTGGGCAGTCGGAGGAGAGCCGAAGATCGGGCTCAGTGGCGTGTTTTGGGAGAAGCCTATGGCCAGCAGCTGACACTGGCTGATTATGATGATGATGACTGTACTGAGGTTACGCTAAATTATTTCAATAAATAGTATATTTCATTACAAGTGCGGAAAGTCTGTCATTGCAAAGAGTTCCGACAAATGACAGTCGCAACAAGTTGCAATGACGGTTCCGCACGTGTACTGAACGACTATTTTTAATACAGTTGCAAAAAAAATAAGCAATTTAATAAAGAAAAAATATTTGGAAAATGGCGCCAACCGTAAAAAAATACAAGCAGAGATTTTTTTTCTCCACCCATTCTAGTTGGCAAAGGGAATTAGGCCCATAGTCTTCAGTAGATTTTTTTATTGATATGAAATGAAATTTAATGAGATGAAATGAAACCTAACTTAACTCATTCAATCAAATCATTAAATCTGATATTGAAACAAATCAGTAGCTCATTAAAACTTCTATGATATTTTTTTTTAAAAACTTCATGGTTGGTTTTTCTTTTTAATAGACATTATTTTGACAGTTGGGAAAGAAAAGGCACGAGTGCGGTAAAGGTAAAAAAAAGCACGCGTGTGTAATAGCCCCCATCCCGCACGCTATACGTCCCTGTAATACCCCACTTTTTGAGCAACTGTATTAAAAAATAATTAAACATACATACATAACCTCACGCCTGTATCCCAGAGGGGTAGGCAGAGACCAGGGACTGCCACTTGCCACGATCCTGACAGATCACCTTCGCTTCATCAACGTTCATAAGTCGTTGCATGCACGCACGCCGGTTCCAGGTACTTTTTATCTTCCCTTTTGCTAATACATCCCATATTTAGTCGATGTATGTCCGCCTGGGAAGTCCCTTACCAGCCCTTCCACTCACATTCGCAATGTATAAAAATATTTAAAAAAAAAAACAAAATCAAAACTGTTTTTATACGGATTTATGCTCGTTTATTACATTGTCATCCGGGACCACGGCACCTGAAAAAGTGCCGAAACGTTGGAAAATTGTAAAAAATGTAATAAACGAGCATAAATCCGTATAAAAACAGTTTTAATTATGTCTACTGCTCGTGTTAACCTTAGAAAATACTATAAAAAAAACAATTTAAAGTTTTCGTCATGTGAGAACATTTTCATAAGCTGTGTGTCAAAATTTGCGTTTTTATGCTGTGTTCTGGACATAAGAATGCCCACCCCCTTTCCGGACAGTTTTAAGTGCTAAACCATTCCTTTGGAACACGCTAAACACTCATGTTTTCCTAACTACACATTCCCAAACGTGTTTAACTGAGAAAATTAAAATACGAAAGTAAATCATTGAAAATGTGTCTTTCAGCACAATGTCGTAATTTTTTTCCACGTAAGTCTCATGATATACTTGAGAAACCAACATCACCAAGAAGTATATTTTCCGGACTGCCAGAGTCGGTATGTTAGAGATGCAGGTTGGATTCAGAATTTACGCGTAAAAACTTCTTTTTATGTGTACATTCTGAACTGGGAATACATTCATTCTAATATCCTTGCGAAGTCTTCACTTCGCAAGGATGTTATTTCAGCATATTTTAACTTTTGAAATTATTTCAGTATGTTTTAACTAGATATCAATCGCCATCCTTTTCTGATAAAATAAGTTACTTTAAAATCCTAGTCAGGAAAATGCAGGAACTAAACGTGGGATCAGTTTTCCGGCACGCAAGCACTCAATTTACAGCAGTGACACCTACCCATCTGTCTGGGATCGAAGTGCGTGCTTGGGTTATTCCACAACGCTCCAAAATCATTGTCGATTAAACTCTGTCTCTAAAATTACTTTTAAATCTCACACCAATGAAAATGCGGATTAAAGCTAGTCTACACTTATATTACAAAGAGATAAAGTTTGTGAGCTTGGATGTACGAGTTAATAATCTAAACTACCCGACCGATGTCAACAGTTCTTTCTCCAACATTTAAAATGAACCTCCGAAATGGACATACGGTATTAAACGATGGTGAATTCTACGCGGGCGTAGATACTATTTTTTAAAATGAGGTTTGAAGCTATTTTGTCTTTGTTTTTTTTTCCGGTAAACAATAAAGAATTTTTGTCATTCTGGCATTGATATTATTTCACGATTGCTTTATAGATCAATACTTAAGACACAATATTAAAAGTATTCTATAATAGTGTCATCGAACAGTCAAAATCGGAAGGGCCGTTGTCACTATTCAAAACTTATCGGTCGTTAAGTTGACATCACTGCGTCAAAGTATAGCGAGGTGCATCGTTTAGTTGGGAAGATCAGAAACATGGAAAAAACATATTCACTTAGTATGGCAAACAGTTTGACCTCTTTTTTATTACTCTATGTTTTACTGTCACATATATGTCAACCATACTGTCCCATGCCATTTTCTTGCCAACATTTTCTATTAAATCTATTATTAGCTTTTCCTTAGTTTCTCTTGTTTTCCTATACCCGTCCACCCGTAGCTAACACAAACGGTTGATACCAATTATGGTATTATCATCACCTACAATCGATCTGTTCAAGAATGTTTCGGAGCAAAGTGGAACAGGCCATACCCACGTGACACATCGACCGCTCGAGACTCGGATGGCCGCATCCGTCAGCGCACGGTACATTACGCTTCGTGGACGCGCGGCAATGGATCGCCTCCACCCGTGTGGATAGGGACTCACTGTTACCTAATATGTACGACTGTACGCCTAGCATGAAGACATGTGAAATTATAATTTGGCCAAGAAGTTGTGACGAAATTTGTGAGATTTCACCAGACTTCAGACTGCAAAGGCATCTTTACAAACATACGTACAATCGTTGCATTCATACAAACTTACGACGATAAACCATTCTAGTGTTAAATATAGCAAACTATAGTTTCTCTTTAATACATATTTGGATGAGATAGATGGATAGAATATTTTTTATATTAAACAGAGATTAGACAGATAATAGATAGATAAAACATTTATCCACATACGACACACACACGTATACAAAGCAAAGCTATACAAAACGAATACAAGTCACAACACGAACAAAGCATACAACAAAAAAGTAGCATACATAAAAAACAAAAACACACAGAAGATAAGGTATACACGCTGCCATGTTATGACAAAACACTGTATCTATAGATACAGTGTTTTGAAGTAACATGAATAATTCGATTCTTCGCCCTTAAGTACATGGTATGGCATCAAAAAATGTGGAAAAAGTTTTAATAATACGCAAATCAGTCATAGTAAATAAGACTGTATAGCCAATATTATAGAGACCTGTTTTGACAAAATACTGTTTCTATAGATAGGTACCGTGTTTTGCCAAAACATGCGCGTGATTTTTATGCCAAATAACTGTAGATGCAGTGTTTTGTCATAACAACTTTAAAACCTTTTCCTATTTGTCAAGAAAAAAAGCGGGTATTCAGTGCGAAAATTCTAGATTTTCAATTAGAGTCTATATACAAAAAAAATAAATTAACTAGTTATGGCATAATTATGTGCACTATTATTTAACACATGTAAATTTTTTAAAGTAATCTGTTTTGATTTGATGTATCTATGCGGAATTTTCTTAACGAAATGTTTTTGGCATTTTCTGGAAAATGCCTGTTTTTAAATTACAGTGTCTTGTCAGGACACGGCAGCACGGTACTTTAGTGTACCGAGGCAATGTACTACACTGGGAGTAATAAACGTAGGTGTGGCAAATGTGAATGGGCTCCGACTCAGCATGTGCTGAAAGTTGAGGAAGAACTTTATATCTTAAAGAGCGCTTTATCTACCTCAGTGATTCCCACAGCCGGGCCCTTCGGTCTGACCAGAACCTGATGCTGAAGATTCCGAGTCATTCGACGAGATTCTTCAGCAACTCATTTGCTGTTAGGGCCGTCCGGCTGTGGAATGATCTGCCGGTTTTTAATAAGGCGCTCTGCTTCCCCAGCTATCTTTAAAAATAAGGTTTATGATTTGTATCTATCACTCTAATTATTTATTTTTTTATTTGATTTTGTTATTGTTTTTCTTAATGTAGGTATGTCTTTCTTTTTATCCTCTTGCGGAACTTTATTGTAAATAATGTATGTTTGTGTATGTTTATAATAAATTGTTTTATGTATTATATGTTATGGTTTATGTAATTATGTTATTTTTAAGTATAAGTACGTATATCATTATTCATATTTGCACCAACTACCCGTCTCACTTTTCCTTCAGCAACTCTCCATCGTGGGTTGCCTGGAAGAAATTGCTCTAAGCAATAAGGCCGCCAATTGTACTGTATTCTGGCTGGAAAATATCAGTATAAATTGTATTTTATATAAGTATATTGTTAGAAATAAATTACAGGGAGGACTACAGGGACTAAACATTTTTTTTAAATAAGTACCATTGGCGACTTACTTACTAAAAGTTGTTATTAGTTTAGTGCACCAGACTAGACTATTGAGTATTTAACAATTTTAATCGTTAAGGATTCCATACGAATTGGTCATATTCCATAGGATTGCTTGTCCATAGAATTTCTGTCGGAAACTTCAATATTCCGATGTTATTTGGTGTATGACTTAATTATTATTAAATAAATAAGTCTGATGTTACCTGACTATCTGAGGTGTTCAAAAGCGTCAGCGCTTAAAATTGTCAATTATTGGTGGGCATGCGTAGTAATTATGCCCACACTCTCGCTTTCTGAGAGAAGGTTTGTGCTCTACAGTAAGACGTATGCAGGGTACATAAAAAAATTGGCCTCTGGCCCCTTGTATTACATACAATAATATTTGTCACAATGATCGCAAATGAAAACATGGAAATTAAACTATTGATTCTGAGGTGCTGCGAAGTGTTCTGTGTCAGATATTTATCTGAGCCTATGTTTTAGAAGCCACGAAGAACAATATTTTTATATTGTAATTTATAATTATTATTTTATTTATATTGTAGATAATATTTATCTCATTTAATAAAGCGTAGAAAACCCTAGCCTCTCCCTATCTCTTTAAGAAACAGGCGTGAGTTTAAGTAATGTAATATTTACAACGCATCTTTTGCAAACCATTTCGCTGATCGCAGCAAAATGACCAGACATTTATCCCCACGTACACAGTGGTAAAAATTCGTTTATCTATGAACAATAAGAGCAGAAATGCAAACAAAAGAAGCCACACACACGGAACTGGAAACCGCATATTCCATAGTTATTCTTCAGCTTCATACAACTCCTACTAATACTATTTAGTATTAAGCCCGCCAATTGTACAATCTTTACAGGTACAATAAAGAATTTAATAATAATAATAATAATAACTCCACATAAACATTTTACTGTCACTGTAATTTTTCTTAGATGTCGTGGAAAATAATCCTTCGACGAGACGACTTTATAATTACAATCAAGCTTCACTTACCGGTAAGATCGCCTAACTTTTCAAATATAGCGACGCCATTTGGTGTTTTGCTAATTTTTCTTTCTACTCGTATTACGAGTATATTCTTTGGCATAGATAAATATAAAGGGATAGAGAACACTTTATTGCACAACAAGGAAAAATAGACTAATGGAAAAATAACAAAGTATTCATATACAAAAATAAACCTGACTTCAGTAAAAAAAAAATTAGTTAACGCATGCCAATCAAAAAGTTGGTTAAGTTACATTCGAGTCAGCTCTATTAGCCGAATAACGTCCGAATCAACTAAGTCGAGACATTCACATCACAGATCATCGCTATAACACACGATACAAGTAGCATCTGTATTGTCATTTTAGGCCACTCTGTCCAATCGCACTTCTTCTTCTTCAGGCTAAGTTAGTCCACTGCTAGACATAGCCCTCCCCTAATGAGCACCATAGCGCCCTGTCTTTAGCTTGCTGCATTCAGTATCTTCCTGGAGTTTTTCGCAGATCGTCATCCCACCTGGTCGGAAGGCGTCCTACACTACGTTTGCCGAGTTGCAGTCTCCACTCAAGAACATGTTTCCTCCAAACGCACTAACATAGTGACAAACATACATACATAACCTCACGCCAGTATCCCAGAGGGGTAGGCAGAGACCAGGGACTGTCACTTGCCACGATCCTGACAGATCACCTTCGCTTCATCAACGTTCATAAGTCGTTGTATGCACGCACCAGGAACTTTTATCTTTTCCTTTGCTAATACATCCCCTATTTGGTCGATGTATGTCCGCCTGGGACGTCCCTTGCCAGCCCTTTCACTCACATTCGCAATATACCTATATATTTGCCCAGCACCTGTACCATCCTGACAGCTTAGTCGGTCTAGTCCACAGGAAAGACTAGTCAATACGTGCGGAGCCAACCAAACCGCGGGTCTTGTCACTACATAGTGAAAACCCGGCTTCATATTGGTTCATGGCCGAAGCTGTCACTTAGGCAAGCTTGCGGCTGTGACACCCAGCGTGCGGTCGTGTATGGCGCGACGGAAATGGGCGAGCCCACGAGTGCCCCTCACGCAGACTTGTAGCGAGGTTTAGGGCTGGACACATTTATCACATAGGAACTGAGTTAGTACTTTATGTCCGAGGGTTTTGTAGTCTGTTAGCTTTTAGAATATACCTCGGCTACTATCGGATAGAATCGGATATATTCGTGCAAAAGAATTATCGAAACTAATTTAAGAAAACCGGCGAAAATTGGTGAAAACCGAAGCCTACTCTAGAGCCCCAGGTATATTCTAAAAGCTAACAGACTATACTACACCAGGAAACTCTTAATTGAAGCAGATTATCAGGCTCAACGTAGTAAAAACCGGTGCGTCTAAAACACTCCTTACAGGTTGAGGAAACATGCCCCAGCGCTTGCAACAATGGCCCAACTATGGAGTTAAGTGCGGAAATCCCAGTGTTAGGAATATTTTAGTAGTAGAGACTGGCAACAATCTCATGACGTCACCGTTCCTATATAAAGCGTGCGCCGTACGCGCTCCGCTCTCTTTGGCTGCCTGGTTTTGCTTCGAGTAGGTTCATGGAAAGGTTCGTCGTGGTTTGTCGCCAGTCTGGTGAGGTTATATTTCCGTTACTTTTGATTTGTGTTCCTTGTAACTAGAGTGCTATGTGCTTTGTAAATTCTTATAAGACTATTTGAGAAAAGATTGTTCGAGTGGAGTTTCTTGGCTGCCTTCTTCTCCACTACGGCTTCAGCCCGAAGGTGGCTCAGGAATTTGACATTGAATTAAATTTCTGAAAGGGCACTCATTTCTATTATTTCTACGCCTTGATTCCTTACACCAGGTCTAACTAACTCAGAGACGTATAAAATACAGCAAAGCCCTCAGAGAGAAACCAGGTAAAGTCTTAATTACCACGCGTGCCTAGCAGATGGCAGTTTCACCTTGGACAATCAGGTTTCCTCACGATGTCTTGCTTAACAGTCAGCCAGTATTATTGAGACTACAGACGTGCATGCATAACTCAGAAAACAAAGTCATTTGCTTATGCCGATATCAAACCCAGTATCTGGTAATGATATCGGGAATAATATAAACATATCTTTCTAGTTCACTGACTAGATACCGCAAAAAACCTTACCTTCTATAAGATTTCCTGTTCAAAGATGTTGTTCTACTCGTATAGCTCCAGTAGCCTTTTCTAATTGACGCACTGGTGACCTCCAGATTCTTAGCTTAACTTCTGTGAGTGAACAACCAGGAGCATCTTCGCTCCTACAGTTCATACAAAACAAGTTGCAGTGGAGCTCAAAGGAGGAAACGGCGGCGCAAGTAAAAACTGACTGAGCACTGGATTCTTTAACGAATTTATCTAAAAGTTAGAGAGTTCTCAGAGGTACTTGTAGGCATACTAACATGTTTTGTAGGGTGGCCTTACTTTGCAGTGTTTGAAACCAACAAATGTTTTATCTTATAGCTAAAGCTAGCATTTATCTGGGAATAGTGAAATAGCATCAAACTTAGATTGTTGAATGATATTTAAGATAAGATGAAGACAATTTAAGAATAAAAACATGAATTTTTTTACCCGACTACGGCGGAGCCTAAAAGGAGCTTAATGTGTTTGCCTCGTATTTATGTATGTGTATGCAAGAAGGTCCTATTATATGATCCCTCGTAAATCCTTAACCAAATGGCAGATCTTGACAAATAATATCTCAATCGATTTTGTATTTGTGCGAATATCACTGGCTGTCAATCATTACAAAACATAAAAAAATAATTAAAAGAAACACTGCAAGGTAAAAAATAGTCTATCTACCAAAGTAAAAGAAAACTAAGATACCCGTAAATACCCGAAATAAAAACTTCCCTAATTTCCGCGTGAATAGAAAAACATAATTTTCACGCATCACAATCGATTCTCCTGCTCTCAAACTGGGATACCGTATGATACAGTGACTATACATAGTCATCACACACATGGGCACAACTCTTTTACATATATTCCACAAGCTAGTAGTTATATTCACCTGCCTCTGTCATCCGTGGGTCAAAAAGCAAGTCCGCTACTTCTTCTTCTTCGGTTCTTCAACTAATATAAATCTTTTCTTTCCTGTGATGTGTTAATTTGTTCCAATAAGGCCTCCACCATAGATGTCCACGTCTGACGGTGGTTCGCAGCAGCTTCCAAGTCGGGTTACCTAGTGCCGATCGACTTGGCCTCTGAGTCTATTGATATTTTCCAGGTGGGCCTTGGCCACTACCTTGGTCAAATCAAGTCCGCAGTTTTCCTAGAATCATGGCGACCGCATTGGATGTAAGGCTAAAGTGGTCTGTCGCGCACAGTCGTCAGCGCAAGGAAAATGCATTCGGAGTTGCCACCTCACCTTTGCAGTTGCACGTTACTGCGAGTACCTATTTTTATTTCCTCGCCGAGGTTTGTTTTCTAGACTTATTTACTTGCCAAGTCCTGCCTGGGTAGTACGATGGCACTTGTCACGCGTGCCGTTAAAATGTCAGAATTTGACAATGAATGTACCGGAAATGTTGCTAAGAAAGACTGCTGAGATTTAACAACTAAAACAGCCGGGCTGACCTGAATTCAAAGTTGCGTGGTACCTAAAAGAAAAGAGAAAGAAAGACATTTATTATACCAACAAGACACATCGCAGAAAAAAAACAAAATAAACAGATAAATTGACATAATATGAGCACAACAGAAATAAACGAAATACACAATAAACGAAACAAAAAAAAAAACATTGATTTAGTCTGTGGTGTATCTACATTGCCACAAAAGGCAGCTGACTCAGCGTTATGCTGAGGAACTGAGCCCGCCCTCGCCTGCTTAGTAATTAATGCACAGCAGGGTTGTTGGTTATTTTCAAATTCAGCTTTTAATTATTTATTTCAATACACAATACTCAATAATTTATTGCATTCCACAAGTATATACAAATGACATAGCTAAAAATATGGATCTTTGTGGACCCTGTAGGGCACGCAATATTATAAACTATAGAAGGCCTTTATAAATTAGGCCTATGACATTTTAATTCTAATTATATTGTACTATTATCAAACATTATTATATAAACACTATTTTAATATCACACATGCTTCTTAATAATTCTGGTATAGTAATTTTATATATGTCAATACAATTATTAAATCATTACTACGTTCATTACTAGATTAATCTTAATTATAATAAATTTCTATTATAATTAAGATTAATCTGTATTTATTTTACGTCTTTGGAGATTAGTTGAATGTATTATCTTCTAGGTATACCTCTATTTTACAATAACGTCTTGTGATTAGTTCTTTGTTTAGTGTTTGATTGATTTTGTTATCATTGTGGATTTCTTTAAGGTAGTTTGGTAGCTTATTAAAGATTTTATTGACGCTGACAATACGCTGGTAGAGCGAAGCTTCATTCTTTAGTTGGGTAAAATTAATTTATTGTTTTGTTTTGTTCTCAATGGCCCATTTGAGGACTATAATGTTGCACCCACATTGCCGTTAGAAAATTTTCGAATCCCGGCATGGGTGAAATTTTTAGCCTCTAAATAGGTTTTTAAATTTGTTCCTTAGCACGGGTTGGTGCATTAGAAATAAAAATAGTGTAATCATGTGGGTACAGTGATATCGTTCCGATGTTAAACCTAACTGCAAAGTAGGTGGTCGGGGCTGTAAGTAATGCAATTTGCTTTAGTCAGATGTCGCTGCCTGTACGTAATACAGAGAATATTGTAAAGAGGTTCGAAATTTCACTGATGCCGTGAGTCGCCCATTGGCTAAATTGGTAGAGCGCTGGTACGGATAGCCAGAGGTTGCGGGTTCGAATCCCGGCATGGGTGAAATTTTTAGCCTCTAAATAGGTTTTTAAATTTGTTCCTTAGCACGGGTTAGTGCATTAAAAATAAAAATAGTGTAATCATGTGGGTACACTGATATCGTTCCGATGTTAAACCTGACTGCAAAGTAGGTGGTCGGGGCTGTAAGTGATGCAATTTGCTTAAGTCAGATGTCGCTGCCTGTACGTAATACAGAGAATAGTGTAAAGAGGTTCGACATTTCACTGATGCCGTGAGTCGCCCATTGGCTCAATTGGTAGAGCGCTGGCATGGATAGCCAGAGGTTGCGGGTTCGAATCCCGGCATGGGTGAAATTTTTAGCCTCTAAATAGGTTTTTAAATAAAAACATTTACTAACAAATTGTTACATTTTGTTAGGAACTGTTACATGTTATAAGTGCTCCTTCACTAATAAAAAATGTTTACTAACATTTTGTAACATTTAAATCTGGTGTTGGATCGCAGTTTGGTTAGCGTTCTGAGGGCGTCTACACGAAAATGGAAGAGGATTTGCTCCTAACCCCCCTCCCCCCGCAACCCCGACTCACCGCATACCCCGCTATCACATTTATAAAAAGTTTATAAACAAAAGGTAACACATGTTTAATTTTGTTACAATTTGTTAACTTAACGTTACTAAACATTTTCTAACATGAAAACATTTTTTTACATTTATGATTAAATGTTTGCTAACAAATGTTTACTAACGTTACTAAACATTTTCAAGCACCATTAGAATTTTTTAAATACATTTCCGTTTGATCCATGCTGGTTTAGTATTGACGACTGGAACTGCCCAGGCAAACCTAGATGGATTTATAATTGAGTATCTATTACGAGTACACTCTGTTTAAGGTGACATGTGATTCCCGCGGAATGCTGGATCGCTCAGGGGTGCGATGGGATTAATTAAATTTTAGTGTCGAAGTTTATTAGCGACGGCGCGCCGCCGAAATATCGGCGGAAAGACGAGGAATTTGTAACTGGCACGGGGCGGGTCTGGCTAAGACCGGTGACACACGGTGTGTATTGTAAGAGTGAGCGTAAGAAAGGTTTATTCATAAACCATAACACCAAATAGACCATACAATACGAATGGCAACATAGAACGGAAGATTTAAATACATACACTTAACTAACATAGACTGTAATAATATACCCACCATACTTAGTTTGGTGGGTATACTCAAACTAAAAGGTAACTGCAACTTAAAAAATATGGACAATTTTTTTGCCTCTTTGGTCCAGTTACTGGCACTACATTGCATTACTTGGGCATTACTTTGATTGATATTATTCGCCTCAGCACCTGGTTACAATATAAGATTGGTTTGCAAACAAATTATTGTCAAGGGATGATGTCAAGCTCACATATTCACACTAAGTTCGACTAAGTTCGAAGAAGACGTAATGGCAATGTCACCTTAAGGCCTTTCTTATCTTGATTGAGCTTTGGACCAATGAGTTTCGAGCACTCTTGGAATAAAGTGAAGTTATAGTGGTAAATCCGGACTACTTTAACTGCTGGAAAATTTCTCAATTGGCTGTTACATACTAGCGTAAAATTAAACAGCTAACATTTTTTTTGTGATTGAATAGTAAAAGTTGTTCAGATTGACGAACACATAAAACACTTTTTTTCAAATGTTCGTTACTAGGACGGATTGGCACTGGACGCCAGTCGTGCTTAATGGTAAATTAAGACGGCTCTAAGATATAACGAGCTTACCTCTTATATAGTCAGAAAATTTTGATATCTTAAGACTTACCTCGAGGTGTGTCTCCGCATTACTTCTCCAGCGTCGAACTAAATCCGTCCGCAAACTCGAGGCTGAAATTAGTTGAATTTCACTGTAATTTTCTGTCAATTAGATAGTGCGGCTTGTTTGTCGGCATGCTCGTGGCGAAACTTTTACAACTTGCGCTACTACTCGTAGCTTTGATGAATTTAGTGCGGTTTTGCGATCATACTAGTAGACGACGACCAAATATCGAATGTTAAAGCAAAAGCAACATAGAGAGTATAAAATGTATCAGTGAAGGACAACATAAGGAGTATAGATGTCTAGAATTAAAGGTACTTTAAACAAAAACCTTTTCATTTCATAGAATGTAGCAGCAAGTCGTAATTGTCGTTATCAACACTTGTATTTCCGCAGTGCTGGGGCACGGGTCTCTTCCTGCATCGCAGGCACCTTAAGCCATACTTCACCACGGAGACAAGTCCGGGTTGGTGGAGGATTGTATAGCAGTGACGGGCCTTATTTTCAGAAGTTATCAAGACCCCCAATAGGCCTCTCACATGGCTTAACGAATGCCATTTCATGACTGCCGGCACTAACGGCTTCACGTGCGTTGCGAAGCACGGAAGCCACTAGCGGTATTTACGGGACGGTCACCCATCCTGCACCTGACCGCGCCTGTTGGTGCTTAACTTAAGTGATTCCAATCACTCTATTCGCCTAGGCCACGAGCGCTTAATTGATTATCAGCAAGTGATTATCAGAAAATAGCTCAAATTGGATAATTTCCTTGAGGTATTTTTTTCCTTATTAACTCAATTAAAGGTAACGTATACTGTAGACGCCACCAAATCCCACAAATCAGTGTCTTTGACTCTCAAATTGTTCGAACATTCCAAAAATATTTTGACCATAGAGATTAGGTTTTGTCCAAAGAAATAAAACTCATTATCTCTCCCGCCAGCGAGGGAAAACATAAAGATATAGAATGTATCAGGTAATAACAACATAAAGAGTACAGAATGTATCAGCGAAGGACGACATATAAATCAAAAGATGATCAAGGAAGGACAATTTAACCGGCGAGAATACGTGCAATCTTCTATAATGTAAAAATGAACTCCCGAATGTGTTGGTAAGCGCAAATCTCGAGAACAGCTGAACCGATTTCGCTAATTCTTTTTTTAGAATATTCCTTGAAGTACGGGGATGGTTCTTACGGAGAGAAAAATAAAAAATAATAAAGAATTGACTGTTAGGCGGTACGAAGTTCGCTGGGCCAGCTAGTGACTAATAAATGTTGATAAAGTGAAGGAGGTATGTCAGAATCGTAATCATAGAAAATCATTGTCTCTGCACCAAAAGGATACATAAGCACATTTGTGTTCTATGTCAATGCCTCTGTTACAAATTTACAATGCTACGTAACATTGAGTACCTTAACCGCAAAACATACTAAAGTTTACTCAACGGTAACCTGAATAAACTTTTTTTACATTTTCATTTTCACTTTCAATAAACATTTTCAGACTGAAGCGGGATTCCATGCTCTAATCCCCTTGTTCCCATTCATCACCACTGGCTACGTACCCACTGGGGACAGTCACCTGTGGGAAGTTTCTAATTTGAGAATTTCAGAAATTATTATATGCCTAAGTATCGGTCAACAAAGACGCCACGTCTCTAGGAAATTAGATTATCTATACCAACGCCATTTTGAATGGAAATTTTCATTGTAAGTTAGTGAATATACAATTAATATGCAATTCAAGTATCTATCTGGAAATCTTAGGTATGTTGGCAGTAACTGTACACTCGTCCCTAGAAAAATGTGGGTTAATGCGAATGTGTCAATTTCATATTGTGACCAATGCAGTATGCGACTACGTGATAATGTGACAAATAACGAAAGTCACCTATATCTCTTGTGGCTTCTCGCTAAGGTGGTCTATGTCTCATGTGACGAATCGTAAAAGTGACGTTCCTCTCACAAATCATAATTTTCATAGTAAGTTAGTGAAAAATATAATAGTCACTTTTAAAGTTAAGTGGTAATTTCACAGCCCATTAACTGACGGTTCAGTCGACCTCATACCGGCGTGAACTTTTACAATAGTCTCCTAAGACCTCTTTGGGCCGAAGCCAATTATGATTGAACAAAGTACAGTTAATTAACGCAGTGGGTGTGAGGCGAGGACGTGTGCTCATCACCGGCGGCCCGCCGACCGTGTACCGGCATTGCGCGATGGCTAACTACCCTCCTGGGCTGGTGGCGGCCACGTAACAGGCGATGGCATTTCAAGTACTGTCTGTTAGCTTTTACGAGATTATACCTCGGGCTTTAGAGTAGGCTTCGGTTTTCGCCAAATATTTGTTCCGATATTTCTATTAAGGCCTGCGCAGACGAGGGACTTTTGTCTTATTTTTTATTTATTTTATCTTATCTTTATTTTAGAAACTTCGTCTTCGAGGAAACAAATTCCCTGAATGGTAAAAAAAGTCCTCCGAATACGTGTCGCGGACTCAACGCCTACGGTGTGCGGTCATTTTGTTCCCCGAATATTGTGTACGCTGGGAAGCAAATATTCTGAGATTAAATTGTGTTGTAATTTACATGAAGTTGAAAAAGAAAAGGCGTTTGAAAAGAAAACACCGAACTTTTGTCCAGTCCGTTCTCTTAATGTCTTCAATAACTTGAGGGACTTTTTTACGGGGTACTTTTAGTCATTAATGTGCGTTACACGATACAATTTATAGGAGTAAGTAATCATTATTAGTATTATTATCTTATTTTGGTTATTCCTATACTAAACGCCTATTCTTCTTTCTTTATTATTTAACGAATGTCAATTCTTTACGTTAAAATAAATTTAATTAATTGTAAGCGATGCAAATTACTTCAGCCAGACGTCGCTGCCTGTAAATAATACAGAGAATATTGGGCTCGAGTTCCGGCATTGGTGGAATTTTAGCCTCTAAATAGGTTTTCAAAATTGTCCAGTGCAACAAAAAAAGAATATAAATTGAATTAAATTGAAGAACGGCCTGGCCAGTAGTAAATTATATCTCTTTCACGCTTAATTGCCATCACAGCCCCCCTCCGCTAGTTCTGTGGCAGCCGACTTACACCGATGGATAGATTGTACCGCAAATTCCCGGAACGTTGGCTTGTCGCCGTTGTATTTTGAACACCGAGGCGACGCTTATTGCCCACCTCGGTAAATGGGTTACATTATGTATCGCCCAATTACTGGATCGACGTACGGTAAATTGATAACGGACTTTCTATTGCTTATATCACAAGGGGCTACTGATGTACCGTGCCCGGAAATTTTCCTAAACTTCCTTGGCACAAGGCGTCCATGCAATTACTTATGAACGTTGATGAAGCGAAGGTTATCTATCAGGATCGTGGCAAGAGGAAGTCCGTGGTACGCTCTGAGACACTTTGACTCCTTGGCACAAAAATAGGAAAAGCCCAGATGACCATATATCATCATCATCACCACCAGACGGTGTCAGTCCACTGCTGGACATAGGCCTCTCCCAAGACACGCCACTGAGCCCGATCTTCGGCTCTCCTCTTCCAGTCACAGCCCACTGCTTTGCGAATGTCATCACTCCACCTGGTCACATGGCGTCCTACACTACGTTTGCGGATTCGCGGTCTCCACTCGAGAACCAGTCTACTTTAACGATAGATAAATATATTTACCCCAACGGTAGATAAATAAAGATAATTACATCGTTATCAACCCTTGTATGTCCCCACTGTTGGGGCACGGGTCTCTTTCTGCCTCGCAGGAAGGTTAGGCCATACTCCACCACGGGGGCCAAGTCCGGGTTGGTGGAGGATTGTAAGACAGTGGCAGGCCTTACTGTCAGAATTTATCAAACCGCCCATAAGGCCTCTGACATGGCTTAACGACTGCCATTATATGACAGCCGGCACCAACGGCTTAACGTGCCTTGCGAAGCACGGAAGCGCTTGGAAAAATGCCACTAGCGGTAGTCACGGGACGCTCACCCATCCCGTATTGATTCCAATCACTCGGTTCGCCTAGGCCACGAGCGCTTCTAATCTTCGCTTCTTCAAAGATAATTACATGCAAATATACAATAAGATCCCTGACGGTATAATAAGCATTTCGGAAGCAAAACTTCTGTATAGGACATTCAAAACTGTCTGCAATTATGCTCAGGATGGAATTGCCGCTGCCACGGACTCGACTAAGGATGGAAGCGATCCTTTTACGAATTTTAATCACTTAATTTTCCTTCACGGCTAGGGTGAGGTATTGCTACTTATGTTCACAAATGACTTTGACCAAAGTGATTGGTACATCATGCCCTCACTAATAATCGAACCTGAGTCTCTTGCTTCCGAGTCCATTGTCCTATAGCCTGGGCTACCGGCGCTCTAAAACCTCCTGAACAAAGAATTTTGTTAAGGTACTTGAAAAATGCGATGTTCGCTCAAAACTAACGAATGGTAAAAAAGTTCGTCTACCTGGATCCGATGGCATGTTTCATCAGCGATCGCACGGCGCTCGGCCGTCGGCGTCGCTTATTTTTCAGTTTCAGTCGAAAAACTTTGGAGAATTCGTCAATTTGGCCACATCGCCCGCGCAAATTGTACCCACCGGGATATGAATGCGAGAGCAAACACTACGGGGGGCTTTCTATGGACCTCACCAATGGTCGATCGATTTGAGGATTTTGGCGCTGAATTCCCGGTCCAAACTGTCCCCTTGAGGGAAAATTCGTAAGATTTCTTAGGCGCTTGTACGACTAAGAAATCTCAAGAATTTTTTGTTCTTGTCTGTTATATTTCAGAATATACCTCGGCTACTATCGGATAGAATCGGTAATACTGCAATAGGGTAAGGTTTATTTGGTATTGTTATTTATCACTTTACATAACTTGTTAAAAGAAATGAAGAAAAATTTTATACAGAGCAACAGGAGGCGCGGTCAGGTGCAGGATGGGTGACCATCGCGTGACTACCACTAGTGGCATTTTACCCGAGCGCTTCCGTGCTTCGCAAAGGCACGTCAAGCCGTTGGCGCCGGATGTCATGTAATAGCAGTCGCTAAGCCTTGTTAAGCGGCTTCATAATTTCTGACAATAAGAGTTGATATGGAACATGGTTAGCAGTCATACAATTTACGTGTGGTGATATCTGCTGTGTGGTGTCGGCCTAGAGAATAGCACCAACCCAATTCTTTCCGCGGGTATCGTAAAAGGCGACTAAGGGACACAACCGGGGGGTGGGCAGCAGCGCCCCCTGCAGTACAATTCCACCGTACTGCGATCCCAACCCGCATGCCCAGCGTGGGGATTATGGGCATTACCCCCTATGATAGTACAACGTGGCGCTCTTTAGGGGAGGGCTATGTCCAGCAGTGGACTAGTATAGCCTGACGCTAACCATGGATAAACAAATAGATAGAGCTGTCCGATCGCGTTGGCGCTAGCCTAACGATCCACGATCTAAGTAAACAGCGTCTATAGTACAACTGCTGCGCTTGCACCAAAATTTGAATTTCGAACCGCACATTCCACATTCGAATGCCGCCGCATCATGTATGTTTTACTCAGTGTACGTTTTACTCCATTTTCGCCTCCGAGTGAGTTGGAATTCTTTATCAATTTATCGTCTAACTCTTATCGTATGTTACTACCAAGACGAACTTGGTAGTCTTACGCACAGAACATAAAAAAAGAGTAGAAGTCGTAAGTGGGCGGTGCCCGCGTGCCTCACATTAGCAATGTATTGCCTATGCGTAGTCGGTGACAGTTTTGTTGACTTCTGTTGCCGTGCGTTTCTAGTAAAGAAAAAATGGTGAAAACTTGATTAAAATGCCTTGTTATGCTGTGTTAGAGAGCAAAAATAAAAGCTGGGGACTAAAATATACCAATCATGCCGTAATATTTCATCGGTAAGACGTATTTCATTGTATTTTTAATTAAATGTGTAATGACATGAACACGGAAACAAATCCGAAAATGATAAAGTGAAACCACCTTTATTTACTGGTTAGTAAAGTTAAATTTTCATCGAAGAAAGTGTACCTTCTCTAGAAATTTCTGTCATAATTTGAATTCTACTCAATTACGGATGGCGGCACACATGATAAAAATCTATCGATAATTGTCTATGACTTAGTAACATACTTAATGGTACTTAGGTGTTGTAAATTCCAATTCGTCTAAGTAGGTAAAATAATTGTTGTTATTTTATACCTACTTCATAAGTGCCTTTTCACATGCAACCGGTCGCCGTCCGGTCGCCGGGCCGGGTAAAGTAGTAATGTATGAGCTCCGGTCGCCGGCTGGTCGTTGTGCATGTGAAAACTGTCATTGGAGCTCATACATTACTACTTTTCATACAAGATATGACATGAGCACATAGATCGCGATATAGATTTTCTTCACCAGTTTATCAGTGACTGAAATATCTAAGAAACTATCGAAGTAATTTTCATCTTACCCCTTTGACAACAGAAAACCGAGGCAATGTTACAACTACCCTCTCGGAATCAAAACAATTTGGAAGTGAGTTTTCGTTTAGTTTTCTAAGGAATCGGATACGAAATTAAAATGGATGGCAAAATTGGTTCAAAACGACTATGAACACAATATATTCAAAGTATTTTCATGAACACTTCATAAACACTAAAAATGGCAGAAGGTGGCACTTTTGTGATGCAGAAATACCAGAAAAAATGTGCTTCACTTCCAGGATAGACTCTTGCGTATAAATGAAATATATTAGTACCATCGTCAATAAAATTAGTATAACGTATGAAACATGGCGTACAGATAGACAAAGATCTGATTTGAGTCGTAGAATACATTATATTTGCCGTGTTATAATAATTTCTAACGGCCGCCAAGCAGCGGGTTAAAGCTGGTTTTAAATAAGAAATAACATTTTAAAATATGAAATCTACCACATTGGTTTATTTGTGCGTCTATGTACCCTATTAGTGTTAAATCTTTTTTAATACAGTTGCTCAAAAAGTGACGTATTACACGGACGTATAGCATGCGGGATGTGGGCTATTACACACTCGTGCTTTTTTTTACCTTTCCCGCACTCGTGCTTTTTCTTTCCCAACTGTCAAAATAATGTCTATTAGAAAGAAAAACCAACCATGAAGATTTTACTAAAAAAAATCATAGAAGTTTTTATGAGCTACTAATTTGTTTCAATATCAGATTTAATGATTTGATTGAATGAGTTAAGTTACGTTTCATTTCATTTCATCTCATTAAATTTCATTTTCATTTCATATCAATAAAAAAAATCTTCTGAAGACTTGGCTGTATGGGCATAGTTCCCTCTGCCTTCTAGAATGGGTGAAGAAAAAAAATCTCTGCTTATATTTTTTTATGGTTGGCGCCATTTTCTAAATATTTTTTCTTTATTAAATTGCTTATTTTTTTCGCAACTGTATTAAAAATAGTCGTTCACTATACGTGCGGAACCGTCATTGCAACTTGTCGGAACTCTTTGCAATGACAGCCTTTCCGCACTTGTAATGAAATATACTATATTGCACAAAAGATAATGTAGAAAAGATGCATTTTCTACCAGTCAACCCGCAGGCAAAATGAAATAGCTAAAAATACTTCTAAGTACCAGTATTCATATTCGGCCGTTAATGTGTAAACTGTTTGTATGAGTATAATTTGTCGATAGGTTCTCCCTATCGACAAACTAGAACTCGCATTGTCCCATCCCAAACTGAGAATGTACTTGTTTTTCAATTTTGAACTTTCTATCTTAGTAGGTAAAAGTTCTTTTCGGTCCGACGCGGCGGTAGTTCCGTCTAGTGTAGAGTAGCGTTACTACAAAATGTCAACCCTATTTTCATCATTGTCATTTGACTTTGATCATTGTTTACATTACAAAAAGGTGCATATTTTAATTGAAACTTTTATGATGTACACCTTTTCGGCATTGACTTTATTTACCAATGGCAGCTTGGCATTCGTAGTGTGCGTTTGGTTTGTAAGTATCAGTTTGGTTACACTGGTTTTCGTACTAATGTGTCATGTCGCTACTTCTACTCTTTTTTTATGTTCTGTGGTCTTAGATAATAGTGTTGGTAAGATAAGATAAGATAAGATAAGATAAGATAAGATAAGATAAGATAAGATAAGATAAGATAAGATAAGATAAGATAAGATAAGATAAGATAAGATAAGATAAGATAAGATAAGATAAGATAAGATAAGATAAGATAAGATAAGATAAGATAAGATAAGATAAGATAAGATAAGATAAGATAAGATAAGATAAGATAAGATAAGATAAGATAAGATAAGATAAGATAAGATAAGATAAGATAAGATAAGATAAGATAAGATAAGATAAGATAAGATAAGATAAGATAAGATAAGATAAGATAAGATAAGATAAGATAAGATAAGATAAGATAAGATAAGATAAGATAAGATAAGATAAGATAAGATAAGATAAGATAAGATAAGATAAGATAAGATAAGATAAGATAAGATAAGATAAGATAAGATAAGATAAGATAAGATAAGATAAGATAAGATAAGATAAGATAAGATAAGATAAGATAAGATAAGATAAGATAAGATAAGATAAGATAAGATAAGATAAGATAAGATAAGATAAGATAAGATAAGATAAGATAAGATAAGATAAGATAAGATAAGATAAGATAAGATAAGATAAGATAAGATAAGATAAGATAAGATAAGATAAGATAAGATAAGATAAGATAAGATAAGATAAGATAAGATAAGATAAGATAAGATAAGATAAGATAAGATAAGATAAGATAAGATAAGATAAGATAAGATAAGATAAGATAAGATAAGATAAGATAAGATAAGATAAGATAAGATAAGATAAGATAAGATAAGATAAGATAAGATAAGATAAGATAAGATAAGATAAGATAAGATAAGATAAGATAAGATAAGATAAGATAAGATAAGATAAGATAAGATAAGATAAGATAAGATAAGATAAGATAAGATAAGATAAGATAAGATAAGATAAGATAAGATAAGATAAGATAAGATAAGATAAGATAAGATAAGATAAGATAAGATAAGATAAGATAAGATAAGATAAGATAAGATAAGATAAGATAAGATAAGATAAGATAAGATAAGATAAGATAAGATAAGATAAGATAAGATAAGATAAGATAAGATAAGATAAGATAAGATAAGATAAGATAAGATAAGATAAGATAAGATAAGATAAGATAAGATAAGATAAGATAAGATAAGATAAGATAAGATAAGATAAGATAAGATAAGATAAGATAAGATAAGATAAGATAAGATAAGATAAGATAAGATAAGATAAGATAAGATAAGATAAGATAAGATAAGATAAGATAAGATAAGATAAGATAAGATAAGATAAGATAAGATAAGATAAGATAAGATAAGATAAGATAAGATAAGATAAGATAAGATAAGATAAGATAAGATAAGATAAGATAAGATAAGATAAGATAAGATAAGATAAGATAAGATAAGATAAGATAAGATAAGATAAGATAAGATAAGATAAGATAAGATAAGATAAGATAAGATAAGATAAGATAAGATAAGATAAGATAAGATAAGATAAGATAAGATAAGATAAGATAAGATAAGATAAGATAAGATAAGATAAGATAAGATAAGATAAGATAAGATAAGATAAGATAAGATAAGATAAGATAAGATAAGATAAGATAAGATAAGATAAGATAAGATAAGATAAGATAAGATAAGATAAGATAAGATAAGATAAGATAAGATAAGATAAGATAAGATAAGATAAGATAAGATAAGATAAGATAAGATAAGATAAGATAAGATAAGATAAGATAAGATAAGATAAGATAAGATAAGATAAGATAAGATAAGATAAGATAAGATAAGATAAGATAAGATAAGATAAGATAAGATAAGATAAGATAAGATAAGATAAGATAAGATAAGATAAGAATATTCTTTATTGTACACTGGAAAAACAACAAATACAAAACAATTGCAAATATACATAGTACAATTGGCGGCCTTATTGCTAAAAGCAATTTCTTCCAGACAACCTTACGATGGAAAGTTGCTGATAATAGTGTTAATTAGTGTTAGGTTGCGATGGGCCGAAGTAACAGAGTATATACAGAGCCCTGCCCCTGGGTGGGGACATAATGGATTGATCATTATGATGATGATGACACACTCAATACGCAGATACCAGAATTAAACAGAACAGGTAATATTTTGTTGCACTTACAATACAAGCTACAATATCCAGTAAATAGAATAGCCCCCTTAAAGGCCTGCGCAGACGAAGGACTTTTGTCCCTTGGGGACAAAAGTCTCTGAATCGTAGAAAAAATCCTCCGAGTACTTGTCGCGGACTCAACGCCTACGGTGTGCGGTCATTTGTTCCCCGGAAATTGAGTGAAGCGTACGCTATGGAAGCAAATATTCTGAGATTACATTGTGTTGTAATTTACATGAAGTTGAAAAAGAAAAGGCCTTTTTACATGAAGTTGAAAAAGAAAAGGCCTTTTAAAAGAAAACACCGAACTTTTGTCAAGTCCGGTGATGCGTCCTCTTGATGTCCTCGGTAATTTGAGGGACTTTTTGTACGGGGTACTTTTAGTCCTTCGTGTGCGTTATTCGATACAATTTATAAGAGATCTATTTCGATGGACAAAAAAGTACCCGGGAGATAGTCCCTCGTCTGCGCAGGCCTTAAGTTCTGCCGCATATTTATTTCTGGCACTCATCTCGGCACTCAGTGACAAGTTTAAATGTAGGAACAGTATACAACGAACTATTATCCTCAATTAGGCCTTGCTAGGGCATTTCCTCAGTTCCTCCGCTCGTAAGACGGGGATTAGGAGGGGTTTGCCGTGAGCCGCCGAATTGTCTCAGACACACGTATCGGCGAAGAGCGGAACTGACGCGTCCATACCACATTTGTTGAGGGATTAGGCGTGGATTAGGAATCTCAATGGGCCCGTCCATACTAGTATAACGACAGGTCGGGCGATGTTCCTTGTCTGGGTTGTGTTGCTTATTGTTTGTGTGCGCATAATAGGTGTGCGTAACTTCTGACAGTAAGACTAGCCACCAGTCTTGCAAGCCTCAAGCCTCCACCAATCTGAATTTGGCCCCCCTGGTGGATGGTGGCCTAGACCTTCTTCAATGAAGAGAGTGGTGGGGACATAATGGGTAGATGATGACGATGAAATAAGGTTTATTTACCAAAGATTATTGGTTAATTTGAATGAAGCGTTCGTGGCCTAGTCGAACCGATGATTAGAATCAATCACTTGAGTTAAGCAACAACAGCGCAGTTAGGTGCAGGATGGGTGACCGTCCTGTAACTGCCACTAGTGGCATTTTTCCGAGCGCTTCCGTGCTTTGCAAGGCACGTGAAGCCGTTGGTGCCGGCTGTCATGTAATGGCAGTCGTTAAGCCATGTCAGAGGCCTCACGGGCGGCTTGATAACTTCTGACAGTAAGACCCGCCACTGTCTTAGTAAAACCCTCCACCAACCCGGCCTTGCTCCTGTGGTGGAGGATGGCCCAACCTTCCTGCAATGCAGGAAGAGACCCGTGCCCCAACAGTGGGGAGATGCAAGGGTTGATATAGAATTGGTGTGTATTATTACAATTGAATGCTGCAGTATCGTTAGTAACGTAAGAGAGGTGGTAGCGAAGGGGTAGAATGCTTCTCTATCGGGAGGCCGTGGGTTCGAATGCCTTGGGCATGTATCAAAGTTACACTATTTTTATTTTTAATACACTAACCCGTGCTAAGGAACAAATTTAAAAACCTATTTAGAGGCTTAAAATATCACCCATGCCGGGATTCGAACCCGCAACCTCTGGCTATCCGTACCAGCGCTCTACCAATTGAGCGCTGGTACGGATAGCCAGAGGTTGCGGGTTCGAATCCCGGCATGGGTGAAATTTTAAGCCTCTAAATAGGTTTTTAAACATGTATCAAAGACTTTGTTTTCTAAGTTGTGTGCATTTGTGAAGTTATAGTAGCAATACCACTCGCTAACGTTGAAGGTAAACATCGTGAGGAAACCCTAGTGTCGGAAGTGTCCACATAACTCTGCGCTTGCTACGTACAAATGGCTCAACTAAGTGCGGAAAACTTAGGTTTAACTAACTAACGTTATTTTAAAAAACCTATTTAAACTAACTAACCTTAGTGACGTGCTGTCAGTGTCTTATTGTTTTTCGCAACTATGTATGTACAGGGATGCATAATATGTAGATAAAATAAAGGGATATCGAACGATATCAACCCTTGTTATCAGTCCCCACTGCTGGAGCACGTATCTCTTCCTGCATCGCAAGAAGGTTAGGCCATATTCCACCACGGGGGCCAAGTTCGGGTTGGTGGAGGATTGTAAGACAGTGGCAGGTCTTACTGTCAGAAGTTATCAAGCCGCCCATAAGGCCTCTGACATGGCTTAACGACTGCCATTACATGACAGCCGGCACCAATGGCTTAACGTGCCTTGCGAAGCACGGAAGCGCTCAGAAAAAATGCCACTAACGGTATTCACGGGGCGGTCACCCAGCACACCGAGTCCGGTCACCGAGCGCTTCTATTTTAGGCTTACTGTATTACAAATATTCAATCATCACAATTGATATAGGTAGTTATTAATTGCCATTTATTCTCTGCCAGAATGGCCGGTGACAGGGAGGAGGGAGGATGTACCGCGGCCCCTAGCGGGAAGCAAACCCACGCCCCTCAATCTTGGTACCTAACGCCCTTAACGGCTAGACCAACGATGCAGTAAAATCACGTACATTACAATCTCTCGTCGGCTGTACTATCCCGATGCCCCTTTCCGGAGCTCAGTGGACTGGTGGATCTCTGAAAAGCCCTCTTACAATAAAATCATTCAAAGAACTAAATAGAAATGTCAAACGAAAACAGATTGTCCCGTCATGCTCCGAAAGAATTCTTTATTTCCACTCCAGTGAGTAGCGTATTCAAGTCTACGCTCCCTTTAAAGTTTTTTCCTCGAGTCCATTGGCAGTGCTGCGGCTGCGCCCGCTTCCGGCACTTCCGGTCGGGATATTTAGCACCGGAAGTGAGACGCCGCATTGCCCACCCACCGTACTCTTTTTGCGCAACTAGGAACGCAATAGCCACTTGATACTTTTTAGTATTGTATTCATTTATTTCAAGCACTGCCCATAATACCGGGTTAGTAATAATCTCGACATAAGATAATCATAATCATTTATTTATTTTATTAATATTACACGCAGTAGGTAATAATATTAATAAATAATTTTTGTTCTACGTGACACTCTGTAAGGGCACTACAACTTTTCTAAAACTATATATTTACAATTTAAATATTTAATTTTTATTAATTTAATTTAAATTTATGAGTGGCCGCATTGTCCACCCACCGTACTCTTCTCGCGCAACTAGGAACGCAATAGCCACTAAATAATGTTTAGTACGAAGCTCGTTTTAGTGTAGGTTGTTGTTTTGTACAATAAAGAAAATTTCGAATCTTATTTATTGTATCAATAGCGTTGAAAACTTTAAGGAATTATTGCATCCTTTACATGTATAAACCAACATTTAAAAATACATCACGCACGCCAGATATATTTTATTCTGTTTTTTTTTTATTTTCCATTTACAGTTTAAATAAACAGTGTTATATTATTTTGTTATTTAATCATAAGAACCCCTCACAATGGCGCCCAAATTTGTTATTGTTAGTTTTGTTTTTAATTTTCTTTTCTTTTTGGTTTTATTAACTAATTAGTAAGGTTTTTGCGAGTCATTATTTTGGAATTTATCGTCTTTTTTTTCTATACTGTGACCTGAAAACCAGTGTCCAATGTGTTTTATGCTTTTTTCTTCGGAATAACAATTCCTCATTGCGTGTAATATGCGAGTTAACTTAAATATTATGCAACTTTGTACGAATATGTGTACGAGTAAGTTCGTTAGAGAGAAAGAAGCTTATTTTTAGAAGAATAAAATAATACCCGATATCTTTAACTAAGATATCAAGTGGCAAGTGGCAGTCCCTGTTCTCTGTCTACCCCTCTGGGATACAGGCGTGACGTTATGTATCTTTAACTAACTTTAAGTTCAACATAATTTTATTTTGAACAACAATACAGTAAGTGTTTGACTAATAAATAAAGAATTTACAGTCGGCAACTAAAGGTGTGTACTCAGCACGCAATACTCCTTGTGTAGTGTACTAATAAAAAGTAATTAAATCGTATGGAACTCGAGAGTAAAGGCAGGCGTCGATTGTTGCTTGTATTCGCTGAGTTTGCTCTACTGTATTCATTAGATTTTTTCGCGGTTCTCTCGGATGGATTGAGATTGTTTTTTGTTTGAGCTAAAGAATTGGAAAAGAGCCAAGTAAATTTGGTTTAAAACCGCTATGCCGGGATTCAAAACCCAACCTCTCGCAAGCGTTCTACCGATACGATACCACCGTTACCAGGTATGTATTTTTTAACTTATAAACATTATCCAATAACAAATAGAACTTGTTAACAGCGAAAAAAAACATCATTCGCATGTTCTAAAAAGATAATTTAAGATAAGAATATTCTTTTATAATTCTTAATAATATGACATTTCTTGGGTGTAGGTTTTATATGTACATAAAAATATATATATAATAACCCGACTAAAAATATATTTGTACGCCTTTATGGCAGGACATTGCGATCTGTAACCTGACTGAACACCAAATGTAAAAATGTACCTATGATCCACAAATAAATGCTTTCTGCTTCTGCTTCTGCTTTTTCTCAAACATGCTTAGAAATTTAACCATTATTTTGACGAACTTCTTCAAGATAAATTGAAATTGATGTACTAGCCAAACCCATGCGAGAAGCGGCCGGCAAAAGTGGTATGAAAATCCATAGGCCGATTAATGGTATCAACCTTGTACTTCCACACTGCTGGGGCACGTGTCACCACGGGGGCGAAGTCCGGGTTGGTAGACGATTGTAAGGCAGCGAGCCTTACTGTCAGTAGCTATCAAGCCGCCCATAAGGCCTCTGATATGACTCAAATACTGCCATTACATGAACGCCGGCACCAACTTCTTAACGTGCCTTGCGAAGCTCAGAAGCGGTCGGGCAAAATGCCACTAGCGGAAGTCACGGAACGGTCATGATCAGGACCCTGGACGATGTTTCATAAAATTACAATTTATAGTTTATTGTGACAATTCGTTGTATATTGCATAGCCGAGTCTTACTCTTTAATGTGTGGTTGAATAGAGTTTGGAATGTAAATGGCATTGTCAAATGAATACATGAATCGTAGTTCTATGACTTGGTCATGTTAAATGTCTATATTAATAATATTGTCTTTATTTCTTCATCGCGTTTATTGTTATTATAACGTATTTATGTAAGTTTGTCGTAACTATTGTAACCGTTTATGTAGGTTTATTGTTATTTATATAAGTAGTGTTAATAATTACCTAGTGTTAATAAGTAGTAAATATTAAAAAACCTATTTAGAGGCTAAAATTTCACCCAAAAAAATTTGTTCCTTAGTACGGGTTAGTGCATTAAAAATAAAAATAGTGTAAGTAGTTAATATATTCATGTTTCCACTGACTACCCGTCTCGTATTTCCTTCAGCAACTTACCGTCATAAGGTTGTCTGGAACAAATTGCTTTTATCAATAAGGCCACCAATTGTACTTTGAATCTTTACATGTCTTAAAATATGTGCTCTGGTGTACAATAAAGAATAATCTTATCTTCTTATGTGTTCAAAGATAGATTTTTCTCAATCGCCTTAAAACTGCTTCAAGTTACATTTTTTCTTGCTACAAAAGAAGAGTGAGCCAATCGCCAACAATAGAATTGCAAGGAAAGAACAAGAAATAGCTTTTATTTCCATTTTAAGAGTTCCAAATAAACAAAATAAATTAACGGCATCCCAGCTTTGAGCTACAATTCACGTCTCCAACTTCTAATTTCCACAAACTACAGCTTTAAAATTATAGCAACAGATTAATGCCGAAACAGAAGGTGCTAGATATAACTTTATGAAGAACAATATTTTTGTGCCAATTTGAATATGAATATATTAATATGAAAATATTATTATTAAATTGACTCAAAATTAGTGTTCTTCGTAAACTTATAGTTTGCAGCTTCTGTTTCGGCATCAATCTGTTGTTATAATTTTTAAAGAAAAATATAAATAGCTAGTATTTTCTAAGGTTAACACGAGCTGTAGACATAATTAAAACTGTTTTTATACGGATTTATGCTCGTTTATTACATTTTTACAATTTTCCAACGTTTCGGCACTTTCCCGGATGACTGAGGTGACAGGTGTCTTTTAGAAATCATTAACGGTTAGTTTACTACCCTCGGCAAAAATTACAAAAGTTAATTATGAAGTTACGTTCCAAAATAGACAAACCAATTATTTTTTATATAAAGTCAACAATATTGATTATTAGTAATTGAAGTTAAAATTAAATTTATAAACTAATTACTTTATATGAACTTAAAGATACAGATTATTAATTGAAATTAAATTGATTTTTTATTATTTATTCTACAGTCACACTTCTAGCAAGGGGGTCTCATGCACTTAAGCACTGGTTCCCATGCTACCGGTATGTTCCAACCACGATCTCTATTAAAATTTGGATGCCGGCGGATCTCTATTGCCTCACGTATCATTCTAGGGAAGAAACGTTCTTCTCGGGCTAGAACTTTAACTTTATCGAAATGTATAAAGTGGTGGGTACCGCTAAGTGTATGCTCGCTGACTGCAGATCTACCAGAGCGCTTATGTTTCACATCAGCGATATGTTCCTTCACCCGCTCAGCTATGGTACGCTTCGTTTGACCAATGTACCAACCACAAGTCCGCTATATAGTCCACTGCTGGACTTAGCCGGCCCCTAATGAGCACCACAGCGCCCTGTCTCCAGCAGATTGGATGGGATGACAATCTCCACAGATTGTCATCCCATCTGTTCGGAGGGCGTCCTACACTACGTTTTCCGAGTGGCGATCTCCACTGAAGAACACGTTTACTCCAACGGTTGTCGGTTCACACACTTCATTTTGTTAATCCTCCGAGCTATGTCGCTTTGGTCTTTGTCGGATGCATGAATTCATTATAATAGGATAGAAATCCTCAAGAAAAACTCCGAGCATAACTCTTCCCATAGCTCACTGAGCGACTTTGAGCTGGTGGACCAACTTTTCGTGAGTTGTCTCGGCTCCGTAGGTCATCACAGGCAGGACGCACTGATTGAAAACTTTCGTTATGGATGAAACATTGCGGTATGGATGACGTGAATAATAATGTTAATACTGGTTTTAATTTAATTAAAATTTTAAATTTGATTTAACTTGTTTGTATACGCTGACCGCCGACGCCACCGTTGTGTTTTCGATTATCCTCCGATTATAAACTCTGATTTATATTTATCGGAATTTAAAGTGCAAAATCAATTGAAAATCCGACCTGTCGGAATCGGAAACGAAGCTCTGTACCATCCTTGCTACTTAAACTAGTGTGAGAGAGAGATAGCGAGAGATAGTGCTGAGGCACAGTAAGTTATATAAATCTATTTAGATGCTAAAAATTCCACCCATGCCGGGACCCGAACCAAAAGAATAATTATAATCATAGTAAGTTAGTTAGACCTCTAATGTGCGGACTTACTCCCAGTTTCTCTAACAGCTTTCAGTTGGCCGAAACCCATAAAAATGCCACTGACATGCTCTTAGCAGTTTGCGGTATACGGGGCATCCCACGGTTTCGCCATATAGATGGGAAGTAGATAGATCGAGAACACTTTATTGCACAACCAGAAAAAAGAATACAACCATGATTTCTTAAATCTAAGTAATGTTATTCAAATATGTACCTTAAATTCAGTAAGATGGAACATTTTACTGAAAGAAGACATTATTTCAATTTTATACACAATTTAAACTGCATTCATACATTTTAAAATAATTACTTGGATGAACCGGGAATTGAAGCCGCTACACGAGAAAAAAAATACCCTGTAGTTTTATCATACCGATCGAAAGGATTCATCATAAAGATTATACAAATTTCTAATCCGCTTGCTCATTTATCTCCCCAATAAGACCCTGAGCTAACAGTATATTTCTACTCATAATCCAAACCATAACGAATATTCCCGACTCTCCGAAAATTCCCGTGAGAATACTGCAAGCAGTCCAATCCTTCTAGGCCAAGTTATTCTATGAGGGAGCCCGCTGTGAGGACAATGCAACAAGAGCCGATAAATTCAAACGAGACGCAAGGAAAATATCTTCACATATTCTTTTAACATTTCTTTGGAATCGACCAGGCGCTGTAAAGCTCCGTTCAAACTGACGCCAGTAAAATCTAAGATTATGAATAAAGTTTCTGGCACTGGCAAGACTCTGGCAGAAGCACGCTGGTTGGAATTGGCTGATGAAATGCAGTAAAACACAAGTGAAAGATAGATTTTTTGAAAACTCGCGTAAGTTCTGTATGTGTGAATGATTAGATAAGATTAAAACTCTTTATTGGACACACCAGAAAACAAAATACATTAAAGAGCTTATATATTTAATATATGTAACATAACATTTACACACTGGCCCCAGCCAGGGATCGAACCCGGAACCTCTCGCATGGCAGGCAGATGCGCTACCGCTACGCCACAGAGGTCGTCAATAAAAATGAAAATGATAAAGTGAGAATGTAGGTAAAGTAATGTTCCGTGCTTCGCAAGGCTCGTTAAGCCGTTGGTGCCGGTTTTCATGTAATACCAGTCGTTAAGTCATCTCAGAGGCCCCATGGGCTGCTTGATAACTTGTGACAGTAAGTACTGCCATTGTCTTACAATGTGTGGGATACCCCACACTAGGCCAGAAGCAAAGTATGTGTCTGTATGTAAATGTTATGTTTTGTTATATATTTTCGAATAGACTTTATATTTGCTACTTCAGTGTGTCCATACCTTAAGACGTAGTCCTTTAAGGAATACTCCTTTGGATGTGCCGCTCTCTTGGCGTCGGCCCAAGTTCGCCTATCAGCGTTATTTGAACAATGTGTGACCACCACCAAAGACTAGGCTGTTGTACATACAATAACTTGCAATTTATTCACAGTTTTGTGGAATCAATGCCATTTTCGTACTAAATAGAAGATACATACATACATAACCTCACACCTATATCCCAGAGGGATAGGCAGAGACCAGGGACTGCAACTTGCCACGATCCTGACACATCACCTTCGCTTCATCAACGTTCATAAGTCGTTGCATGCACGCACGCTGGTTCCGGTCCCCTATTTGGTCGGTGTATGTCCGCCTGGGACGTCTCTTACCAGCCCTTCCACTCACATTCGCAATATATATTTGTTTCGTCAATCTTTCTCCCTTCATCCTCTCCACATGTCCAAACCAACGCAACATTCCTGTCTCAATTCTATTCACTGCATCCTCTTTCAGTCCACAACGTATATAAGTAAATAGAGGATGTTTTAGCGAAAGGCTTTATATAAAGTACCTCAAACCTCAGTGCGACTAATGAAAAACGATAAAGCGAAAGTGATTTTTCAAGATGAAAGTGGCCAAACCTTCCCCTAAGAGATGCAAGCGTGAGATTATATATTAGTGATTGAGTGATTGAATGTAATTAAAATTTAACTAGGCCGAAGATATTTTTAAGCAATAACCAATGTAGAAATAAAGTACTATGGGGAGACCGTAGGGCTGAACAAATTTCTAAATATAAGTGAGAGGTTGAGTCGTATTGTATTACCTATATCATTGAAAACTTGTTGCGATAGTCACTGTACAAATATAGATCATAGGCTAATTATCGACCAGTTATATTTTGAAATTATTAGTACCCTGGTTGAAGCATCGATGGCTACCCATGAGGGCCCATCAGGCACAAAAAGGAGACAGATAGTGGGGTGGAATAAGCATGTAAGTCAGGCTCATCGGGACGCAAGACGCAAGTTCGAAGACTGGGTACTGCATGGCAAATCGAGAGCAGGCCCTTTGTATGATGAGATGTGCAATAGCCGAAAAGTATTTAAATCTAAGTTAAAATGGTGTCAACGGCACCAAGATCAAATTAAAATGGATGTAATTGCATCGCATCATGCAAAGAAAAACTTTCGTCAGTTTTGGAAACGCACAAACTTGTTGAGTGGTCGACCGGGCTTACCTGTAAGTGTAGAGGGTATCACTGACCATACAGAAATTGCCAATTTATTCAGGGACACTTTTTCTGTAAAATCTCCACTAGGCAAATCGAGTGAGGTGATCGACGCTCAACCGTCGGGAACTGAGCTGACAACAAAGTTCGAGGCGGGTGACGTCATTCACGTTTTGAAACATATGCATAGAGGAAGGTCGCCTGGTCATGACGGTTTGAGTGTCGAGCATCTTCAATATGCTGGACCCCACCTGGCTGAAGTCCTAGCCATGCTGTTTACTCTTTGTATGGGTCACTCATATCTGCCGTATGAAATGACCAAAACAATCGTAGTTCCTATTGTTAAAAACAAAACAGGAGACATCTCGAGCAGTTCGAACTACAGGCCTATATCGCTGGCAACTACTGTAGCTAAGGTGCTGGATAGTCTGTTAAACGCACAGCTTGATAAATATTTAAAATTTTACGATGCACAATTCGGTTTTCGGCCCGGGCTGTCTACCGAAAGCGCAATATTAAGCGTAAAGCACACTGTTGGGTATTATGTCGATAGAAAGACACCGATATACGCTTGTTTTTTGGATTTATCAAAAGCATTCGATTTGGTTAGTTATGATATCCTTTGGAAAAAACTCGTAGACGCTAAGTTACCGACTGATCGAATCAACATTTTCAAATGCTGGTACCAAAACCAAACAAATGTAGTCAGGTGGGCGAACGATTTATCTGAACCATACGGACTGGAATGTGGGGTAAGACAAGGGGGACTTACATCGCCCAAATTATTTAATTTGTATGTCAACGAGCTTATTGGCGAGCTTGGTAGCACTCATGTCGGTTGTTATATCGATAACATTTGCGTTAATAATATTAGCTATGCGGATGACATGGTGCTGCTGAGCCCGTCAATCCGAGGACTTCGACAGCTGTTACATATATGTGTAAATTACGCCGAGAAGCATGGCCTAAAATACAATGAAAAGAAAAGTGAAATGATGGTTTTTAGGGCGGGTAAATGGTGTCCTTATCATGTGCCACCTGTTTCTATTAATGGAACTGCTCTAAATAGGGTATCATTCTTCAAATATCTTGGCCATGTCCTTACAGAGGATTTGAAGGATGATTTAGACATAGAAAGGGAGCGGAGGGCACTGGCAACCAGAGCAAACATGGTAACGCGTAGGTTTAGTCGATGTACAGCGGAGGTAAAAATTACGCTGTTTAGGGCATACTGTACATCACTATATACTAGCAGCCTATGGACTAAATACAGCCACAAGTCGTTAAGTGCCCTCCGTGTCCAATACAACAACGCACTCAGGGTGCTGTTGCGGCTGCCCCGCTGGTGCAGTGCGTCGAGTATGTTCGCGAGCGCCCGCGTCGACGGCTTCCACGCCACACTTCGCAAGCGCTGCGCCTCAGCGCTGAGTAGGCTGCGGGCCAGCGGCAACGGCATCCTGGCGTGCATAGCGGACCGGTTTGACGGTCGCTTCCTAACCCACTGGGTTAGGATTCATTTAAATAGTAATAATAAGTACTAACATAGTGTAAGCAATAATCTGTGTATATAACATTTTATTTGTGTATCTGTTGTAATATGGATTTGATTTAAAGTCTGAAATAAACGTTAATAAATAAAATAAATATATAATCAGCATCCTTAGATTAATATTACTATAACAATTATAATTGTACACTACATCCCCCCTCCTTGTTTAATTGATTGTTGGTAACTATAAATAAATAAATAATGTCTTTATTACTACATTAGGGATTTGCTGGAAGATATTTCTAATGAAATAAGCTCGCCATTAACACTTTTTTTTTTATTTTATAGGTAATTTTGTGCTTTCTGTATGACTTTTATGTGTGCAATAAAATATATAATAAATTATCCTTATCAGGCCACCGCTGGTAACTGCTGGGTCTTTTCTCTCTTTTCCCCCAAATCTAGCCATCTCTCACGATTTCTTGCCAACGTCACTCACGGACCCTCCTCCGACTCCACGATATCATCCGACCAAGAGACCAACCAAGTTTATGTACAGTCTGTTAGCTTTAAGAATATACGTCGGCGACTATCGGATAGAATCGGAACTAATATGATAAGATAAGATAATAATATTCTTTATTGTACACTGGAAAAACAACAAATACAAAACAATTGCAAATATACATAGTACAATTGGCGGCCTTATTGCTAAAAGCAATGATACTTAACTTTATATAACTTTATATGACTTTATATATGACTGTAACGTCGTCGAAACGTCGAGGTAAAATAGCACTAAATTACTACGTGAATAAGCCCCGAAAATATTCTAACAATGTTTGCAAGTCGCGAAAGTTTGAAATATGTTATAACTTATACTCTTTTCTTTTAATGCACTAACAATTTATATACCTTTTCAAAATAGTGAAGAAAAAGTTTATACAGAGCAGGAAGTAGTGCACTCGTGTGCTCACGACGAAAACCGAAGCCTACTCTAAAGGCCGAGATATATTCTAAAGGCTTACTGACTGTATGTTACGGACCTATGATCATGAGTTCATGACATAAATCTGTAACGTAAAAATATAGTAGCAGTAGTATTGGCCTTCTTGCATCTACGTAATGACATGATTTATAAAGCGTCTAGTGGCATCTTCACTCACACTACATGGGTGAAGGGACCACTCCGACGCTAAAGTGCCTGGGACTTGGTTTTATAGATGGTGTAGGCTTGCCCAGCACCTATACCATCGTGACAGGTATCCATCCTGTAGCGGTGGTAGCTCAGTGGGTAGGACCATAGAAATTTGGCACAAGAAAATACATGTACAAAGGCGAGCTTATCTCTGAGAGATTTCTTCCAGCAAACCTTGAGGAGTCGGAGTGGACATGTGAAACGGGTATGTTTGTATATTTTGGTAAAGTAAAGTAATATATTGATGATCTGGGACGATTTCGATTAAAGAACGCTCCAGTCTGTTTTTCCAGTCGTCCAGCGCAAAACAGAGATAAAAAAGATAGGGTGGAATAGATACATCCTCGCTTACGCTCTGCGTTTATTTGAAACCGCTACCGTTTCAAATAAATCAGACAAACAAACGAAGCCATTTAAAGTCTATAAAATACTCATCGGCGTCGCGCTAAAAATACAACTAATGGAAACTCTGCGATGACAAATCTTATCTTCTAATAAAAAAGAGCTGGTTGTCGCGTCTGTCCTACTTGCCGAGAAGCAATAAGACAATATTGAAACTACGCAATCAGATCAAGCGGTAGAGCGGAGGTACCACTGGTTATGTTCCCCAATTTTTCCCCCAAGTTCATCCAATTCTTCTCGCGGGTGTCGTAAAAGGCGACTAAGGGACACAAACCGGGGGGTGGGCAGCAGCGCTCCCTGCAGTACAATTCCTCCGAACTGCGATCCCCAACCCGCATGCCCAGCGTGGGGATTATGGGCATTACCCCCTATGATAGCACAACGTGGCGCTCTTTTAGGGGAGGGCTATGTCCAGCAGTGGACTAGTATAGCCTGACGAAGACGACGACGAGAACAATGGACTTTAGAACAATGTAAACCAGAGACCTAGGTTCGATTCCTAGTGGCGTTTTTTCTAAGTTACATTTACTGAAGTAATATTAGCAATACCACTTGCTTGTGGTAGAGGAAAACGTCGTGAGGGAAGAATATAGGCTGTTTATGAAATGAGATTAAGACTTTAAAAACCTATTTAAAAGCTAAAAATTCCACCCATGCCGGGACTCGAACCTGCGACCTCTGGCTAACCGTGCCAGAGGTATAAATAGGTTTTTAAAATTGTCCTTAGCACGGGTTAGTGCATTAAAAAGAATATAATCATAGTAAGCGCTCTCCCAACTGAGCTAATGGGCGACTCACCGACATCAGTGAAGTTTCGAACCTCTGTATTAAGACTGTTTTTTTTATATAAACAAAGTCAAAGTTAAAAGAATTTTATTGACTATAAAAACAAAATGTTTACTTAATGAACCTCAAAGCTGTTAGTTTCACAATTAATAGATTATGTCTCCTTCTGCAATCTTTCCTATTTAAGGTTGCCTGGAAGAAATTGCTATCAGCAATAAGGCCACCAAATGTACGTCTTCTTTATTAAATGTTGTCTCTGTAATTATTTTCTGGTGTGTACAATAAAGAATATTCTTATCTTATTTTATCTTATGTGGTAATGAAATAGATTTTAACTTAACTAACAGAATTTTCAACTTAAAGTTACATTACACTAGACTTAATATGAGTTTTAATACCAGATTAAACTGTAATCATATACTTCCATCCATACTATAATACAGACATACACATTTTACTTACTGTTAACAGCTATCAGTTAAAAACTATCAGCTATCGGCACAGTGCATTTAAAAAAAAACATACAGTAACAATCTATCAACGGTAGATTAACAGGATGTTACTGTACGAGAAACCGGGGGTATGAGGTAAGGCAATCTGAACGTCTTACAAGTGACAGTGCGGGCAAGAACATTAATAGATAAATCGATTGTTTATATATCAAACCAATCAAATCAAAATATTTTATCCTTAATAACCCATAAACTGTGAACGTTACAGGTTAAACTAGGTGGCCATTTCAAAATCTAGATCACTTTGGACCAAAAAACTCCAAACTTTGTCTTTTCAAAGTTCTTAATTAACAGAGTTTACATAATTATTTAAAATAATAGAACTCATGCATTGTCCTGGCTTAGTTGCAGACATCATTGTCATCTAAATAGTCCTTTATATTAGTAGCCCTTTTGGCACAAAGGCTACATAACACTGCGGTACAATTTCACCAAACTGCGATCCCCAACCCGCATCCCCAGCGTGGGGATTATGGGCACTACCCCCCAATGATTTGACAACCTTGCGCTATGGCGCTCATTAGGGGAGGGCTATATCTAGCAGTGGACTAATATAGCCTGAAGAAGAAGTACTTAACACATTTTTTGATCCGTGTTTCATGGGGCATTGTATACGAGTTGTAACGGACCAAGGTCCATACAAGTGCTCACGATCGTTAATATAAATTTGAATTGTGTTCTGTGCGAGTTTGGTTCGAGATAGGTTACGTAGTGAAATCGCGGAAACACTATTTAACGAGATTGATTAGGTAGGTAGGCACTAGTCGTTGGAAAGTCCTTATCATTCAAGTTAGGCATTACAATGAATCTATAAAATACAGCAAATGAGTTTCGTAGCGGGGACGCTTCCTGGGGATTTTGTTGAGGATTGTTTGTGTACTAATGGACAGTTCCATTATTAGTCATAAAAAAAGAGAGAAAACATTTCGCTTACTGAGTGAGGCTGGGTTCGAACCCGCGGCCTACCGCTGAGGATCGGCAGCTGTCGCGTATGGGGTTCAAAGCGGGGACACTTTCTGGGGATTTTGTTGAGGGTTGTTTGTGTACTAATCGACATTTCCGTTATTAGTCTTAAAAAGAAAAGGAAAACATTCCGCTTGCTGAGTGAGGCTGGGTTCGATCCCGCGGCCTTCCGGTGGAGATCGGCGTCTGTCGCCGCTGGGCCAATTTGCATTTAATCAAAACAAATATGCAATAGGATTCTCTATGTAGTAGTCTATTCGAAGACTGAAATACAGCTAGACATTATTTTGTTTACTAACAGGGTTATACCTAGATTAAATTGTGCAACAAGAATTTAGGGATGACAATAAATAGTGGGATAAAATAATAAGTTACAACGACATCTGCAGTGGACGAGCGCACAACTAATAGATTATCGATTGGAAAAAACTCGTCCGCTACCTATCACTTGTGACACGGCATTTCATCCTAACAGATAGATGGCGCTATCGGCGGCTGGGAAGTAGATTCCCTTCAACTGCTTTCAAATCAAATGTTAATTGCTATCACTATTAAAATACTAGATAATAAGTACAAATTTCAATATCTTTCTTGTTTTTGCACGCGCTTGTAGATTTTAAAAGCATTTATTTACCTAGTAGTTAAGTAGGTAAAATTCCGTGTTGAGGTAATGTTATGGTTATCAAAGTATACTGAGTTATTCACAGCGATTTTATGTTAGTGATTTGAAGACAGAAAACCATACACTAAAGATATAAATAAGAATAATCTCTAAAACATTTAATTTAGCCCCTACCTAGGAGAGAATAGAATCACTAAATGATAATTATTGCTACGTTTAAACTCTGTAATATGTCGATAATACATATTGTTATGAAGGGAAACTAATTTATAACACACCGATGTAACATCAGAGACTTGGTAAAAGTATTATATTCACTTAAACAATAAAAATTACTAAAACTTATAATCAATCAAATAACTACTAACTCCATCTAGGTGAGAATGGGTTCACTAAACTTTCTTTAATCCTAATTTCAATTTCTTTAAAAAGCTTTTAATATGTCTTGTCATGAAAGAAAACTAATGTATAACGCACCGATGTAATATTAAAGACTTTGTAAAAGTAATATATTCACTTAAACAATTAATTTAATAAAACTCAATAAATCAAAATAACTACTAGCTCCATCTAGCCGAGACTGAGATCACTAAATGTTCTTTACGGCTCCATTCAGAGGTTATTAATGTGTCTTGTCGTGAAAGGAAACTAATTTAGAACATATTGATGTAATATTACAAGTCTCTGTAAAAAAAAATGGTCTATTCACAAAAACAAAATAAATAAAGCTCATAATTAATCAATCAAAGAACATCTACTTTCTTTTGAGAATGGATATTAACCTATCTAGGCTAGTGTTGGGGTTGAATGATTTAAACAAAAGAAAAAGAACTCGAATGATTCCCTTCATATCCCTTTTAATATCTAGATCACCTAAACGTAATCTCGTATGATAATCAATCATAAACTTAATGTCCATAAAATAACGTGAGAGTAGGTGTACCACACGGTCTCATTCCGTTCCGCGTTAGTAACCGGCGGCGCCGACTGCCGAGACACGTACCTACAGTTAGGCGAGTGACGCACGTATTAGGTGGGTAGGTATAGTGCGGAGATCGGACGATACGCGGGTTCGATTCCGTTCAACTTTTTTTAAACAACCATGCACGTCGCTTGGGACAGTATGGGACTAATGTTATGTATGTTTGTGTTGTATAAGAGTTATTATTCTTAACATAGTTTGTCCAAGGTAGGAATTTCAATTTTGATTGTTTATTGATTTTCTTTCATGGCTCGATGCCTTCGATAGTCTTGTCACGTTATTTATTTCATATAAAATCAAAATTTCAAAGTAGAGTAACTTAATACCATAATATTTGCAATGGTGTAATTATTTATAATTGTTGCTAGAGGGATAGCTAAAGGTGTTACTCGTAAATTGGAATGAAACATGACACGTAATATATTTCGTCACGAACTGCTAAGAGCTATTTATTCAATGTTCGGGAAAGGAATTGAATCATTCATCACTTTTGAAATGTAGCATTTAGGGCATCCCTAATAATTAAATATTGTTGAACGCAGCTTCTTCTCGTATTCATACAGGGTTGCGTGTGTGAGTTTAGAGTATTGCTGTATTGGTGGGTTGTAGTTCTCCGGTTAGCCGATTCCGGTTTGGGCGCCACTGGTTGCCGCGGCGCCTACTAAAATGATTATAACGTTTCAATTCGCAATTGTAGCCTAAATAAAGTATTTCTAGGTAAATCTGTACTAAATTGAAAGGATGTTTTAACACAAACATTACCCTAAACCTTTATATTAACAGAAGTTAGTTAGTTGTCCGTAAGCAT
This sequence comes from Yponomeuta sedellus, assembly GCA_934045075.1. Taxonomy (NCBI): domain Eukaryota; kingdom Metazoa; phylum Arthropoda; class Insecta; order Lepidoptera; family Yponomeutidae; genus Yponomeuta; species Yponomeuta sedellus. The sequence continues at coordinate 2,084,300 of OW203722.1, read as the reverse complement.
TGTGCCGCAGGTCAGTGGTGTGTTGGAATAAATTGTTAAGAAGAAATTATTGTAGACAAATCAATTAAACAGGAAATATCGAGATAAATAAATAGAAAATAAATAATGTATTACATTAAGACACAGGAAATTAATTTACAAAATATCAAAACATTAAAGTTCTGAAACGAGATGGAGGTGGATTTCGGCTGGCCAATCGGGTGTCATTAGGTTTCATGATGGGTTAGACAAAGCGGAATTGGGAGCGGAGCCATTTTGGACGCGCGGGGTTGTTTCGCGAGGCTATAAAAAGGCCGAGGCGCCAACAGCGCGCACGCATTCTGGACCAGGAAATTCAATAGTACGTGCACCTATTCCGCTCGTAGGAAAATTCGCCATTTTGTGTGAATTTATTAGAACTGGGGAGTTTCGATTGCATTTAAATTCGGTAATAGGAAAGTGGCTTTGGATTTGTGACCTAGCATCATCTGTGGGCATTGCGTTCTATGCCCACAGGGCATAGAACGCAATGCCCACAGGCATATTCAGACAGGCATATTCAGGTTTAGATGTACTTTCGGAGCTAGGGAATTAGATTTGAAAGTAAAAAGTGTAAATGTTAGGAACGGTTTTGGTGAGTATTCCGTACAATTAGCTAGAAGGTTTCCGCGTAAAAATATGGTTTTCAGCATTTGTGATTAGTGTAGCTTCCGCGAAATAAATTGTGAACTAACCCTTTTTCTCCACAGTACAGCGTTTTTGGGGAAATAAATGTGTGCAAAACAAAACTCTCGGTGGCAAGGGCATGTTAGGGATAGGCCGTGTGGCTAGCCTTTGTCGAATACCTACTCGACTCGATGTAGGCACACGAGGTTATCAATGCCATGTCTGCGCCATAGCTTTCAGAGGTTTGCATCATATTTAATTCCGCATACAAACGTGTGAATTTAGAGCGAATTCACTTGGTAGCCTTATACAGTTGATTTGACAGACTAAATGAGGAATTCCAATATCTAGCTCTGCTTACTATGCTACGGCTGAATCTGAGTCTGCTTTGGTTGAAAGGTTTAAAGAATCCCTTCACCGGAGGTGTGCCCAATTTAATTTATTTGTAAAACAATTTTCCTATATAATTACATGTCATAATTAATTATTTAATTGAGATAATTTCATATTAATTATCTAGCTTGAAAATTGGGTTAAAATGCTTCTTGTGAATGTGGTGTTAGATCTCCTTCCACTAGCATTTGTGGTGTAGCAATTTTCCCCCTGCTATTTCCCTGCGTGACAGACGATTCCAGCCCTCTGGCACTTTGCACCCATAACATATCTATGTATTATATTCCGTATATTCTTACCCTGTAAGTGGTACCGATCCCATAAACCACTTACGCATACACACCCTAGGCTACACACTCTGGCCGGCCAGAAAGTCTGAAAGCTAATTGCGTCAAGTCAGTCCTTAGCACGTGTTAGTGCATTAAAAAGAATTTAATGACTTGAAACAGTTAGGTTTTCCAGAGTTAGGGAGGATAGCGATAGGTAATAGCTGTGACTAGGGAAACACCATAGGCACTCACACATACACACGATTAAATATAAATGGGGTTTGCTTTGCTGAAACAATTTGATGGTTAAATTCATTAGCTTACTGGGCTGGGAATGTTAGGTAGGCTCCCCTTTTTCTTCCAGGGTATCCAGAGTTGAATGATGAGAGTAAGTATTTCCCCAGCTCCCCACATATGCGGTCATTATTCGTCTGTTAGGATCATTTTAAATTGACAAATAAGTGAATTGGTGTCTCCTCAATGTTTCCTATTGAAGCTATTAAATCAGGTAGATAAAAGCGTTACGTTTAATGTCTCGATTCAATTAGGGTAAGGTAGGTTAATCTGTCTAAACCCGTTATAAAATTATAGCATTTTAATTCTGATTTGGTACCTACTAAACGTATTGTTTACAACTTCTGTCAATATTTAATATCAATGATTGTTAGATAACACTAGGTGTGAGGTTCTGTGCGTATTAACCTAACAGTGACATTTCAATCGAACTAAGGAATAGGTTTAGAGCGATGCGGTACTTTTATAATAGCTGTCTAACTCGTGACCTTCGGGTCATTCAACTCTTGCGTTTATGTAGGTAGGTGCGTACTTTTCTCGACCGAAGTTACGAGTATGTAGGTTTGTTACGTTTGTAATAGATCATATAGGTACTTACTACTGAATGGAAACACATAGGCGGCATATACGCAATATAGGGTGTCCAGTATATAGGGTGGTAAATTACGGTTTATATTATGTTACGTTTGTTAGTAGATTATAATTATACTATATACGAACGCATAGTCTGAATATAGTCACGATATAGGGTGTCCAGTATATAGGGTTATCAAATTACGGATTATGATAGACAAGGAAAGGACGTTATGGGACGTTAGTGAGTAGTTAGAAGCCACTATAGGCTTTTAAATAGTAAGGCTTATTTTTGTAGTAGGTATATTGGCTTAATTCTTGGCATTATTTCATGGTTGCGTGAGTTCGGCTGCGATGTTTCAGTTTGGTCAGCTTCGATGAAGTTGTTCCAAAGTACTTTGTGCATTGGTCTACCTACCTCACTCACACTCTTCTGCCAATGCATTGTACTACTGAACATCCCTTTGCCGTTTCTTACGTTAATTGTGTGTAATGACCTGGGTCTTAAGACTTTTATACCTAATTATGCTTATTGTGCGTTTATTATATTTATTTCCTTCTGATGACTTGTGCTTTAGTATCATTCATAGTTGCGTTGGTTTGGCCAGATTGTTTCAGTGTTGGTAGGCTTCGATGAAGTCTTTCCCAACGTACTTTGTGCATTTGGTTACCTACCTCTCTCTCACTCTTCTGCCAATGCATTGTACTGCTGGACGTCTCTTTGCCAATTCCTGCGTTAATTGTGTGTGATACTTAAGGCATATACGTAGTTAGGTTATTATATTTATTTTGGGAATATGTACAGATTTTATCGTTAGTATTTTCTTTAGTTGATTGATTTTTCCTATAGTGGCATTTCATGGTTGCGTGAGTTTGGCCAGATTGTTTCAGTGTTGGTAAGCTTCGGTGAAGTCTTTTCCAACGTACTTTGTGCATTTGGTTACCTACCTACCTCTCTCACTTTCGTCATGCATTGTACTGATGAACGTCGCTTTGCCAATTCTCGCGTAATTATGTATGTCTACTTGAGGAATAGACTCGGGATAATGAATCACTGTACCTATTCTTATTTCTAGTCTGTCATAGTTTATTATTTATAAGTATATATTAACAGTATAACGTAGTGGTGGCCATACCCCATCCAGGGTAGATATAATTAGCTTTATCAACTAGTAGATAACCGAGTATTGTACTCATTTCATATTAATCCGTTATTATCTACCTAGTTGGCTAATAATGTCTGTCTTAACCGGCCTTTTTGGTAGGGGACGTTATACTATAACACTCACGTGTTTGCTGTATGACATTTGGTTTATTTGGTACTTTTATATTTTATTTATTTAGAAGTAGTTTTTGTAAGAGTTACATATTTCATCCTAGTTTTATTTCTTTTAACTTAATTTCAGCTTAACCTATTATCTATTTAATTTATTCTAAATCATATCTTGCTTTCGCTTATTTCATTCGCTTGATTGCTGTTTTCATTTATATTTATTTGCTTTAAGCTAACCTTTGGTTCCTGTTCATTAATCTAAATTCTGCTTTTGTATTTAAACGGATCTCTTACACACTCTCGTTACTCAATCTCATATCCTAAAAGAGCTTAGGTTACTAATACGTTCACAACGAAGGGTTCTCATTAGACTAGACGATCACAGTTGGCCATTAGAGTGTTTTGCATCATAGCTTCTTTTAGCAGGTTACTTATTATTGTACGTATTTTCTTCTTAAGTGGGTTAAAGTCATTTTTTAAGCGGGGTGGGGTGTTACAGAGTCTACAATAAGATCCCTAGAGATATCCCTAGCTTGCTAAAAACACTGTTAAAAAATGCGTAGAGCATACTTTATGCCAAAAGGGCTAGTATAAAATTGAAGATTTTGAAGACAAATATATCTGAAATTAAAGCTAGTTCAATACTTAGAACTTACACTTACTACAATACTTAGTTTTATAATAATTATGTAAACTCTGTTAATTAAGAAATGAAAAGACTAGGTTAGGCGTTATTTTGTCCATTTTTTCTCCAAAATGCTTTAAATCTTCAAATCGACACGTAGTTTGAGTTGTATCATTCATTAAACCACAGTTTCTGCGATACTTTGAATAAAACCTTTTCAGTTCATTTCATTCCATAAAGGATGTAAATAAGATAAGAATATTCTTTATTGTACCCTGGAAAAACGACAAATACAAAACAATTGCAAATATACATAGTACAATTGGCGGCCTTATTGCTAAAAGCAATGTAGTAACCTTTTTTAACTTTAATATTCTAATACCTCAATTCATGCGACCGGGAAGTCCGTGAAACCAATTTAAAACTATCCACGACAATCTGAATCTCGTCCAAGTGACACTGCGGACAAGAACTAGTAGGGGATAAAACTCAATCAGTCTGAGTGCACCCGATCGCACGTGCGACACTTAGCGCCGGCTGTCTAGTCTGCAACTCCGATTTACCGTGGAGTAAGTGGTGTATTACCCCGAAGGAAGGTACGGCCTCAACTTCCTGCGATACAGGAAGAGACCCGTGCCCCAGAAGTGGCGACTTACAAAGGATGGATAATGATATCTGTACGTAGTACAGAGAATATTGTAGAGGTTCGAAATTTCACTGATGCCGGTGAGTTGCCCATTAGCTCAGTTGGAAAGAGCGCTGGCACGGATAGCCAGAGATCGCGGGTTCGAATCCCGGCATGGGTGGAATTTTCAGCCTCTAAATTTTAGGTTTTTAAATAAGTCCTACTTATAATTGGCCGGTATTTAATATACTTAAATTAAATATAGAGGTCGAAGTAGCCTCTACATGGGTTTTTAAATTCGTCCTTAGCACGGGTTAGTGCATTAAAAATAATATAATTATGAGTAGGACTACCGACCAAAGGCCCCGAAGTAGATGAAGTAAACACATTTTTATTTGAAAAAAATACATAATAAAATATTTTATACCTGTTTATTTTTCAGTCCACATTGGATAACGCTTCGCAAGGCACGTTAAGCCGTTGGCGCCGGCTGTCATGTGGTGGCAGTCGTTAAGCCATGTCAGAGGCCTTATGGGCGGCTTCATAACTTCTGACAGTAAGGCCCGCCACTGTCTTACAATCCTCCACCAACTCGGACTTGGAACCCGTGGTGGAGTATGGCCTAACCTTCCTGCGATGCAGGAAGAGACCCGTGCCCCAGCAGTGGGGACATACAAGGGTTGATAACGATTGGATAACGCACACGCTCACTCCATCCCACTCGTAGCTCCGACCACCTCAAGTTAAAGTGTTAGATTAGCCTCACCTCAGTAGCATGGGACATCGACGCAATACTTCCATTTACTTACTCCATCCTCTTACTGCTAAGCCCTACGGCAATCTCACTCAGCTGCACTGAATTGTGGCTCGATACAATTAGTTCGCAGAGACTGTATCCAGAAATATATCTTATGCCGAGAGTACTGTAGTCCAATTTATTGTGCATACGTGGGTTTATATTGAGTGTGCTATCGTCGGTAATCTAAATAAGCTTAGTGCTTTAAGTGCACATCTTTTGCTTAGTTTTAAACCACTTCGAATGTTTGCGACGCAGCAAAAATAAACGATTCGATGCACTTGTTGCTGGACGTATGGATGCAGGTGAACGCCGCCGTTGATTAGTACAAATAATTAATAGACTAGTTAATAGACTATGAGGAAAAGAATCTAACTAAGAAACTCATTTTTTTTTTAATCTTAACTTTTACCATTGAATCTTTTACTTAACAGAGTTTTTAACTTAAAAATCATTACTCTTTAATGTAATGAAACCTAGAGACACAATCGTACTCTAAATACCTTATCTTATTTTTTATGTATCCTGTAAAGGTCCCACTGCAGGGCACAGGCCTTCTCTCAAAGAGAGAGTATGGGCTTAATTACCACGCGTGCCCGCCGCAGATTGGCAATTTCAAGCGCTGAGGACACCCCAGATAGTCAGGTTTCCTCACGATGTTTTCCTTGAACATGGTTAGCGATATTGCTACTATACGATCTCGATATTAATCTACATTGTTTTCTTAATAATCCTTGATGTTATAGTGAGCTTTCTGCCCAGAGTGTGGTTAACACATTTTCGAAACGGCCTCGGAGGTAACTCTAATACATGTTTTGAGGAATCTTATAATGTTGAATCCTGCTCGACGTAATCTGAACAGCCTTAAAACACCTAAGTTGGATCGGCACTAATGGCGGCAATAGATTTAAGTAACGAGGCCTAGCACCAATAATCACTGAACACGTACACTTTCAGTGGATAAGGAAACCAAAATAGCATATAACTCCCGATTCCCAACACCGGGACTTTAGATGGACAGTTTCACGGTTCTGTTAATCTGAGGTTAAAGAGGAGGGCAAGGGACAAATTTTCTATTTTCTAATATTGTTACATATAGAACGCATCGAAAGTCTATCATTTACCTGCTTAAAAATGTAATTATTAGAAACTTAAAATGATAAGATAAAAAAGTTGTTAAATTATTGTTTGCTTAAATTAACCCCTGGCTTATCAGTATTCCTTTTTATTCAGATTTTATAAAATTTTTAAGAAACACTTATGAAAAAATCTCTACCTTTGTTCTATGTATATTTGCAATTGTTTGTATTTGTTGTTTTTCCAGTGTTCAATAAAGAATATTCTTATCTTATCTTATCTTACCTTATAACATTATTATTATTAATTTATTGGACAGGACAAACACAGTAGGTAGGTACAGGAAATAAAACTTAAAAACATTTTTCTGGGCTCTAATTTCCCAAAAACAAAATGATTGAAAAGTGTTTCTTTGATGTAACCTATCAGCGTCCCACTGCTGGAAATATGCCTTCTCTCAGGCGGAGAGTATGGGTTTACCAATTTCAAGCAAATGGTATTTGAATACTTCAGATACACAGGTTTCCTCACCATCTTTCCCTTCACGGTTTGAGAGTATTGCTACCATTAATTCGAATAACCTTAAACGCCGGTTATCTATCGTGTACATGGTCCTTTAAGGTGCATTAGCAGATGAATTCGCAGCACATCGGCGCCGGCTAGCGGATGCATTTGCATTCAGCGATCGCATTAACAGTATCTTCCCCACTACTCTCGACCTCGATGCTGGAATATTGCGCTCCAATGGGGAACTTGCCTTGGAGCGACTTTGTAAAACAAACACACCAAGAAGAAATAAATAAATTTAAATACATGCTACTACCGTGCTTCGGAAGGCACGTTAAGCCGTTGGTGCCGGCTGTCATATAATGGCAGTCGTCAAGCCATGTCAGAGGCCTTATGGGCGGCTTGATAACTTCTGACAGTAAGGCTTTCAATCCTTCACCAACCCTGACTTGGCCTCCGTGGTGGAGTATGGCCTAACCTTCCTGCGATGCAGGTGGAGACCCGTGCCCCAGCAGTGGGGACATACAAGGGTTGATAACGAACGAACATGCCACTATAGATATCAACCCTTGTACTTAGATTTGACTGACTGATTATTTTAAATTATGTATATTAGGTAATACTAGTAAAAAAAAAGATTTTACTATTATAATGCATGAATATCTTTAATATCTAATTTATATTGTATGAGGATATAAAGGCTTATTATTGTTATTATTATGACCCCACTGCTAGGCACGGGTGTCTTCCTGCGTCGCAGAAATGTTAGGCCATACTCCAACACGGGGGCCAAGTCCGGACTGGTGCAGGATTGTAAGACAGGAGCGGGCCGTACTATCAGAAGTTAACCAAGCCGCCCATAAGGCCTCTGACATAGCTTAGCGACTGCCATTACATGACAGCTGGCACCAACGACTTAACGTGCCTTGCAAAGCACGGAAATGCTCGGAACAAATGCCACTAGCGGTAGTCACAATATGACCAGCCATGCTGCACCTGACCACGCCGGTTGTTGCTTAACTCAAGTGATTGGTTCCAATCACTCGGTTCGAGCATTAACTACGAAGCTGGCGAGACCAACCCAGGTATACATCGCAATGAGTTACATGTTATTGATATTGGGTCCTGCTAGTAATTCTAGTTTTCTATTTCAGAAAAAGGCACAGTTGAGTGTTTTAGCAGAAAAAACGGCCAAATTGCGCACCAGAACCGTAACGTCGCAACATTGACTTCGAGAGTGAAGCGCTGGGCCGCTTGATAGCGCCCGCTGCAAAATGCAAGCGGCTTGCTCGAGCAAACCAATTCGGAGGGGAAAATTGGATGCCGCCTCCTACATTATAGAATAACCTACTAACTGGGCTGTCGGTAGAACAACTATAATGGGAGTATTTTAATTTCACAGATAGATACTTCTTCTTTTCTTGTCAGCTATTTGACTAGATAAATAATAAGGTTGTTTGTTTAAAAATTCTTTATTTAACTATAAATTACATAGACAGAATACACCAAGATCTTGTTCTAGGGGCATGTTAGGATGTTCCAATCATGTTTATCAGGTTAAAGTACCTTTTTGAACATTCAGGCTGATTTTTATTCGAGGAAGATTAGCTACAAGCATAAACAAAGGTTTTTACATTGACACTTACTGTGGGAGGATTAGAAACACTCTCGGGACTTTTTATAAAACAATGATGAATACCCGTGGGTAATATTAATATTATGGGTAACGAATGCATCCGACAGAGAACCAAAGTTATCGACATAGCTCAGAGAATCAGCAAGCTGAAGTGGCAGTGGGCTGGCCATATCTCGCGAAGAATCGACAACCGTTGGAGTAAAGGTGTTCTTGAGTGGAGACCGCGACTCGACAAACGTAGTGTAGGACGCCCTCCGACCAGGTGGGATGACGATCTGCGAAAAACTGCAGGCAGATGCTGGATGCGGCAAGCTGAAGACAGGGCGCTATGGCGCTCATTAGGGGAGGGCTACGTCCAGCAGTGGACTACATAATATAGCCTGAAGAAGAAGAATATTATGGACATGTGACGAACAGGAAAATAACTGCTTGAGTAACACCATAAACCGCCACAAGAAACAACGTGCACACTTGATAGAGGGAACCGGAGGGTACTCTGGAAAGAAACTAGCCGCTTCTAACAGACCCGCTATCCTCTATGTTATAATTTATAGCATACACTTTACTTTAGAGCATACGCTGGTAGCATACACTTAGCAACCACTTTAAACATTTCGATAACTTTAAAGTTCTAGCCCGAGAAGACCGTTTCTTCCCTAGAATGATACGCGAGGCAATAGAGATTCGCCGGCATCCAAATTTTAATAGAGATCGTGGTTGGAATATACCGGTAGCATGGGAACCAGTGCTTAAGTGCATGAGACCCCCTTGTTAGAAGTGTGACTGTAGAGTAAAAATAAAAAAGAAATGTAATTATTTCAATTAATAATCAGTATTTTTAATTTAAAAACCTATTTAGAGGCTAAAAATTTCACCCATGCCGGGATTCGAACCCGCAACCTCTGGCTATCCGTACCAGCGCTCTACCAATTGAGCTTCTAAATAGGTTTTTAAATTTGTTCCTTAGCACGGGTTAGTGCATTAAAAAATAAAAATAGTGTAATCAGTATTTTTAAGTTCATGTACATTAATAAGTTTATAAATTTAATTTTAACATCAATTACTAATAATCAATATTGTTGACTTTATATAAAAAATAATTGGTTTGCCTATTTTGGAACTTAACTTCATAATTAACTTTTGTAATTTTTGTTGAGGGTAGTAAACTAACCGTTAATGCTTTCTAAAAGACGCCCGTCACCTCAGTCATCCGGGACCACGGCACCTGAAAAAGTGTCGAAACGTCGGAAAATTGTAAAAATGTAATAAACGAGCATAAATCCGTATAAAAACAGTTTTAATTATGTCTACTGCTCGTGTTAACCTTAGAAAATACTATATAATTTACAAGTTCAAAAAAAGTGGAGATTATAATAGGTAGGTAGGCAGGTAAGTAGATTCCGTTTTCCTGTACCTACCTAGGTTAATAATAAGGTGGCGGTAGCCCTGTGGGTATAACAGCTATTTTAGGCTGGCAAAAGTTAATTCTTCACATTTTTCATGGGGTATTGTATACGCTTCTATAATAAAATCCCTGAAGGTATATTAAGCTTGCCTTAATCGCGGTTTAAAAATATGTTAAGCACACATTGTGTCAAAAGGGCTACTATAACATAAAGGATTATCTAGATGACAATGAGGTCTGGAATTAAAGCCAGTACAATGTATGAGTTCTATGTTTTATAATAATTATATAAACTATGGTAATTAAGGACTTTTTTCGTCCATTTTTTCTCCTAAATGATCTAGATTTTGAAATGGACACCTACTTTTAATGGTAACGTTCATTAAGCCGCAGTTTCTGCGCTACTTTGAATAAAACCTTTTCATTTCACTTCATAACAATGGAATCGGAATCGAGAGAGCCAGGTTCGATTCCCAGTACAGTCATGTACCAATGACTTTGTTTTCTAAGTTGTGTACATTTTTGAAGTTATTATAGCAATATCACTCGCTAACGAAGAAGGAAAGCATCGTGAAGAAACCGGAGTGTTTGAGGTGTTTACCTCAGAGCTTAAAATGCCCATCCATGATGGGCACTGGGCACGCATTGTAATCAAGCCCATAATCTCTCTCCGAGAGAAGGCCTGTGCCCTGTAGTGGGACGTTTATGTTACATAAAAAATACTGATATGTACTTTTATGCACCATTTAACAATGTGACTGTACAAAGGCGTGCTTAATCCAAAAAGCAATCCTTCCCAGTGGACCTTTGGTTCTTGTGAGATTCGAAAGAAAGGTTTATTATATTATCCCGTGCTAAGGACTATTTAATAAAATAACCTATTTAAAGGCGAAAAATTCCACCCATGCCGGGACTCGAACCCGCCATCGCTGGCTATCCGTGCCAGCACTCTTTCCAAATGAGCTAATGGGTGACTCGCCGGCATCAGTGAAATTTCGAACCTCTTTACAATATTCTCTGTATTACGAAAGGTTTGTTATTCCGCAGTAGGGCATAAGCCTTCTCTTAATGTAAAAACCACATTTACCTCACAGTGAATGACTAACGAGGTTTTAGCTTAACCTTATCAGCTAGATCTAGCCTTGAAGGTCAAAGTCAGGTCAAGGTTCAAGGTCAGGACTGAGGAGATGAAGATTAATATTGTTTGCCTCTTTTTATTAAGTAGTCGTCATGTCCCATCGTTATCAACCCTTTTATGTCCCCACTGCTGGGGCACGGGTCTCTTCCTGCATCGCAGGTAGGTTAGGCCATACTCCACCACGGGGGCCAAGTCCAGGTTGGTGGAGGATTGTAAGACAGTGGCGGGCCTTACCGTTAGAAGTTATCAAGCCGCCCATAAGGCTTCTGGCATGGCTTAACGACTGCCATTGCATGACAGCCGGCACCAACGGCTTAACGTGCCTTGCGAAGCACGGAAGCGCTTGGAAAAACGCCACTAGCGGTAGTCACACGACGATCACCCATCCTGCACCTGACCGCGCCTGCTGTTGCTTAACTCAAGTGATTGATTTCAATCACTCGGTTCACCTAGGCCACGAGCGCTTCATGTTCCATGTTATTAGCTAAAAGATATTACATAATTTCACTGACGACAATATTCGACTAACTTTTAATAGTTATTACTACTCCAAAATACCCAAAATCCGTTTCACAAACGCTACGTTCCCTCTTGTCACTTCAACTTCGAATGGTCAACAGCTGTATAAAGGCAAAACTTTAACAAATGGGAAAGTTCCTCATTCATTATTAAGTTATAACGTCGGGTAGGTACTGTTTATTTTGTATAGGGCTTTTAAGTGAATTGAAGGGGTGGACGATTGCTTCATAATTTGGTAATAGTGGAATCTAATGGATTAGTTCGGGATGTTTACAAAAATTGTACGATTCAATTTGGTTTGCCGACGGATGGAAGTTCTGTTTATAGCGTCTCACCGCGGGAGCAGAGCAGTAGAGCGAACGTTTCTCAATGGAGAGGTTGTGGGTTCGAATTACTTTGTTCAAGAGACATTATACATAAGAATAAAAATTACTCAGATTTGCTTTTAGCTTTGCCGAAAGCTGCATTTTATGATGAAAGCAAGCCGTTTTGCACAGTGATAGTATCTTAATTTACTTAGTTTCTGGGTTAAATATAACTTGTTAACTATAAACACACAAAAGACATCATACTTGATATTTGCCGCAAAAATTAAAAACTGCCGGACTGTCAATACCTTACGATAGACAACGATAGAATCCATAGATCCAAAGAAGAAAAATATTTAGGACTGATTCTTGATGATAAACTGACTTGGAAAGGTCATATGTTAAATCAAAAATAGAACCTTTAACAGGAGCCTTACACAAGATGGTTCGCCATGTTCCCTATATTCTACGCACTCTTATCTGTAATGCATTAGTAAAATCACACCTTGAGTATATTATAGAAGTCTGGGGCACAGCTAGTAAAACGCATTTAAAGGAATTGCAGTGGTCACAAAATAAAGTCATCAAAATCCTATTCAACTACAAATATGACACCCCAACAAAAACTTTATACGAAAAGACAAAACTACTTAATATCCGTCAACTATATCTATATAAAACATGCATACTTATAAAAAAAATACCCAAAAAGGCATAAACACTTATATAGACATAAGTCGAGTCAAATCACCGCAATATAGCTTAAGAAGCAAATGCAAAAATAAACTTAAACTAAGAACACCACGAACTGAATATGGTAAAAGAAATGTCGTGTATGAAGGTGTCCAACTGTATAATAACTTTCCACCTGATGTAAAGGATACAGAAAATATGAATGCTTTTTAAAAATAAACTAAAGCTACATGTCTTAAATTTATAATTAAGATTGATGCTACTTTAATGCATGCCGTATAATATAAGCTAATTTTAATTTTTTTTTTCTCATTAATTAAGTGAACTGTAAGTTTTTTATGAGAAATAAATGTCTTTGAACCTATAGTAAGGACAAAAATAAGCGATTTGACCCGCAGCAGCACAAGTTTCACCCCCTTAGGAACAGAGAGGGCGCCAATTCTTTAAAAAACACTGAAAAATTCTGGCACGCTAACAGATGAACCGATTGCCAAAATTCATATCTTAATTGAAAGGGAATTACTTAATGTAGGTATCATCAAAAAAATTAAAAGAAAATAAAAAACCAAGACACAGTTAAAAATCTTACGTTTTGTAACAATTTTTGCAGCTACTCGTAGTAGATATATTCAGGAAATACGCGTTATTACGATGCCCAATAACCAACACATAAATTTAAAGAATAAAAACCAACGTATGTTTTTTGAAGATTTTTAAGGCTACGTAGTTAGCAAGGAACTCTTATTGTGTCACCATGTGCGTCTGTCTGCACGTTTGTCAGTCCGCAGCTTAGCGCAAAAATTTCGGCATAGATGTGCGGATTAATCATGCCGAATAAACGGTAGGGTAAAATCTTATGTAAATATTTTTTTAGGGTATCTCAGAGTAGTATCTCCCGGCTTAACGGATGATTGTAGAAACGTCAAAAAGGTTCAGGGCAGTAGCATATTTTATAAAGAATTTAAAAGGGAAACTAATATGGGTAAGTAGGCTTTAAAATTTAAGAAGTAATAGGCGACCAACCTCCAATTTGTTGAAATTGATAGTTCTGTAAGGCAAGTAAAAAATCCTCTCTCCCTTTATACGGAACTGCGTATGACGCGTCAGGCGCTTGGCCGGCTTTTTTATGATATCCATTATTAGATGACGCAATTTTATTTTGATTCTATTACGATTACAATGAGTAGTTGGTTAGTTAGACCTGAGATTTCCGCACTGAGCCTCAAAGTTGGGCCATTGTACATAGAAAGCGTTGAGGCATGTTAACAATACAATAACACTTTAGACAGTCTGAAGTGTTAATTTCCTCACGATGTTTTCCTTTACATTTAGCGAGTGGTATTGCTCCTATAACTTCACAAATATACATAACTGGGAAAACAGAACAGTCATTGGTACAATGCCCACGGGGATTCAAACCCACGACCTCCGTATTTCGAGGCAAGTTTTCTACTACCATGCTCCGCTATCATGGCTCTAACGACAATTTAATACAAGGAGTATTAAAATAACATTTTATTTCTCTACAATTATAGGCTAAGATAGGTAGTGGCTACATATGCCACTCAGAGGAATGAGGGCTTCCTAGACAGTGTACAAGAATAGACGTTTTAATACGTGATGAATTTAATATCGATACGCGTAGAACTTAATAGGCTAATTTTAATATGCAGGAAACTCTTTTGGTTTGTAATACCAGTTATTTATAGGCTTAGTCTGTAGCTCTATATTAATTATTAAGAAGCAAATAAATGAATAAAGTATTTGAATGAATTGGACACTAATGGACTGTATGAATTCTTTCTTGCATTTACTACTTAATGAGATGATTTTTACAGCATCCAGTGGCATCTTCACTAACACTAGATGGGTGGTATGAATTCTTTCTTGCATTTACTACTTAATGAGATGATTTTTACAGCATCCAGTGGCATCTTCACTAACACTAGATGGGTGAAGAGAGCACTCCGACGCTGTAGTGACTGGGACATGGTTTTATAGATGGTGTAGATGGTATGAATTCTAGATGATTGATAATAAAAGCTTTATACTATTTTTATTTTTAATGCACTAACCCGTGCTAAGGACAATTTTAAAAACCTATTTAGAGGCTAAAAATTCCACCCATGCCGGGATTTGAACCCGCGACCTCTGGCTATCGGTGCCAGCGCTCTATTCTCTGTGTCTGTGCTCAGTTGGATAGAGCGCTGGCACGGATAGCCAGAGGTCGCGGGTTCGAATCCCGGCATGGGTGGAATTTTTAGCCTCTAAATAGGTTTTAAAAAAAAAGCTTTATACCACCACCAATGGTAATGATTTATTTATTCATAACAATAAATAAATCATCATAACCATCTATAAAACCATATCCCAGGCACTATAATCTGTGCTACAGCGTCGGAGTGGTCTCTTCACCCATCTAATGTGAGTGTCATTTCAACCTCTCCGACTCTCTAAGGTTTGTCCAAAATCTTTTTCAGAGATAAGGTCGCCTTTGTGTATGTTATTTCTTATGTAATCTCCTTTAAAAACCTATTTAGAGGCTAAAAATTTCATGGGTGAAATTTTTAGCCTCTAAATAGGTTTTTTTAAATTTGTTCCTTAGCACGGGTTAGTGCATTAAAATAAAAATAGTATGTAATCTCCTTACACTATTTTTTATTTTTAATGCACTAACCCGTGCTAAGGAACAAATTTAAAAACCTATTTAGAGGCTAAAAATTTCTGTAGAGCGCTGGTACGGATAGCCAGAGGTTGCGGGTTCGAATCCCGGCATGGGTGAAATTTTTAGCCTCTAAAGAGGTTTTTAAAAATGTAATCTCCTGTTAAATGTTTTTTGTGCAATAAAGTATAATTAAAGCGTAGAAATCTATATGAACCCTCTTATGTCCCCACTGCTGGGGCACGGGTCTCTTCCTGCATCGCAGGAAGGTTAGACCATACTCCACCACGGGGGCTAAATCCGCGTTAGTGGAGGATTGTAAGACAGTACTGGGCCTTACTGTCAGAAGTTATGTAGCTGCCCATAAGGCGTCTGACATGGCTTAACATGCACGATACATGGTAGCCGGCACCAACGGCTTAACGTGCCTTGCGAAGCACGGAAGCGCTCGGAAAAATGCCACTAGCGGTAGTCAAGGGACAGTCGCCCACACTGCACCTGCCCGCGCCTGTTGTTGCTTAACTCAAGTGATTGATTCCAATCACTCGGTTCGACTAGGCCACGAGCGCTTCGTAGACAGCCCCGTAATATAATTGTGTCTTTAATGAACGAAACATGACGAAACCAATGGGTAGAAAAACTACTTGACAATCAAACTATTTCAACAGAAAAGGAGACAGTAATTTCTGGGCCCTATTGTAAATAGTTGAGATATGGTTTTAAAAATTCGTTATATTTATCTATTTTAAAATATAAAAAATGAGCTCAATTCACAATCTGAAAGACGAGAAATCTTAAAAATAAGTTTATGACCCTAATAAAATAGGATGCCGATTACTTTAATTGATTAGTCTGCATGTAGTATCCCGTGTTTGTCAACTGAATT
Source organism: Yponomeuta sedellus (assembly GCA_934045075.1). Classification (NCBI taxonomy): domain Eukaryota; kingdom Metazoa; phylum Arthropoda; class Insecta; order Lepidoptera; family Yponomeutidae; genus Yponomeuta; species Yponomeuta sedellus. The sequence continues at coordinate 2,067,976 of OW203722.1, read as the reverse complement.
TTTAATTAATCTGTGTCTGTGCTAACACCTAACAGTGACAGGGTGACAGGCGTGACAGCTGCGTGACCCTGACTCAATCTATATCTATGCTCACTTGTTTTTTTCGTATCGTTTAGTGCGTTTTGAATGTGTTTCCTGTTTTTTTGTTATAATAACTCTCCAACCAGTGCTTTCTTTCTACAGACTTACGATCTTGCTTAACTTGTACGGACACGGATAAGTTTAGTATAAGTTTCATTGTCAGCTTGTTGCATAGCCTCACTTTTACTAAATCTCTTATAACTCTGCTCTCAGATTGCCAAAATCCGCAGAATTTTCCGAGATGGTTTGCTAATATATAAGCTCTAAATTGACATCTCTTTCACCTCTTTCACCCGGGCCCAAGAATGTATGAAAGTGTATCCGTCTCCTTTGACGTACATGAGTAAAATAACAGTCTTCCTTAAAAAGATAAAAAAAAAATGTTAAAAGCAGCGAGTAGTTTCTTCTTCTTTTTCTTCTTCAGGCTATATATTAGTCCACTGCTGGACATAGCCCTCCCCTAATGAGCGCGTTGGGTGCTTCCATCATTGGGAGGAATTGCCCATAATTAATTAATTGAGTAGTTTGCTACAATATTATTGTTACTAAATTATAATACCAAACCCGTGGTATTATAATTTAATACGCGACGTGCCAGACCAAGGTGAGGATGATGTGACAGCCTGACCATGCATTTTCCTGGGTGGAAAGAACTTGGCCAGAGCCAAGGTCATCATCGTCAGGCTATACTAGTCCACTGCTGGACGTAGCCCTCCCCTAATGAGCGCCATAGCACCCTGTCTTTAGCTTACCGCATTCAGCATCTGCATGTAGGTAGTTTTTTGCAGATCGTCATCCCACCTAGTCGGAGGGCGTACTATACGTTTGCAGAGTCGCGGTCACCACTCAAGAACACGTTTACTCCAACGGTTGTCGGTTCTTCGCAAGACATACAGTTGTAGCTAACTAAAATCATCATTAAGTCTAGTTTAAAACGGAATTCAGGAAAAATATCGCAAGGAAATATCCAGAACCCGGCAAGAACGGCCACAATCGTATTAGGTAACCGACATATCATACGCCGAGAGCAATGAAAATCGACTGGCCGCCTTCGCTCACATAATTGTGTTTATGTAACTTCCAGACCCTTGTTTATCCTCAAGGCTTGCTAGCTATCGTAATTTTGGAGTCTTCGTAGTGTAATAGAAGACATCTGGTGGCAAAAAATGGTCTTGACTGATTGCACACTAACTAATAAAACATAAGGAGAAAATTATAGTATTATTATTATAGTAATGTGTGTTTTGTGAAGTCATAGTAGCGATACCACTCGCTAACTCTGAAGGAAAACAGTGAGGAAATCTGAGTATCTGAGGTGTTTTAAACTACTTCTGTGCTTGAAATTTCCGCTTGGGCATGCTTGGTAAATAAACTCAAACTTTGTCTATCTGAGAAAAGGCCTGTGCCATGCAGTGGGACGTTTTAAGTTACTTAAAACAGAATGAAATATTTTTGTTTGGCTTTTATATATATATTAGTATTTAAGACGACCCTTTTTCTTTTATATTTGTGTACATATACTATTCATATATCCTATAAATGCACCACGACACGCACCCCGTAGTACCATTAGGTTACCTCGGGCACTGACTGAAAATCAGCGCTGAGGGCTCACTCCCTCAGCACGCTGACACTCTGAGTCAGCTGCTTTTTGTGGTAATTTAGACACGCCACAGGCTAAACCTATGTCTGTTTTTTGTTTCGTTTATTGTATATTTGGTTTCTTTCATATTGTGTTAATTTATCTGGTTTTTTGTTTATGTGATGTTTCTTGTTGGTATGATAAATGTCAAAAACCTATTTAGAGGCTAAAAATTCCACCCGGGTTCGAATCCCGGCATGGGTGGATTTTTTAGCCTCTAAATAGGTTTTTAAAATTGTCCTTAGCACGGGTTAGTGCATTAAAAATAAAAATAGTATAATGATATTTGTCTTTATTTCTTTAACGTAAAACTAAGTTTCAACCACCTGGCAAGGCGGGAAGGTGGCAGAAGGATCAGGGCAACCACAAAGTGGCGGTCGGGAACAGGACGACGGTCAGTGGTCAAACCAGCAGCCCTATGGTCCGACGACATTGTTGAATCGGCGGAAGGTCCGTGGACCGTGAGAGATGGTATCTGGGGGGGGGGCTATACCCAACAGTGGGCAGCGGTGGGCTGATGATGATGATCCAAGTTTAACATTTACTGTAATTATAGTGTAGTGTCATTTTTACTTACTTGTGCTCCTTGGCCACATAATTCGGAAATGTTTAACCTTGGGAAGTATCTAACCAGGTTTGTTCGTATGAAAATTGTGAACTGTTTAGTCTTTGTAGACTTTTAGTCCGGATCTACTTACGGGTGTTGTTTTATCGGAAGAGTCCGACCAGGTTTAGTCCTCTTTTTAATAACTTAAATTTCTTACACTTCTAAGATACGGAGCATTTATTTCTTTGAACTTCATAGATTTAAAGATTCTTGGAAGTTGGACGGCCGATATAGTTATTCTATAAGGGTATTTTTTTCTCTTTCTTCCCGTTGTGGACACGTGAAATTGTACCTGTTATTTAGTAAATTCCCTTTTTGCGGTAAGGCTACAGCATAATCTGCGAGAACACCCTGTATATTAAATTGTTGAAAAAGCCAAGCTGTATGGCTACGATTTTTTCGTAGAAACAATTATTTTTCGTAGCAACTGCTACGGCTACGACGTGCGTTGTGCAGATAGATAAGCTCAGTCTGTTTACGTCTAGTTTCAAGAGACTATAAGTTGAATTCTTTGAGTCTCTCTGTGTATTCTGACATTATTATAGGCATTATATACATATATATGTATATATATATATCTCTATATATATATATATATATATATATATATATATATATATATATATATATATATATATATATATATATATATATGTGTGTGTGTAGCAGTTTGTGCAGATAGATAAGCTCAGTCTGTTTACGTCTAGTTTCAAGAGACTATAAGTTGAATTCTTTGAGTCTCTCTGTGTATTCTGGCATTCTCCTACTACTCAAATTGGACCTATGGTAAATTATTCGCAGGCATTTATATTGTCTTTTAACATGTAGGTATGTTGTAATAAGGTGACCACACAACCGATCCGTATTCAAGGACCCTTCTAACATTGTAAACGTCGTAGCGCATTTTCATCTTTCTTTCTTCTTTACTCTCGCACGCACTAATAGATAAATAGACAGAGAACACTGTATTGTACATTAAAATAATATGTATAATAGGCGTAGTATACATAAGTACAACATTATGTTAAAACAAGAAAAATTGTACAAATTTGTCTATAAATGGGTACGTACAATATTCTATGGTATGTCCGATGCTTGTGTTATCTGTAATCTGTTGCTTATGATAATGTTTATCTGTTTGTCTTGTTATACTGTGTTTATAAGTGGAGACTTGTAATTGGCCTTCTGTTTCCTATGTTGCTGTTGTTCTGTTATATTGTAATATTAGTCTTCTTTAAAACAAAATAAATAATAAATTAAAATTAAAATAGCATAGCTGTCCTGCATCCATCGCATTTCCACATAAATAAAGTTAACAATAAATGAACGAGGAACAATCACAGAACTTGAACAAAATTCTTTAGTGTCGACAAAGAAACGGAAACATCGCTACGCCCAAGAATGTCTCTCAATTTGGGCACTTTTTATTCATATACTTTAGTTGAAAGTTTTAATTGCATTACTTGTCAGTGAGACGGACTTTTCGAGACTTTTCCGTCCATTGTGAAGACTTGTCAATTTGGTACTTTATTTTCGTCTTTACTTTTGATGAAACCGTGAAAAAGTTATGAGTAACTTTGGAGTTAAGATTTCATGATTCGGTGAAACGCTGGCTTTACGTCCAAGAGATGCCGTTAGTTAGTTAGACCTGATTTCCGCACTTAGCCTCATAGTTGGGCCATTGTACGTAGCAAGCGCTGAGGTACGCTAACACCTAAGACACTTGGGTTTCCTTACGATGTTTTCCTTCACCGTCAGCGAGTAGTATTGCTACTGTAATTTCACAAATGTACATAACATGCCGGGGCTCGAACCCACGACCTCCCGATTGAGAAGCCGGCGTTCTACACCGCTCCGCTACCACCGCTCTAAGAACTAAGATGCCGTTGTTCTGAGTACATCGTGCATTGAAATTTTTAATTCTTTAATCAAATTTTAAAAACGTTAGCGGCGGCGGTAGCTTAGTAGGTAGAACCATGAACTCGGAAGCGAGAGACCCAGGTTCGATTCCCAGTGCAGGCCTGTACCAATAACTTTGTTTTCTAGGTTATGTACATTTGTGAAGTTATGTTTTCCTTCACCGTAATGTTTTCCTTGAGGAAAACGTCATAAGGAAACCCTAGCGTCTGAAGTGTTACCATAATGCTTGCTACGTACAATGGCCCAACTATGGGGCTAAGTGCGGAAAACTCACGCCCAACTTGTTGAATATTGCATTCTTGACATAAAATTACATCACTATGGTTAATTGTTTTATATCATGGTAACACCATTGTTGGATTTGTCAAAGGAAAGAACGTGTCTCTTCCGCTCGTTCACTTTCGCTGTATCCTTTTTTGATCAAGACCCTAATTTTATTTCTCATGTCGTATCGATTGTGTTAAATCTTACGTTTTCTTTATAATTGTACACAGTATATTGTACCTCTAATTCTTTAGGAATTATAGGTCATAATAATATATTGGATAAAGCCACTCTTTTATTTTTCCTGCTCGCCGGTTATTTCCTGCAAGATTCCTGCGCAGTTCCACATCTCTGCTTCTTCGCTCAACACAACTAACTGATGGCTAAAATATCTTATACTTACTTCACCTATTATACTGTTTCGTTGCTAACGTATTTGAACACCTTAAACACTCGGATGTTTAATTTGTTTGAATACTTCAGCGCTTGAAATTGCCTGTTCGCGGTGGACACTTGTGGTAACTATGCATATGCTCTCTTTCTCCGAGAGAAAATCTGCCCCGCAGTGGGACGATTAAAGTCTACCCGAGACCATGGCAACTGTAACGCTGCCGAAACGTCGGGAAATAAGGTAATTACGTTTTACCTAATAAATAATCGAGATTAGACCCGTTTAATATAAAACTATGATTAAAATCTCCATTACAAAAATTACTTACACACAACGCAATCACATGACCTGGTCCCAAAATAAGACACCCTGTACTACGGTAACCATACACATACATCACAAACCTGGAAATACACCCAGGCTGAGGCCATATGTACAAATCCAGTACGGCGGCCTCCAGTGGTAATCGAACCCATGACCTCTATTTTGGTAGTCAAAAACAACCTGCTCGACCAACGATTACCTAAACTTTTTGGATTACCGTTGAAATAAATATCGGTGCTTGCTGAAATCCGAAATTTTGATGTTAATGTTTCCTATATAAGGATGCCACCGAACCGCTCATAATTCGGTGCCTATGCTATTAAAACTTTCGCACAAAGCCCCGGAATATACAATCGCGAAACCTGGAAATTCAAACTAAGTTTGATATAACATGAGGAATAAGGAATAAATAAAATTATAATAACATTACGTTACAAATCGTTACGTATACACGACACAGGGTGTCCTAGGGTATCTTAATGTGGGACCAGACGCAATGTATGTGCTGTATGTAAATGTTATGTTATAGATAGACAGAGAACACTTTATTGCACAACCAGAAAAAAAGAATACAACCGTGATTTCTTAAATACTTTATGTTATATACTGACGCCTGTATCCCGGAGGGTGTTCGCGCCTCGCGACGATCAGCTCAATTTTGACGCAAGACGGGAAAGACTCCGCTCGCTGGCAACACTGCCCCGCCTTGCCGGCGGCGACCTCTCTCAGTCACGTGTCAGTGTGTGTCGAAGTGTTTCGAACGAATTGTCATAATCTGTGCGCGCGCGCCGGCCGGCCCAAGCTAAACTCGATATTGTATTAATTATTGTGCATTGTACACTCACATTCAGCTCATCAATATTATAATCCTCATCGTCGGCTCATATCATCTCCCAACCAAGGAATCAGCTCTGGTGAGTCCGCCATTTCTTCCTTTTTCACCGCCTCATATCTCACTCATCCCACTCAAGGATTAGGTCCCCACACCTAAATCCCAAAACCCTCAGAGGGGTAGGCAGAGACTACGGACGGCTTTGCCGCTTGCCACGATAACAGACCTCTTTCGCTTCATCGACTTAGTCTAAAAACCTTAAATAAAGATTGATCATTATCGTAATCAGCTGGTGGAAGAATATGAACAAGAATAAGATGTGTTCAAAATAACATCGTTAGTATTGTAAAGAGGTACGAAATTTCACTAATGCCGGTAAGTCGCCCATTGGCTCAGTTGGGAGAGCGCTGGCACGGTTAGCCAGAGGTCGCGGGTTCGACTCCCGGCATAGGTGGAATTTTTTGCCGCTAAAGTGGTTTTTAAAATAATTATTTTCACATGACAAAAACTTTAAATTTTAAAAGTTTGAATATGTTTTATTGAAATAATTTCCAGTAACCTCAGTATAGTCATCATCATCACCATCAGACGGTGCCAGTCTACTGCTGGACATAGGCCTCTCTCAAGATACGCCACTGAGCCCGATCCTCAGCTCTCCTCTTCCAGTCACTGTCCACTGCTTTGCGAATGTCGTCTATCCACTTGGCCACAGGGCGTCCTACGCTACGTTTGCCGATTCGCGGTCTCCACTCGAGAACCTTAACGGTAGATAAATATATGTAGATAAGTACATGCAAATCTACAATAAGATCCTTAGAGGTTTAAAGAATCGCGGTTCAAAAAATGTGTAGAGGCTTATGCACTTTTTGATTTATGGATTCGTTAGCAAAATATTAAGCTTTAAAGTGCTATTTTTTTGTAAGAGAAGGACGTCCTTTCTCCTCTCCAGCTCAAACAGTTGATTATAAAATCACATGTTCATATATAGTATTATATGTATTATATGTTGTATTTCCTTTTAAGCTTATATGTTCACATATAAGCTTAAAAGGAAAATGTGGTCTTTGCATCTACGTAATGAGATGATTTGTACAGCGTCCAGTGGCATCTTCACTCACACTACATGAGTGAAGGCACCAAGCGGGTGCAGCAGTGCCTGAGACATGGTTTTAGATGATGTAGGCTTGCCCAGCACCTATACCATCCTGACAGCTTAGTCGGTGCACATTTGCGAATTTGCAGGAGCAATACCACACGCTAACTGTGAAGGAAAACATCGTAAGGAAACCCGCAGTTGGTAGGAGCCAATTGAAATGGAAAACTATAACAATTAACAGGCGAACAACTTATAAAAGGAAAAGTTTAACGAAGTTTTTAGTTCTGTAAAGCAGATAAAAAACGCTCCGCTTCGGAACCCTCCGTCTCTTGCGCGTGGCCCGACCGGCCGTTTTTTTTAAGTTTGTTTTCTTGTGCCCGCACGTTGCCAACCCGTTGCAATGTGGATAGCCCTTTACAGAGCACGCGCCGAAACGTCATGTCATCCCCATGTTTATCCCAATACTTGCCCGGGCGGGCCGAAGTTTTAATTGCGTTGGCCGCTGGTCAAAGCCGCAACTTGGGCCCCAAGTGGCGCGACGACATATGATTCGGGCCGGGCCTAAGGCTGCAGTTGTACCTGGAGGAGGGAAGCTGAGAGCACTTTGATTTTTACCTGTTACGCGCCGAGCGTGTTGGACGAAACGCTCCGTTTGCCAACACGGCCGAGCCCCGAGCTTGTCGAACGACGCACTTTTTTTTCGCGCGCTTTCAAATGCGAATTCCTTTTTATCAATATCCTAAGTTTGTATAATAAATTATTAAGGTTTTTTTTTAATGTGATAATGATAAATAAATGTTTTTTCAATTTCAATTTCAATTTCATATTTTGTACGTAGCCGTGAACCGAATCTCACAGATAAATACCGATCTGAGGCAGATTGGCAGGGGCTGGGTGAGGATGGCAGAAAGCAGTGCAGAATATGTAAAGGATGGATGAATGTGAGTACACTGTTAAGGTAAGATTTTATGAATCTATTTTAAATAGCAACTGTTACAGCTAAATGTGTAACCCATGTTTTGCTAACAATAAATATTACTCCACAAATCAATATTTAAATCACGACCTTTAAATCACTAATACAAGACCGCATTGGGAATCGAACCTGCGGCTCTCGCTTCCAAAAGCATTGATTTACACACTGGTCTGCCGCCGCGCACAAATAATAAATTTGTAATTATAAAAAGAACAACTGATCTTCTATAATATAAAAATTAATCGCTGATTGTGTTGGTAAGCGCAAATCTCGAGAGCAGCAGATCCTATTACTCTAATTTTTTTTTCAGAATATTCCTTGAAGTACGAAGATGGTTCTTACAAAGATGGTTAGGCGGTACGAAGTTAGCGGGGTCAGCTAGTAATTAATAAATATTAATATTGTTCAACACAATCAAGGCTACATAAAAAAATATAACTTTCTATTTTATTACTGTAAATTATTTGCATTGAAATAAATTTCAGATTTTTTATTTGCATCACATCCGCTTGGTCTACACCCGGCCTAACTTGACAGTGTCAGAAAGTTAGCAAATGAACTCTGTAGGGCTGTCGTGTCAGTGTGTGTTGTAAAGTTGCTTTCGAAATAAAACTTCAGACATTTTATCTGATACACAATATAGGTAATAATAGAGTTTTCCAACCATTTACTTATACACTAGCAGTATCCGCGACTTCATTCACGGGGCATTCGGATGTTTATTTATTAATAATTTTATTCCCCTATTTTTTTGAAATAAAGAAAATCGTACGATGCAGCCGACATTACGTACATAGTTTAACATATTTTATTATTCTGTTTAGTTATTGTTAAGCAGAGTTGATTTCATATTATTATACAGTGAATGAGTGATCTTAAACGATCAAGAAGGTAAAGCAACACAAGGCGCGTTCAGTGCCTGGATGGGTGACCATGTATGACTAACGCTAGTGGCATTTTTCCGAGCGGTTCCGTGCTTCGCACGGCAGATTAAGCAGTTGGTACCGGCTGCCGTCGATAGATGGCAGTCGTTAGGCCAAGTCAGAGGCCTTAGGGCGGCTTGAAAAATTCTGACAGTAAGACCAGTCACTAGTCTTTCACGCCTCCAACAATCCGGACTTAGCTCCCGTGGTGGAGTATGGCCTACACCTTACTTAGGGAAGAAGGACATAATTGGTTGATGAGACCATTTCTGACGTTATTCGTTTTGTTTTGACTACCTCGTTAGTCTGGCGGTAAATACGCTATACTAACTAAACTGATTTCGTGGATTCAATACTCAATAATTTATTGCATTCCACAAGTATATACAGACCATTCATACTGGAAAACGACAACTTGATCCGTACAATGTCCTTGGTCTGGGGTGTATTCCCATTATTTTCTTTTTTTTAATTAACTAACCCGTGCTAAGGACAAATTTAAAAACTTATTTAGAGGCTAAAAATTCCACGAACGAAATTTCGAACCTCTTTACAATACTCTCTGTATTACGTAGAGATTCGAAATTTCACTGATGCCGGTGAGTCGCCCATTAGCTCAGTTGGAAGAGCGCTGGCACGGATGCCAGAGGTCACGGGTTCAAATCGGCATGGGTGGAATTTTTAGCCTGTAAATAGGTTTTTAAAAGTGTATTTCCATGTTTGCGATGTCCTTGTCTAGTTACATAGCACAGGCTTCCGAGTTTGGGACCATAATTGCTGAATTTGTCATGTGGGAGTCATTATTATTATTTCTAGAAAATGTTTTACCTTTCTGACAAATATCGTCAAAATCCTTTCGGCCGTTTCAATGCCAAACGCAATCACAGATAGACTTTATTTTTAAACAAAGATATATGTATCTTTGTTTAAAAATTAAATTAAATTTGTAGTAAAGTAATAATAGACAGTGAAATAATATTAAAACCAGACCACAGACTAATACAGTAATAAAATAATTACAGGTCCGGTTAATTTTAAGAGGATTATTCTACTCGTCAATATAAGCAACTATTCAAGAACCAACATAAAAAAGGAGCGTGGCGACATCAACCGTGGAATCCACTGATTACTTTACAAATAATATTACGCAAATACAGCTACGTAAGTTTAAAATAGCAACTCCTTTTGACAGACCTCCATGGTAGCTACTATGTAGGCGTCTTATAGGTTTCCACAAATATTCTTTCTTATTTTAAATCTAAACTCGATGCAGCAACCACGCAGCAACTTTATAGGACTTTTTTTGTAAAGTGGCCAGTGTTCGATATTGCAGGCAGGTTATAAACCTCTTTGATCTCTATGGGCCCTAGGTTTTCTCAAAACTTCTTTTTTTATTTCTTGCGTGCTTTTTCTTTCATACCAAGTAAACGCCTAGCTGATTCGTTCATGTGAATTTTCAAACCAAATTTTAGTTCATTGTTAGCATTTATAAACATCTATTAACAGAATAATTGAGTGAAAATTGGCGAATTATACAAAAATTAGTCCAATTTAAATGATACTAAGTAGAACAAAGCTCTCCTTAGTGGTTTTTTTGTGCAATAAAGAATTTTAATAATAATAACAAGAATCGTACGAGTGTAAACGGATTCGGTGGCGGTACAAAGTTCGCCGGGACAGGTAGTGAGACATATTTCGTAGCTAAATGTACAAATAATTAACTCACAGACCTAACTTACAATCTGCAACTAACAACGCACACGTAGTTAGTGACAGCGCAACACAATATTGCGTATGCGACTCTACGCTGAATTGTAGCTCTGGCGTCGGTCTTATTTCTATTCAAATCCCTGTCTCCAGCAATGTAGACACATACAGCGCCCTAGGCCTTCGCCTGTATATTGAGAAACTACTGTTTGCTTTCCATTAACTCTGATGCGTCGTCTTAGATACGAGCTACTTACTTAGAGGCAACTTTCAGTCTATACAGAGGAAGGCGAAGATATTGATATTTGCGACAAACTTCGAATAGTTTTGGCTTCTAGTCGTTAGTCTCCAGTTCGACGGTGCTAATGGTATGTTATTGATTAGCCTTCAAAATACATAATGAAAAGTGGAGGGTTTGTAATCTTGTTCACCCGGTTAAAATGCCATCCTTAAAGTGTATTCAGCGATTAGATCAGGGATTAAAATCACTATTTTAATCCCTGATCTAATCGCTGAATACACTTTACGACGTAGATCAGGGATTAAAATCACTATTTTAATCCCTGATCTAATCGCTGAATACACTTTAAGGATGGCATTTTAACCGGGTGACCAAGATTACAAACCCTCCACTTTTCATTATGTATTTTGAAGGCTAATCAATAACATACCATTAGCACCGTCGAACTGGAGACTAACGACTAGAAGCCAAAACTATTCGAAGTTACCACTGGCTACCACTGTAGCCCGGTGGGTAGACCAATGGACTCGGAAGTCCATTGGTCTACCCTATAATATCTCAAAATGTATCGTGTGCAATAATGGGTATTAATCGAATCTAATCTTTACCAATTTCACTAGTTAGACTAACCTTGTCCGCTCTAGTACTAGCAAAGTGAGAGAATTCTTTTGGCCCAAAATTTAAAATCACCTCACGTTGCTATTTCGACGTAACACATTAATGGAGTGGCGACTTTTTTGAGTGAAAGACCCGGCGGCCTCTTTAAAGTGACCCTCGCAGTTTAAAACTCAGAGCTGCATGTTCACGCGAGGGTAGTTTGGTATTTCATGCGAGTCATTGTTTGCTTAGTCGTTCCAAAACCATACTTAGCCCCGGTGCCTATTAAGGCCTGCGCAGACGAAGGACTTTTATCTCCAAGGGTCGAAAGTCCCTGAATCATAAAAAATGTCCTCCGAGTACTTGTAGCGCACTCAACGCCTACGGTGTGCTGTCATTTGTTCCCTGGAAATTGAGTGAAGTGTACGCTATGGAAGCAAATATTCTGAAAATTACAATTGTGTTGTAATTTACATGAAGTTGAAAAAGAAAAGGCGTTTTAAAAGAAAACACCGAACATTTTTCCAGTCCGGTCTCTTGATGTCCTCGGTAACTTGAGAGAGTTTTTGTACGAGGTACTTTTAGCCCTTCGTGTGCGTTATTCGATACAATTTATAAGAGATCAATATCGACGGACAAAAAAGTATCCGGGGGATAGTCCCTCGTCTGCGCAGGCCTTACAGTCAACAGCATAGCTTTTTTATGTAGCCTACAAAACCTTCCACTTCAGGTCACAGGGCTTCAGAGACAGAGTATAGGCCAGTTTCTGAATTGAGAATTTTACTAAGTAAATTCTTAAGTGACGCTCTGTCACCCTTTATTTCTAGAAAATTCGAAGAGACACTTAACTATTTACTAAGTGAAATTGTCAATTCAGAAACTGGCAATTAGCCCCGGTGCCTCGCACAGTCAACAGCATAGCTTTTTTATGTAGCCTATAAACCTTCCACTTCAGGGCACAGGGCTTCAGAGAGAGAGTATGGGTCGGTTTCTGAATTGAGAATTTCATTAAGTAAATTTTTAAGTGACGTTCTGTCACTCTCGTTTCTGAGAAATTCAAAGAGACAGTACAGAGTGCTTAGTGCGAGTTTGACAGATCCAATCGAATAACTTTACGACCGCGTTAATCGACCATTGAGTAGTGAGTCCGAGTAAGTTAACCGTTCGAACTCGCAAAACGCTGTCACAGTACAACTCGCACTCGCGTTTATTCGTGTTTTGGCTGGTAAACGTGTTCACTTCTCAACGTAAACCATTCAAACAACTCGCACTCAGCAATTTTAATTTCCATACTTGTCGCTAGGTGGCGCTTCCTCGATGCCATAGAAATATGAGTTTACGTTAACGCGATCGAGTAGTTAAAAATCTCGCACTAAGCACTCTGCTAACCATTTACTCACTAAAATTCTCAATTCAAAAACCGGCAATTAGCCCCGGTTCCTCGTGAAGTCAACAGCATAGCTGTTTTTTTTATGTAGCCTACATACGTTGCACCTCAGGGCACAGGTCTTATGTCCGAGAGAGAGTATGGGCCGGCTTCTGAATTGAGAATTTCATTAAGTATATTCTTAAGTGACGTTCTGTCACGCTCGTTTCTGAGAAATTCAAAAACAGCACTACAGTCCACTATTTACTCAGCGAAATTCTTAATTCAGAAACTAGCAATTAGCCCCAGTTCCAACAGCATATCTTTTTTATGTAGCTTATAAAAGTCCCACTTCTCTGAGAAAGAGAGTGTATGGGCTTAATTACTAGTATTAATTAATTAATTAGTGTAGATTGAGATTGAGGTCTTAGATCTTAATAGTTACGAGGGAACATAGAATCGGAAAGTGTCCGATTCTATGATTCTATTACATACATACGTACGATTCAAAGACATTACCCTCCTTTTGGGCTTCGCCGCAGTCAGATAGATAGATAGATAGAGAACAAATATTGTACATAAAAATGGAAATTACACAGATATTTCTTAACCTAAGAGTACAGACGGCGGCCTCAGCGGCGGTCAGGTAAAAAACGCTCAGACTGAACTCTCAGTGGTCAATACTGAAGAGTAAACAGGTCCCTTGAATTTCTATCGGATCCTTCTGCAACATTCCCTTCTAACCGTACAGTGAAATCGTCTTTACAAGATCAGATTGTTGCCGTGCATTGGGTACAAGAGTTTTCCCCGAACTAGTCTTGTCCTCGAGGGTACAATGTTTTGAGAAGTATACGCTTAAATCTCACATTTGAAAGCCCCCATGCAGTGACGTCGATGGCAATGAACGTCGCGTCGCGCGTCAACGTCAAAGTATACCGTGACATGACTAGCTTCCGAGCACCATGCAATCCATTACTCTGCGGGTGGGGAAATGTGGCCTTTAAAACATTATGTTGAGGTTGAGGTTTGTGTAAAATGTAATTGAGATTTTCTTCAGTTTTATAACGTGTGGAAATGTCATCCACACGTCACAAAGTCACATGCGCGATTATGAATAAAATTATAAGGCGACTATAAGGCGAAGCGGCATACATACATAACCTAACGCCTCCTGTATCCCAGAGGGGTAGGCAGAGACTGCCACTTGCCACGATCCTGACAGAGCACCTTCGCTTCATCAAAGTTTATAAGTCGTTGCATGCACGCCTAATTAGGCGACTAATCTTAAACTAAAGTTCGTATTCCACTTCAATATATTTTGTTACACTAATCGTGGTAATCGAATGAAGTCACTAATTAGCAACCACTAATGTCAATTGTTTCCTTTATGGTAATGGGGGCTGAATCCCGAATAGTTCCGATTCACGACGGAAGTAGCTGAGTCGACCAAACATTTAATGATCCCCGATGGGCTCGGGCCGACTCGGGAATCATCTGCTTGAATGATTCCCGAGTCGGCCCGAGTTCCGGCGGAATCACACGAGTTGACAAACAGTGATAGCGGTAGTTGAGATACACAGAATATCAGTTACTAATCTGGTTGCATAATCTGACTGAGTCGAATTATTGTTATCGTCAAATTATTTCATTGGTATCACTCATAATGGCACATCTTTACCACATAAGGTTAAAAACGGGACAGAGGCGAATAAATGCCGATTTCTGAAGGAAATACTAAAATAACATTCATTCACCATAGCTCTTTTTTATACGCAGCCTTTATACGTTCCACTTCAGAGTACAGGTCTTATTTTAGAGAGAGAGTATGGGCGGTTTCTGTATTTTGAATTTCACTAAGTAAATTTTTAAGTGACTTTCTGTCACGCTCTTTTCTGAGAAATTCAAAGAGACAGTATTACAGTTAACTATTTACTTAGCAAATTTTTCAGTTCGGAAACTAGCCCTAAGCATCTCATAATTCATTAAAAAAGGCACGTTTTCCTATTGTTGTCTATTCACCAGCAAACAAGACTATCCTACTGCCGCATTGCCATGAATGGGTTTACCTTTTAATGTTTTTTCACCTTTGCCTTTCACCTTTGCCCACACATCGTTATGAATGCGACACAAAAGGCTTGTGATATCCTTTGTAACAGAAGTAAAGCTCAGTTGAAACTCCACAAAAAACTCGTTAGTAATGTTTTAGGAGATAATAAAACATATAGATGAGGGACTTTGGGCCAGTTTCTGAATTGAGAATTTCGCCATGTTATTACATAACTGTATTGCTGTCTCGTCGAATTTCTCGGAAAAAACGTGACATAACATAATTATGTTACATTTACATACAGGCACATACATTGCTTCTGGCCCCACAATAGGGTACCCTGTGTCGTGGGAACCAGAAACAACGACTTCACAAACATGTAAACATCCAAGACCTGGGTTTTTTTTGTCCTCAGCTGGGATTCGAACCCGGGACCTCTCGCATGGTAGGTAGATGCACTACCGCTGCGCCACAGAGGTCGTCAACGAGCTCGTGACAGGACGTTACGGAGTTAGTAACGTTAGGTAGTTGAACACTTCAGAAACTCAGGTTTCCTCATAATGTTTTCATTCACAGTGAGCAAGTGGTATTGCTACTACAAAGACAAAGACAAAGATTTTTATTTGTGAAGCATGAGTTCATTGATAGGATGTATATAAAAAATAATTAGTTCTATACATGCTCTGCCTGATGAGGCGTACAAATTATAAAAAAGGCACCACCATTAGAAACAATAATATAAAAATGTCAACAAATGTACGTTACTTACAACTTCACAAATGTACGTTACTTAAGAAACAACGTCTTGTATTGTTATACAGGCCTTGAGTCCATGAGGATTCGAACCCACAATCTCCCGAATGAGAATAGAATCTCTAGTCGTAGATCAAGATAAGGTAAGAATATTCTTTATTATACACCAGGAAAAAAGAAACATAAAATTATTACAAAATACAGTACAGTTAGCGGCCTTATTCCTTAGAGCAATTTCTTCCAGACAACCTAAAGACACTAACTAGTTTAATGAATGAATAAAAAATCTTCACAATCTCCAAACTCGATGCAGAGCTAGCCCTCTGACACTAGTTACTTCTCAGCTCCGGCGTGTCGTACGCCTTAAGAGCCTAGTGTTTGTTTGCCATTAACTTCGACACAACTGGCGAGAGTCTTCAGTTATTTAAGGGGTAAACGTACTCTCAGACAGGTGAATGTTTAGTGGATAAATCACCCACACAGTAAATAAACTGTGTGAGGTCCATGCTGCGTAAAGCCGCGTTTTCACAGTCTTAGTACTCTCGGACCGAGTGCGCCATCCGAGTAAACTAATGCTTCTGATTGGACGGTTTTTCGTGACAATACCAAAATAGCCAATCAGAGTGCTTAGTGCGAGTTTGACAGATACAATCGAATAACTTTACTACCGCGTTAATCGAGCATCGAGTAGTGAGTATGAGTAAGTTAGCCGTTCGAACTGGCAAAACGCTGTCACAGTACAACTCGCACTCGCGTTTATTCGTGTTTTGCCTGGTAAACGTGTTCACTTCTCAACGTAAACCATTACAACTCGCACTCAGCAATTTTAATTTCCATACTTGTCGCTAGGTGGCGCTTCCTCGATGCCATAGAAATATGAGTTTACGTTAACGCGATCGAGTAGTTAAAAAACTCGCACTAAGCACTCAGAGTGCTTAGTGCGAGTTTTTTAACTACTCGATCGCGTTAACGTAAACTCATATTTCTATGGCATCGAGGAAGCGCCACCTAGCGACAAGTATCGAAATTAAAATTGCTGAGTGCGAGTTGTATTGGTTTACGTTGAGAAGTGAACACGTTTACCAGCCAAAACACGAATAAACGAGAGTGCGAGTTGTACTGTGACAGCGTTTTGCCAGTTCGAACGGTTAACTTACTCCTACTCACTACTCAATGCTCGATTAACGCGGTAGTAAAGTTATTCGATTGGATCTGTCAAACTCGCACTAAGCACTCAGAAGCATAAGTTTACTCGGATGGCGCACTCGGACCGAGCGCATTAAGACCGTGAAAACCTGGCTTAATATAGATCGTTTTAGCTATCAAATTATCTTCTAAACATATAATAAATTTGTACACTTTGTTATACGTCTGTCGCTGTTTTTCTTTGTACGCGTATATCGCAAAAACCACTAACGGGAGTGAATTAAACTTACTATAAATATAGCTTTTATTTCCGTGTTATATATAGGCTGTAATAACATCATACTTAGGGCGAAAATCACTGTTGATTTCTTTATCACGACCTCTGTGGGGCAGCGGTAGCGCATATGCCTACCATGCAAGAGGTCCCGTGTTCGATCCCCGGCTGGGGACAACAAAAACCCCAGGTCTAGGATGTTTACAAGTTTGTGATGTCGTTGTTTCTGGTTCCTGTTCCTGTATGTAAATGTCATGTTATGTTATGGACAGTTAAGAAAAAACAATGACCTCTGAGCTTTCATGACCGAGGTCCATAACACTATAATTTGTAGTATTTTTTTATTTCAATTGTATGTACATAAAAAGGAGATTCGTTTTGTTAATATTGCGAGTCAATCGCGTATGCAATGTACACTTTACTTTCAGTGAAAAAGGCTTCTCGTAATAACGGAGTCCAGCGGTTGCTATGGCAACCCGTCAACATACTACTGCCGTCACTGGCGAAATGATAATTATAGTTTCTTCTTAAGTATGACTATCAATTATTTTAATAACCAGCGATACAAGACGTAATCGCTAATTCAATATCGATCATAAATGAATAGTCATTTATTATCTGTAATGAGTTTGAGCGGGTGACAAGCTGCACCGGTGGGAGATGCTTCAAAATGGCCTCAAAGAGTGAAATTCAGATCAGAGATAGACCATGGCCTTAATTAAGAAATAAGGAAACTTCATGCTCTTCAAGTTATAGACACAGCTATTTATGTAATGAAATCCTAATGATATACATTAAAAATGGTGCCTTGTCCTCATCAGCTCGAGGAACTTTAACTTCAACGAACAATTTTTAGTAGGCTCTCATATTTTGCAATGAAACTTTGCTTCATTCGCAATTCTAAACAAGAATAAATTAAAAGGAAGTTAGAGTTTTCCAAGAAGTTTTAATGGAGTGGCTTGCGTGCATGCAGCGATTTCTAAATATTGATGAAGACTGACTCAGTTGTTGACTGAGTCAGTCTTCATCAATATTTATGGCATTAAATCCGCTGCATTGCACCTACGATGTTATTTTAAAAAATTATGTGCAAATAAAAAATAAATAAATAATGAAGCGGAAAAGGTTTGTCAGGCTCGTGTCACTAAATCTACGCACGATTACGTACACTTTAATGGTTGTATGTCTGGAAGAAATTACTTTTAGTAATAAGGCCGCCACTTTTACTGTACTGTTATTTTTAAGACTCTTTTGTAATTCCTGGTGTACATGCAATAAAGAATATGCTATCTATCTACGTTTGTATTGGAATGAGCTCGTGAGGCGCCTTCTTAAGAGCTGAGCAAAGCGGGCTGTTGTAAATAAATAATGAGATAGCAATGTGTCGCTTACGCATGACAAAAGCATGTTACTTTCAAAGAAAAGTCTGTGTACCATTGTCGACGAATAATGGACTTTTTTATTCATAAGTTCATTCCACATTCCACAGGACTCGGACTGGGCGACCAAGTTCGCTCGTTTTTTAACCGACTGCAAAAAAGGCCGAAGTTAATTCGGTGAAGATGATGAAGACTTTCAGAGATGGAGAACGTGACTCTTCAATAGACAGCAGTAAATAAGGCTTAATGATGCCTATTCATGAGTAATGTGCATTTGTTTCATAAACTATAGCGTAAACTTTGTACCAGCCTAATTTGATGAGGTTCTGAAGACTTTCAGAGATTGAAATTGAGAACTTCACATTTCAAGGCAAAAAAATAAGGTAAAGGTAGATGTTACAAATATTTTATTCATTAATTACTTTAATCCAGTACCTACCTGATTCTCTTGTGCAAATTGTTTCGAAGATTATCAGCTCGAATGTCGTCTACAACAAAATATTATTTCACAAACTGCGTCAGCGTGTTAGTATATGTAAATCTAAGAAAAATAAAACCTTTGTTGATATAATATATTATTAAAAATCTGAACTTAAATCTGATCATAGTAAAGAATAAGCTATGTTTGTTATGAGTTTCAAAAGTAGTCTTTTGAAACTCAATATTTTAACAGAGACATTTTAGGACATCTCAATAACCGAATCCTTTGAAATACCAAAAATCTATTTGGAAAACCATGAGGGCAGCCTGTCTCCTGCAGTGGGCGTCAAATGGCTGATGATGATGTATCATTTGAATCTGTAGGATTCGCTTATATCCATCGATGACATATCAAGCAGAAATGTGCTATGATATAAAGGCCTATTACAATATTAGTATTTCCTAATGATTCGCGATACTGATACATAGTTATATATTAAACGGGTAGACCCGTTTAATATGTCGCGCTTATTTATTAAGTAAAACGCAATCACCTTATTTCCCGTCGTTTCGGCAGCGTTACAGAGTGCTTAGTGCGAGTTTGACAGATCCAACCGAATAACTTTACTACCGCGTTAATCGAGCATTGAGTAGTGAGTATGAGTAAGTTAACCGTTCTTACTGACAAAACGCTGTCACAGTACAACTCACACTCGCGTTTTTTCGTGTTTTGGCTGGTAAACGTGTTCACTTCTCAACGTAAACCATTACAACTAGCACTCAGCAATTTTAATTTCCATACTAGTCGCTAGGTGGCGCTTCCTCGATGCCATAGAAATATGAGTTTACGTTAACGCTATCGAGAAGTTAAAAAAACTCGCACTAAGCACGTTGCCTTGGTCTCGGGTAGACCTACCAGTCTACCCGAGACCACGTAATAAATAATCGCGATTAGACCCGTTTAATATATAACTAATACAATATTTTCTGCGATTTAAAAACGGATTGCTGATGCGATAGCATAAAAAGTGCTTCATTCCACCCATTTATCGAGACGTATTATCGACAACTATCAAAGTACAAAGTGCTCTTTTTACTCTACAGAAGGCCCGTTCTTCGCTACAGACGCTCGTCTGTTTACATTCAATTACCACCCGTCCAGGACATCAAATAGTGTCTCTCGTCTCGATGCATAATTTACCGCCACATCTGCCCGCTCAGTCCCTCCCAGCGCGGCAAGGCAACACCAATGACTGGCCTTATATCGACAACCAACCCTTGTATCGCGTAACTTTCCACTCTATCGCGTTAAGCATCTAGACAACTCCATAATGTATTAGACAGTTCAATAAAACTGACAACTCCGCACAGTGGAGGACTTACGTGGTCGGACCCCAGAGTCACTATTGTAGCCTAATAACCCGCACATCAACGAGTTGATTAGTTATAAAAAAATGATTAAATTTTTTGTTTAATTTATTTGTCTTATCTTAACTCAGTGCTACAATAACTTCACTAATCAATAACACACTTTACGTCAAAGTGTTGTGACGGCATTGTTGGTCTAGGTAGCATTTTTTAAAAACCTATTTAGAGGCTAAAAATTCCACCCATGCCGGGATTCGAACCTGCAACCTCTGGCTATCCGTGCCAGCGCTATTTCCAACTGAGCTAATGGGCGACTCACCGGCATCAGTGAAATTTCGAACCTCTTTACAACATTATCTGTATTACGTACAGGCAGCGACATCTGGCTGAAGTAATTTGCATCACTTGCAGCCCCGAGTACCTAATTTGCAGTTATTTAAGTTTTTTAGTACTTATCGTCTTGAGCAAAACCGCGGAAATAAAGAAAACAGACGGATTGACAGACAGAGAGACAGATAGCCAGACGAACGGACGGATAGACGGTCGGAATCAGTATTCACTACGGAACCCTAAAAATGGTCGTCGTCGTCAGGCTATACAAGTCCACTGCTGGACATTGCCCTCCCCTAATGAGCGCCATACCGCCCTGTCTTCAGCTTGCCGCATCCAGCATCTGCCTGCAATTTTTCGCAGATCATCATCCCACCTAGTCGGAGTGCGTCCTACACTACGTTTGCCGAGTCGCGGTCTCCACTCAAGAACACGTTTACTCTACATAAATGGTCACTACAATATTATTGATATCGTTTTTACACCCCTTTTTTCTGGAATACCACATTTTTTGATAGATTTAGCACCACCCTAGGGCTTAGGTTATAAGCCTCCGGTCACACACACCTCTTGCATGGTATCAAACCAGTGTGGGCCGTCGTAAACAAACGAGGCCAGCGCTAGAGGGCGATCAATCGCGCACGGACCCGATACGTCGCAATTTGTCACGGCCCGCGATGACAGACACACGATTTTCATGATTTATTAAATGCATAGCGCTGACGCACGGCCTGCACACCGCTCACGATGCCCTGACTGCGGGCGTATTCTGTATGCGGGAACGGTTACAGTTACAAGCCAACGTAAGAATGCTGTAGACGCGTATTGTAAGTGGGCACTGAAAGTAGAAAAGTCCGAAGAATTTTAGTCACATTCTGCATTCTTCGCCGATGAGAATAAGTCCATGCGAAGTCTAAGTCATTGATCATTTGTTCAAGTAATTGGATAGGCATTATGCTTTGTTCCATGAAATAAGTTACATGTCCCCGTTTTATGTATTTGTACTTTATTAAGATCTCAACTCAAATTACATGAGGCGATGTTGTGTGTGCTGGCTTCAAACCATAATTTTCTACATATAACTGTTTTCCATTTTTATGTATAATAAAGTATTCTCTATCTATGTACATAGTATTACTATGTACATAGATAGAGAATAGAATTACTTATAATTATATCGTATAATAGTTGTGATCTGTTTTGTACTCCAAAGAAATAAAAATAAAATAATGTTGCAATGTTGCACTGGGACTCTCCTTCATACTGCAGGTAAGTTTTTGGGGAGTGGAGAGGTGGGCAATGTTGCAAGTGTAGTTGAATTAATGTTATAGCAGCAGTACCACTCGCTAACTGTGAAGGAAGGAACACCGTGCAATTAAATTATTTATGAGAATTTGAAAACTGCGAGGGAACTTACATCTGCAGAAGATCGAAGGAGAAATTTGAAATTAAACTTGTCTAAAAATGCAGGTAAATGCGGCTAGTGGTGATAGCGGTGTTTACATACCTATTTCAGCGCTTGAAATTGCCAACCCGCGGTGATCACGCGTTATAATTAAGCCCGTATCTCTATCTCTCTCTCTCTCTCTAACTCTGAAAGAAGACATGTGCCCTACAGTTGGAGGAATAATAAAAATGCAGAATAGGGCCGGCATTGTTTTATGCAAGCTTCCATCTACGTATATCGATGGCGCAGCAATGTGTGGACATTCAGAGGTATTTGTGCGATGAATTATCGATTGCTTCCGCGGCGATGACGCCGTAACTGCTGCCCTTTAGCTTAATACTCCCGCAACAATATGACAGCTTGATTATAAATATAGGCCCAATTGTGTTTGTCGTACATCCATCCTTCTATGTCCCCACTACTGGGGCACAGGTCTCTTCTTGCATCGCAGGAAGGTTAGGCTATACTCCACCAGGGGCGCAAGTCCGGGTTACAAAATATAGCACCTAAAAATATCAACTTACATTATGGGCAAAGGCGGACTTGTTGCGAGAGCAATATGGGTTTCAATAGCGGTGGTAGCTCAGTGGGTAGAACCATAGACTGGCAAGCGAGAGCCCCAGGTTCGATCCCGAGTGCGGGCATGTACCAATGACTTTGTTTAATTTCAAAGTTACGTACATTTGCGAATTTGCAGTCGCAATACCACACGCTAACGGTGAAGGAAAACATCGTGAGGAAACCCGCGGCTTGGTTGGCTCCGCACGTATTGACTAGTCTTTCCTGTGGGCTAGGCCGACTAAGCTGTCAGGATGGTATAGGTGCTGGGCAAGCCTACACCATCTATAAAAAAAAAACCATGACCCAGGCACTACAGCGTTGGAGTGGTCCCTTCACCCATCTAGTGTGAGTGAAGATACCACTGGACGCTGTATAAATCATCTCATTAAGTAGATGCAAAAAGGCCAATATTATGGGTTTCAGGAATGATCCTACCGAAGCGTGGAAACCTGCGCTTACTTTAATTTATAAATAGAACAGTAATTATATTTATAAATTAAATTTCAGTGCCGCAAAAAAAAGAAATTGAATTTTCGGAACCCGCAAGTAGAACGAAAATCGCGTCTGGCAACTCATTTTCCAAATATTTTTTGGGAGCAAGAAAAAAACAGTTACAAAAGCTTGTGCATCAACGTAATGAGAGGAGTCCGTGAGTCGCCCATTGGCTCAATTGGTAGAGCGCTGGTACGGATAGCCAGAGGTTGCGGGTTCGAATCCCGGCATGGGTGAAGTTTTTAGCCTCTAAATAGGTTTTTAAACTTGTTCCTTAGCCCGTGCTTAGTGCATTAAAAATAAAAATAGTGTAGTAATGAGAGGATTTAAACGGCGTCCAGTTGCACCTTAACTCACACTAGCTAGGTGAAGCAACCACTCGTACACTACAGTCAAAAAAATGGTACAAAAATGCCCACTGTAAAAATAATTTGTCCAAATAGTAAAGGGATTGTGATATAATGAAGGATCAAAGGGTGCAAGTGAAGGCTTCTGTTCTAGTACCAGTGGAGGCTGTGCTTATTTACGAGTATTAATTAGAGATACATGTGTCTTTTACTATTTGTTCTAAGATTAAGTAAAGTAAACTATAGTTTATTCATGAACATGGGTATTTAAAATAGTTCTTTATATACAGTTTCAGTGCATTCCACGTGATGTCCATCTGGGCATATGAGTATGTGTGCGAGCATGCATTAAGTACATATTTCTATGTCAAAATTAAATTATAAAATTATTGTAATTGTTCGTGCGAGAATCGATCGCGCGACGTAATCATGAATCTGTGGTCATTCATTCATTAGTCTGTCGTTCCGGAGCCGTCGCTCGTGCCGCTCGCTCGCTACTAGTCGCTACTAATTTATCCAGCCATCTGGACACACATTCGCACGGTGACATACGCGCGTGTTAAGTGCTCGAATTCTCGTGAAGTGATAGACATTTGGTGACCAAGAAACTTTATCAGCTCAAAGAACAATATATTGACAATATTAGACTATAAGTGAACAGCGCAAGAGTGTTCTCCGTGCGCTGGACGCATCAGCTCATCCATCACCGCTCATCATCTGCCCAACAGCTAAAGCGAGCCATCATCCACCATCACCAAGTAAGTCCATTCACTTCACCTCTCATTCCGCTCTCTCAACCAGCCCATCGTGAGGTAGACCTAGCCGACACTGGCTAACTACCATTTTTGGTCTTCGAGCCGTTAATTGAACCGGCTACCCATCATACAGTCTACTAGTTATCAGTAATTAAATGTCAACAATTAAGAATTTCTATGTCAAAACAAAATTGTAAAATGATTTGGTTAGTTACTTACTCTGCGTCTCAAGTACCTATTCGGTGAGTTGCTTACTCTGCGTTATGCATTGCATTGCATTGTATTGCGTTGCGTTGCGTTGCGTTGCGTTGCGTTGCGTTTCGTTGCGTTGCGTTGCGTTGCGTTGCGTTGCGTTGCGTTGCGTTGCGTTGCGTTGCGTCACGTCACGTCACGTCACGTCACGTCATGTCACGTCACATCACGTCACATCACATTACATTACAAAGGGAAAGAAGCAGGTACCTAAGTAGTAGAGTAGATCCACTGTCTATGTTTTGTTTACATACAAGTGTAAAATATGAACTTGTAGAAACACTCCCAACCACTATTGTATTTGATTGGTTATGTAAATAAATAATTTTGAATTTTCAGTTTTATTTCAATAGTTTTGATTAAGTAACAGAATAAATTATCACTTCTTAACTATTCGAAAGTAGATTAATTCCAGCAAAAACACGGTAACAGACACGACTTCACCCCAAAATTGAAACGTGAACACTAACGTTTGATGTTTCATTGAAAGCATCGTTTGCTGCTCTTCAGTGCCAAATCTTTTAACGAAGTTTATTTCCATGTATGTGTCGGCATTTCTTTCGTAGTATTGTATTATACCAAAATTGCGTGCAGCAAAGCTTATTTTGTTAATGATTTCTACGTAAGGATGTCCCCGGTGTAAATAGAAGTGGAAAGGTACGAAATCAAATAATGGCTCCTTCATGATGTGAAAAGGATTGTACGGCTCGCTCAAGTATCTTTCCAGCTGTGACTTGTAGTGTTTTTCATACATGACAACCGAAGCTAATTCATCGCTATTAGACTTGAAAAGATCGTGCAACGGGAATTCTACTACATGGATATTCTCGGCGGGAATCTCACAGTTCCGTAGCGATATTCCGTTTTCGAGATAACTTTTGTAGCTTTCCGTTATAAAGACTTTCTTCGCTCCTTTACACAAATCGTCTAGAGAATCCATTTGGTAACTGTCATCTTTGTGAAGTAGGAGGAATATGAGCAGTACTTCAAATGTAGCTCTTAAGAAAAATGAGAACCACACCCAAGTCAAAATCGGCAACCGAGCCACTGGTCGCCTTTTGAAATGTAGACCTTTCCCCAAAAACACCGCCAACGTGTATAAGCATACCGTATCCATTCGTGCTTTCTTGAACGTCAACTTCATCCAAAAGATGAATATGAAGTATATAATGGCGGACACTGCCCAAACTTCAGGTGTTAGCACACTAAATAGACTGAGAATATTTTGACTGACACGCTTCTTCACAATCACATTTAAAGTAGCGTAGATATGTGGGTATGTCGTGGCTATGAAGCTTTGACGAGGAATTGGTAGCGCTCCTGCTACAACGTCAATTCGGTTATGATAGAGTTCATTCAATAGACCCGTTCCATTTCCATCATATGCGACGTTTCCTAATTGGTGTGTTTCGGAAAAATTTAGAAAGTACTTATTGGATACATGGTATAGCAGTGCCACTTCAACGCCTAAGAATACCATATTATACCCATGTTGTCGGATGTCGTTAAGGTCGATAGAAAACGCGTAAGGCGCTATAAGGTGTAAGCCAACATTCACAGGGCATTTGATATATTTCTCAACGACAGTTTGGATTTCAGTGTTATTGCTGTCACATAGAAAAGTACCACGGCGATTCTCGTAGTCATTACAGACAGGTTTGGTATTCCAATGAGTTAGAGCACCAGTAGTATTCGATTTGTGCACAACAGATGCTTTGTATAAGGCGTGTAACTTCAAAATGTCCAGCATTTCATTGACGTCTGCACTCTCCGGAACTACGATAACGAAGTTCGTATCGTAGCCCCATTCGCGACACAAGGACTCGCTTAAGACTTTTCTGAGATGACCTGCTGATTCCGTGAATATTATAATCTGACTCTGGTGCAGCAACGTCATAACGACACATTTTTGATACTTCGTGGATCTGACTTCTATTTTATACTTCTGTGTTAATTCTAAGTCCTGTAGGAATATTCTCACTGCATCAATTTCAATCATTTTGTCGTGAATTTCTGGTACAAATAATAATATATTTTTTAATTGAAACGTATGTTTTATGTATCTTTTAAGGCATTCTGCTGTGTTATACTCTTCCCTTTGGATCTCCAAAACTTTTTCTATGCCAATTTTTTTCACTAGTGCGTTGGATTCTGCGAATACTTTTAAGGACATCATTGAAAAAACAAAGAGCATTTGAATAACAATCATTGTAGTTTCATGTAAATATTATTTTAAGCCCCGAAAAGAAATATCTTGAAGTTGTTACACGACAACGAGGTGAAAGCGTATTCAGTAATGTAAGATATTATTTCAACGTCAACGTAATACTCCCAATATATTGCTTATGGACCATTTACACACATCAAGCCATCAATTGTACTAAAGTACAATTGCTGGCTGCTAGACCAAGTGCAATACTCTAAAAATAGAGTAATCATCATCACAATACTACTGTGCCAAGTACGTTGATCAAAAACCAAATAACACTACTGTGATTAAATTTTCATCCCTTATACATCCCTTTACATCCTCATATTTTATTATGATTGGCAGAATGAAACCTAAAGAGCCATCGAACATAATAATAGCTATTGTATGTTTTGATCTGAACAAAATAGACAAATTAAAACATATTTTATTTTAATGAACTGATGTACCATAACTAGTTTGAACTGAGATTTCTGCACTTAGCCTCATAGTTGGGCCATTGCACGAAGCAAGCGCTGAAGTTTTTAAAACTTTAGATACTAAGGTTTCTTTCCGATGTTTTAATCCACCGTTAGCGAGTGGCATTGCTGTAACTTCGCAAATGTATGCAACTTACAAAACAGTCATTTGGACATGCCGGGTTTCGAACCGATAACGCCAGCGTTCTACCAGCGTTCTACCACCGCTCTACTGTTGTACCATATGAAACAAAATACCAAATTGTATTAAATAGGACTAAAACAGCACCTACGGGTAATTCTACGAATGCTAGAAGCTTAACTCCCAAGGTTACCCTTAAATTATCCTTGAAGGTAACGCTTTTGGAATGTTTTTTTACTTCTTTTGTTACTTAGACTTTTAATTGCAAGCCAGTAACTCTCCTATGTACTGGTTAGTGTGTAAACAAGGTTCAAAGCATTTTCTTCGTTTAAATATTAAACAAGGAGGTACCTACTTTATTTAAGTAAAAGTCATCTTTCAAGCTGTATATTTGATGTGATGCTTTATTCATAGGCAATTCTTTACCTTTCATCTAGATTAACAAATAAGCCCGTACCTACTTAATTTATGTAAATGTTTGTGTTACTAAAATACTTGAAAACGTAAGGTCTTCTTTGGTCCCGTCTTCTGTTGTCCCTGTACTCGTCCGTGGAGTCTGGGACTGACACGATGACCATCCCAGACGTGGAAGAGACCTGTTCTCTCTGAGACGAAGGAAAAGGGAGAAACTTGGCAGGAGCCAAGTTACTTCCCTCTCTGTTCCATTTATAGATAGATAGAGAACACTTTATTTTACATAATAAAGGAAATTACGCTGATATTTCTTAATTTATTGAGAAAGAAATGTTGCGTTGGTTTGGACATGTGGAGAGGATGAAGGAAGAAAGATTGACGAAACAAATATATACTCGTATTGCGAATGTGAGTGGAAGGGTTGGTAAGGGTCGTCCCAGGCGGACATACATCGACCAGATAGAGGATGTATGAGCAAAGGGATGTATAAAAAGTACCCGGAACCGGCGTGCGTGCATACAACGACTTATGAACGTTGATGAAGCGAAAGTGATCTGTCAGGATCGTGGCAAGTGGCAGTGCCTGGTCTCTGCCTACCCCTCTGGGATACAGGCGTGAGGTTATGTATGTATGTATTTCTTAACCTAAAAGTACAGACGGCAGCCTTATCACTAAAAGTGATCTCTTCCAGACAACCTTTGGATGGACTGGAGCAATATATTGGATAAGGAAGTAGATGTACAAATAAATCAAGATATTTCAGATACATATGAATAAAATATGCTTAATTTATAAAATATATATACTAATCCTAAATAGATACATACAAATAATATAGATAGATAGATAGAGAACACTTTATTGTACATAAAAATGGAAATTACACAGATATTTCTTAACCTAAGAGTACAGACGGCGGCCTTATCACTAAAAGTAATCTCTTCCAGACCACCTTCGTACACATAAATAGAAATATATAGAATACACATAAATAGAAAGTTATATAAAATATATATATTATATAAATACATACATTTATAGGCATAACAATATATGGACAGGACATAAATAAAATACCAACAATAGTACTACAAATAACAGAAAAAGTTTCACATAACACTAGCGAGATAGTATTCTTATTTATCTGTTTATTTCTAGGGATGGTGCCTAGCCACGAACAGCGATAAACGGGAACGTAAAGTAATGCAAATATTGGCTTAGTATGTCCTATTTGTCTATAGAGTAAGCTTGTAAAAGCTGTTAGTCTTCCTAGAATCTAAAATAAAATTAAGTAAGCTCGGCCCGTTGCGGTAATCGAAATACTTTTGACACAACACAACACAACATAACATAACATTTACATACAGGCACATACATTGCTTCTGGCCCCACACTAGGATACCCTGTGTCGTGGGAACCAGAAACAACGACATCACAAACATGTAAACATTCAAGACCAATGGGGTTATTTTTTGTTCCCAGCCGGGGTTCGAACCCGGGGCGTCTTGCATGGTAGGCAGATGCGCTACCTCTGCGCCACAGAGGTCGTCAGGCATACAGGCATGAGTTTATGTATTAATGTTTCGTCACACGCCTAGCCATTTTTTTATTCAGCCTGTAACGGTGCAAACCTCTTCACACCATTTTTATTTCTTTTTCTATCTAACATTTTCAAATATTTAAATTACGTCACACATTATTCGATTTCCCTCATTTTTCATCACTACTACTTTACCCTTCGACCAGATCTGACTGTTTTACCTGCTTGTCCGTTTTTATCCAGTTTTCTGTTTTATTAAAATATTACTACATATCTACAAATAAAGCCACAATTGAAGTCGTTCCAGTGTTTATTATTATTATAAAAGATATACAACGTTCCAAGAATATAGGTATACATCCCACTGCGAGGCACATACTTTCTCTCAGAGAGAGAGAGAGAGAGTATGGATTTAACTACCACGCGTCCTCAACGAGAAGTGACAATTTCAAGCGCTGACGTATTTGAACCCTTCAGCTATTCAGATTTCCTCACGATGTTTTCCTTCAATGCAAGAAGTGTTGTTGCTACTTTAATTTCACAAATGTATGTAACTTAGAAAACATGGTCATTGGTACCTGCCAGGATTCGAATCCCCGACCTCCCGATTAAGAAGCGGGGGTTCTACTGCTCTGTACACCGGTTTCGGGTACTTTTTATATCTACATACCTATCGATATCATATGCAGAGTCCACTGTAGGTAGATAGATATATAGATAGTAAGAGTAAGAGTAAATAAATACAATTTGTGGTCTTATCGCTAAGAGCGATTTCCTAGAGGTATTTATCCTCTACAATCACTGGTTATCGGTCTACGGCCAGTCTACAGTCTATCTATCTATAATCAGCCCACATCAACCCATTGCTGGGCATAGGCCTCCTTTTTACTGCGCTAGTCCTCACGGTCCTGTGCTCCTGTATGTCCCCGCTGCTGGGGCACGGGTCTCTTCCTGCACCGCAGGAAGGTTAGGCTATACTCCACCACGGGGGCCAAGTCCGGGTTGGTGGAGGATTGTAAGACAGTGGCGGACCTTACTGTCAGAAGTTATCAAGCCGCCCATAAGGCCTCTACATGCTTTAACGACTGTCATTACATGACAGCCGGCACCCACGGCTTAACGTACCTTGTGAAGCACGGAAGCGCTCGGTAAAATGCCACTAGCGGTAGTAACGGGACGGTTACCCATCCTGCACCTGACCGCGCCTGTTGTTGCTTAACTAGACTGATTGATTCTAAATACTCGGTTCGACTAGGTCACGAGCGCTTCTTGTGTGCTGTCGACTTAAGTAGATGGGTTATAAATTTACAATTCGGCGTCGCGGCACCAGCTACTCACAAGTACTCACAAGTCACACAACCCAATGTTCCGCTAGGCTAGAGAGCCGGTCGAACCGAATCCGGGCCTTACTCCAGAGTCGAATTCTCTGAAGAATAAACTAGCTGATGATTACGGCTTGCATCGGGAGAGTTACTATTCGGGGCAAGATTAAAGAAGAATAGAAGACGGCCTCGGTGGCGCAGCACTCTGACTGTAAAACCGAAGGTCTCGGGTTCGATCCCCGGCCGGGTCGAGCTAGGAAACGAACTTTTATAGTTTGTCTCAGGTCTTGGGTGCTATCTATGTGTTTATTATATTAAATCTATCGTCGAGTTAGCACCTGTAACACAAGTCATTTAGTTGTACTTAGTATGGGGCTAACGAGATCTGTGATATGTCCATGAATATTTATTATTATTATAATTCTTGTCAGACTTTTCTTTAAAAAAATATAAATAACTAATTTCAATATTTGTATCATATATATATATATATATATATATATATATTTTTTAATATATATTTTTTTATATTTGTGATCAAATATCAAAGCACTTACACAACAATTTATAACATTTTAATTTTTAAGATTTTTGACATGAGATTTTCAATATGACGTTCTGTTTTCTGTCTTGTGCGCCGATTGGTAAAGCATAGGACAAATATTATAAAAATAAGATCACGCTACACGATACTGTCATGTAAGCAAAAACCTGTTTGGATAAGTAAACGTATTTGATTTAGACGAAAGATGGGAAGGAAGAATGACAAGCCCAAATTGAAAATTGTTAGGAAAACTCTTTGCAGCGGGTGGTTTTTGTAAGTGGTGCCCAGCTTCGGAGTGTTAATATAGCTACCTAAGATACCTATCTTCAGGCTATATCAGTCCACTGCCGGACACAATTCTCCCCTAATGAGCGCAATAGCGCAAGGTTGTGCCATCATTGGGGGGTGAGGCCCATAATCCCCTCGCTGGGCGTGCGGGTTGGGGATCGCAGTTTGGTGGAATTGTACTGCAGGGGGCGCTGCTGCCCTCCTCCTGGTGTGTATCCCTTAGTCGCATTTTACGACACCCGCGGAAAGAATTTGGGTACCTAGAAGATACCTATACGTGTAAATATAAAATAATCATTTTTTCCTGCAGTGGTCCTTACATGGCTGATGATGATATTTTTTATAAAAACCTAAAAGTTTTTCAAATAAATAATTACAATCCATTTGCATTCAGCCGTTGCTTGCATACTCGTATTAACGATCGTGTAATAGAAATCGTCAATATACATAAGGCAATAACATCTATCAAGCTGTTTGTGTGTCCTAGGTCATTCATTTGCAATAATTAGCTTTGATCTTGGGGCGAGCCAAATTTTTATTATTCTAGCCGAGAAATGAATAATACAGGTAAATATTTTTATAATGAATGTGATGAATAAATAACGCCCTAGGACAAACAGCGTGATAAACATTTGCTTTCCGTATTTTAACAATATAGGGCCGATTTCCAAATCGAGAATTTCACTAAATTAATACTTAATAACGGTCTATCACGCTCTTTTTTAATAAATTCGTCAAAACAGCGCTAGTTAACTACTTAATTATAATATTGGCCTTTTTGAATCTACTTAATGAGATGATTTATACAGCGTCCAGTGGTATCTTCACTCACACTTGATGGGTAAAGGGACCACTCCGGCGCTACAGTGCCTGGGACATGGTTTAATAGATGGTGTAGGCTTGCCCAGCATCTATACCATCCTGACAGCATAGTCGGCCTATCCCACAGGAAAGACTAGTCAATACGTGCGGAGCCAACCAAGCCGTGGGTTTCCTCACGATGTTTTCCTTCATAGTTAGCGTAGTTTGTAGTTAACTACTTACTTAGCAAAATTATCAATTCGGAAACTGGCCCAATTTCTATCAACAATTTGAGTATCTACTCGATGGTTTTGAAGATTTGTGGTCAACGAGTGGCATTCCTTTCTCCTTTTGACACGTGACATAACCTTACACCTGTATGTATCCCAGAAAGAAAGGCAAGAAGACCAGAGAGTGCCACTTACTACGATCCTGACAGATCACTTTCGCTTCATAAACGTTTGTTTGTTTGTTACGCTTTATTGCACAAAAATTAAGAAACAGAAAAAAAAACATTGTTAGTTATTATAGTTCATTAGTCGTTGCATGCACGCACGCCGGCTTCAGGTACTTTTTATCTTGCCTTTTTCTAATATAATCCATATTTCCGTATGTATCATATCAAAGTATGTCTGCCTGGGACTTTCCACGCACATTCGCATCCACATGTCCAAACCAACGCAACATTCCTTTCTCAATTCTAGTCACCACATCCTCTTTCAGTCCAGAACGTTACAATCTCTAATTAGACTGTTGCGTATCCTAAACATTCAATGTAACACTGCAGATACTACTCAAGGACCTCATTTTTACTGCGATAATCCTACGTTCTTGTTTTACCCACCATTTTCGACTTTGTTTTAATAATCAAGTTAATGTTTTTTTTATAATAGTATAGGTTATCGAAATAATTTACAATGAGATAGAAATAAGCTACTCAGCACAAGCTACACCACATCCTCTTTCAGTCCACAACGTTCTCTTATCAGAGTGTTGTGTAACCTCATTCAAAGTAATGCTGCACATACTACTCAAGGACCTTATTTTACCGCATTAACCTTTCTTTCTAGTTTTACCCACCTTTTTTGACTTTATTTTAATAATAAAATATTTGTTTTTTATAATCTTTAGTATATAGAAATAATTTACAATGAGATAGCTTATTTCCATAATGCAACACTAAACATTCAGTTAAGTAAAAAAGCACCATGAAACTTGCACGGTACAATATCCACTAAAAGTTTTATCACACAACAACAACAATAACTAATTATGTTTATATTGACTAGTGGAACCCTCACAGGTTCTACCAAATCTTTCTCCAATATCCACACCGATCATCAGTACCACCACCCAAAACCAGCCACCACCATACCCACGTTGGGCGCCAGTGTAACGTTTTATATAATTTTATAATAGTAAATAAACTCTGGAACGACTTTATGTGTGGTTTTATTTGTAGAATTGTAGTAATATTAACAGAAAACTGGATAAAAACGGATAAACGGAGAAGCAGGTAAAAAGTCAGATCTGGTCAAAGCGTAAAGTAGTAGTCGTGAAAAAATGAGGGAAATCGAAGAATGAGTGACATACATAATTTAAATATTTGAAAATGATAGATGGAAAAAGAAATAAAAATGGTGTAAAGAGGTTTGCACCGTCACACCTACAATAACTATTTATATAGAGGAACGAAAAAAATCTCAGTCAGTAAGGCACAGTTTTAAAAACCTATTTAGAGGCTAAAAATTCCACCCATGCCGGGATTCGAACCCGCGACCTCTGGGTATCCGTGCCAGCGCTCTTTCCAACTGAGCTAATGGGCGACTCACTGGCATCAGTGAAATTTCGAACCTCTTTACAATATTCTCTGTTTTAAAAACCTATTTAAAGGCCAAAAATTCCACCCATGCCGGGATTCGAACCCGCGACCTCTGGCTATCCGTGCCAGCGCTCTTACCAACTGAGCTAATGGGCGACTCACCGTCATCAGTGAAATTTTTCGAACGTCTTTACAACAATCTCTGTATTGCGTACAGGCAGTGACATCTGGCTGAAGTAATTTGCATCACTTCCAGCCCCGAGTACCTACTTTGCAGTTAGGTTTTACATCGGAATGATATCGCTGTACCCACATGATTATATTATTTTTAATGCACAAACCCGTGCTAAGGGAAATATTCTCTGTATTACGGCACATTTTTTGACACTCTGTGTTATTGAGTAGAAAAGATAGGTACATCCTAATAGCTATCTTTATCTAAATTATAATAAAATATAGCTTCAGAGGAAGTGCCGATTTTCCGGGTGGCTATTGGTGCCCTCTGTTATGGGTTTGACAGTTGTCTGATTAGGTACCTGGTCCACGTGGCAAAAGCTGCGCTATTCAAGAAGGATCCGAGAATTCTCTAAGGTGGAGCTACATTGAGTCGAACGCAAGCAAGACGGGATGAGGCCAAAATTATACTTATTTATTTATTTTAAAAGATAACAACCACAGAGGTATGAAAAAAACTTAATCAGCCGGTCTAGAACTAGGTTGCAACCCAAAAGCAGTTTACCCAGCTTGGTAATTTATCATTAAAATTATCTATCATTAGTATCATAATTAAAGATTTTACATTACGATTACGTTTTTTTACATGCCTAGATTTGTTTTTCCGGTAAAAGATTAGTATACTTTTGATAGTTTCTGATAGCTGACAAGTTTTTGTTACATAAAAGCACCGTCACATAAAGAATTCCATATTATGTGCCACCCGTTAAAAGGAAGAAAAAGTTCTTTTTACTATGTTGATTTCTTTGCGTATAGATTTATATTACAAAGTTTTAATTCATAGTACCTACACTACATGTATTATGCTCCTCTTGTAAACCATGACATAACAAATCTCGTGCAAGTAAGAAGTATTATGTTTGGCGAACCGCGGTGGATTAAGAACTAGAATTTCGGGCTTATTTATAAAACACGTTCCCACTAAACACTCACACTTAAATAATCAGTAGCTACTTATTAACATTTGAGTTCCTCTAATAACTAAACTTTCCTTTCAACATAGTTATGTAAGCTATTATTAAGTAATACGGTATCCACAACACAAGCTAAGCCTCGTATGGGAGCCAACGAACAAACTAATTTGTAATAACCCTTTAATTAATTAATAATTTTTACTTTACTAAAATACTCCAGAGGCGTTTTACATCTTTTGTGGTTACGACTCTTCCTTGTGCAATTTCCACCACATACGATTTTAGTGATTACCTACTTTTTTAGTGTTTTAGGAATTGTGGTTTTACATAAGGCTGTATGTGTTTGCACCCTTAATAGGATCCAGGGTTTTTCTTAGCGCTTCAGTGAGTTTTGACTTCTTGTGAGAAAATAAAGTGTAAGATTTGCCATTCAAACGGCTTGCTTTCTTTGTTTGTTTATTTTATTCTTATTCTAGATTAGACTGTTAAACATGTCACTAACATGCAACTATGTATAAATGTGACCAAACCCGCGATGGGCACTCATGATAATTAAGCCCATACTCACTCTCTGAGAGGGCATGTATCCTGCAGTGGGATGTATATAGTCTACATAAAAAAAATTGTACAATAACTTACAAAGGCCAGCTACCAAAATTTTTTTTTAAGCTAACTCAGGCTCACGTTCGACTTACACGATTTTCTTAGAGGCTTATTATACATCTATAAATGTCATGACACACAAATCTATTTTAATGGCTGCTAACATTTAAGAAGAAATATTATCCTTAGGCCTACTTGCACCACGCACCAACTATTATATTACCTACTTAGGACCCTAATAATAAAAATACTCCATTTGTACACAAAACGTGGACACAATATGAATTTGTCACAGAGAAACAGACAAAACATACTGTCATCATCCCAGAACAAAACTTGTGATAAATGAGAAATATTTATCACATATCACTATTTTTTAAATAAACTTGTATACGCACTCTTTGTATATACACAGCTTTGGTTTACAAGTGAAATCTTTATATTCATTTTAATGCACTAACTCGTGCTAAGGACAATTTTAAAAACATATTTAGAGGCTAAAAATTTAGAGGGTTAGTGCATTAAAATGAATAAAATCATGTTGGTATAGCGATATCTTTCCGATGTAAAAACCTAACTGCAAAGTGAGTACTCGGGGCTGCAAGTGATGCAAACAGATGTCGCTGCCTGTACGTAATACTTATAATGAGAATATTGCAAAGAGGTTCGTAATTTCACTGATGCCGGTGAGTCGCTCATTAGCTCAGTTGGAAGAGCGCTGGCACGGATAGCCAGAGGTCGCGGGTTCGAATCCCAGAATGGGTGGAATTTTTAGCCTCTAAATAGGTTTTTAAAAGTGAAATCTTATTGGACCTTAAATTTATGTGAAGAAAGACTGATTATGATTAGCCAATCATATCAAATCACTTACTGGAAGCATATGTAATTAAAATAAATTCTCCTCAGTGTAAAATATTGTTTTTATTCATTTCTCGTTTTCCGTCTATCTTTAGCGATTTGCGAAGTCCATATTTTATCAAGTTCGGAAATGAATTGAATTATGAAACATCCCTTTCATTTTTTCGACTGTCGAATTATTCTGTTTGGCATCTGCTAACCGACTACGGTTGAATCTAATGTTGAGGCGATGTGCTCGTCTGTATGTATTTATTATACATGGTCGTACGTTTGAATGCAAATATGTATACATCCTCATTGGCCTATTGAAATCAGAGTATGTTGCAGGGTATGTAATTAATATAAATCGATGATTTCAATGATTTATATTAATTACTGTTATCTCATTACATTCTCCAATGTATTGCTCCAGTCCCTCCAAAGGTTGTCTAGAAGAGAGCAGTTTAGTAACTGCGACTGCGAGTTTACACTTCACAACTTTTGTTCGAGAACTTTTTGTTTGTTAAATGATACATTTTTTGAAAAAAATAATCTTTCTATACCAAAGAGAGAGAATAGATAATTTTTTGTAGGGCAGTTATTTACTGTAGGCTGCGTTTAACATAAAAAAATCTTTGGAAATAAGAGAAAAATATTATTTGTTCATACTCTAACTGACATATTTCAGGAATTTTGCAGTTAAGAAATAACCCCGCATGGATAATAGTGTAAGGCCTTTATTCTTAGATGTCCCCTGGCAGATTGTTCCCTCCTAATTATTGAAGGGCACATAATAGTCCCGGATACCCTGTTACTATTGTCCGTGTAAAGTAAATATTATTTGAGTTTGTCAAATTAAATAAAGTTTACGGACCACCATATATAAATTATTATAAATTGTACACTATTACGCGAGTAACCAACTGTCGCTGACTTTGTCAACTAGATGATAGATAGAGAGAGATAAGAACACTTTATTGTACATAAAAATGGAAATTACACAGATATTTTTTAACCTAAGAGTACTTACAAACGGTGGCCTTATCATTTAAAGTGATCTCTTCCAGACAACCTTTGGATGGACTGGACTAATATTATATTGAATAGATGATTAATCCGACAAAACAAAGTTCTCCCCGAAGATTTTTTCAGTTTTGTAAACAGTTCCTTTCAAAGGCACTAGATGGCGCTAAATGTTTATAATCATGCTAATCATCTCTAGATGGCGCTGCTATTACAAAAATCACTAAAAACAAAAATAAAAAAATTAAATAAATAAAAAAAAATATTTAAAAAAATAAAAGAACCCGACTGCAGTGATAAATCAACTGAAAGAGAAAAAATAAGATAATTTTAACTATTTTTTATTTTTAATGCACTAACCCGTGCTAAGGAACAAATTTAAAAACCTATTTAGAGGCTAAAAATTTCACCCATGCCGGGATTCGAACCCGCAACCTCTGGCTATCCGGATAGCCAGAGGTTGCGGGTTCGAATCCCGGCATGGGTGAAATTTTTAGCCTCTAAATAGGTTTTTAAATAAGATAATTTTATTTTCAAATGCTAATGTCGAATCAGAAGAGTTCATGCTGCTTTACTTGAGGGACCAAATAATATAACTTTATAAGCATTATTTGCTCAAACTGTTGCATTTATTATTTTATATAAAATGATGCAGTCGGGACCCATTACTGTTTGTTTAAAGTTCTCTAATGGGTCCCGACTGCATCATTTTATATCAAATAATAAATGCAACAGTTTGAGCAAATAATGCTTATAAAGTTATATTATTTGGTCCCTCAAGTAAAGCAGCATGAACTCTTCTGATTCGACATTAGCATTTGAAAATAAAATTATCTTATTTAAAAACCTATTTAGAGGCTAAAAATTTCACCCATGCCGGGATTCGAACCCGCAACCTCTGGCTATCCGGATAGCCAGAGGTTGCGGGTTCGAATCCCGGCATGGGTGAAATTTTTAGCCTCTAAATAGGTTTTTAAATTTGTTCCTTAGCACGGGTTAGTGCATTAAAAATAAAAAATAGTTAAAATTATCTTATTTTTTCTCTTTCAGTTGATTTATCACTGCAGTCGGGTTCTTTTATTTTTTTAAATATTTTTTTTTATTTTTGACCTTTTAGTGACTCAGTAAAACGATAAAATTTAAAGGTCCATCTGTTCTGCTTACATCGTTATATTATTTTATTTCCTAAATGAATTTTAGTTTATTGCTTTATTTTCTTTTGTTCGACAATGGAAATGTCTCGGCAAATCATAAATATTTTTACTGATATACTTGTTTGATATAGTCATAGGTACCACCTGCCTGCATTAAAAATTTATGTCGTACGATATTTTTTAGCTAGTATAATGAATATGGTCTAATGGTGTTAAACGATCTAGAATATTTGCAAAGGAAACGACAGATTTTTTTCTTTATTATCCTTACATAAATTGTCTGTAAATTACATAAATTGGGGACTGGAATAGTTACGAATTATGTCCTCGACCTGAACGGCGCTCAGCTTTCGACATCTCCAGAGTAGAATTCTTCGTGCTTGCATTGCTGGCCCCAGTCTTCGGTCTCGCTAATTACTTAGAATAAGGACTTGTAAATGGGAACATAAATGGTCTGAGCCTTCAGCCGCGGCCTGTACAAAGGCGCGACAGGTTTCCTCCTAACAGCAACTTTAAGTAACAGTTGCGGCTTTCGGCCGACTATTCCGAGACTATTCTCTCCATTTGGCATCAGCGTAAATAGAGCTCAGCATTTAGAATCGCCGTGGGAGTATTCCTCTAGCCCGCTTCACAGCCTTCGGCCGTGCCGCGACCTGTATTGAGCTGAGCTCGGCCTTCAACCTCGTCGCGGCAAGTTTCCTCGCACCCGCATGATGGGGCTCGGCCTTCGGCCTGGCGTAGTTACTTAGAGTTGTGGCATGGGCGTTTCACAAAATCTTGGTTTTCTGAATGCCAAAATATTACCGGAATTAAAATGAAACTATAACAAATTCATCTTGAGGTGGCCCCCTAAAGCATTGAAAAATTTTACTGAATATTTAGGTAGGTATAGATAAGCAATCTTTGGTCTCACAAGTGAACAGGAAACATAACACAAAATCATAATCTTATTTTCGGAGGAAACGAGATAAAATTCGTTAAGATGAATAGACCTAGAATTTTTTTACATTTCATGGGTCCTACGATACGAGGTCACGGAGGATCCGTCTTCGGTTACCAGTGCTCTCACTGGTCAAATATTTTTTTTTATCATTTATTGTTTCTTCTTTGAACCCAGCTTGTCTAACTATGACCGCACAGGGGAAAAGGAGTTACATGCTACACTTTATATATTTTGTTTAGTTAGTTTTGGTCTAAGTGTCAGTAGGAAATTAATATCAGAGTTAAGAAATTAATTATTTTGACCCCCTATGAGGTTGATATTTCTTAAATTAATGAGATAAACGAATGGTGTAGAAAGAAATAAACACTTTATAGGCATTATTTCTTTCAGCACTTATACCGTTTCTATAAACGGTTTGTTTACATGTAGAGCAAAGCTTATATTATGTAAATTTATACTAGTAATAGAATAAATATATGCCAGCGCCATCTAGTGGCTAAAAGTGGTACTGTAGGACAGGGTTTCAGCAGACAAGAAGAGAAACGTTGTTTCAGCACGACAGCACGTACTTAGGGATCTATTTATTGAAGCAATATGAAACTAAGGATTACAGTAACTGTACTACTCGTAGTACGAGTAGTACAATACTACGTACGTAGTAAGAGTCTCGTACCACAGCGCGGAATATTACCTACGTCACCAGTTGTCCCAATATTGGTGGACAGTCAGTATTGGTCGAAGTGATTCGCAAGCGGTCAAATACTAACCAATTTCTAATAAATCATAAAAATGGTGTTTGTTTAATAATATTATCTAGGGCCTTCGGACAAAACCATACCGCAATTTAGAACACAAACAGCGCCATCTGTGGTTGGGTAGAGGAACTAATACAGTACTTTACAGTCTATTAATGCTGATTTTATGTAATCTACGACACCCGCAAAATTCTCTTTTAAATACTTTACACGTGTTAGGCGTAGTTAAACTAAATTATATTTTTTTAATTAAATGAATGATCTAAAAGGATCAAACCACTTAATAGGAATTAATTCTTTCCGTATTTGTACCGATTCTATAAATGGTTTGTTTACATGTAGACCAAAGCCGAAATTATGTATACACATGTATTAGAATAAATAAAATATAGCAGCGCCATCTAGTAGCTAAAGGTGGTACTTTAATTACTTAGAAGTAAATGTTATTTTTTGTTCCGTTGGTTCTCTATTAATGCTGATTTTATGTAACCTACGTCATCCGCAAAATTCTGTTTTAAATATTTCACATCTGTTAGGGGTAGTTCAATAAAATTAGTATTCGAATTCAATAAACTAAATATAACAGCGCCATCTAGTGGCTCCTAGCTGTACTTTAACGAAGCTTCTTAACGAATTTTATTTTTCATCACAGTTCTGATCGCATAATTATGATTTTATATAGCCTATGACACCCGCGCAAGGATGCCGAATCGAATGACACCTTGTTTAACAAAATCTGACCATTGGTTAAGGAGTTATGAGGGAACATAGAATCGGACATACTTACATACATACATACATACATACATACATACATACATACATACATACATACATACATACATACGAACTAAACACATTACCCTCCTTTTGGGCTTCGCCGCAGTCGGGTAATTGGGCTTCGCCGCAGTCGGGTAATAAACACATTACCCTCCTTTTGGGCTTCGCCGCAGTCGGGTAATTGGGCTTCGCCGCAGTCGGGTAAAAAGGGCTTTGGTTGGCCCCCTTACAGATGCTCAGCAGTCGGTTTTTTATTAAATTTTTATATTTATTTACTTATCTTAATTTTTTCACTCGATTTGCTCGTACAATATCGGATTTTTGTTTATTTGCAGTTGCTTTGCGTTTTTTATCAAGTCAAGCATTAATTTTAGCATGATCAACAACGCGCTTAGACCAAAGCTGGGTGAATGTTAGTAGTAATCGCGTTTTAGGGTTCTTAAAAAACTTTTACAAACTTACTATTTAGTTTAACTATTTAGTTGTAATATTTATTCTTCGTACTTTCATTCGGCTTGAACTCGCTACGCCACAAATCTTCATACCAAAGATTTTTACCGTACGTAAAAAATATTAGATTTTTTTACCTTTTGTTTTTAGACACTGTCTGTAATCTGTTTAGCTAAGAGCAAATAAATTAATATGTTTTTTATGTTTTCATTATTAAATATTTTTTTGCTGTATGGCTAGGAATTTATATTTTTTTAAAGTTTTCTTTACTTGTAATAATAATAACTTCCACATAATACAAATACTTGTACTGCTCCCAAACCAGGATACCGTGTGTTCTTATAACGGGCAACACATCGGGAACGGTTGCAATGGTATTTATTTATTTTATCATGTTTAATTTATTAGGAACAACGAGCAAGGCGAACTGAGTGATTGGAATCACTTGAGTTAAGCAACAACAGGCGCGGTCAGATTCAGGATGAGTGACCGTCCCGTGACTACCGCTAGTGGCATTTTCCGGGCGCTTCCGTGCTTCGCAAGGTACGTTAAGCTATTGGTGCCAGCTGTCAAGTTATGGCAGTCGTTAAGCCATGTCAGAGGCCTCATGAGCGGCTTGATATCTTCTGACAGTAAGGCCCGCCACTGTCTTACAATCCTCCACCAACCCGGACTTGGCCCCCGTGGTGGAGTATGGCCTAACCTTCCTGCGATACAGGAAGAGACCCGTGCCCCAACAGTAGTGACATACAAAGGGTTGATATCGAATCGAATCGAAAGCATATTTTTGTTACAATATTTTTTTGTTATAATCAAAAGTTTTAAGTGAACATTTTGTATTTACAGTATTTGTTTTAAAATAAAAATCATTATAATTGAAACGTCGAGTAGCTTGAAATGTTTACGCCTACTTCGTAGTATAAGACCTTTAGATCCTATATCCCAATGACCCTACACTCGTACTATAAACATACTACAGGTTCAATTAAATAGCTATCACCAACACTGGGCTTTGCGATGTTCACATTTTCGTAAAAAAATATTGAAGTATACATAGTATTTTTTATCGCTCGCACTCCTGAGAAAAATATTATTGACGGGCAGCGCACGAAATGTCATAGATAGATAGATAGATGGATGGATGGATGGATGGATGGATGGATGGATGGATGGACGGATGGACGGACGGACGGACGGACGGACGGACGGACGGACGGACGGACGGACGGACGGACGGACGGACGGACGGACGGACGGACGGACGGACGGACGGACGGACGGACGGACGGACGGACGGACGGACGGACGGATGGATGGAGGGACGGACGGACGGACGGACGGACGGACGGACGGACGGATGGACGGACGGACGGATGGATGGATGGATGGATGGATGGATGGATGAAAGGCGAAAGTTTGTGATATTTGTTACTTCTTCACGTCTAAACGGCTGGAGCGATTTTAATAAAATACGTGTTATAAAGTTAGCTGATACCCTTTATAAACACATAGTGCGTTTTATTGCTCGAAAATATCTTACTCCCATAGGAAAATCGATAATTTAATAAGATATTTCTTAACCTAAGAGTAGAGACGGCGGCTTTATAACTAAAAATGATCTCTTCCCGACAACCTTTGGAGGGGCTGGACAGCTGGAGAAACAAATTCCTTTTAGGAATATCCTCCTAAAAGGAATTTGTTTTTCTTATCTTCTGAGGCACCGATCGCTGAAAAGAGTTCCTCGATCAACGTGGCAAAAAGAGGCGCAATTCCCAGCCAATCCTGGCTGCACTTCAAAGCTAAAAATAAAAATGAAGCCGGGCGTTTCGTGATTTAACTAATTTCATTAGCAGGCGCCTCTCGGGCGCCAGCGCACTGTTTCGGCTTTTTGCCACATTGTCCGCCTTCGACTGACAAAAACTGTAATACCATTAATCTATTCGGGGGCCTTATTCCCGTTCACTTCAACTAAAACTACTTTTCAACTATGTACAAGTATCTTCGGTGTGAAACGTGTAGTGGTGTAACAAGAGTTTTTTAAGTAGCCTCTCCTCGTGTGTTTGTCCCCACTGCTGGGCCAAGGCCTTCCCCAATATATTATGATGTCTGGAATTATAGCCAGTATAATGCATGAGTTCTATGTTTTAAAATAATTATGTAAACTCGGTTAAGGACTTTGAAAAGACTAACCCCTTTATTCATAATGGTCAGCTAATTTAAAACAGCTGCTAAGGAGTGTTATTTTTAATTCTGACTTAGGTCAATAGAAGAAGACAGAGAGAGAATTAGCAATGCTTTAAGTTAGCAGACTATTATGAATAAGGGGGTTAGTTTGGAGTTTATTTGTCCATTTTTTCTCCAAAATGATCTAGATTTTGAAATGGACACCTTGTAAAGTTCATTAAGCCGCAGTTTATGCGCTACTTTAAATAAAACCTTTTCATTTCATTTTATATAGTATTAACAGACGTTAATACTATTACTATTAACAGAAGATCGAAATTGTTACGGTCTAGAACCTAGGATAAACAACCTAAGGAGCTACGATATCCTCTCCTACTAATATTATAAGCGCGAAAGTTTGTAAGTATGGATGGATGGATGTTTGTTTGTTACCCTTTCATGTAAAAACAACTGAATGGATTTTAATGAAACCTTACAATAATATACTCGTAGCTTATACATCACAATGACACATAAGCTACAATTTGTAAAGATACTGTGTGAATTGTCCAAAATATGACGATAATTGTCAAGGAAGGAAGAAAAAATCTACCCGATAATTCTGCGCAGACGAAGTCGCGGACGCCAGCTAGTTTACTATATTTTTCCAAAAACGCGTTATAAAAGGAGATAATAATATGTTTTTTTTGTCATTAATGGCGGTAGTTAGCACCGCGTGCCGCCTTAAGCCGCGTTTTCTCGGTCTTAGTACCTACGCTCGGACCGAGCGCGACATCCGAGTAAACTAATACTTCTGATTGGACGGTTTTTCGTGACAACACCAAAATAGCCAATCATAAGCATTAGTTTAATCGGATGGCGCACTCGGACCGAGCGCGCTAAGAC
Organism: Yponomeuta sedellus; assembly: GCA_934045075.1. NCBI lineage: Eukaryota > Metazoa > Arthropoda > Insecta > Lepidoptera > Yponomeutidae > Yponomeuta > Yponomeuta sedellus. The sequence goes on along the minus strand of OW203722.1, from coordinate 2,023,136 downwards.
CGTGAGAACGCGGCTTTAAATACTAAACGCGAATAGCCCCGCAGAATCTTTTCATTAGTGAGCTAACTCTAAAGTGAATTTTAATGTATCTTTTCTGTTCTCGGAGGAAAGTTTCGCCTCGTTGTTGTAAGCAAAAAGTTTCCGGTCGATTTTTTCTCCGCTCGGGCTAATGCAATTATTGTTTTGAAAATAAGATTTCGTGTTGTGAAAAAAGTTTAGGGCAGAACGGTTGCCGCGTCGTAAAAATTTATGAGATGTAGGCGACTGCTACTTAGTATTTTTACCTGCAAAAGTCAAGGTACCTTAAGTCTTATAGTATTTTCTAAGGTTAACACGAGGACTAGACATAATTAAAACTGTTTTAATACGGATTTTACTCGTTTATTATATTTTTACAGTGGCCAATTAACAGGTTTTAGAACGCAAAAAGTATAAAAATCACTTGGCAGATAGCGCCATCTAGTTCTAGTTTTTGTAAGTATTATTAGTTTCTATAATCGGGGCTAGTCTAATAATTTAAAGTGCAGTAATCAGGCAGAGACTGATGCTAAAAGTGGCATTAACTCGATTTTGAGTCTCATTTGCACGTTGTAACTTGTTACGGATTGACAATTGTGTTTTGATTTGTACAAATCTCTTTAGCGGAGCATTATCAACTGCATATCAGCTATGAATATCACCGAAAGAATTAGTAAGTATGTTATTGAAAACTGCAGATTATGTACATATACAATTTATGTATTATTTTGACTTTATATAGCAAAATAAAAAAAGTTTCATGTTGTATCACGAGATGTTCAGTGTAGAGCAATAGCGTAGTATGTTAACTAACAATTTATAGTGTTATTTTTGCTTCCTTCGACTGCTTTTTTACAATAGACTTTTTGCCTAGTTTTACAACAGACTTTTTGCTTTCTAAAAACTGATAATTGACCACCGTGCCGTGGTCTCAAGGCACGTTAGCACGGAATCACTTGGAAAAATGCCACTAGAAGTAGTCACGTGACGGTCACCGATCCTTCACGTGACCGCGCCTGTTGTTGCTTAACTCAAGTGATTGATTCCAATCACTTGGCTCCACTAGACACTTCATACACACATGTCAACCGTCAAATTGTTAGTAACAGTTACAAAAAAACTACGTCCGCAGGCGAGACCAAACAAGATTAACTACAAATAAAGGAGTGAATGAAATGTTTATTATGTTGCGGAACGCTAACAAATGATAAAAAAATCGAACTGCATTTTGCCGTGTTTTTCTGGTGATAGAAAAGGTAGTCGTAGCAATACCAATCGCTAACCGAGAGAAAAAACGTGTCTTAGGTGTTCAAATACATCAGCCCTTAAAATTGCCAATCTGCGGTGGGCACGTTTGATATGTAAACCCAAACTCTTTCTCCCCGTGAGAGTATGGGCTCAATTACATTTCAATGTAATAAAAAAATAGGTAGGTACGTAAAAATACGTAGCATTTAGCTACGATTTGTGACCCTCCGAAAATCGAGAGATAGATTAAACGAACAGTTTTTACTTGAAAATTGAAAGCTGTACCTTGCTCAACTTTTATTCATTTTAAAAAACCTATTTAGAGGCTAAAAATTTCACCCATGCCGGGATTCGAACCCGCAACCTCTGGCTATCCGTACCAGCGCTCTACCAATTGATTTTAGCCTCTAAATAGGTTTTTTAATTTGTTCCTTAGCACGGGTTAGTGCATTAAAAATAAAAATAGTGTAATTTTATTCATTTGGCGAATAGTAGGTTATATTCTTTTTTTTAATGCACTAACCCGTGGTAAGGACAACTTTAAAAACCTGTTTGATGCAAGTGATGCAAATTACTTCAGCCAGATGTTGCTGCCTGTACGTAATACAAAGAGGTTCGAAATTTCACTGATTAGTCGGTTAGTCGCTCATTAGCTCAGTTGGGAGACCGCTGGCACGGATAGCCAGAGGCCGCGGGTTCGAGTCCTGGCACGGGTGGAATTTTTAGCCTCTAAATAGGTTTTTAGAATAGTGGGTTACTCGCGAAATAAATATGTAATAAATGGAAATATACAGATGCTTAAGAAAGGGTTGTGTGCAAAGTTTTTTCCACTTGCTTTGAAATACTATTTTTATTTTTAATGCACTAACCCGTGCTGAGGACAAATTTAAAAACCTTTTTTTTGCTTTGAAATGTTATGGGACATGTCTTTGACCCAATGTTACAGCTTTATCCCTGTAGGAATAACCGGAAAAAATTACCAGCTTATCTGTGACGTTACTACCAATCTTTTATCCCCGCAAATGTGGACTTAGCCCATCGGAATTGAGAGCAAAAATTGGTTGAACCTATCGCGATCCGATTGCTTGCTCTGTTTTTGTGAAGGTACTCCGATAAGTAGCTTCAGTTTTACCCTGGAACCCTTTCCTCCTCGATGTTATCTACGGGTTCGGTACACGTTCGGATATTTTAGACGATTATTTGATATATTTCAAAGTCAATATAATATGCATTATATAGGTACATGTGTCTGCGACGCTATATAACGTAAATATTTACTCATTAATAGTGGTTAAACTTTATTGTAATAATCATTTAACAGTATATATTCGACACAAATATAGATAACAGTATATAGAGAAGCGCTCATGGCCTAGGCGAACCGAGTGATTGGAATCAATCACGTGGTTAAGCAACAACAGGCGCGGTCAGGTACGGGATGGGTGAGCGTCCCGTGATTACCGCTAGTGGCATTTTTCCGAGCGCTTCCGTGCTTCGCAAGGCACGTTAAACCGTTGGTGCCGGCTGTCATATAATGGCAGTCGTTGAGTCATGTCAGAGGCCTTATGGGCGGCTTGATAACTTCTGACAGTAGATAGATAGATAGATAAAAACATTTATTTGTAAGGCCCGCCATTGTCTTACAATCCTCCACCAACCCGGACTTGGCCTCCGTAGTGGAGTATGGCCTAACCTTCCTGCGATGTAGGAAGAGACCCGTGCCCCAGCAGTGGGGACATACAAGGGTTGATAACGAAGTATATATTCCATTCAATTTGCCTAATTTACTACTAGAGAAATTTACTTGGCGATCTAGATTTACATAAAGGTATGAAACCTTCATGTGATGACGTCACTATAAAAACGGAGGCGCCATCTTGGCTTGTCGTTTTTTGGTGGAAGAGCATATTGTAATTCTGTAAAGTAAATTAATCCACTAATCATTTTGTTATCTTCTGCGAATTGTTCGATATAATTTAGGTAATTATGGTTACTAATTAACAATGACAAGTTTAAATACATATGTAGGTATGTCTTTGAGTATTTTATTTCAAATTGGAGCTTTGCTATTCCATAGACCAACATAGGAAAATACAGCTATCATTTTAACACATATCAATTAAAAAAAATATTTATATACAATCATACAAGAAAAGAATGCCATATCGAAAAAAAAAAACAACTCAAAAAACTTAAAATAAAATCAAACAATCAAAATCCCGGTATTCTTACCTTTATAATGTCATTAAATAAAAAAAAACTATTATTTAGAGTTAAAAGAATTCTGTAAGTTAAATTTAAAAAAATGTGGAGCAAAATTACAATTCATTATCAGAGTGGAACCCTTTCCATTGGCAGCGGTGCAGACGTTTTTTTATATAAAGCTTATTTTGTAAATATGCAATTCCAGTTAAGTAGTAATATTGTATATTATACTATTTTTATTTTTAATGCACTAACCCATGCTAAGGACAATTTTAAAAACCTATTTAGAGGCTAAAAATTCCACCCATGCCGGGATTCGAACCCGCGACCTCTGGTACGGATAGCCAGTGGTATTTTTAGCCTCTAAATAGGTTTATAATATTGTATATTGTTAAATATCTAGAAGTAATTGTGGATTATCACATGGATTATACTAACCATTATGAAATGAAATGTTTCGAGTGAATTCACAGAAGTAGCGGCTTTATTACCTTGAAATACTTTCGACATGAATTATTTTACTAATGAAATCGATCGGGGCGTATTGTAGCTAATCTGAAATTCGGGCACCGAGCCAACGGCTTGCTCCTCGCGAGTAAAAAGACAAAATCAATTCTCCGATTCATTAGAGAGTCAATTGGTCAGAACTCTAGGCGCTCGCCTGTATGGGACCGTATGTGTTTTGGGTGTCGTTTACATTGCAAATGTTTGAACTCAGAATCTGTGCAGAATATAAAAATGGCTAGAATCGTAGCTTAACATAAGTATAAAATTAACTTACGTTAATTTGTCAATACCCGGTTGAAAAATAAGAATTGGTGCTCAGTCCGCCATTTTAAAAAAATTCCGTTGACCCAGGTGCAATTCGATGTATAGCGAATGTGGTTGGAAAGGCCGGTAAAGGATGTCCCAGGCGGACCTACCTTGTGGAGCATCGGATACGACTGGGTCCTACGTGGTGCGCTGCTGCGCGGGTTGCATCTCGTCTGCTATGCAGACGACACGCGGGGGCGCAACTTCGAGGAGGCGGCCCGTCTGGCCACGGTGTTAGCCACCCACGTGGTCGGGCGTATTGAAGCGCTAGGCTTCAAGGTGGCCTTAAGCCTTATTGTATTGTGGTGACGTAACGCACACCATAAAAAACTGTCGTTACCACATGTACGCCGATGACCTACAAATATACATTGCGTGTAATCCCAAAAACGTCGGTGAGGCAGTTAGGGCACTAAATGGTGATCTGGAATGGATTTCTGTATGGGCAGCCAGGAATGCTCTTGTCCTAAACCCTACAAAATCCAAATTTATGATTCTTGGAAGCAGTAATCAAATTCGTGAGATTTCACTGGGTCATCCTTCTATTCGCGTGGGGTCAGTACAGGTGGAACGAGTGCATGAGGCTAGAAACCTGGGAGTCATAATAGATGAAGAACTACGATTTGAAAGTCACGTTGCGGAATTAGCAAGGTCCTGTTTTTATCGTCTCAGTGTTATGTATCGCATACGAGATTTTTTAAGTCAGGATCTTCGTATCAGACTTTTTGAAGCGCTTGTGCTGTCAAAGCTAAATTACAGCATTTCCGTTTACGGGCCTTGTCTATACGCAAAAACTATGCGTGTCATCCAAAGGATACAAAATGCTTGTGCTCGCATGCTAAACTTGCATCTGGCTTATCTTATGTTTGGCGTGGTAAAATATAGGAATCCTAGTTACTTGTATAGTAAGTTGGAGTGGTCTAGCTCGTCGTATAGCCAACGGGTTAGCAAGTTAGCCTACATATTATGCCCAGAGCACAAAACCGCAGCTTTTAGGGGCAGTTTTAGATACGCGGCCACGAAATGTTGGAGTAATATCCCACCACCTATTCGTCATTTAAATTCAAAATATTCCTTTAAGTTGAGACTTAAATCGCACTTAATCACGTTGCAAAAATCTTTTACCGGCTAATATCACTTTTTCAGTAACAGCCTGATAAAACCAGCTTGAAAAACTATGTTGTGTCTGTGTCTGTAATGTTGTGGTACCTATATTATATTCCTTACTGTATATTGGATAAGGACAATGGACAAATGCAATACTAATCTTAGAGTTAACTTGATCATTCTAAACTCTGTTTCTGGTATTAAAGCGTTGAACTGATTTTGGGCTCCGTACATATTTATCTAAATAATTTTAATGTTAATATGTATAATTTGCCTAAGTCTGCGGAGGAACGGCACGAAGTTTAGTAATGTGAATTTTATTAATTTACACATGTAAGAGCATGTTTCCATATATCGTCACGGGTCTTTGTGCTGCTGTGATACTCGTGACTGTCTCTCAAAAGGGTCTGGCTGAAAACCAGCGTTGCAGATTTTATCTGTAGCACATGCTGAGCCCAGTCACCTCTTACTGATTGAGAATTTTGATCGAGAATTGCATGTTTCTTGATGCAAGTGGATTTTAATCAAAAGGGTGTAAATCTTAATTTCACCCAAATATTTTAATGTGTTTGGCGTATGAGTTTTCTTTTTTTTTTTGTATTTAGTATTAATTTCATCCAAATGTTTAATGTGTGTCTTGTGTATAAATAAAGCATTATTATAAGCAAAACCGAGGAGATTTGCTTCCTCGGCCGTCGAAGAGCGCCTCCTGCAGGTTCCGTGGTGAGGGTGGGCGATGTCCACGTTAAGGTCAGGTCCCAGTTAAAAAAAGTTACTTAGTTACAAAGTTACTTGGGCCTGGTCCTTGACAGGCGGTGGAACTTCGAGGAGCACTTCAGACGTCTGGCGCTGAAACTTATCGGCACAGTGTCCGCCCTCGGAAGGCTCCTTCCGAACACTGGTGGACCCGACGTGACCTGCCGCCGCCTTTATACCGGCGTTGTGAGGTCGATGGCGCTGTATGGTGCACCTGCCTGGCCGGACGCTCTGAACGCCCGTAATATCGCTCAGCTGCACCGACCGCAGCGAGTGACGGCGATCAGAGCGATACGCGGATACCGGACGGTGTCACACGAGGCGGCATGCGCTCTGGCTGGCGACGGTGCCATGGGACCTCGATGCCCACTTGCTGGCGTCGGTGTACTGGCGGCGCGTGGATGCACGCCACCGAGGTGTCTTCCCACCACCCGAGGTGGAGCAGCAGTGGAGGAGGGATGCACATCGCAATCTCTTGTGCCAATGGCAAAGGCGGCTCCAGGAGCCGAAGGCGGGCCTGCGGACCACGGAGGCGGTTCGTCCTCTTCTAAAGAAGTGGGTGGACCGTCGACACGGCTCGCTCACCTTCCGGCTGGTGCAGATCCTCACAGGACACGGGTGTTTCGGGAGGTATCTATGCCGCATAGCCGGAAGAGGGACGACTGCGGCGTGTCATCACTGCAATAGTGATGAAGACACGTCGCAGCACACCCTGGAGGTCTGCTCGGCTTGGGCGCAGGAGAGAGCGACGCTGCAACAGGCGGTAGGCTGCAACATCTCGTTGCCAGCCCTAATAGGCGCAATGCTACAGGGAGAGTCCTCGTGGCAGGCAGTGGTGTCATTCTGCGAAAACGTCATTTCGCGGAAGGAGGCGGCGGAGAGGCTGAGAGAAGACGACCCTTCGTCTCAGCCGATCCGTCGCAGGAGGACGGGACGGTGAAGGAGAGTGTATGCTTACCTCCTTCCGGCCCCGTGAGGAAATAGCGGATTGGGGTATCCGGCCTCACTAAGCGGAGCGGAGTGCTACGTGTTTCTAGCATTCCGCTCATACCTGGAGGATAATGGGCAATGGAGGGGTCCACCAGGACTGACGCTGGCGGAGTTGCGGAAGATTGCGAGGGCGTTCCCGTGACTCCGTCGTACGGCGTGAGAAGGAACACCATGCGGTTTTAGCCGGTAAGAGTCCGGCATAAACCTGTCGCCATCCCCAGCGACAGGGTCTCCATGAGGATTTCCAAAAAAAAAACCAAAAAAAAAAATGCGGACCTACCTTGACCAAATAGGGGATGTATTAGCAAAGGGCAAGATCGAAAGTACCCGACCCGCCGGTCAGGTACATTTATCTTACCTGTTGGCGACCTTTTTTATTGTTTTATTTTGACTTTTTGCACATACATATTGCCTTTTTACTTATGTCAGTTTTTAAAATTTAGTTCTCTGCAAGTTCTCTGTTCTAGTATTAATTGTCTTGTAAATATTATTGAATAAACACGGATTTATATATAAAATATTTACCTATTATTAAAACAGAAAAGTAGGGCACCATACGGTGCTTAACATTACGTTTTTATCGTGCGTGCATGCAACAACTAATGAATGTTGATGAAGCGAAGGTGATCTGTCAGGATCGTGGCAAGTGGCAGTCCCTGGACTCTGCCTACCCCTCTGGGATACAGGAGTGAGGTTATTTTATATATTTTTCAGTAAGTCTTCCTATTCTACGCTACCTAATGGAACTGTACCGGTTTCAAGTATGTAAATATGAATATGTGTAAGTCTGATGCACCTCTTTGCATTTTTCTATGTAACGTTTCTACCGTATAAGTTTCTAGCCAGCATTTTTATCTCAGTCAAGTCACGATTTAGTGTAAAAGATCAGTTGCAAGTCCTGGGAGCGACGCAGGGTCTACTCTGAAACGGTACCGGAAATACCAACATGACAACGTTACAAAGAAGTTACAGCTCTGTAAAGTACTATTTTAATACTTTAAGAGAGCGGTGGTCGCGGAGCGGTAGAATGCCGACTACTCAATCGGTCGCGGGTTCGGCTCCGGTCATGTACCTACCGATGAATTTGTTTTCGAAGTTATATACATTTGTAAAGTTTAGTAGCTGTACCACTCACTAAACCGTAAGGAAAACATCGTAAGCAAAACATCGTGAGGAATCCCTAGTGTATTAAGTGTGAATATACCTCAACTATAAGGCTAAGTGCGGAAATGTCAGGTCTGACTACACTAATACTTGAGGTGACTTTTCAGTAAAATAGTTAATAAAAAAAATCATAAAACAAGGCAGCAGAGAAACTAATTCGGAGCTTTACGGAAAACATGCGATTGCGTCAAAAAGAGAACGCAAGATTTTCTTTAGATTTTTGTTTTAAATAGAACAACAACAAAACAAATATTTCCTTATTATTTTGTTCAAGGATTTTACTTCTTTCTTTGCAAAATTGTACGTTACTTCATTTTAAGTTACAAATTTATTTTGCAAGGTTAACACTATAAATTAATAATTAAAATGAAACAATAGGTTCATTGGTTTACAATAATCTAAGAGAAAACAAAATGGACAAATTTTGAATGAACAATGCAATACATTAATGGACCTAAACCGAATCATTATTTAAAGTAAGAATACTAGTTCTAAATAATGATTGGATACTAGGGCAAAAAATCTCATTACAGGAACATTAATAAATTATACTAGTGCAAAAGATATTTGTGAGTGAGTGAGTGTGTGAAAGAATGTCTGACGAGTTCAAATACCTCATCGCTCGAAATTGCCTATCCGCGGTGGGCACGCGTGGTAATTAGCCCATACTCTCTCACTGAGAGAAGGCCTGTGCCCTGCAGTGGGACGTTTATCAGCTACAATCTCATCTTCATTATTTTATTCTTCACTCTTTTATTTTTTAGTAAAAATAAAAGAGTGATTTGTGTGTGTGTGAGCGATGTGTCGGAGTGTGTGTGTTACAGAGTAGAGGTCCAAAGTTGAGTTGAGTATGTAAGCAACTCTGCAATAGTGTAGCCTTTGAAATTGAAATTTTGCTCTCGTTACGAAACTTGCACACGTATATTTTTTGGCTCACCGTGCGGAATCTCAGTATCCTTTGCCAAAAGTCGCAGGACTTTCGAAAAGCTTGATGTACTTACATACGACTTTTTTATGTAGTCTATAAACATCCCACTGCATTACACAGGCCTTCTCCCAGAAGAAGTGTACGGGCTTAATTAGCACATGAGCCCACCACGGATTGGCAATTTTGAGCGCTGAGGGAGGGGAAGGGACACTCAGTTTTCTTCACGATGTTTTCCTTCACAATTAGCGACAAATATGTACCAACGTTTGAAGTCTTTGGACTACTTCGATGGATTCGATTGGACCAGGCTTCCACTTAATTCAGTCCATTTTAAGTTATTTTTGTATTTTTTTGCCTTCATTAAACCATATTTCAACTTAGTAAAAAATTTCAAATTAATGTCCTCGGATTTTTATAATGTAGAAGAAGGTAATATTTTGCTCGCGAGTGTCATTTTTCAATTAGCTGGCGTTGTTAAGTATGTTGAATTTTTGCTTCTGACTTGATCCTGTTATTAGCCAACTATACTTACAGTAAACAAGGTGTTATAAGCTCGTGTTTGTTCATAAAATAGGTATGAAGAGAGTAGGTACTAATATATTGGTGCAAATTTGTATTCTTTCGTAGAGTATTAGTTTCCATTGAGGTTGTCAAGAATACAACGTACTGTTGGATTTCTATTTGAAGGAATCTTCAATTGAAGTATGGTGCTATGTAGTGTCAGCCTATAAAATAGCACTAACCCAATTCTTCCCGCGGGTGTCGTAAAAGGCGACTAAGGGACACAAACCAGGAGGTGGGCAGCAGCACCCTCTGCAGTACAATTCCACCAAACTGCGATCCCCAACCCGCATGCCCAGCGTGGGGATTATGGGCATTACCCCCTATGATAGCACAACGTGGCGCTCTTTAGGGGAGGGTTATGTCCAGCAATGGACTAGTATAGCCTGACGACGACGACGATTAAATTAAAGGAAGCATTTTTACGTAGCCTAATAGCCTTCTCTCAGAGAGAGAGTAAGGGCTTAATTACCATTCGTGCCCACCGTAGGTTGGCAATTTGAACAGCGCTGAGGAAGCAATTAAGAGTTAAAAAATGTATCTTCCTGTCTGTCCTTTTCATTTAATAATTTCCACAGTAAATAATCATTTGTCCTAGTCCCAAAGATACCATGTGGGAACCAGGTAAGGACATCACAAACATGGAAATATAGCCAAGGCCTTTTGTATGTAGTCCATCAAGTACGGCGGTCTCAAACAGAATTGGGGGAATCGAACCAACGACATCTGTTTTGGTAAACCAGCGTGTTAGTATTAGTGTGCTTAGCTTTCTGTTTTGTTAGCGTAGTAACGAACAAAGTAGTCAATATGTATTTTAAGTGGGGTGCAAATGTATAGTACGTGTATCATCTTCTTGTTCGGTATTTTAACTCCTAGCGGAGCATAGGGCCTCAACCACAGATTTCCACTTCTGACGGTGGTCTGCGGCAGCCTCCAATTCAGGCCAGCTAGTGCCGATCGACTTGGCCTCTTGGTCTATTGATCTTTTCCAGGTGGTCCCTCTTAGTCTAGGTGCTCTTAGGTGGTCTTTGGATACCTGTAGTGTTATCGAATAGGAATACTGCTTTCTAGATAAGTTATTATTATAGTTTTAATGTGTTCAAAAAACAACTAGATTGTAATTCAAAACTGTTTTCTACAAACCACATTTTTTCAGTGTAGCGCAGGTGTTTTGCCGGCAATGCTATGTACTTATCATTAGCAAACAAAGGCGTATTCTTTTAGCTCTTCCTGCATTTACACTAATAACCAACTGAAACTGGCCCACGGGCTAATTGCCAACTAAAAAGGATCCAAAAATCCAAAAGATTTGCTCAGAGTATGCCTTTTAGAAAGAGTGGTATTTTTATAATTTGCTTTTGAATAAAATCGTATTTAATAACTGTACGTATTTACATACCGTAAAGAGAAAAAATCGATTAGGTACAGATGTTACGAGCAATATTTATTTATTTATTTACAGAGTTCTTGTAACATTACAGTCAACTTCATATTTTTATTTTTTTAATAATAATAATAATACAAATAAATAATAATAATTTAAAAAAAATTAATATAAAAATATACAACAAACAGACAACAATATACTTTACTCTCAATGGCATGTGGAAAGCTGGACTCTGAAGCAACAGGTTATTCACAAGCTGTAAAGGGCCATGGCGCTATCTGTACTGCGAGCCAATTATCACTTCATTAGCAAATAACTCGTATACGACTTATGACCTGGAATCTATACATATAAAATTCAAAGTCCTGACTGACTGACTCACTCATCAACGCTCAGCCCAAGCCGTTGGACCTAGGAAGCTGAAATTTTGCACATAAGATCTATATATAATGTAGGCATGGAATAAGACTGGATTATTTTTAAATTTAACCCCTAAGGGGGCGAAAAGGGTTTCTAAAATTTGTGTGGGAGGTATAAAGAATGTTGTCTAATTTTCTTGAAACTTAAAATAAATACTCTTCAACACAATTTATTGAACACGTGTTTCGCCGTTTTTTCTAAATTTTACCCTTAAGGGAGTGAAAGGGGTTGCAAAATTTTGTTTCTTGAATGTTTTCCCGAATTGGACCTAGGAAGCTGAAATTTTGCACAGAGGGTCCATATATAATGTAAGCAAGGAATAAGACCGTTTTTTTTTTATTTTATCCCTAAGGGGGCGAAAAGGGTTTCTAAAATTTGTGTGGGAGGTATAAAGAATGTTGTCTAATTTTCTTGAAACTTTGATTGAATACGTGTTTCGCCGTTTTTTCTAAATTCAGCCCTTAAGGGAGTGAACGGGGTTGCAAAATTTTGTTCTGTTGTATTCTTGGATGTTGTTGGGAAATATTATTATTATTATTAAATTCATTATTGTACCTGTAAAGATTGTACAGCGGCGGGCGGACGGCCTTAATACTAAATAGTATTTTAATTATAGCCAACCAACACGTTACGTGACGAATTAGACAAATGTCTAATTCTTCGAATATTTTGCGTCTACGCTTTCAGTTCCCATGGGCGAGAATCGGCTCCCTGTCTCTTCTATTCGTGATTAAATACGTGATACAGAGATTTGGAGACGACTCTCGTTATGGAGACAACGCTCATCGACATTGCTGGGGTTGTTGTTCTGAGGAAGTGGAAGTAAGCGAGCCACATATGCCACAGAGTTGATAACTAGAAGCAAAAGCCTTGCTAGATTGGAGACCCTTAACTGAGGCCTATATGCCCACCAAAACTTATCACAATTCTGACGTTTGTGATTGAAACTTGATAGAAATATTGATAGTCTTAGTTAATCAGATTGATCTGAGATTCCCGCACTTAGCCCCATAATTAGGCCCAATAGCCCAACAATTGCCTTTGTAACAGAAACGTGTCTTTCCAGGAAGCCAGTAGTAGACAGCAGAAACCAGATGTCTATACAGGCCTTCTAAAGGAGACTCCGCTGTCCAATATAAACGTTGCTTTTCGATCAGTTGCTTTCCACGCTCTCATTCAACGAGGAAAATGGCGAATATTTTCCTCTTCTTTGAGACATCATCGGCCGTTGTCGCCTGTAGGTTGGTTCCATCGTTTGAAAATATCTGAGTAAAGAGCCAAGGAGCCTGTCAAAACTTCCACGGTCTTTGCGGACCATCTCTGCTCAGAAGCCACAGGCTACGTGTAAGGCGTTTCAAAATTGTTGATACATCACTTCACACTACTTAATATAACATAATATCATAATCATAATAATCATCACATCATCATCATGACGGCCTCGGTGGCGCAGCGGTTTGGCACGCTGACTGTAAAATCGGGTTCGATCCCCGGCCGGGTCAAACTAGGAAACGAACTTTTCTAGTTTGTCTCGGGTCTTGGATGTTATCTACCTATGTATTTATTGTATTAAATCTATCGTCGAGTTAGCGCCTATAACACAAGTCAATTAGTTGTACTTAGTATAGGGCTAACGAGATCTGTGTAGTAATATGTCCATGAATATTTATTTATTTATCCCACTAATATTATAAAGGCGAAAGTTTGTGAGTGTGTATGTTTGTTACTTCTTCACGTCTAAACGGCTGGAGTGATTTTAATAAAATTTGGTAGAGAGTTAGCTGACATCCAGGTGATAGCTAATATGTTAATAGGCTACGTTTTAGTGCGAGAACATAATCTTATTCCCATGGGAAAATCGGTAAAACGCGGGTAACACCGCGGAGCAGAATAATTCCAGGCGATGTCTGGAAGAGACGACTAGGTCGACTATTGTTATGCTGCCTTTGTAACTGGTCTCCGGTTTTGAAAAATAATGTTATAATGTATGTATCATGTGTTAAAATGTGAAAATTACTTTGCTAAATTCCGCCAAAACTCCCACAAGCACCATGCGGTTAGTTAATGCACCACCGTCCCTCCCACTTTTTCAAGCAGAAGTAAGACACGAACACACCACCACCGACACCAACACTTGTGTAAGAAAGGTAAATTGGTGTCGGTGGTGGTGTGTTCGTGTCTTGCTTCTGCTTGAAAAAGTGGGAAGGAGGGCGGTGCATTAACTAACCGCATGGCGCTTGTGGGATTTTTAGCGGAATTTAGCAAAGCAATTTTCACATTTAAATGATATTATTGATTTCCGCAAAGTAACGCCTGAATCCATACTGTATCATGTGTTCTTTTAGTCTAAATACACCGCAGCTAATTGTTTCTCAAACAAAACAGGAAGTTTTTCATCCTATTTATTCTGTAGAACAGAGCCCGTGGCGTTTGGTGTAATGATAATAGCTTGTGTAGATAGGAAAACGTCGCAAGTAGCCTAGTTATTTAAGCATCGCTTGAGGATTTGATGTTTGATTTATGTATGAGTATCGCGGATCATTAAGAAATACTATTGATCTTATTTAGAAGTGACAACAAAACTCTATTTATTTCATTTGATTTAGCTTTAGTCTACATGTAAACAAACCTCTTCCATATAGTTAATAATCGTTAAAACACAGGAAGATAAGATAAGAGTATTCTTTACTGTACACCAGAGCGCATATCATAAAACATGTAAAGATATAAAAAACAAATGGCGACCTTATTGGTAAAAGCAATTTTTTCAGACAGAAAGTTACATATATAGTTATTTTCAAAAGCGAGGAAGTTATAAAGTCAATCAATTTGTTTTCCATGCCCACGTCGTTCATACTTCTCATTAATGCAAGAAATATTAACCCCCACTACCAATTTCTTGACTTTGATAGTAATTCGGGGACAAAATATTACACCCAAAGCACATCTGAATGGAAGCAGTGTTGAATTAATATGAAAATTACACAAAGTAAAATTGATTAACGTTGATGAAGCGACGCTGATCTTTTAGGATCGTGGCAAGTGGGAGTTCCTGGTTTCTACCTGTATCCTAGAGGGGTACCTCTAGGATACAGGTTATGCTATGTTGTGATAAAATTGATTTCTTCAAAGTTCTCTTAAAAGAACGAGACAGTGTAAACTGACGGACTTTGGTATAAATTCAAAATTCAAATAATTTTATTTCATATAAATACATTCTGTGTCTCTGTTGGACAACATTTATATAATCCAAGACAATCCAGTGAAATTTGCTAGAAAAAAGTTACTAATAGAAAATACCGACTCTGATATTCAACTGCACCCAAACAACAGTTTTGTTAAAATAATACACCGGAACTTTGCCTCTCCATCGTAGAGTTTATTCCGCCTTCATAGGTACTTACTAACCACGGGGTTTCTATGGAATCTACGTAAGCGCATTTATTCACTAATGTTCTGTTAATCTATCATCCATATCATAATCCCCTATCATAATCATCCATAATAGATTTGGTAGCGCAACGGTAGAACGCTAGCCTCACATTCGGGAGGGTTCCGACCCACAACTCCCGAATGTGAGGCTTGCATCGTAATACCTCAGTTCTCGGCATCTTAACACCACAGAATCTAGGGAATTCTCACGATGTTTTACTTTGCCATTAAAGGTTAGTATTGCTACTTGAAATTTGTGAATTTGACTTTGTTTTGTAAGTTACGTATATTTGTGAATATACGTAACTTAGAAAACAAAGTCATTGGTACATGCCGGGATTTGTACCCACGACCTCCTGATTGAGAAGACGGAGTTATACTGCTTTGCTACCACCGCTCTTTAATAAGTATTTGTCAACTCAAAACAATACAATACAGTACCGTATGGTACGGTACAGTACAGTACAGTACAGTACAGTACAGTACAGTACAGTACAGTACAGTACAGTACAGTACAGTACAGTACAGTACAGTACAGTACAGTACAGTACAGTACAGTACAGTACAGTACAGTACAGTACAGTACAGTACAGTACTGTACAGTACAGTACAGTACAGTACAGTACAGTACAGTACAGTACAGTACAGTACAGTACAATACAGTACAGTACAGTACAGTACAGTACAGTACAGTACAGTACAGTACAGTACAGTACAATACAATAATCTTTTTTTCTCCATCCACAAATGACGAACAGTAGTCGTACAATGTGATACATCAAAGTGTCATTATGTCAATATAGATTATTATTTTAATGTAAGTCAATTAAATGATGTGTTCTGTCTTTCCTACTCCTACCCACCATCATCTTCTTTCAGTCCTGTTCATCCTAAGTTTGTCTGGAAGAGATCCTTTCCAGACAATCTTAGAGAAAAACTAGGTATAAAGTTACCTATGCATCCATTCCAAAGAAAGTCCTTTTATACTCACTGAGTACTACCTACATGTTTCAGTCTTGTTTACCTACAGTCAACTTTTTACTAGATGGATGGATAGAGAACACTTGCACAAATGCACAACCAGAAAAAAAGAATTTCAATCACTATTTTTATTATTATTCAAAACCATCAAATTCCACTCAGGGCTTCTGTGAAGCCTAACTCCGTCTCACGTGTAAGGAATAGCACCCTCACTTTCACACCAGGGCGTGGCTCTAAAGGAGAAAAAGGCAAGTAAAATATTCCTATCTAAAAGTATTAAAGTAAGTTCCTTTCGACCGTAGTAACCCCTCCGAGCCAGCCAAAGCGCCAGTGAGTGTAATGTCGCGAATTCAATTGCATTTTATTAGGAACCAAACGGCATACGTGTGGGGCGCTTGGAAACTTCGATAGTTTACCAACTTTGAACGGTATGTTACTGGTATGCACATCCGCAATTGTCATACATCCGCATTGATTGCGGAACATCCGTGGAAACACACGTGTGGAAACAGATCCACCGCAACCTCATCTGCATTCACAATAACTAATGCAGATTCTTTGCGTTACAACTTACAACTTGCAAATAGCCCGGTACAGGAACACAACCAAGACTGATATCAACCCTTGTATGTCGAAGTTGCTAAGCCGCCTATAAGGGCTCTGACATGGCTTAACGACTGCCATTACATGACAGACGGCACAAACGGCCTAGCATGCCTTGTGAAGCACGGAACTGAAATTTGAAACTAACCCTGCAGCTGTGTGAGGATGCCAAAAATTCTGCATCCGCAACATTCCAGCTCTTGAATGTTTAGCACCGCAATATGGCAGAGACTCGCCAAATATATTTAGAGGATATAGGAGTGCGGTAGACCGCGAAAATGAGAAAACATTGTCATTATAGTTGCAGTTATCTCTATCTTCTATAATATAAAAATTAATCGCTGAATGTGTTGGTAAGCGCAAATCTCGGGAGCAACTGAACCGATTTCGCTAATTCTTTTTTTACAGTATTCCTTGAAGTACGAGGATGGTTCTTACGGAGAGAGAAATAAAAAAAAATTAAAGACTCGACTGTTAGGCGGTACTAAGTTCGCTGGGTCAGCTAGTTATAATATAAAAATGAATCGCTAAATGTGTTGGTAAGCGCAAATCTCGAGAGCAGCTGAACCGATTTCGCTAATTCTTTTTTTAGAATATTCCTTGAAGTACGAGGATGGTTCTTACGGAGAGAAAAAAACATATAATTAAAGAATTGATGGTAAGCGGCACGAAGTTCGCTGGGTCACCTAGTGTATACTAAAAACAATAAATGTATACTGTGCGTCGTCGTTGTTTCTGGTTCCCACGACACAGGGTATCCTAGTGTGGAGTCAGTAGCAATGTATGTGCCTGTATGTAAATGTTATATTATGTTACGACTTTTTTATGTAGCACAATACGTCCACTGCAGGGAGGGGCTAATTACGTTAGGAGGCCACAGTGGATTGTCAATTTCAAGTGCTTGAGGTATGTGAACACCTCAGATACTCACATCTCCACACAAGATATTCCTTGTTCGTTTATCTAATGAATTACAATTACCGTGCTTGAACTTCGGAGTTAATAAGTGCTAATTATCTTACCATCATATCGCTTAATTTCGTTGAAAATTCAATTCCTCTTCGTGCGAAGTGAAGTGCTTGGAAAATCACATTTTCCATTGGAATGTGTGATTTAGGACCCGACACGGGAGATGGATCGACGAAAGACAAAATAAGAAGAAAGGGACTGTAGAAATGCAAGTTACGATAAGAGGAAACCGGTCAATATATAAGTTGCACTCCTTTGAAGAGGTTCCTCGTGGTTTAAAGACTTCTTAACATACTTAATTCTGAACTTCTTGTCATCTTTGTTGAAAGTTTGGATTGACTTTATTGGGAGAACTGTACGATGTAACTGTAATTCCGATCGACCCCGGCTGAGGACAGAAAAAACCCCAGGTCTTGGATGTTAACATGTTTGTGATTTAAAAACCTATTTAGAGGCTAAAAATTTCACCCATGCCGGGATTCGAACCCGCAACCTCTGGCTATCCGTACCAGCGCTCTACCAATTGAGCCAATGGGCGACTCACGGCATCAGTGAAATTTCGAACCTCTTTACAATATTCTCTGTATTACGTACAGGCAGCGACATCTGACTTAAGCAAATTGCATTACTTACAGCCCCGACTACCTACTTTGCAGTTAGGTTTTAACATCGGAACGATATCACTGTACCCACATGATTACACTATTTTTATTTTTAATGCACTAACCCGTGCTAAGGAACAAATTTAAAAACCTATTTAGAGGCTAAAAATTTCACCCATGCCGGGATTCGAACCCGCAACCTCTGGCTATCCGTACCCGCCCTCTACCAATTGAGCCAATGAGCGACTCACGGCATCAGTGAAATTTGAACCTCTTTACAATATTCTCTGTATTACGTACAGGCAGCGACATCTGACTTAAGCAAATTGCATTACTTACAGCCCCGACTACCTACTTTGCAGTTAGGTTTTAACATCGGAACGATATCACTGTACCCACATGATTACACTATTTTTATTTTTAATGCACTAACCCGTGCTAAGGAACCAATTTAAAAACCTATTTAGAGGCTAAAAATTTGTTTAAAAATGTTTGTGATGTCGCTGTTTCTGGTTTCCACGACGCAGGGTATCCTAGTGTGGGGCCAGAAGCAATGTATGTGCCAGTATTTAAATGTTATGTTAGGTTATGTAATGCAATATCTATTAAAATTCGGACAGAATAAGGAAATACACCGAGAACTACACTTAGCAGTGGCTATAGTTTCTAGAACATTTAATTTTGTCTATCAACAAAGGTTACATTGACGTATACATTATTTACGACATATTAATTTTATGTCATTGCTTAATGTGAACTCTAATTACAGATGGATACCGCATATACGTAGGCATAAATTCTAATTTTCTAAAAAAGAATAATATCATGACTGTATGTTGAGTTTAGATACATAAAAATATATATTATTTAGTTAATTGGCTAACAGAGACCACAGTTACCAAAGTTAAAATAAATATAAAAATCATCATAACATAACAAATAACATAACATAAAATTTACATACAGGCACATACATTGCTTCTGGCCCCGCACTAGGATACCCTGTGTCGTGGAAACCGGAAACAACGACATCACAAACAACTCTAATACCTGGGTTTTTTTCTGTCCACAGACGGGGTACGAACCCGGAACCTCTTGCATGGTGGGCAGACGCGCTACCGTTGTGCCACAGAGGTCCTCCAAATATAAATATATAGTATAGTATTTCATATGATTTGAAATTATTATGCTTAATTTTTTTCAAATTTTATAAACTACTTCACGTAGTAATTTAACTCGATTTAAATCATTCGTTAACATAAAATTAATAGCTCATATACAGCAAGCGGTGGTAGCGGATCGGTGGAGAACGCCGGCTTTTCAATCGGGAGGTCGTGGGTTCGAACCCCGGCATGTACCGATGACTTAGTTTTCTAAGTTATGTACATTTGTGAACTTATAGTAACAATACCACTCGCTGACTGTGAAGGTAAACATCGTAAGGAAACCTCAGCGCTTGTTACTTACAATGGCCCAACGATGAGGGTAAGCGCGGAACTCTCAAATCTATAAACAGGATGACTGGCTTATATAAAGAATAAATAAATGTCTCTTATACGAGTATATTTCTGGTATGTACAGTCTGTTAGCTTTTAGAGAGAGAGAGAGAGAGAGAGAAATAATTTATTCAACAGCATAATACTAAAAACATAACAAAACAGTAACAAATTCACAAAACACAACAAAATATAAATTACACAAAGTTTACAACACATTATAAACAAACAGAGGAAAAAAAGAAGCAAGACAGAAAATAGAAAAAAAAACCGACTTGCATATATGAAGGTAAGTACTTTTTCAAAGTGAAAGTAGTCATATTCCCATAGATCAGGTCAGAAGAGGTTAATATGACAGGGTTGTAACGTGTTTACATGCTAGTGCACGCGAATGTACAATGGCCCAACTATGAGGCTAAGAGCGGAAATAACAAGTCTAGCTAGTTAGCTAACAATGTTAGTTAACAATAAAGGATGATTTACTTCATGATTTATATTTAGACTAGTGGATAGAGTACCAAATGCCATTATTCGATGTCGGAAGAAGGTCGACGATATTCCGGACCGAATTTCAAGTCTGAAGTGGCGATGGGCGGGACATCTGGCGGGAAGATGGTTGGTAGACTAGAGCACGAACGGAGTGGCGGTCAAAAACCGCAAGAACCGGGTGGTCAGCGGGTAGACCAACCGCCTGATGATCGGACGACGTGGTCAGGTCAGCAGGGGGCCTGTGGATACGATTGGCGAGAGACCGCGAATAGAAAAAAAAACAGATAATGGCTGAATAGACATTTAAAATAAATAAAAGAAGGCATACAATCATAAACATGGATTGGATAAATACAGATTTGCAAAACAATAATAACAATAATAATAATCTATGTTTTGTTTAAAGTATTGAGCCCTGAAATGGTTCCCGACTCAGCATGTGTTGTAGGAGCCACCGAGGTATCTGCCTACAACGCTGATATTCAGAAAACACCTCGGCTACTATCGGATAGAATCGGATATATTCGTGTAATAGAAATATCGGAACTAATACGACACTTAATTTCGAAAAAGAGAGCAGGAAGTAGTATTACACTCTTGTACTTCCGGCGAAAACCGAAGCCTACTTAGAGCCCGAGGTATGTTCTAAAAACTAACAGACTGTAATGTTTGAAGTCTTGTGTATGAATTGGACTGGATCAGGCTACCAAGTTATTAAATTGTCCAAATGGCCGCGGTATTTAATAAGCATCGTTCAATAAACGCAGTTGGTCCAATATTTTTACATAGTAAACAGTAGCTTTATCGTGCTACATTGTGTAAACAGTACAATCGCCTTGACTAAGGTATTTTTAAAGAGGTAGGAATTTACATTTACTCATTATAAAACATAGATAAAAAGCTCATAAACATGAGCTTATGTGTATAAACACAAAAGACAGTCATAATATTGTTCTGTTAGAGAAATTTAGTATTTATGCATGCGATATTCATCTGTAATTGGAGGTATATTAATCAATGATATTTGATTTCAACCCTTGGATGTCCCTTGG